>CM032454.1:169532170-169547170 GCA_019049505.1 Pachyrhynchus sulphureomaculatus | reverse complement strand
AAAGCATTTTATAAATACGTTTTTATAAATTTTTGGAAATTCTAACTAGAATATCCAACATCCAAATTTTTAGCTGCGAGTGATATCTCTGTGCAAAAGGATCTGCTACTCTTTGTTTTGTAAAAGAGCCTTAATAAAGTAGTTGATAAAATTTAAAACAATATCAAATGCCTGAAATAAATCTTGTAACACAGGCCGTAGTACCAGGTGTACAAGTATGAAATGCGGATTTCAGACAACAGTGGTGCACCAATGCAGTTTGTGCTATAAAGATTTGACACTGCGCCATTTTGTTGTGTCATCAACAAGCGCACGAGTGATAAATTGGAAAAGTGTGTGCATACTGTTGTGTTGTGTTCAATATGTCGAAATTTATACCGAAAAAAGAGCATTCGCCGACAGCATTAATTTTTTTTTTTCACTTGAAGAAAACTGCTGTTGAATCATACCGATCACTTCGAGAAGCTTATGGTGAACATGCTCCATCGCAAGATACGTGTAAACGATGGTTTCGGCGTTTGAAAAGTGGTGACTTCGATGTTGCAGACAAGGACCGTGGAAAACCGCCAAAACAAATACGAAGATGTGGAATTGCAAGCATTGTTGGACGAAGATGATTTGCAAACACAAAAACAACTCGCCGAGTAATTGGGCGTTAGTCAACAAGCTGTTTCCAATCGGCTACGAGATGAGGAAGATTCAGAAGACCGGTAGATGGGTACCACATAAGTTGAACGACATTCAAATGGAAAAGCGCAAAAACACGTGTGACATTTTGCTCGCTCGGTACAAAAGGAAGTCGTTTTTGCATCGTATAGTTACAGGGGATGAAAAGTGGATTTATTTTGAGAATCCCAAGCGCAAAAAATCATGGGTAGACCCAAGAGTATCATCCACGTCAATCGCAAGACCGAATCGCTTTGGCAGAAAGACGATGCTTTGTGTTTGGTGGGAGCAGAGGGGCGTAGTCTATTATGAGCTGTTAAAACCTGGGGAAACGATTAATACTAAACGTTATCAACAACAATGGACCGATTTGAACCGTTCGCTGCTTGAAAAAAGGCCAGAATACCGAAAGAGTCAACACAAAGTCATTTTTCTTCATGACAATGCTCCATCACATACGGCAAAACCAGTTCGCGATACGTTGGAAGCACTCAGCTGGGAAGTTCTACACCATACGGCTTACTCACCAGACTTGGCTCCTTTCGATTACCACTTGTTTGCATCGATGGGTCACGCACTTGCTGAGCAGCGCCTTGGTTAGTACGAAGATGTGAAAAAATGGCTCGATGAATGGTTCGCAGCAAAAGGGGAAGATTTTTACTGGCGTGGTATTCACAAATTGCCCGAAAGATGGGAAAAATGTATAACAAGCGATGGACCATACTTTGAATAAAGCACTTTTTATCATTCTTCCGAATTTAACATGTTTTTTTAGAAAAAAAAATTGCATTTCATACTTGTACACCTGGTAGGATAGCACGTATGCTACAGAAAAATCGTTAAATTGCTATGGGAGCGACCCGTGTGAGAAAAAAACGATTCATATTGGTCTCGAAACCCTGTGAATTGTACTCAGTTGGAAACACAGTCCTGGGTAAACTATTCTAAAAGAACGAGGTTATACTTATAAAGGACTGCCTGAAAAGGGTTGCATAAGGTGAACCTTATACGGATGTGAAGTATTAGGGCGACGCGTATTACTAGCGTGCACCGCTTAGGGAGGAATTAAGTGAAGTACAGCCATCGAAAATTTTCTATGAAAATACTTGGAGAATAGACTCAGGTCGCCAACCGTTCTTCTACATTCGAAAGAATCAAGGGTGGTGAATTTTGAATCTTCAATCAGGCGAATAGGTCCTTTTTGAATAGAATCCAACAAATGCAGTGTATGTTTGGGAGCAGAGCCCCCTAAGATGAGAGCAGTATTCCATCGTTGCTCTAATTTGAGCTTTGTACGGAATTAACAGTTGTTGAGGAGTGTAAAGCTTCCGTTTAGTTCGAAATAATATTTCCAGCTTTTGAGAAGCTCTCTTTGGTGTACCTGCAGCGTCCTATATTGTCTTCTCCAAATTGCTTAAGGAAATTAAAAATGCTCAAATTCTTTAATTTATCAGTTAATAAATTGAAAAAATAATTGAGGAAAGATTTGTTTCTTTTCACAGGAAAAATTCAATGAAAAGTAAGTTGTTCAATTTATGGAAGCTCGATTATAAGTTTTCAAAGCTTATAACTG
This sequence comes from Pachyrhynchus sulphureomaculatus, assembly GCA_019049505.1. Taxonomy (NCBI): domain Eukaryota; kingdom Metazoa; phylum Arthropoda; class Insecta; order Coleoptera; family Curculionidae; genus Pachyrhynchus; species Pachyrhynchus sulphureomaculatus. Next base: position 169,544,931 of record CM032454.1, on the reverse strand, counting down.
GTAGCGTAGCCAATAGACGGCCAGGAGTAGTGTTGCCAGGTCCAGTATGTCAAATTTCGGGGCGGAAGGGTGAAAATTCGTTTTCAAATCGGGACAATAATGCAGTAAAAAAAGGTCAAAATAATGATGAGATAGGCATAGTTTAGATACAGCAATAATATGATTTTATCCTCTCTACAGTATCACCAGGAGTATTGCCCTGAGTTCTGGACCTCGAAAAACTTGTGCTCTCTTGTTTCTTGAAATTGAAGTTTTGAAAACGCGTTTTCTGAGCTTAAAATGTGAATAGCTCCGGTTATATCAGTCGGATTTAGTTAACGAAAAACTAAACTCTTCGTAATGAAATTTCCAATAAATACTCGTTCATTTTAAATTACTCAATTGTGTATATAACCTATAAAAATGAAAAAACAGACAAGAATCTGTTTTTTTTTTTATTTTATTGTACAGGTCGACTAAGTGAACCGATCGGCTTGAAACTTTCAGAAAATATTCCTTTTGTTATAGCAAAAATACCCTGAAATTTGGGTACAAAATTATTGAACCCAGTGGATACAATTGAATTTGTTATTTAAAATTTGAATTGCCCGTCGTTTTATGTTATTTACTCTAAAATGGATCTTTTTTTTCAAAATTTAGATCTCGACGTCAGATTTCCGATGCCATTAAACAAAAAATTTTTTGGAGTCATTTTAACCGTTTTTTTTTTACATTTGTATATTAATCAAATAAATTGACATTTAAAAAAAAATTGTTAACCAAAATGATCTTTTTTTAATTAACTTCACAAAAAATTTCTTTTAATGGCATTGGGAAGTTGGCGTTAAGACCTAAATTTTGAAAAAAACGATCCATTTTGGACCAAATAGTATAAAATGGCGGGCAATTCAAATTTTAAATAACAAATTTAATTGTGCCTACTGGGTTCAATATTTTTAAATCAAAATTTCAGGGTATTTTTGCTATAACAAAAGGCATATTTTCTGAAAATGTCAAGCCGATCGGCTCACTTGGTCGGCCTGTACAATAAAATGAAAAAAAAAAAAAACGTTTTTTGTCGGTTTTTTCAATTTTGTAGAATATGTACCCATTTGAGCGACTTAAAACTAACAAGGAATTGTTGGAAATTTCATTAGAGTTTGGTTTTTTTTCTTGTCTCGATCCAACATATATAACTGGAGTTATTCGCATTTTAAGTTCAAAGAAACGCATTTTGAAAACTGTAATTGTTTATAAACAAAAGAGCACAAGTTTTTCGAGGTTCAAAACTCAGGACAATACTCCTGGTGATACCCCAGAGAAAATAAAATTATAAAATTTCTGTATTTAAACTGTGCAATTTCAAATGCCTTTTTTACTGCACTACAACTAAAAAAACAAGGTTTTTATAAATCAAAGTTTATTTTTATCATTAAGTGGTGAAAATAATGGTAGGGTAAGTACAATTGGCAGTACCTATTTGGCCACTGGCTTCGATAAACTTTTTTAAAATCAGATCTTAAACGGTAAACTGCTATAACTAATTTAAAATATTTTTACTAACTACTTTAATATTTTTTTAAAAAAAAACGAATAAGTCTAACATAACAATGTCGTCATAATCTCTGAATCATACTCGCAAGCGCAAGCAATGTTTTGCAAGATATCATATCAAGTCATGAAATTTAAAATACCTAATCTACAAACAGTAATGTCTTATATTATACAGTGGCTGTAAAATAATTACTTTTTATTAGAATTATATTGAGTGTGTAAATTAATTTGAGGGATTTTTCGGTAAAATTATCGCTTTATTGTAAAAACATGGTTACAAATTGAGTATTCAAATTATTGTCCATCGCTAGCCACTACTTTTTCTTATCTTTGTAGCAGCATATAAATACGACGTTGAAAGAACGATTCATCTTTTGAGGCTATCCACGAATCGACCAATTTTTTAGTATCCTGATAAGAATGGGGGTGCTGTTCAGACAGGCCGTGCATCATCGATCGGAACAAATTATAATCAGAAGGAGCAATGTCTAGTGAGTATGGCGGGTGAGGTGGAACGTCCCATCTAAGCGCTTCTAGCGTTTCCTTTACGCGTGCAACATGTGGCCGAGCGTTATCATGTTGATAAATCACTTTGTCGTGTTCTTTTGGCATATTGCGGTCGTTTTTTCTTTCAACACTCGGCTCATTTGCTACAATTATTGTACTGTTTTCCAGCAATAGTTTCGTTGGGTTACAGCAGCTCATAATACACTACACCCAGCTGATCCAACCAGATACATAGCATAAGATTTGAGCCATGCGAGGTTTGGCGAGGATGTTGTTGACTCATCAGGCTTCACTCATAATTTTTTGCGCTTTGAATTATCGTAGCATATCCATTTTTGATCACCAATTACGATACGATGCAAAAAACCTTTCCGATTGTGCCGTTGAAGTAGTCGTTCGCAGGTGAAAAACGTCAACGTCTATCGGTTTCAATTCGTACGGTACCCAATTTCCCTGCTTGAATCATTTTCAGAGCATGTAAGCGCTTGGAAATGATTGTGCGATCAACTCCTAATGATTTTGCAAGTTTTTTTTTTCCATTTGGCACGGGTATACATCGAGTAATGCTTCCAATTCTTTATCTTTAAACTTTTTCGGCTGGTTTGGAGGTTCTTTGTCTTCCGTGACGAAATCACTACTTTTAAAGCGTCATAACCAGTACCAGATATTTTTGGCGATAGAATATAATCACCATAGGTTTTGGACAGCAATCGATGATTTGCAGCAACGCTTTTCTTCGCATTAAACAAGAAAAGTAACGCTTTTCGCTAATGGTGTTTTTGTTGATACGTAATTCGACATATTCAATGCTCAAAAAAAATATGTTGTTTACACTTCGGCAAAATAACATATACTAAAAATTAAAGTCTAATGATGGTGAATCAGGACGTGACCACCACCCCTGAAAATTAGGACATCCCGCGCAAATCGGGAGACCTGGCAACGCTAGCCAGGAGAGACATATCACCGCCCATGGTGTCTTTTTATAAACATGGACTACTTTTAAGGAGGATGTTTTTAAAGTTCCATTAAAACGGTCCTTATCACTCATCAGCTTTGAAATTGGGCTTAGCTCTTAAAACAGCACTATAGGAAAGGTTTCTATATCGTTAAAAATTGAAAATGGTTTGGAAGTTGTTAGAGTTTGAAAATTGCGGAAGATAAATCTTTGATTCCTGCAGACTTGACACATTTTAGAGTTTTCAGAGCATGGATAGCATCTTATTTGGTATTTCCCGACGGTCTTGATTTTTTATATACTTCTTTGTAAATCATCGTCACAAAGTCCTTCAATATAATCCTTCCATATTGATAACTTTTCTATCATTTCAGTGATTACGTGGGCTGTCTAAAAAGTTCTCGGCCTAACAATGAAAGATTTTTTTTTTTTTGATGTAGAGTATGTTTTATTTTTTAATATTATCTCCTGAAACTTCAATAGATTTATTCAAACGTTTTTCTAATAATTCAATACCATTGTGTGATTCCGGAAGGCCTGCACAATATCCACCCACGGCTGGAATAGCTTCGTTATTTCATGTAAAACACTTTCCAGCCAAGTTTAGAAACAGAGGGAGCCAAACTTAGTGAATATGCTGGACGTTCAAGCAATTCGTACTAATTCGTTGAATTTTGCCATCGTCAAAACATTTGTGTGAACATGTGCATTGTCTTGATGAAAAATGATTCTTATCTTCTAAGTAGGCCTTTTCTCACGAATTTTGGATTCAACTGATCCAAAAAGTTACAATACACCTTTGTAACCCCAAAAAACTGTTGCCAAACCTTCCCTGCTGATGAAACCGTCTTTGCCTTCTTTGGTGCACTTCCATCGTCGTTAGTTCATTGTTTCGACAGCTCTTTTCGCTCTGGTGTATAGTGGTGGATCCAAGTTTCATCAACAGTTATGAAACGATGCTTGAAATCTATTTTATTTTGTTTAAAACAATCCAAACATGCTTGAGAAATACGCACTCGAATGCGTTTTTGGTTAATTGTCAGCAAATGCGGTACCCATCTTATACAAAACTTTTTCATACGCAAAATATTTCCAATTCGTTCTTTTGAGATGCCTGTGGCATCAGCGTACTTTCATTCGTCGATACACGTCCATATGATGGACTTGTTGAATGATTTGTGGTGTAGTAGTAGTTTCTGGAAGATCTTTGCGTGGATCATCTTCGATGCTTCTACGACGAGATTTAAAAAGAGCAGCTCATTTTTTCACAGTGGAAAGTGAAGGTGATGCATCCTTTTAACAAGTTCAGATGAATTTCTGTTGGTGTTAAACCATCCAAAACAAAGAACTTAATCACTGCACGATATTCAATTTTTTCCATTTAAAAAAAAATCCACATGACACGTCAATATTAAACAGCTACTCGAATGAATTGACAGATCGAAATAACATTTAACATGTGTTTTTATAAAGGATGGCACTTTCTAATACTATTTCACAGTTTCTAACGCCATCTATGTGTCTGGCCGAGAACTTTTCCGACAGCCTAGCTACTATTATTTTTGTCATTTACTAAGATATTCGAAAAGTTTCAATGAGGTAAATTCAACTTTAATTGGAAATGTAGCCCTAAAATCTTTTTGTGATTGATTTAAATTCTACGTCAAACTACGTCACATTACAGAAAAAAAATGGTTCGCTTAGTTTCCAGCTTAGAAATACTCGTAGTTTTATGTACTTATTCAAAAATAAGTTTAATCAAAATAAATTTTTAGTGGTAAGTATATTTTTCTTTTACATAAAAAGATAAAATTAGAGCTTTTTTGCTTAATATTAAAACCCTAATTTTATCGATATAGACCACTAACGTAAATTGATTTATTATTTTTAGTTTAATAAAGCTGCCAAGGTATAAACATCGATAAGTTGTAAACATTCGATGTATATAGTGCGTTCTTATATTCCATTAATGACTTGATCATTAGAATGACGTGGTTATTATAAATTTTTCTAAATTATCTATCAATCAAAAGAAAAGTTTAAAATTTGGTTTCCTTTAGTTTGGTGGTCGCATTATATCCTAATATCCTACGCGTCGGTTTATAGCAACTTGCTTTGGTACCCGATCCCCAATTTTCATTCTATTCTTTTATCCCATTGCTCTTCTTCAGAGGTTTCTTGCGCCCAACGTCTTTCTAACTTGGGCTTCCCACGAAGTTCTAAATCTTCCTCTCTCTTTCTTCTATTTGCCCCTGTATTATCAATTTTGGCAGTCTTTTTATTGTCTATACCATCTAAGTGTTTTTGTTCCATATTCTGCATCATTGTTACTTAAATTCCTATTCTCCTTTGTGGTATCGTTTCTTACTCAATCCATTCTGAAAATTCTAAGCAATCTGCTCATGCCGTTCATTTCCACTTCTTCCTTTTCAAGTTTCACTGCCACAGAGTTAGATACTTTTGATGATTGTTTCATTGATATTAAAATTGTATATTTTGTTTATTTGCTTATTTCACAGAATGCCGTTTAGCAGGGGTGTGATTTTTTTTGTGTTATTTTGATCAGTGAAAATGTTTCGCTCTCATACAAAGCTATATTTCATGACCTTATTGTTGGCTAGAACTACTTGGTCCTCTGCGAACTTTACTGGATTGAGGAATATATCACGATGTGGCTGAGTACCCAATTCTTTCGTCCTTGTTTTCCACCGTTTTAAGGCAAATGCTGCGCAAATTTTGAATAGCATTGGTAATACGTAATAGCCTTGTTTGAAACCTGTTGCAACTGTGGAAATGTGATAAATAACTATTTCCAACCAAGAATAAGTAACAATATCAAATAAGGTATTATTCTTAAGTTAATCTACTAGTCACATCTTATTCTTATCACCATAGTATTTTATTGATTAAACAATAAAATTAATGTGATTTTTATATTCCTCGATTCCAAAAAACACTGAAATTTGAGTGTTTTTGAACATTTTTGATTACAGTCGTGGAAATCAGTTTAAATAAGTTTTCTAGTGGACGTACTGTATAATGAGGAAGCCAAGTCTGATTGTCAACAACAGCTCAAGGCGACATTTTAATGTAAATATTTTTTAGTATCAATTCTTAACATATTTTTAGCTGTAAAAATGAGCACAAAATGTATTTTTGGATAAAACTGTTAAAAAACCCATGCATTAATCCAGAATTGGTGTTTCCCAGAATCTCCTAAATTAGCCTCTTAAGTTCATTGCAGGAAATATAATGATTTTTTTTTTTGTAAATTAACTTTATAAATTTATTCTTTATCGTCAATCAAACCATTTGCCAAATAAAATGATTAATATTAGGTTGCGTTATATTATCAGTCGACCAGTGTTAACGCCAATGTAGTATAAAGCTTTTTTATCTTCTATTCATATTGTTTGTAGATCGGGCAGAAGTTGTTGAAGGGGTCCCGTCTTCAAATATTGAGAATAGTTCAAGACGGAATCCTTATTATCCATAGTCTGCTAAAATTTGTTTATAATCTTTATATTTCTATTTATGCCACTTTTTCCTGATTTATTACCGCGTAGTGCTTTTCAGAAGGAATATTCGTATCTAGGATAGAAAAGTTCTATCTGTTTTTAAATGAAAATGACGAAGGGAGGAAAACAGAACTTATATTCCCTTCTAAATTTACTCTAGGTGAATGACGAGCTCTAGAAATTGATCTACATTTTGAAAATATCTCCAGGTAAAATTAAATAATTAATTAAAATTAATTTTTGAAAAGTAAACAAGTCTTATAAAGTAACATTCTACCTGTTGGGATCGCAATTCTTATTTTTTTTGTGATCTTGTCTCCCATACCACAGAAAATATAGCTATCGCTAGAGAAAAACAGCAGGTGAAACAAAACGTCGTAGCAACGCCGAGTTTCTGAGAGATGCCGAACAAGTAGTATGTATGGGAAAAATATGTGTGACATCTGGGCGAAGTGTTGTTCCATCTGTTTGGCTTTCTGTATAGATATATTTTCTGTACCTACACTCATAAAAAATTGGGAAGCATTTTCGATTACTGCTCAGCATATTAGCTGAACCGGTAATTTAACCATTGATGAAATTTACTACTGAATATAAATACAGATTAACCTCAAATTAGCACCGTTTTAGCATATTCCACTAATTGATGACATCACTAAATTAGCTGCCAATCAATAATTCAACAATTCTGTCAATTAAAAAATAGATTGATTCAGTGTCGAAATTCTAGTTGAAAACATTGTTGGTGGTAAATGCGATCAAAACTTTGACGGAATGGTGGCGTTTGAAATAATTAAATTTAAGAACATGGGATTTTAAACGAGCTTTTGAACTTATAGTGTATACATATCTGGATTATCGGCTTTTCCGTTCTTTTTTATTAGTTTAAAACAAAAATATGTCACCTTGCACTCACACTACCATTAAAATCTGTTCAGTGCAGTTATAACTGATAAAACCGAAGGCTTAAAATGCTACAGTACTAGACTAATTTCTATATTAGACAAGGACAAAAAAGAATTTAGAATTTAACTAATTACATTAAATAGGAATGTAAGGATTTATCAAAAAATATCTGTAAACCGATAAAGTTGAGCTGTAAAATTCAGAAACCCTTACTCGATATAAGGAGATGAAAGGGTTATGAATGTATTTATATATGATCAGATTTTACAATGTTAAAGACTTTTTATGCAGGAAAGAAGTAAAACAATGTTGGAATTTTCTTCCAATTTGAAAAACCAGCTCTAAAAGGAAAGTGTCACTTTTTTTCGAAGTTTTTCTTTAATTCTGTTTATAAAAAGAAGTTATTGTGGAACCAAAGAGGCTTAAGTGTATATGTTTCCCGTCTATATAGATGCGGAAAAGGCAGTGACATTTTAATACAATTACCGAATGTATTTTCCACATTAATAACCGAAATCACGAGAGTTTTTCCAGAAATCGACAATGAAAATGACATATTACAGCATTGAAACGTTGACAAAAATAATAAAAGTTGTTGTGATTGGCATATTGTTCCTTTTATTTCCAATAAAAAAAAACAGTGTTTTATTCGAGAATATTACACATGAACTATGACGTTCAAATTTCGCGGAACTGAACATGCGCAGAGCTCCAGCTAATCACTAGTGGATGCCAGTACCCTCCCCTGGAAAAGAAAGCACCCCTCGCCTAAAGTAAGGGCTTACCTTCCCCTTCCTATATTTTTAGTCTATGCTTGTACCGCACTGTAGTTGACTTGCTGTTGTCCTTTTCAATTTTAACTTCCATGTTACCAAATTACACCATTTTTAGTGTTCTGTACGGAACACTTATGGGATCACTTCAGTGTCCGTCTATCACACCCGATTTTCCCCGAAACTACTTGACATAGAAAGTTGGAATTTGGCACAAATATAGGGATTGATGGCCCAATCAGAGCCGTGTAGTTTTGAAAGTTAAATTTTGACTTAAGGGGTTAATTTTGAGAGGTGAAATCGGAAATGAAAAAAAAAATTACCAGGTAATCGAGTGGGGTGTCAAATGAAAGCTTGTGACAATGCGAATTTAAAAATATATGTAAAACTTGCGTACATTTTTCTTTGTATTATTTCAAAAAAAATGTCGAAAATCGATGTCCCCCCTTATCTCTAAAATTCCCCTTTTTATTGCGAGAATTGGAGGTAGGCGTTCTTCTTTGTAAAAAATCGTCTTCCCCACCCCTTGGTAATCGATTTTTAAAGAGTGCCAAATTATTAGAATTCTACTATAAGAGAAAGAGTTATTTTTTGTGAAAAATCTCCCTGATATTGAGAAAGGTTTAAGCTTTTAGAGTTCCAGTGCAAGAGAGTATTTTTTTATCAAGGTATAAGTATTCTCTTTTTTGTGTAATAGCATGCATTTAGATCAATCATCTCAGGCACAGCTTTATGAATCTTTGCATCGTCCCCACTCTGCAAAACAACTCTCCCCTGCCTTTCACTTCCATCTTTCCAAAAATGGCTTCGTAGGCGTAAAAACCAAAAATCGCGAAACGATTTTCGAGTAGAACTGTCCCCCTTAAGTAAATATGAAAAGGGAGTCGAGTAATGTTCAAGGCTGCGTTCTAACTCCTGAGTAAATTTTAAGGCGTGACTTTTCAATTATGAAATGAAAAATAGCAGTTAAGAGAAATTGAAGGTCTAAAAGCTCCTCAAGGAACGACTATGAATACTGGTCAAAGTGATTTATTTAACGAACCTCTCTAATGTCTTTTATTGGCTGTTACGTAGCTTACAGCTATCACTATATAAATAATGATGGATTAAAAAGTGTGTTTATATATTGCATCTTAAGATATGTATATGTCAGGCACCTAACTAACTTAGCCTAGGTAAGGATTTTATATAAATGTGTTGAGAACACTTAAGATATTTTATTTTTTTATTAAACTTAAAATTAATTAAGGTTAACCCAAGCTAATCCTGAGATAGGGTATCCGAGAGTCTTGATGTCGGCGTCGGGCATGGGGTCGGTAAGTATTCCCGACTGTGGAGTTGGGGTGCTGTGCCGCTTTGTCCAGGAATTTGAGTTGGGTGTTGCTCATGAATTCCAGGATTGTCGGCATTTTAAAGTCTCTGTGAAATTGTGTGTTCCGTACCAATCATGGAGCTTTGGCGATAATGCGGAGGGCTTTGTTTTAGATGATCTGGAGGGCTCCTTGCTGGGCTGCAGTAGGTCAAACCGGCTCTGATGATCATCTGGAAGATTGTCTACTTGTTGCTAGTTGACAATTTAGTGGTCTTGTTGAGGAGTGGGTACAACTTGTCCAGGAGTTGGTTGGCTTTTTTGGTGGAGGTGGCGACCTGGTTCTTCCACTTGTCGTAGTGGAGGCCCAGGTACTTGATGTTGTTTGACCATCGGAGTCTGGTGCCTTGGAGGGTAAGGCTTGCTGGCATGGCGCTGCAAAACTCGGAGAACATGATGGCTTGGGTCTTGGCTGGGTTGATCGAATGTTGAAACCAGGAGATTAGCTTGTTGCGGTGGCATTGGAGGCGGCTGATGGTGATCCTGGTCGACTGGTAGTGGCGCTGATGGCGGTATCATTGGCGTATATGAGGACGGAGGTGTGCTCCGACTTGGGAATGTCGGCGGTGAAGACGTTGAATAAATGGGGCGAGAAGACTGAGCCTTGGGAGACTCCGGCTCGAATGGGCTTGACTTCGGAGTGGTCTGGTCAACTCGAACTTGAAATGTACGGTCCAAGGGGAGTTTAACCAGCTAAAGAATAATGTATTATCAGTTATCGATAAAGGTTACGAAATATTAAAAATAAATTAATTGGTAATTTTTTATTTAATTATATTGATTAGACAATTACAGGTTTCATTTATACGTTACACCCAAAGCGATTAACGCTACTCACATTTTGAAAATGTCAGTAAATTAAAGAATTGAGAGCACCCGCATAATATTTACAAAAACTTCTGCAAGAGTATTCTGCTGTTGACCTAAATCAAAAATAGAAACGTTACATTATAAGTTGTAAATGTCTGTAATAATAGCAATTAAGTATGAATGTTGTTTAAAGTATGAAAGCATACAGAAGTAATGGAGGCTAATTTGCGTAATAAACGTCATTATTGAATGAGTTTTAATATTTAACGCGTTTGAATATAATTTTTGATCTCTCGCTAATAAAAACAACTTGAGTTGTTAAAACTATAACCTTTTTTTAGTTCAACAAGGCTGTAGTTAACACCATTTACAATGGCGCTGGCGAAATACCTGTTACAGTACTCAAAAAATGCGCGAATGAACTAACACCAGTTATCTGTAGCCTTTCCAACCTATCCTACAGAAAGAGTATATTTCCTTCCTGCTGGAAATGCGCTACAGTTCAGTCGATAGCCAAAAAAGGCAAGAAGACTTTGCCAAACAACTACCGACCAGTTACACTGCTTTCAACAACATCGGAAATCATGGAAAAGGCTATCAGTCAGCATCTTCTAATATATCTTGAGGGATTGAATATTATTAGCGACTATAAATATGACTTTCGTAAGCAAAGATTAACAGGAGATCTTCTGACTTACGTAACACATGTTTGAAACAACGCAATTGAGCACTTTGGAGAATTTCGAACGGTTGCACTTAATATATCCAAGGTATTCAACTTTGTTTGGCACGTAAGGATTGTTGGTTACGCTACGCTCTTATGGTATGACTGAAAAGTTCTATTTATGGCTTTCGTGTTTCCTCAGAAAGCGATATTTACGAGTGGACGAATTACCTTAGCTATGAACACCGGTGTGCCCCAAGGCTCCATACTGTTTCCTACTCTCTTTCTCATTTACATTAACGATTTGCTGGAAAAGACCAGGCATCAAATCCACAGTTTTGCGGATAACGGTACGTTTATTTCTTCTTTCCCCTTACTCATGCAAATATTCGCAGGCAACAGAAAGTCGTCTCCTGGAAAAGCTCTATCTTAGGGTAATAATAACCAAATAGCATTTAACGCTACAAACACCTAGGCAGCAGGTAACTAACGGAAAACTATAACATATAGATGCTTATACTGCACTCTGTCGGCGACAGACTTACTAAGTCTATTCAAGCAGAGGGGCACAGCACAGCTGGCACTTATTGCAGAAACGCACCTTTCTCGAGCTTACTGCTCGAAGGCATAGATGGCAGCATTGGTATAACAACTAAAGACGAAACGCAGTCTTGGGATGAGATTGATGATTTGATAACTTCTAAAAATGCGATTCTTTTCGTTTCGTCTTTAGTTGTTATACCAATGCTGCCATCTATGCCTTCGAGCAGTAAGCTCGGGAAAGGTGCGTTGCAATAAGTGCCAGCTGTGCTGGGCCGCTCTGCTTGAATAGACTTAGTAAGTCGCCGACAGAGTGCAGTATAAGCATCTATTTGTTATAGTTTTCCGTTAGTTACCTGGATAAAGGACTAAAAATGTGTTCTCGTATTTGCTGAACCTAGCCCAGCTGATGAGCCGTGATACGGCGAAACGCGTCTTGGGATGGTTCAGCAAATACGAAAACACTTTTGGTAGCTTCTAAAAATGCGATTCTTTTCGTTTCGTCTTTAGTTGTTATATATCAATGCTGCCACCTAGGCAGCAGTTTTTTTTCTAAAAAAGGTAACGTTGCTGAACCCGACATAGTTATGTCGGAGCACTCCAGTCCTCTAGCATCGTCACTCAATTTGCCTAACCTTACTAACCAAATGTATGGTAAGTAAAGTTAGGTTAGGTTGTATTTAAGGTTTTTAGATTCAGAAACTGTTATTTTTCATTTTCTACCTTACATATATTTTACATATATTTATTTTGTATTTTGTTATGCTAGGCTAGGTTAGTTCAGATTAGGTTAGGTTAGATCAGGTTTGGTTAAGTCGTGTTAGGTTGAATTAGGTTATGTTAGGTTATATTTGAGGCTTTTAGATTCAGAGACTATTACTTTTCATTTCCTAATTTTTAATTACTTTACTTTATGTTAGGCTAGATTAGGTTACGTTAGGTTTTTTTTTTAAAACGGGTTCCGAAGATCAGGAATATTAAAAAAAAAATATATATTTAAAATTGATGAATCCTGAGACCTGTAGGTATTTTTAAAACAACACAACGCGAATAACAACACTGTGCAACCTTAGGTAGAAAATTATGCTTTATTATTCGCCCAACGGATAAACGGATAAGGTTTCACGACAACGCCCTGAAATTTGTTTTTCGTTCTGCATATCAGCACTTTCCGAATCGGTCA
>CM032454.1:169494670-169527170 GCA_019049505.1 Pachyrhynchus sulphureomaculatus | reverse complement strand
TATATATATATATATATATATAAATATATATGTATGTATGTATGTATAAAATTTGATATCAGAATATCCCGTCATTCGAGAGTTTTGGGTCAAGAGATCGACAGACAGAGAGATTAATGAAAATCGGAGACCATATTTTTAATAATCTAGGGTTCTTGAAACCTGAAGAAGAGCAGAAATCTCGAGGACTGATTGTTTCACAAATACGATTGAAATTGCGATTGATTGAGCGGGAATTAAGGATTCCGAAATCAACTGCGCATACATAATATTTTAACCACACGTTAAGAAATTTTCTTGAGACGAATGTTACTGATGATGGAGAGGTGTCCATATGGAAATTGACAGTTCTTGAGCAAAAATTAAATTTCTATATTGGATAACTTGCCTTATTTCATTTTTTCTCGACTTTACATTCCAATGAAAAAAAAATCGATACAACACTAAAATGTTCAAAGGAGAGTGATCGCATACCTTAACAGTATCTCAAAATAAGATAATTATACTAATAGGAAAGTATGTCTACTGAAGTTAGTTATTCGGACAATAATAATACGAATATAATATATTTGTCTCCCTTGTTTTATTTCGGTTATTGCTTTCTTTTAAGATAAAGAGGATAGGTGGCATCCAAAAGTTCCCAGACTAACACTATAAAATCTAAAGTCGTTACTTTTAGGTTTCGTGACCCCCATCACTTTAGTGTCCCCCCTGCACTCAGTGTACCAGTTCCACCGTTTTTTCCACTGATCGAACAGTTTTTGGATGATCGTGCTGTTATTACCTCCAGCATCGTCTGCGATTCGCGTTGTATCTCCTCTACATTTACCAGCCGGAGCCCCTTTAATTTCATCTTCATATGTAGGAACAGCTCAAAGTGACAGGGTGTTAAATCAATCGAATAAGTGGGATGGAGGATAACAGTCAGGGAATTATTCATAAAAAAATTGTTGTGAACTGTGGGACGGTGCACTGTAGTGATGCAGGAGGAAGCTCTTCTCACTTCAAAGTTTTGGCCATTTTCTAACCAAGACGTTCAGAATTATCCGACGACGGTCTTCACGAATGATTTATTGAAGTTTGGGGATGATTTCAGCTTAGGTTGCAGTCGAAGATCTTCCGAAACGTTTGTCGTTTTCGACCGAAGTCGTTACAACTACTCGAAAATTTGCGTGCGGCTCAGAGCTTCATCCCCAAATGCTTTTCGAATCATTTCATACGTTTCAGTAGTCCTTTCCCCAAGTTTAAAACAAAATTTCATTGACATCCGCTGCGATCTTGCTTTATAGCGTCAGGCCGGAATCTTTTGGATTATACCCCGTAGATATCAAAGACGAGAAATATGTTTAGACGTTTCGACAAACCTAAAAATCCCAACAGTAACAGCAGCTAACGGTGACGGACGCCATCTGACGACAGATAGTGTTATTGACGAGAGTGGTCCATGACTTCAACTAAAGATAGTTAAAAAGGAAATGAGAATATCTGAAACACCTTTTCTAATTATTTATAAAAATTATAAATAACAGGGGGATCAGACAAATGTCTTAAGGAATACCCGTTATTGAAGTGAAAACAACTAATCGAGCAGTAGTAATATTAACAAAGTGGTTCCTTGTCCATCAAGTAAGACTTGAACCACTGCAGGACAACACCGTTCAAACCAACCTGAACAAAAGTAATTATCTCAAATTACCTTCACGTTATCGTTGTGTAACAGAACAAAAATCCTAATGCTTTGTTCTTTTGACCCTTGAAAGAAAACAGATAAACAAAAACAAAAAATAAAAGAACACATAAAACAAGCTCTTTGTCAATCCAAACATATAGATTAACGAAACAAAGGTACATACGAATTAGACGTATATTCAAGTTTATTTTTGTTTGTGATAATAACATCGAATTACGGATCTGTTCACAGAAAAACCAACCGGTAGCCCAACGTCACAAAGACACAAAATAAACGGTCATTAGATTAGTTGCGTCGTGTGAAAATGAAAAATTTAATATCACGAAAAGCTTTTCTATTTTTACGTTTTTGGGATGAATGTACAGTATGATCTAGATTTAAGTACATTTGTGAATGTCTGGGTTATTTTTTTGGCACAAATTCACTTGATACTTTTATGCTTTGCTGGAGGTATGTCATTTGATATGAAAATCCTCAGCTAGGAAATAGAAAACGTAGGCTATTCATCATCAATCATCTACTACCCTATTTTTTCACAACCCGGGCTCCTGCTTCCTTATTGACGCTCTACTCTGTCGGTAGCTCTGTTATCTTTTTTTTCCTTAAAGAAACACCTTTTGTATCCATACGCTCCCTCCGCGCCTGGAATCTGGCTACGCCACTGCATCCACCAGATTGAACTCATGATATATCTATATAACCAGTGTTAAATTGCGACGTTACGAAGGCTAATATGGAAGGACCAGGTTACCGCCTCCGCCAAGAAAGCCAATCAACTCCTCGGCAAGCTGTATCCACTCCGGAACAAGATCAGCAAATTGTCAACTCGCAACAAGTTTATAATTTACAAGATGATCATTTGAGCCGGAATTACCTATTCCAGCCCAACATGGTGCCAAATGTCACGCTCCCGCAGATCTACCCTCCAAACCATCTAAAACAAGACCATCCGCATCATCGCCAATGTTATAGCCTGTATAAATGGTTACGTGACAGAAGTCAGTTTTCAGCATTTATCTAAAAACTAATAAAATTGTTCTTGTTATTCTTTTAAATTTCATTCATCCTTTCACCGAATAATTAATTTAACTCTTCCGTCGCAAGCCAATTATTGTTATCAATTTAATAGTTTTAATATTTTATTTTTTTGTAACGCATGAACGCTATTTTTGCTTAATTGGAATCGCTATCTTATTTTTCTCACTCTATGAACTCATGTCGTAAGACAATAGATTTCTTTGTTTTGGTTTCCTATAAATATTCAATTAAGACAAGAATAGTGGTCACGCGAAGAATATCCGTCACGCTAGTAATATTCGTCATTCTAATAATATAGTTACTCTAAGTATATCTGATACTCTGTTACTCTAAATTCTTTTGTCCTTTTTAATTTACACTCAAATAAAACAGTGCTCTTAGTTTAATAAGGTTTTATTACCTTTGTTCGTGCCTGGAACAGATGCAAAGAAATTATCGACGAAACCAAGGAGGCACACAATCGGCGAATTAGAAACAAACTTCTCGCTTGTCCCAACGATTTCAGGTCCTTTTGATCAGTCGCTAAGGCAGTTAGCCAAAACTTCACCAAGTCCACTATACCACCACTCACGCGGCCAGATAATTATATTGCAACGACACCTGTTAAAAAAGCGAACTTGTTGGCTGAACTCTTTGCTTCATAGTCTACTGTCGATTTCCAAGGAAAAACACCATCTACTATTGCCGTAGTGCAGTCAAGGATGTCCGATGTTGTCTTCAGACAGCGTATCATAAAACTTATTTTAATGAACCTAGACACCAAAAAAGCTTCAGGCGCTGACGGAATACCTGCCATAGTTCTCAAAAACTGTGCGAGGGAACTGACACCAGTTTTCTGTAGACTCTTCAACTTATCCTACAGAAAGGGAATATTTCCTTCCTGCTGGAAATGTGCCACAGTTCAGCCGATACCTAAAAAAGGCAAGAAGACCTTGCCAAATAACTACCGACCAGTCGCACTGCTTTCAATAATATCGAAAGTCATGGAAAAGGCCATCAATCAGCATCTTCTAAAATATCTTGAAGAATTCAACATTATTAGCGACCACCAATATGGCTTTCGTAAACATAGATCAACAGAAGATCTTCTGACTTATGTAACGCATGTTTGGAACAACGCAATTGAACATTTTAGAGAATCTCGAGAGGTTGCTCTTGATATATCCAAGGCATGGATTTTTGGCTAAGCTACGCTCTCATGGTATCTCTGAAAAGTTCTGTTTGTGGCTCTCATGTTTCCTCAGTGAGCGTTCTTTACGAGTGGCGGTCGACGTATTTCTTTCTAACACCTTCACTATCAACGCCGGTGTACCCCAAGGCTCCATACTATCTCCTACTCTTATTCTCATTTACATTAACGATCTGCTGGAAAAGACCGGAAATTCAGGCTACAGCTTTGCAGATGACAGTACGCTTATCTCTTCATTCTCTTTGAACGCTCGGACATCAGCTGCTCAGATGAGTGTCTGCAGACAGCGGGAAGTCGTTCAACTTAACAAAGACCTGGAAGAAATTCTATCTTGGGGTGACAGTAACCAAGTGGAATTTAACGCTACAAAAACCAACACAGCAGTTTTTTTTCTAAAAAGTTAACATTGCTGAACCCGACATAGTTATGGCGGGGCACTCCATTCCCCTAACATCGTCACTGAATTTGTTGGGCGTTTAATTTGGGAGCAAATATGTCCTGGCATGAGCATGTTGCAGGCATAGCAAGGAGAGCTTCTCAAAAGTTGGGAATATTATTTCGAACCAGAAAGCTTTACACTCCACAACAACTGTTAATTCTTTACAAAGCTCAAATTCGACCAACTATGAAATACTGTTCCCATGTTTGGGGCTATGCTCCCAAACATACACTGCATCTGTTGGATTCTATTCAGAGAAGAGCTGTTCGTCTGATTGGAGACCCGAAACTGACAGGTGACCTTGATTCGCTGGAACATCGAAGAACGGTTGGCGACTTGAGCCTATTCTACAAGTATTTTCATGGAAAGTGTTCAAAGGATGTGGCCCGTTTAATTCCTCCCAGAGCGGTGCATGTTAGAAGTACACGTCACGCTAATACTTCACATCCGTATGAGGTTCAGCTTGTTACTCCTCGTACAACGCTTTTCAAGCAATCATTTATATGGAGAACATCATCCCTTTGGAATAATTTTCCCAGGACTGTGTTTCTCACCGAGTACAATTTACAGCGATTCAAGAACAACGTCAATCGCTTTTTTTTTTTCCGCACACAAGTTGCTCCTGTAGCGCTTTAAGGACCTCCTTGCAGCACGTGTGCTAGACCCATAAAAAAAAAATTCAAGTCTCAACGAATCCAACCGCTCGGGATTCCAACCCCAAAGCTCCATGGTTCCTCCGCAACACTCAGCTCCACAGAGATCTCCAGACGCCTACAATCCGGGAATTCATCATCAGCGTCCAAGTTAAATTCCTGGACCAAGCCACTCACCATCACAACCCCACAGTCAGGACCGCCTACCACTCCCCTTCACGCCGTGCCCACCGCCGTCTACCAAAACCAGCTACCCTCTGCCTCCGGATTAGCTTAAGTTAATTTTAATTAATATTAAGTTTAATGTTCATGAAATATCTTCATATAAATTCCTTACCTAGGTTAAGTTAATTAGGCCCCTGCCATGTATCTATAGTAGTAAAAACTAATAGCCAATAAATGAAACCGACGTTACGAAGAATTGTTTAAGTCTTCTTTCATTAAATTCAATCCAATAGTAAGAATCGTACATCCATATCATGCATTTTCCTCCGGGCATATGTTGATAAGTATAAAAAGAACTTTGAAATTTGATCTAAGATAATTTTAAAGCAAATATTAGAAAAAAAGTACTTTATATTTGCATTCATATGCCCTGTTGATTTAGAATTGATTGCTTCCGTGGAGGTCTAGATATGTCTATGTCTAGATAGATGATTAAAAGTATATAAATATAAATAATTCAAAAGTAATTTCTTCTCTGTTAGAAATAATATGATCTCCCTTGTTTAAACTTTTTTGAAAAAAACTATGCATTTTTGTGGTAGCAAGTAATTTTTTTTTTTCTCTTTGTGCTATTAAATGTACTATAAACTATTAAAACATTCAGAACTGGAAAGTCAAAATATAATATTGCGGTAAGATATAGTACAACAAATTATATCTATTACCGACGAAAACTTAAAATTTTAAAAGTATACCTGCACTCTACCGGAAGCCGTTCAGACTCAGCACAAGCACATTAGACGCATTTTTTTAAACAGTGCATTGGCAGTCACAATTAATAAAATATCCGCTAGATAGCGTAGTGTGTATGACCCCGGTGAGAAAATATAACAATATAATTATCAAAATTGAACACAGTCCAAATGTCGGCAATTGCTAAAATAATTCCTTGGCTTTGAACAGCTTCTGGTAGAGATCGGTATGCTTTTAAAAGTTTAGGTTTACAGCAGTCACGGCTACAGTCAGTTGTATATCACTTACATTTTTACATTTAGTAAATAGTAGTAAATTAGTTAATACTCGATAAGATGATAAAATTTTCTCCAAAATCATAACAAACAAAATAACAAAAAACTTAGATGAGTACCATCTTGTGAAGCAAGCCGTATTTAGGAAAAATTTTAACACTTGTGATCATCTCTTGACAATGCGCATACTAATAGAAAAGTTGGATATAATTTGAATATCTGCTTTGCTTTTTTTGATTTCTATAGTGTTCGATACCATCGAACATTGGGTAATTATGAATAGTCTGAAAAACGGACGAAATAATAAAAAATATATATGACAAGGCAACATGAACTATTAAATTACATAAAGATACAGATAAAATTAAGATTTGCAGAGGAATTAGACAAGGCGGCATTATTTCATCAAAATTATTCAACTCAGCAATAGAAGAGGTATTTAAACATTTAAATGACAAGACAATTGTATTGTAATAAACAGACTGAACAACTTCAGATTCGCCGAGGATGTTATCATCATAGCAGAAAATCCAGGGAACTGGGAGAGGAATCAAATAAAATAGGCTTGAAAATGAATCTGAGAAAGATCAAAATCATTTGTAACGAAGAGCCACACATAACAATAAAAAGTTGCCACATTGAAAAGGTAGAAAAATACATTTACCTGGGTCACTAAATACAACTAGAAAGAGAAAACCAAATGAGTGAAATATACAGAAGGAGGAGGCTTGCATGGTTTGCGTTCGGAACACTATCATACATACTTAAAAATAAGAACATTGCCTTAAAACTTAGATCAAGAGTATTCGACCAATATATCCTTCCAGGACTTAGGTGTGGAAGTATGCAGTGGGGGCTATGAGAACGATAAAAACGGAGGCGCTAGAAGTAGCACTCTGTGTCTCACCACTGAAACAGTTCATCATCTACACGGCGAGATTAGCAGCATACAGACTGAAATACCAAGCCGAATGGAGGAATGGGGACCGAGGACCCTCAGGTCTGAAATTCCTCCAAGAACGCCCATTCGTCTTAAAACAAGATAGAATCACGAAAACAAAACAAGTGAGTAAGTCTTTTTCTGTCCATATCCCTGAGAGGAAGGACACGCAAAAGCTCCTGAACAGGCCAAATACCGACATTTGGTATACTAACGGTTCGGCTGCTGATGGCCGCTTTGGGGGGCGGAAATCTTTTGCCATAAATTAAATCACAGGCAAAGTATACCCAATATGGCTACAGTTTGCCAAGCTGAGGTGTTAGCTATCTTCAGATGTGCGAAAATACAAATCTCGAAAGGGACAAATAATACGAAAATTTTAATCTGTTGCGACGGTAAAGCAGCCATACAAGCTCTTGCCAAATCCACCACGGGCAGCTTGCTAATCAGGGAATGCGTGCAAGAACAAAACACATTAGGAGGTAACAACGAGGTTACCCTAATGTGGGTACCAGGCCACCAAGACATATCTGGAAATGAAATACGAGTAGAGGACGAACTCGATAAAAGAGGCACCTTAGAGGACTCACCTGAACAGGGAATCGTTGGACAAAGAACACCAACTCTTTTGGACTGCAGGAGCTGGGTGTTGTCAAGCTACAAACTACGACAGGCAGTACAAAGGAACTTTTGTTGATGTCAAAAAAAAGGCTACGCCTGAGTATAGGACTCCTTACGGGACATGTGGCACAACAAGCTCATTTATATAACCTCAAACTGGCTGAGCGGAAAACATGGTGGCTGTGCGAGGGAGAAAGTATTCACATTTTGTGCGAATGTCCTGCACTAATGGTTAAAAGATACAGATACTGGGGTCAACTATTCTGTGAACCCAAAGATCTACAAGAGGTCAGGGTGATTCGAGAGTGGGGAGTCACAGAAGAACTTTTAGATCTAGGTGATATTAGGGACTCAAAGTACCACCCACTCTTTTTATTACTACTACTACTACTAGGTAAGGAAGTCAAACTTGGACTTGGATAAAACAAACAATAATAAAATAGCACATGGAAAGGCAAATGATTGGTATATTTCTGAAGGACGGGAAGACTAATGAATGAATTAGACTAACAACAGGGATGAAAGACGCAGTTGAAACAATCACCCCTCTAAAGTGGAATTTTGCAGGACATAGTCATTCCTCATTCCAAATTTAACATCATCGCAATATGTTCAAAAATGGATGGTCGATGTGGGCCTTTGAAGTTGAGAGTCAGAATCGGTAAGATACAATAATTTGTATCTTTCGCTGCTGTAAGCCCATTTTCGAAGACATATCTGACCTCTATCGGGGACTCTTTAAGGTCACAGACAGATCGAAGAAATGTTAAGCGAGTTGCTAACAACTACGGCAAGGTAGCGCCACTCTTAGACTCAATTCATACTATGAGGCCGTGCTCGATATGCTCACGGTTCGCTCACAGTTAGATAAAATTTTCTCATATCCACATTGTTGTTCCGATTTAGACCTTGCTTCAGTTTTTCTTCGTCAACGATTCAAATTAGATCGGAGTAGTTGAGAAAAGTGCATATAATCTCATTTAACTTTTCAATTGAAGAATTAGCAATTATAGCTAGTCTTTTAGACGACGATTCAAAAAATCATCGAAAAACGGAGGAAACCGAGAAGAAGGATATCGATACATCCAAGTTTAAAGGCTCGAAAAAATGAAGGTGAATATTATATACTGTACCGTCATCTAACTGACGACGAAGGCAAGTTTATAAAGTATTTTAGAATGGATTCTGAGACATTTGAAATGATATTAGGACAAATAGGACCAAAAGTTAAATACCACATTTCAAGTAAGTATTACTCCCAAATAGAAACTAATAAAACATAATAAACTAATAAAACAGAAACTAATCAACTAACTTCACATACTTGGAGGCAGAAATAACAAGTGAGGGAAATAGTTATAAAGAAGTCAGACAACAACTTATGAAAGCAGCAAGAATATTCGGATGTTTAAGAGGCGTAGCCTGGAAAAATAGGTACCTCAGGACAGAAAGTAAGGTGAAAATATATAAGACAATAGTAGGGCCGATAATGACCTATGCAGCAAAAAACACGAGCTGACACAAGCAAAACTAAACAATTGATGCAGACAACAGAGATGAGTACCCTAAGACCAATAATGGGGAAAACAAGAAGAAATAGAATAAGAAACAAAGATGTAAGAGAAGAATGTAGGATTCAAGATGTTATTAAAGTTTGTGAGAGTGAGAAGAAAAGAATGGAACGAACACATTCAAAGAGCAGAGAATGACAGGATAGTGAAAACAGCGAGAGACCACAGGTCAGCAGGAAGATCCTTGAAACGATGGAAAGAAAGTTAGATGTCTTCGACAACAGGAACGGCATAAAGGAAACGCGTTAAGAAAAACAGGCCGCAGCCTAAATAAAAGAAGAAGAAGAAGAAGAAGAAGAAGAAGAAACTGAGGTAATTAGAATTTATTGAATGATACGGAGTGGAGCGAGATCGAAAACATATTCATACTACCGTGACAAGTCCGATCTCGCTCCGACAAAATATTCTTTGAGAAGTATCAATATTGGAGCGTTATGAGATCGAAATCTAAGCGATAGTGATAGTGTGAATACACTCATTGTTTCTTCTGTAGACATATTTTATTGAACCGGGAGCATATTGAGCGTGGCCTCACAGTGTGAATCGAGCCTTAAGGTCCGATTTATGTATATAAAAATCAATATTAACTAGTTTGTTCAATTTTAGTTAGCTGTTTTTTTTTACTTACAAAAAAAACTACGTTTTAAAAATATAAAATTTATAAAGAGAGTTAAGCTCTTCAATTTTTATGTATATTTTATTTAGTTAGTATTAAGCACAGTCGAAAATGACTTCTATGTTCTGAACACATTTTTCTAAAAGCCAGAGCATAGACGATAGTCATGGCAAAGCCCCGATTGAATAACAAGAAACGAAATTGATTATGTGTTATCAAATGACAAGAATATACCCTAGCCATATACCATAGGTAGTAGCTGTTTGCAGAAATGCAAATAACGTCGGTGGCAGCACTATCGCGTTGTTTAAAAGGTGTTGTGAAATACAAAAATGTATGTTTCGGCACTTGGACAACGTTGACGGGTATTATGACATCCTTGCCGATATCCCTACTGAGGCGGGGAGGTGAGCGATAAAAAAAAAAAATTGTAATTGACACAACGGTCCTGGACACGATAAGCTTTGGCAGTGACCATCGGATGTTCAGAGCAAAAATAAGAATAAATCTGATGCAGAAGAGATGTAGATTGATAACGCATACAAAGATAAAGACATCAACAGAAATTATAAAGCAAAACACAGACGAATATCGACAAGCACTGGAAAATCATATAAAATACATAAACTACCAAACAGAAACTACTCAGTATATATCACCACTACACCAAATACTTTATTTTTACACTCGACGCGCGTTTCGCTAACCATGTTAGCTTCATCAGGAGCTATGATTGACTGTCAATCATCGCTCCTGATGAAGCTAACATGGTTAGCGAAACGCGCGTCGTGTGCAAAAATAAAGTGTTTGGTGTAGTGGTGATATATACTGAGTAGTATCATTGTGCCAAAGATTCCACATTCCCAACTTAGTACCAAACATAACTTGATGAACTAAACGCACAAATAACCAACAGCCCTACTCATGACTTCAAAACAAACAGCAACATTGAAAAAAGAAAGAACACAAAAATTAAGCAAAGAGACACAAAATCTCATGAAGTAGAGACGACTATTAAGAAATGATCCTACAAATTGAAGATTAAAATTGGCAGAAATATACAAAAAAATAAAGAAAAAGACCATAGAAGACGTCAGATCGTACAGAAACTTGAAAATAGAAGAAACTCTGAAAGAGAGAAAAAGTTTGAAGCACCTAAACAAACAAATGAAAGAAGGGAGACATCAAATAATAAAACTTATAATTAACGATAAAAAAGAGATCGCACAAATCAAAGAGATAAAGGAAGCTACAGAGAAATATTATCAAACACTATATGAAGAAAATACCGCCATCGCTCGGAAAAGAAGAAGGAAATAGAGTGATAGTAAGAAATGTGAGATCTGAAGAAATTCCTGATATAACAACGGATGAAATAATGAACGCCCTACAACATATGCACAACAACAAAGAACCAGGGGGACGATCAGATAACTATAGAAATGATAAAGTATGGAGGGGCATCGATAATACAATCTCTTCAAGCTCTATTTAACAGGTGCTTAATAGAAAGTAAAATACCAGCACCTTGGGTAAACGCCTTGATTGTGCTTATATTTAAAAAAAGGAACAAATTTAAATTGGAGAATTACAGATCCATCAGCCTGTTATCGGGACTATACCAAATCTTCACTTGAATCATAACATATAGATTAACGAACAAATTAGACAGTTATCAACCACGTAAACAAGCGGGATTTAGACGAGGATACACAACTTTGGTCCATCTTCAAACAATAAGAATACTACTGGAAAAAGCAAATGAATATAGCAATAGTTGACTACGCAAAAGCACTTGATTTGGTAGAGATATGGGCAGTCCTTAATACCTTAAGTAACAGCAGAGTCGATGAAAGGTACACGGTTCTTCTAGAATACATATATAAAAATGCCACATCATAAATAATGCTTGAAGAAAAAACAAAATCAAAATTAAAAGAGGAATTTGACAAGGCGACTCGATATCCCCAAAGCTCACTTTGACTCTAAAAGACATGTTCAAATCGATAAAGTGGGAAAATAAAGGAATATTAATGGACGATGAATGATTAAATAATTTAAGGTTCGCAGATTATATCACTCTGATCGCCAACACAAACGAAGAATTAGAAGAAATGCTAATGGAATCAAATAACAAGTCTCGAAAAATAGGTCTAAAAATAAACTTCACAAAAACCAAATATTTGAACAACGAAAGTGAAGATAACAGCCAGGAACTATTAATAGAAAGTGAAAGAATAGAAAAGGTACAAACACTCATATATTTAGGACAAAAAATCGAAATATAAAAAATAATTTAAAGGTTGACTTGGATAGAAGAGTCTTGAAAGCTTGATCTAGAATCGGAAGGTTACAATCTACATTCAAATTGGACATCCCAAATACAATAAAAGCCAGAGTATTCTATCAGTATGTACTGCCTGTATTAACATATGGCATTGAAACGTAGGCTTTAAATAAAGTATAATAAATAAACTCCAGGTAACTCAAAGAGCAATGGAGAGGAGAATGCTCAATATTGGATTCCAAGATCGTATTCCTAACATTCAGATACGAAGAAGAGCAAAAGTGACAGATGTAGTGCCACGAATATGTATACTAAGGTGGAATTGGGCGGGGCATATTGCAAGACCGAATGATAACAGATGGAGATGGCGTATAGTTGAATGGAGGCTTAGAGAACACAAAAAATGCAGAGGTAGATCACAGACAAGATGGACGGACGACATAAAAAGATTAGCAGGACATGACCGGATGCAAAAAGCAAACAACATAGCTCATTGGGGACAAATTGGGGAGGCTTACATCCGACTTTGGATGGAATAAGCTAATGAAGATGAAGATGAAGTATGGTTTGTTTTCAAAAACGTTAGTTAAAATTTGCTTTTTTGGAAAACTACATGCAGGTGAAAAAATTACCTTTAAAACGGTCCTAAATAACTGCATTTTTTAATGCAGCTCTTAAGTTTTTAATTTTTTTTTTTTTTTTTTTTTTTTTATGGATCTAGCACACGTGCTGCAGGGAAGTCCCTAAAGCGCTCCAGGAGCGGCACGAGTGCGGAAAAAGCGATTCACGTTGTTCTTGAATCGCTGTAAATTATACTCGGTGGGAAACACAGCGCTGGGCAAGTTATTCCAAAGGGATGACGTTCTCCATATAAAAGATTGCTTGAAAAGCGTTGTACGCGGAGTAACAAGCTGACGTGTATTTCTAACATGCACCGCTTTGGGAGGAATTAAGCGGGCTACATCCTTCGAACACTTTCCATGAAAATACTTGTAGAACAGACTCAAGTCGCCAACCGTTCTTCGATGTTCCAGCGAATCAAGGCCGCCGGTCAATTCCGGGTCCCCAATCAGACGAACCGCTCTTCTCTGAACAGAATCCAACAAATGCAGTGTATGTTTGGGAGCGGAGCCCCAAACGTGGGAGCAGTATTCCATAGTTGGTCGAATTTGGGCTTTGTAAAGAATTAACAGTTGCTGTGGGGTGTAAAGCTTTCTGGTTCTAAATAATATTCCCAACTTTTGAGAAGCTCTCCTTGCTATGCCTGCAACATGTTCATGCCAAGACATATTTGCTCCCAAACTAACGCCCAACAAATTGAGCGACGATGCTAGGGGAATGGAGTGCCCCGACATAACTATGTCGGGTTCAGCAACGTTAACTTTTTTAGAAAAAACTGCCGCTTGGGTTTTTGCAGCGTTAAATTCCACTTGGTTACTGTCACCCCAAGATAGAATTTCTTCCAGGTCTTTGTTAAGTTGAACGACCTCCTGCTGTCTGCGGATATTCGCCTGAGCAGCCGATGTCCGAGCGTTCAAGGTGAATGAAGAGCGTACTGTCATCTGCAAGCTATAGATTGGATTCCCGGTCTTTTCCAGCAGATCGTTAATGTAAATGAGAAAGAGAGTAGGAGACAGTATGGAGCCCTGGGGCACACCGGCGTTGATAGTGAGGGTGTTAGAAAGAAATCCGTCGACCGCCACTCGTAAAGAACGCTCTCTGAGGAAACATGAGAGCCACAAACAGAACCTTTCAGACATACCATAAGAGCGTAACTTAGCCAACAGTCCATCGTGCCAAACACGGTCGAATGCCTTGGATATGTCAAGAGCAACCGCTCGAGATTCTCCAAAATGTTCAATTGCGTTGTTCCAAACATGTGTTACATAAGTCAGAAGATCTCCTGTTGATCTATGTTTACGAAAACCGTATTGGTGATCGCTAATAATATTGAATCGTTCAAGATATTTTAGAAGATGCTCATTGATAACCTTTTCCATGACTTTCGATATTATTGAAAGCAGTGCAACTGGTCGGTAGTTATTTGGCAAGGTCTTCTTACCCTTTTTAGGTATCGGCTGAACCGTGGCACATTTCCAGCAGGACGGAAATATTCCCTTTCTGTAGGATAGGTTAAAAAGTCTACAGAAAACTGGGGGTTAGTTCCCTTGCACAGTTTTTGAGAACTATGGCAGGTATTCCGTCAGCCCCAGAAGCCTTCTTGGTGTCTAGCTTCATTAAAATACGCTTTATGATGTGCTGTCTGAAGACAACATCGGGCATCCTTGACTGCAATATGGGAATAGTAGGTGGTGTTTTTCCTTGGAAATCGACAGTAGAATGTGAAGCAAAGAGTTCAGCCAACAAGTTCGCTCTCTCAACAGGTGCGGTTGCAATGGAATTATCTGGCCGTGTGAGTGGTGGTATGGTGGATTTGGTAAAATTTTGACTAACTGCCTTAGCGACTGCCCAAAAGGACCTGGAATTGTTGGGACAAGCGAGAAGTTTGTTTCTAATTCGTTGATTGTGTGCCTCCTTGGTTTCGTCGATAATTCCCTTACATCTGTTCCGGGCATGAACAAAGATGTTACGATTTACGGTGTTAGGATTTTCACGCCATTGTCGATAGGCAATATGTTTAGAAGCAACAGCTTCTTTGCATTTTCGGTCGAACCAAGGCTTGCCGTTGGAGGAGCATTTCTTCGAAAAAGGGATGTAAGCTTCCATACCAGCCAAAATAACATTGGAGACCTCCCTGGCGCAGTCAGATGGGTTATCGGATCGAAAACAAATGTCCATCCAAGGGAAAGTTCGAAAGTATTCCATAAGATCTTCCCATTTAGCAGATTTGTAGTGCCAAATCTTGCGCGGCCTAGGCGCCTCTCTGTCACTGATTGGCAGGATACTCGATGTCGAAAGCAGTTTATGGTCGGAAGAACCTAACGGCGGATTTACGGTAACCGTGTAAATCTCCGGATTGGTGGTTAAAAAACAGATCAAGAAGACTGGCGAACTCCCCGTCTCGATCAGGGATCCGTGTTGGTTCGTCAATAAGCTGAGTTAAGCCATAACTGATTGAGAATGATTCAGCTTCACGACCTTGTTCGTCGGTAGTATTTGAATATTTAAGCCAGTTGATATTGTGGACATTAAAGTCGCCCAGGATGGCAATTTCGGCACTTGGATAGTTACTTTGTAAATGATCGATGGTGTCTGCAAGAGAAGCGAAAAGTGTTCGAAAATTGGTATCACTTGGTGGTCGATACAGGATACAGATGAACCTTGTGGTTTGTTGAGTCGTTATTTTTAACCACATAACATCAAAGTTTGGGGGCTCCAGAGCTTCTTCTCGTTGACAAGAGAGGTCGCTTCTGACAAAAAGACAGATTCCAAAGTTACGCCTAAATCGGGAATAAAAGTCGTACCCAGGATAAAGATAGTTGACCGTGCTGGTCGATGGACTGATCTTGGTTTCACATAGAGCGAGTACATGAGGTTTATTTGATTGCAGGTGTGATGCACCACTACTATAATCTAAACTTGTTAGATTATATTTCATTCCTTAACACGTGATTTAATTATTTTTGCAATTGAATTTAAAATAAATATTGTCAGTGAATAAAATGTATTATAAACCATTTTATTTTTGTAATACCGCTAATGTGTTTATTTCTGAATGTTGAACAAAAATTAAGGCCATAAACTATTCAACAGAAACTCTATGTAATAGTGTTTATTTAAAGAGAACTAGAATTAAACCACTTTTCAAATAAAAGCTGCACAATTTTACGTGCACCAAGGACAGGATCTAAATTTGCCACAGTTTTCTTTTTGTGACGCTAATTCCAGCGTTCAGGTCTCCCACCCGACCGAGTCTTTAGTTATTTTATATTGGCCAGTAAAACTAAGAGATTTATCCATCGATATCTTCACATTAAAGTGTTTAAAGGAAAAAAAAACAATTAAGAAAACTATTTATAGTTTTTATTTTTAAAAAGAAAGTTTTAAAAAAAGACTTGATAACAGACATTTTGAGAATTAAGTGGACTCGAACGTATTTCTAAAATTAACACGGAGTTTTAAAATATTGGTGTGAATCTTTAGTTTTATTTCGACAATCGGCCAAGTGTGCGTATAAACAGGATATCAATTAACATAACTAAAAATTGAATACAATGTGCAGTTGTTAAAAAGTGATAAGTAACGTTAGCGAGGCTCTGAAAAAATGTTTAGTTTTTTTTAAAAAATCCAAAAAAGACGACAATGGTAGTGGTAAGAAAAATAAAGATAAAGAAAATAAAGACAATATTAAAGATTATGACCCTAAAGGGCCAATAGGTGAATGTTCGGTAGATAATAGAAAGGAAACTCCTATAAATAACGGAATTGTCAATTTTGTATATCCTAATGATTGTGAAAATAGGAATAATTTATATATAAATGAAAGTAATGAAAGCGATAAGAATTTAAATGAAATATCTGGACAATTCTCAATAGATGACAACTCTAAAATGTATAAAAATACCCAACCTTCTACACCTGAACTTGCGTCTGAAAATGACGCCATTCCCTTGCCAAAAAATGTTATGAATGCAGCAAAAACTATCAGTAGTGAAGTGGCAACATTTTACGAAAAAAATAACGAACAAAACGACTCAAGAATGTGCGATCCTTACGTAAACGGACGAAAAAAACTCCGGAAACGAACAGACTGACTGAACGACGTGGTTCTAGTGTGAAACCTTGTGGACATGGTACTACCGCGATCTCGCCATGGGTTCCGGTTCAAAGTTCCGCTAAAATTGAGATCAATTCCTCTCCCACTATGAGTCCGGTGTTGGAAATTCGGAAGAAAATGAAGTATACCGTAAATACAATTCACGAAAATGGTATGGATACTGTTGCAGAACCACAAGAAAAGCTTCAAGAAAAAGATGAAAAAGACTGTGAAAATATGTCTATTGCCGCCAAAATTTCTGATAGTATTGACGATCAACTTGAATACGAAAAGTACGTATATTTTAGATTGACTTTCATACTTGTTCTAATAATTATTGCTCAATAACTCACAAAACGAATTAAATTGGAACAAGGTCAAATAAAAATTAGTGCAGTTGTGTAAAACCAACTATTTTTAACCCTATTATTTATTACTGTCATATTTACTATGAGTTATTTTTTGCTAAATACACTTTTAATTCAAGAGATATACTACACGTCTTTTGAAGGAATACGTAAACAAAAATAAATTTGGTTCCAACTCACATTCTCTGGTTATCTACTTTTTTGACTTTCCTAGAAAAAACCAATTTTCGAAAATCTGGGTGCTAAATTAGGAGTCCATTTTCAATGGTTTAATATAAAATTAAACTATATATATATATATATATATATATATATATATATATATATATATACATATATTATATATATATATATATATATATATATATATATATATATATATTATATATATATATATATATATATATATATATATATATATATATATATATATACATATATATATATATATATATAAATATATATATATATATATATATATTATATATATATATATATATATGCATATATATATATATATATATATATATATATATATATATATATATATATATGCATATATATATATATATATATATATATATATATATATATATATATATATATATATATATATATATATATATATATTATATATATATATATATATATATATATATATATATATATATGTATATGTATATATATATATATATATATATATATATATATATATATATATATATATATATATATGCATATATATATATATATATATATATATATATATATATATATATATATATATATATATATATATATATATATATATATATATATATATATATATATATATATATATATATATATATATATATATATATATATATATATATATATATATATATATATATTATATATATATATATATATATATATATATATATATATATATATATATATATATATATATATATTATATATTATATATATATATATATATATATATATATATATATATATATATATATATATATATATGTATATATATATATATATATATATATATATATATATATATATATATATATATATATTATATATATATATATATATATATATATATATATATACATATATATATATATACATATATATATATATATATATATATATATATATATATATATATATATATATATATATATATATATGTATATATATACATATACATACATATATATATATATATATATATATATATATATATATATATATATATATATATATATATATATATAGTGGCGAACAAAATTATGGGAACATTTAAATTCCCATCTCTAGTCTTAACATTTAAACGGTTTTCAATTTCAATATTTATTTATTAATCGTGTACATGCTAACAAACATTTTGAAGACTAAAACAGTTAATGTTTATTAGAAATGTGCTTAGTTTTTAACGTAAAAAAATTATGCACAAACAAAAGTGTGGAAACATTTTTGTTATAAAATAAATATTCCACTAAGGCGACTAAGATGTCGAAAATATTTAATATTTAGTGGGATATCCTTTTGCGTCTATCACCGCTTGACATGTTCTGCCCATAGTGTCAATAAACCTAGCACAAAAATCGGGTGGAATTTTTCCCCATTCTTGTTTTATTGCGAGCCAAAGTTCGTCCCGGTTCTTTATATTTCTTTTCCTAATTTGTTTATCCAGATAATGTCAAAGATTCTCTATCGGGTTCAAATTAGGTGATTATGAAGGCCAGCGCATCACCCGAATCCTTTGTTCAGAAAACCAATTCCTGGCCAAGCGAGACGTGTGTTTTGGGTCATTGTTTTGTTGAAAAATCCATGACAGTGGCAAATCTTCTTCATAAGGAATCAAATTACTTTCCAATATCTCGAGAAACATTTGAGCATCCATCCCGCCATTTATCTTTGCCAATGGCCCCGTACCAGACTGTCGAAAAGAACCCCATACCATGATATTTCCACCGCCATGTTTGACAGTAGGTACAAGAACCAACTGGTCTTCTTACATAACCAATAGAATCACTTCCAAAGAGATTGAACTGACTTTCGTCACTAAAGATTATTAGAGACCACTGATTTTGAGTCCAGTCTTTATGTTCGTTAGCAAATTTCAATCTTTCTTTTCTGTGACGCTTTGTAAGGAGTGCTTTTTTAACAGCACGCCTACCATGAAGATTTTCAGATAACAAGCGACGCCTGATAGTCATGTCTGACACCAATACACCCTGATATTCCTGCCTTAGTTCTTTATTAATATCAACAGCAGTTTTCTTGGAATCGTTTTTTCGCTTTTCGAATTATAATTTTGTCTACTCTCGTTTTTCGAGGTCTACCACTTTTAAATGCCTGATCAACAGTGCCCCTTCTCGAGAACTTCTTAACAATTTTGCTGACAGTGCCCCTATGCATGTTTAAAGATTTTGCTATTTCCATTTGCTTCTTTCCACTTTGATACAGAGAAATAATTTTGTGTTTCAGATCTGAACTGTAATATTTGCACTTTGGCAAAAACAGCACTCTTAAACAATGCTACTAAATTACTGTATATATATATATATATATATATATATATATATATATATATATATATATATATATATATATATGTATCTATACACACATAGATACCACTAACGGTGTCAAAGAGGCGTGAAAAATATTCACTACTCTTTTATCAATTTTTAGATTGGGTAGCGTTCCATTACAGAAAGAGTTTCTTTTGTGACAAAAATGCCCCTTCCCAGTCATCGATGTACAAATAAATTTAAATTTTTTCCGATTTACTGCAGGAAAGACTTTTTGTAAAAAAATCCTCTCTTTGGAAATCGCTTAACATTTAATTTAAATTGCTGAAGTTTTTAAATTTCCAAAAAAACACTTCATCAACTTCACAAAAATATACATACTTAACGCATAAATATCGAAAATAAATAATTTGTATTTAAATCTGCTAATTTTATTCATATATATATATAGTTTTATGTGCAAATTATTGTATCTTACCGCGATGATACGCCAATACAGGAATAAGTGCCCGACATTTTGTCTTCTCGTTTGTTAATCCTAGCTCTGCTGATGAGCCGTGATACAATGAAATGTATTTCATATTATTTTAAGCTTACCATGTTAGGACGGATCTAAGCTTTGAAAGTTCCAGTGAAACAGGCTCTTTTTTTCATTACTTCCAATGATTAAGTGCTAAAGGCGGCACTGAATATAGCAATCATAATTTATTTAAAATAAACCTATGCAGGTATTTTCTAATCCTAGAAAGCATGCGTTGGTGTATGAATGGCTTGTATCAGTGGTTCCGCAGGATAGCGCCGCGGCGCCCGGCCCTGGAGAGCCACGACTTCCTCACAGGGGCGTCACAATTTTACATCTTAATACGTAATTTATATGTATATTTTACCTAACCCAGGGGCGGCGAGAATCGAAAAAACTTGGAAACCATTGGGTTGCATGAATATTATCAAAATCATTTTTTATATAGCAAGGGTACATATTGTCGGGCGATTCCTAAATCATTACATGACTGGTGCGTTTGCGGAATTAGTGATTTGGTTTGGCCTTAAATCGTTACTAGTTGTACCCGGTGCGCGGTGGAAAATATAGTCTTAGGAATTTCATTCTAGAGCGATAAGGGTTTTCATATAACAAAAATATTAAAGATGGTTGTATACGGGCACTAAATCATTTCAGATAGTTTAATAAATGTTAAGTTAATAAACTTAGTGTAATAGATTTAAATAATGTTTTTTTATTAATTTTATAGGAATTCTAGGAAACAATATGTATTGTAGTTGTAATAATTATTAATACGACATTGGCGTTAAATACTTAACATGAACTGTATAACAAAGAATTGGCACATGTGAAAATCCGTCAACAACAAACCTAATTAATCAGCTTGGTAATGAATCATGGTCATACCTCCAAAAACTTGTTTGTGATAAAAATACGCTTTTAAAACATACGAGGGTCGTTTGAAAAGAAAAGTAACTGAGGAAGAAAATATGAACAAAATTGAAAAATTCACCTTTATTTTCAACATAATCCTTCGAGCTCGATACATGGCATCCAGCGATGTTTCCATGCCATTTTTATAACAT
Organism: Pachyrhynchus sulphureomaculatus; assembly: GCA_019049505.1. Lineage (NCBI taxonomy): Eukaryota > Metazoa > Arthropoda > Insecta > Coleoptera > Curculionidae > Pachyrhynchus > Pachyrhynchus sulphureomaculatus. The sequence continues at coordinate 169,505,718 of CM032454.1, read as the reverse complement.
GATTTTTCTGGACGTCATTCACAGCGTACATCACTTCGTCGTTACTTAGAAATCGTTGTCTTCCAAGAAATTTTTTGAGCTTTGGGAACAAAAGAAAGTCCGTTGAAGCCAAATCGGTGGATGGTTAAGGAATTCAAAGGGAATTTTGGCCATGGCAACGAGTGACGTATAAGCAGGGGCATTTTCGTGACACGGCACCCATCGTGCACACAGCTTATATATATATCCAATGTTTATACAAAATATTTTGTACGAGATTACTTGAGATCCCTGCAATGTTAGCAATCTCTAAAATTTTTAAACGGAAGTCATTCAAAATGATTTTGTGGATTTTTATCACATCACTTTCATCCGCTCCGATGCTCTCGTCATTTGTGCTTGTTCGGCCGCTTTTAAATTCGGAAACCTATATGTTATTTCAATTAAAGTGATTTTGCAAGTGATAAAAAAAAAGCAAATAATTTAATGTTAAACATGTTACTGGACGATAAAGAAGTTTCCATGAGTTCTGGTGAGTAAGAAAGAGATGACGATTATCCTAATTCTATGAAATTTGATACATTATATGGTATTCAGGATTTGAATAACCTGACTGACTGAAACAGTCTAAAATTTAGACTCGGTGTTATTGGCATGAAATATATAACACAGGGCAACAAAAAAATATTTTTGTTTTGGTGCCTGGGATTTTAGAGCTGATTTTAACTATATTTGGGACGCTAAATCTATACATGCAATCCGTTTTTCTCTATCAGCTCTACTTTTTTAGATACATCAACTTATCTACCAATGTGGTTTTTATTCAGTATATTCATTTATGAGAGTTCTAAAATTATTATATATTCATTAATGTAGGTACAATGGTTTTATTGTCAGTCTGTAATTAAGTAAATTCCAGGTAAATCTATAAATAGTGGAACCATTGCCTATCAGGTACCTGAACTGACCCTTTTAATCACCTAACTCGGGTAAGTCTCGTCAGTTTGTGCGTTCTTACTAATGAGAGTAGATCGAATTCGGCGTGTTATTTTATGTTAAGAAAAGAGTGTTTTTGTGTTATTGAACAGAATTAAAATGAGTTCAGGTTCCAGTTCAAGAAGAAGTTGTGTAAATCAACCTGATGTGTTTTGCTATATATGCGGAGAATACATCTTTCAACAAAACAGACAAACTATTACTGACTTTGTAAAGCGAGCGTATCTTGGATACTTTGGAGTTAAGCTTGGTGATCAGGACAAAACGTGGGCCCCGCATCTCGTATGTAAAACTTGTACAGAGCATTTACGGCAGTGGACTACCGGGAAAAGAAAATGTCTAAAATTCGGCGTACCAATGGTTTGGAGAGAACCAAAAAACCACTTCAATGATTGTTATTTCTGTTTAGTAAATACTAATGGAATCAATCGAAATAACCGCAGTAAGTGGACTTATCCCAATTTAGACTCGGCAATACGCCCTATCCCGCACTCAGATGAAATACCAATTCCAACATTTCATCAGCTACCACATATCTCTGATGACGAATATTTTCCCTCTGATCGCTCTTCTGATGCTAATAAAAGTTCTGATGCTAATGAAACTAACAGTGACTATGAGGGGACGTCATCAGTTCCTCAACGCTTCAATCAAAATGAATTAAATGATCTCACCAGGGATCTCAATTTGTCGAAAAAAGCTTCTGAAGTACTGGCTTCTAGGTTGAACGACAAAAATTTACTGGAACAAGGAACCAAAATTACCTTTTACCGTACAAGAGAAAAAGATCTGCTACCATTCTTTTCTCAAGAAGACAATCTTGTATTTTGTCACGAAATTAGGGGACTCAGGAAAGAAATGGGGCTTTCTGAATATATTCCAGATGATTGGCGCCTATTTATTGACAGTTCAAAGCGAAGTTTAAAATGTGTCCTTCTACATAATGGGAATAAATATGGTTCAATACCACTAGCTCACTCAACGAAACTGAAAGAAGAATATAATACCATAGCTTTGGTCTTGCAGAAGATAAAGTATTACGAACATCAATGGATGATTTGTGTAGACTTAAAAATGGTAAACTTTCTTCTTGGGCAGCAAAGTGGTTACACGAAATATCCGTGTTTCTTGTGCCTCTGGGATAGTAGGGACAAAACACACCACTGGGTTAGAAAAGATTGGTCTCAGAGAGAAAACATGGACGTTGGGGAAAAGAATGTCATTAACGACGCTTTGGTTGAAAGAGAAAAAATCATACTTCCTCCGTTGCATATAAAGTTGGGCTTAATGAAGCAATTTGTAAAGGCTCTTGATAAGAATGGGTCTTGTTTTGCATATATAGGGGTAAAAATGCATCAGTTGAGCACAGAAAAACTCAAAGCAGGGATATTTGACGGCCCACAAATAAGACAATTAATTAAGGATCCTGCCTTCATAAATTCAATGAATCAAGTTGAACGAGAAGCTTGGACATCATTTGTTGCAGTTGTAGAAAATTTTCTAGGCAAACATAAAGCTCAAAACTATGTTGAAATGGTTAACAAGATGCTTAATAGTTTCAAATCCTTAGGGTGCAATATGAGTATTAAAATACACTATTTACACAGCCACTTAAACCGTTTTCCAGAAAATTTAGGAGACATGAGTGAGAAACAAGGTGAAAGATTTCACCAAGATATTAAAGTTATGGAGGACCGCTACCAAGGAAGATGGGACATGCATATGATGGCAGATTACTGCTGGAGTTTAAAAAGGGACTGTTTAAAAAAACATTCAAGAATGTCGCGGAAAAGAAGCTTTCCAAGTGTTGAGTGACTATTTCATTTCTTCAATGTTTTTTTTTTTGTTTGTAAGTACGACATAATATTGTATTTTGTATAATTAAAATAAAAATTTCGTATCTACTTTTGTTTACTACACTTACGGATTTGAGTTACAATAATGTAACTTATATTTCTCTAAAATTGTATATCTTAAAAATTTGAGCTCCTAGGTACAAATGAATACGTTATTTGAATTCAGGACATCAAATTGATATAGAATCAGCTCAAAAAACCTCGACACCAAAACAGCTGTTCCCCTGTGTAATAAATGAAATATTTTGTATTTTAAATAAGTCTAAATAAATAAGAAATTTTTTTTACAAGAAATCTAGGTATAAAGTAGAAATTTTTGCAACAACTAGAAAATATAACAAATTTTAGAACTTTAATGTAATATGTAATTATTTTTTATTGATTTAATCATATAGAATAATGAATTTTCTGGTCTAGTCGCACTACACAGCCTCATAACTTTAGTTACTTTACTGGTGAGCTTGCCAATTGCCAAATTAGGCCAGTTTTAAAATTCATACTTTCTAATGAATCAAGCAGTAAGAATTTTGAAAACATTTGCTGAAAATCTTGATTCGTATATAATAATTTTAACTTGATTATCATATCTAAAAAATATTAATTTATATTTTAAAGACCATAGAATCTATAGAATATACTAACTCTATTCCAATATTCACGAAAGTAAGCCCTTAAAGAATAGGAATCAAACTAACAATTAACAATTATTTATTTTTAATGAATTTTTCCGAAAACCAAATTTTTTAAAATCACCTATTAGAGAGATTCTGCATAAAGTGATTCGTTGTAGTACTGTGTTGTTATATATTTTAAGCCTGTTTCACTAGTTATACATTCAAATATACACTGATTCTTCAACTAGTAAAAAACTTTGCCTCATCTTCATGGGACGCCATCTATTATGAAGAACCTGATTACTTTTAAGAACCCTAATCCCCATATATTATAAAACTCAACGTCTCTCTGTCTGTCCGTTAGTGCGCTTATCACCACTTATCCGATTTACGTGTTTTTTTTTTTAAATTCATATGTATGTTCTCTGACCAGGTTTTAGTATATATTTTGTTACGTTAGGTAACAAAAGGAATAAGCAGTGACGGATAATAGTGAATCAAGTCAGAAAAAAGTTTTCTGCTAGCGTGCTCTCTTGCACAAAAAACCTAACAATAATTCTGTAGTCTACGCGAGCGGAGCCGCGGGCACAGCTAGTCGTTTATGAAATTTAATGAAACTGTGGAGTTTAGTTATGAATATTTCTTTGTATAAAAAATAATTTAATTATTGTTGTTCAATAAAAGTTCAGCATGTGTATTAAAAAAACAATTATTGCCAATTGCATTGTATGAACAATTTAAAATTAAATTAATTTTAGTTAAACAAGATTTCTGATATGACTTTAAAATTTAAATAATGTATGGTCTTGTATACTGTCAATATTACCTCAAGCAGAATTGTAAAGGGGAATGATGTGATGTCAGCATCAGCAGCTGTATTTGGTAGATATATAACACATGGGCTGAAAAGTCCCGGGCCTAACAAAAGAAAACACGGTTTTTTTGGTTCAAAATTAGCTTTATTCATCAACGTAATCTCCATCAAGAGCAACGCAATCATTCCAGCGCCTCTCTAACATTTCGATACCACTTTTGTAGAACGATTTATCTTTTGCCTCAAAATAGGCCTCAGTTTCAGCGATAACCTCTTCATTCGTGCGAAATTTCTTACCGGCGAGCATTTTTTTTCAGGTCTGCGAACAGCCAGTAGTCGCTGGGAGCCAAATCTGGCGAATACGGTGGATGTGGGAGCAATTCGAAGTTCAATTCATGTAGTTTTGCCATTGTTTTGATTGACTTGTGACACGGTGCGTTGTCTTGATGAAAAAAAATTTTTTTCTTTGCCATATGCGGTCGTTTCTTTGCAATTTCGGCCTTCAAACGCTCCAATAACGCTATATAATATTCACTGTTGATGGTATTTCCTTTCTCAAGATAGTCGATGAATATTACACCACGCACATCCCAAAATACCGAGGCCATAACCTTTCCAGCCGATTGTTGTGCTTTCGGGCGCTTTGGACGAGGTTCACCAGTTGCTGTCCACTCAGATGACGATCGTTTTGATTCCGGAGTGAAGTGATGGATCCATGTTTCATCCATTGTCACATATCGACGCAAAAATTCCGGTTTGTTACGTTTAAACATGGCCAAACACTGCTCAGAATCATCAACACGTTCTTGTTTTTGATCAACAGTGAGCAAACGCGGCACCCACTTTGAACAGAGCTTTCTCATAGTCAAATGCTCATGCAATATAAAGCCAACACGTTCTTTTGATATCTTTACGATGTCAGCTAACTCACGCAACTTCACTTTTCGATCATTCAAAACGATTTTATGGATTTTTTTTGATGTTTTCTGGTGTTACCGCCTCATTTGGACGTCCACTGCGTTCTGCATCATCGGTGTCTCTACGACCACGTTTGAAGTCAGCAAACCAACGTTGTATTGTTGTTTCTGATGGAGCGGAGTCCCCATAAACACTTTTCAAGCCATTGCTTCGCTTGAACGGTATTTTTTCCCATCAAGAAGCAGTGTAAAATTAAAACACGAAATTGTTTTTGATCCATTGTTTTGAAAATAACAAAAGTAGCGTCACTCTTAGCACAATAACTTACAAACTAATGAATAGAATATCATGAAATTTTAACAGCTGTATTTTGAAGGTTAGTATTAACTGAAAAAAAGGTGACTGCAATAAAACTAGCGCCATCTATGTGTTAGGCCCGGGACTTTTCAGCCCATGTGTTAGTATAGTAAAAATAAATCACAGTGCAAAAAGTTTAATGTACCTGAAACAGTTTTTAACTTAACACAGGGGGTGAAAAGTCCCGGGCCTAACACATAGATGGCGCTAGTTTTATTGCAGTCACCTTTTTTTCAGTTAATACTAACCTTCAAAAGACAGCTGTTAAAATTTCATGATATTCTATTCATTAGTTTGTGAGTTATTGTGCTAAGAGTGACGCTACTTTTGCTATTTTCAAAACAATGGATCAAAAACAATTTCGTGTTTTAATTTTACACTGCTTCTTGATAGGAAAAAATACCGTTCAAGCGAAGCAATGGCTTGAAAAGTGTTATGGGGACTCCGCTCCATCAGAAACAACAATAAAACGTTGGTTTGCTGACTTCAAACGTGGTCGTAGAGATACCGATGATGCAGAACGCAGTGGACGTCCAAATGAGGCGGTAACACCAGAAAACATCAAAAAAATCCATAAAATCGTTTTGAATGATCGAAAAGTGAAGTTGCGTGAGTTAGCTGACATCGTAAAGATATCAAAAGAACGTGTTGGCTTTATATTGCATGAGCATTTGACTATGAGAAAGCTCTGTTCAAAGTGGGTGCCGCGTTTGCTCACTGTTGATCAAAAACAAGAACGTGTTGATGATTCTGAGCAGTGTTTGGCCATGTTTAAACGTAACAAACCGGAATTTTTGCGTCGATATGTGACAATGGATGAAACATGGATCCATCACTTCACTCCGGAATCAAAACGATCGTCATCTGAGTGGACAGCAACTGGTGAACCTCGTCCGAAGCTCCCGAAAGCACAACAATCGGCTAGAAAGGTTATGGCCTCGGTATTTTGGGATGTGCGTGGTGTAATATTCATCGACTATCTTGAGAAAGGAAATACCATCAACAGTGAATATTATATAGCGTTATTGGAGCGTTTGAAGGCCGAAATTGCAAAGAAACGACCGCATATGGCAAAGAAAAAAATTTTGTTTCATCAAGACAACGCACCGTGTCACAAGTCAATCAAAACAATGCCAAAACTACATGAATTGAACTTCGAATTGCTCCCACATCCACCGTATTCGCCAGATTTGGCTCCCAGCGACTACTGGCTGTTCGCAGACCTGAAAAAAAATGCTCGTCGGTAAGAAATTTCGCACGAATGAAGAGGTTATCGCTGAAACTGAGGCCTATTTTGGGGCAAAAGATAAATCGTTCTACAAAAGTGGTATTGAAATGTTAGAGCGGCGCTGGAATGATTGCGTTGCTCTTGATGGAGATTACGTTGATGAATAAAGCTAATTTTGAACCAAAAAAACCGTGTTTTCTTTGTTAGGCCCGGGACTTTTCAGCCCATGTGTTACGTTTTTCTTTTTAGTGTTCCGCATGGAACACTTATAAGATAACTTTGGTGTCTGTCCGTATGTCTGTTTGTCTGTCTGTCTGTCATACCCGATTTTCTCCGAAATTATAAAAAGTTGAAATTTGGCACTAATATAGGAATTGATGGTCTCATCAGAGCCGTATAGTTTTTGAAAGTTAAATTTTGACTTAAGGGGTTAGTTTTGAAAGGTGAAATCGGAAGTGAAAAAAATTTTACCAGGTCATCGAGTGGGGTGTCAAATGAAAGCTTGTGAAAACACTAGTTGTATTAATTTTAAAAATGGCCAAAAATCGCTGTCCCCCCCTTATTTCAAAAAGTACTAATCAAAACATTTTGAAAAAATTCTGGAATATTCTGCACAGGGTGTAGATTGAAACAAAATTATCACGAGTGCATTACCTTTATTAATTTATCTGCTATATATATATATATATATATATATATATATATATATATATATATATATATATATATAAAGTTCATCAGTTTTCAACAAAGATCGGAAACAAACTTTGTTGAAAACTCATTTGGGGTGTATTTTGTGATGTCATTGATCATTTTATATTTCCATAACAAAGATTTTTATTTTAAGAGCAATCAACGTACGGAATACTAATTGCGCAAGTCCGACTTGTATTTAGACGGTTATTTTTTCTAATAAAGTAGCATCCAATCTATGTATCTTGGATGTTTTGTTAGTGCGTATCCGTAAAATATTCCATATGAGTTAAACTTCAACTAAATAAGCCCAACTTATTGAATGAGAAAATTTTATTAATGTCAGAGAACCTTAGAAGAAAGTTAGGAATGAAATATGAAAACGATTTAATAAAATTATTATTTCCGACCAAACATCTCTTCTACATCGCAAATAAATATTTTGCAGTGACGCAGATAAATTCCATATTCTCCTCCACAAATGTAGCAAAATAGATTGAACCATGTCTCAAATTAGTTTGATATATTAAACATACTAATTTAATTTATCGTAGACGGTATTTTATAACACACGAGCGTAATCTAAACAAACACACGAAAATCGTTTCTCGATATTTCCTAAATGAACGCTTTAAGCTCTACATACCTAGAAACGATTTTAAACATTATCTGAAAACATTTATTTCTTCGCAGAAATCGTTCTGCGGAAGTGGCATCTGATAGATTTCTTTTTCAGACACTTTCACCGTCAATTCGGAAGTAATCGAGGGCGCCCTCTTTTGTTTTTAAATTAACTTTCTAGTGTAAAAGACCAGAAATCCAATGCAGCTTTCCTGATAACATCACGCTGGTTTCTTTAGTTACCTTCATTAACCTAACTCTCGAACACTAGCTGTCCACGCAAAGATATGTAAGTATCAGTATAGTCTTCTTCTTCTTTATAAGCCACTGCAGAAGATAGGCCTCTTCAAGTTTCTTCTAATAGTCTTGCCTGCTGTCAACCTGATATCGTCAATCCATCCTTTCATTGGTCGTCCGACTATTCCAAGGTCTCAATTTAATTTTTTTATGGGTCTAGCACACGTGCAGGAAAGTCTCTAAAGCGCTCCAGGAGCGGCAATGAGTGCGGAAAAAGCGATTCACGTTCTTGAATCGCTGTAAATTGTATTCAGTGGGAACACTGCGCTGGGCAAATTATTCCAAAAGGATGATGTTCTCCATATAAGAGACTGCTTGAAAAGCGTTGTACGCGGAGTAACAAGCTGAACCTCATACGGATGTGAAGCACCGGCGCGACGTGTATTTCTAACATGCACCGCTTTGGCAGGAATTAAGCGGGCTACATCCTTCGAACACTTTTCATGAAAATACTTGTAGAACAGACTCAAGTCGCCAACCGTTCTTCGATGTTCCAGCGAATCAAGGCCGCCGGTCAGTTCCGGGTCTTCAATCGGACGAACAGCTCTTCTCTGAACAGAATTTTGTTGTCCATCTGCCATCATTCGTTCTAGTTACATGCCCTGCCCATTGCCATTTTAATTTTGTCACTAATAATACGAGTATATTATATATAATAACACTGATATCTGTAATTCTTGAAATTTGTCTTATATCCTCGCTTTTAATGTGTTCTCGTAAACTAACACCTAACATCTGTCTTTCTATGACCCGTTGAGGGACGTTGAAATCGACAGACTTTTTTGTAAGGGTCATGGTTTACAGCCCAAACGTACTTACTGGAAATATATAGCTCTCGTACATTTTTCTTTTTAAGGTTGTGGGAATATGTCTGTTTTTTTAGAACGAATCCCAGTTTTTGAAATCCGCCCAGTTAGGGGCCAACTCGCCTTGGTATTTCCGCTGTTTGTCTGTCCTTATCCAATCTAATCTTATCGGTATATTATACAATATAATTTTGGAAGAAACTCTGTTTTATAGTGACAGTAACCACATAGAATTTAATGCGACAAAAACTCAGATTTATATCGGGACACTCTATTACATCACTCAACTTACTGCATCAAAGGAATATTGTATTCATGTTTGAGATTCTGCTCCCGAGGATACTCGACATTTGTTAGAATTTAGAAAGAGAGAGAGAGGAATCTATTCGCATAAATAGGGAATCGGAAATCACTAGAAATCTTCATTTCTAGAAAGATCAAAGAAAAGCTAGTGACTTAAGTCTATTCTATAGATGTTTTTAGGGAAAGTGTTTAATAAGTATAGCTCTGAATACACTGTATTAATACATCAATTCCGGATGGCGTTCAGCTCGTCACTTCCCGTACCCCAATTTTTAGCAACTTTTTTATATGTTGTAAAAAACTGCGTTTCCCAATCAAGTACAACCTGCAGCAACATGAATCGCTACTCCTCACACGCGCCACTCTCGTGGTGATTTAAGAATATCCCTGCGGCACATATATTGTATTTATTTTTAAAAAAAAGCGGTCAAGTGCAAGTTGAACAATTGAACAATTAGTGTTCCATACGCTGATTGCTTTTAAAAATAAAAATTTTGTTACGGTGGTATAAAATGATCAGTGGCTTCACAAAACACACCCCAAAAGAGTTTTCAACAAAGTTTGTTTCCAATCTGTACTGAAAACCTTGAAATTTTTCTTTTTTTATATACCAGATAAATCATTAAAGGTAATGCACTCGTGATAATTTTCGTTCAATCTACATCCCGTGGAGAATATTCCAGAATTATTTTTTAATCAGTACTTTTCGCGATTTTTTAAAAAATAATACAGAGAAAACTGTGCGCAAGTATTACATTATATATTGTATATGTATATGTATATATATATATATATATATATATATATATATATATATATATATATATATATATATATTACTCGTGTTTTCATAAGCTTTCATTTGACACCACACTCGATGACCTAGTAATTTTTTTTTTTTTTTACTTCCGATTTCACCCCCCAAAACTAACCCCTTAAGTCAAAATTTAACTTTCAAAACTACACGGCCCTGATGAGGCCGTCAATTCCTATATTATTACCAAATTTCAATTTCTATGACAAATAGTTTTGGAGAAAATCGGGTGTGACAGACAGACAGACAGACAGACACCGAAGTGATCTTATAAGTGTTCCGCGCGGAACTCTAAAAATAATTTAAACACTCGTGACTTATTCGCAAAAATCAGACGTAGTACCATCAAAAGTAATTTCTTATGGTATAATCCAGTTTAAGATGTTTGAGGAACTCTGTTTAATGTTTTTTACCCTACAGTTTTCTCTCAAATCTATTTTAAGTATAAGTGGGCGCACCATGAATCAATTCGCGTCACAAAGACTTAAAATAACTTCTAAATTTTATGTTTTTTAAATATTGATACCTTGATGTTGTATTTAAATACATGTGGTTTTGTATTACATGTACTGATCAGCCACACATGTATAAACAAATATTATTATGGGTTTTCGGCTTGACCATTAACACACTGATATTTGCTTTGCATATACAAGTTTTAATTGTTTCACGAGAATGGAAAATACAAAACTCGCATATTATTTTCTATTAAAAATAAACGCACTTGTCCCCCCCTCCCGGTTTTTAGTCGG
>CM032454.1:169224236-169486736 GCA_019049505.1 Pachyrhynchus sulphureomaculatus | reverse complement strand
TACGTTTCAGTAGTACTTTCCCCAAGTTTAAAACAAAATTTCATTGACATCCGCTGCGATCTTGCTTTATAGCGTCAGGCCGGAATCTTTTGGATTATACCCCGTAGATATTAAAGACGAGAAATATGTTTAGATGTTTCGAAAAACCTAAAAATCCCAACAGTAACAGCAGCTAACGGTGACGGACGCCATCTGAGTGTTATTGACGAGAGTGGTCCATGACTTCAACTAAAGATAGTTAAAAAGGAAATGAGAATATCTGAAACACCTTTTCTAATTATTTATAAAAATTATAAATAACAGGGGGATCAGACAACTGCCTTAAGGAATACCCGTTATTGAAGTGAAAACAACTAATCGAGTAGTAGTAATATTAACAAATGGTTCCTTGTCCATCAAGTAAGACTTGAACCACTGCAGGACAACACCGTTCAAACCAACCTGAACAAAAGTAATTATCTCAAATTACCTTTACGTTATCGTTGTAACAGAACAAAAATCCTAATGCTTTGTTCTTTTGACCCTTGAAAGAAAACAGATAAACAAAAACAAAAAATAAAAGAGCACATAAAACAAGCTCTTTGTCAATCCAAACATATAGATTAACGAAACAAAGGTACATACGAATTAGACGTATATTCAAGTTTATTTTTGTTTGTGATAATAACATCGAATTACGGATCTGTTCACAGAAAAACCAACCGGTAGCCCAACGTCACAAAGACAAAAATAAACGGTCATTAGATTAGTTGCGTCGTGTAAAAACGAAAAATTTAATATCACGAAAAGCTTTTCTATTTTTACGTTTTTGGGATGAATGTACAGTATGATCTAGATTTAAGTACATTTGTGAATGTCTGGGTTATTTTTTTGGCACAAATTCACTTGATACTTTTATGCTTTGCTGGAGTTATGTCATTTGATATGAAAATCCTCAGCTAGGAAATAGAAAACGCAGGCTATTCATCATCAATCATCTACTACCCTATTTTTTCACAACCTGGGCTCCTGCTTCCTTATTGACGCTCTACTCTGTCGGTAGCTCTGTTATCTTTTTTTTTCCCTTAAAGAAACACCTTTTGTATCCATACGCTCCCTCCGCGCCTGGAATCTGGTTACGCCACTGCATCCACCAGATTGAACTCATGATATATCTATATAACCAGTGTTAAATTGCGACGTTACGAAGGCTAGTATGGAAGGACCAGGTTACCGCCTCCGCCAAGAAAGCCAATCAACTCCTCGGCAAGCTGTATCCACTCCGGAACAAGATCAGCAAATTGTCAACTCGCAACAAGTTTATAATTTACAAGATGATCATTTGAGCCGGAATTACCTATTCCAACCCAACATGGTGCCAAATGTCACGCTCCCGCAGATCTACCCTCCAAACCATCTAAAACAAGACCATCCGCATCATCGCCAATGTTATAGCCTGTATAAATGGTTACGTGACAGAAGTCAGTTTTCAGCATTTATCTAAAAACTAATAAAATTTTTCTTGTTATTCTTTTAAATTTCATTCATCATTTCACCGAATAATTAATTTAACTCTTCCGTCGCAAGCCAATTATTGTTATCAATTTAATAGTTTTAATATTTTATTTTTTTGTAACGCATGAACGCTATTTTTGCTTAATTGGAATCGCTATCTTATTTTTCTCACTCTATGAACTCATGTCGTAAGACAATAGATTTCTTTGTTTTGGTGTCCTATAAATATTCAATTAAGACAAGAATAGTGGTCACTCGAAGAATATCCGTCACGCTAGTAATATTCGTCATTCTAATAATATCGTTACTCTAAGTATATCTGATACTCTGTTACTCTAAATTCTTTTTAATTTACACCCAAATAAAACAGTGCTCTTAGTTTAACAACGTACAAAGGTTTTATTACCTTTGTTCGTGCCCGGAACAGATGCAAAGAAATTATCGACGAGACCAAGGAGGCACACAATCGGCGAATTAGAAACAAACTTCTCGCTTGTCCCAACAATTTCAGGTCCTTTTGGTCAGTCGCTAAGGCAGTTAGCCAAAACTTCACCAAGTCCACTATACCACCACTCACGCGGCCAGATAATTATATTGCAACGACACCTGTTAAAAAAGCGAACTTGTTGGCTGAACTCTTTGCTTCATATTCTACTGTCGATTTCCAAGGAAAAACACCATCTACTATTGCCATAGTGCAGTCAAGGATGCCCGATGTTGTCTTCAGACAGCGTATCATAAAACGTATTTTAATGAACCTAGACACCAAAAAAGCTTCAGGCGCTGACGGAATACCTGCCTGGAACTCACACCAGTTTTCTGTAGACTCTTCAACCTATCCTACAGAAAGGGAATATTTCCTTCCTGCTGGAAATGTGCCACAGTTCAGCCGATACCTAAAAAAGGCAAGAAGATCTTGCCAAATAACTACCGACCAGTCGCACTGCTTTCAATAATATCGAAAGTCATGGAAAAGGCAATCAATCAGCATCTTCTAAAATATCTTGAAGATTCAACATTATTAGCGACCACCAATATGGCTTTCGTAAACATAGATCACCAGGAGATCTTCTGACTTATGTAACACATGTTTGGAACAACGCAATTGAACAGTTTGGAGAATCTCGAGCGGTTGCTCTTGACATATCCAAGGCATGGACTGTTGGCTAAGCTGCGCTCTTATGGTATTTCTGAAAAGTTCTGTTTGTGGCTCTCATGTTTCCTCAGTGAGCGTTCTTTACGAGTGGCGGTCGACGGATTTCTTTCTAACACCTTCACTATCAACGCCGGGGTGCCTCAAGGCTCCATACTATCTCCTACTCTCTTTCTCATTTACATTAACGATCTGCAGGAAAAAGACCGGAAATCCAGTCTACAGCTTTGCAGATGACAGTACGCTTATCTCTTCATTCTCTTTGAACGCTCGGGCATCGGCTGCTCAGGTGAGTGTCTGCAGACAGCGGTAAGTCGTTTAACTTAACAAAGACCTGGAAGAAATTCTTTCTTGGGGTGACAGTGACCAAGTGAAATTTAACGCTACAAAAACCCAGGCGGTAGTTTTTTTCTAAAAACGTTAACATTGCTGACCCCGACAAAGTTATGGCGGGGCACTCCATTCCCCTAACATCGTCACTGAATTTGTTGGGCGTTAATTTGGGAGCAAATATGTCCTGGCATGAGCATGTTGCAGGCATAGCAAGGAGAGCTTCTCAAAAGTTGGAAATATTATTTCGAACCAGAAAGCTTTACACTCCACAACAACTGTTAGTTTTTTTACAAAGCTCAAATTCGACCAACTCTGGAATACTGTCCCCATGTTTGGGGTTCCGCTCCCAAACATACATTGCATCTGTTGGATTCTATTCAGAGAAGAGCTGTTCGTCTGATTAGAGACCCGGAACTGACCGGCAGCCTTGATTCGCTGGAACATCAAAGAACGGTTGGCGACTTGACCTATTCTACAAGTATTTTCATGGAAAGTGTTCGGAGGATGAAGCCCGTTTAATTCCTCCCAAAGCGGTGCATGTTAGAAATACACGTCGCGCTGATACTTCACATCCGTATGAGGTTCAGATTGTTACTCCTCGTACAACGCTTTTCAAGCAGTCTTTTATATGGAGAATATCATCCCTTTGGAATAATTTGCCCAGGACTGTGTTTCCCACCGGGTACAATTTACAGCAATTCAAGAACAATGTGAAACGCTTTTTCCACACACGTGTTGCTCCTGTAGTGCTTTAGGGACCTTTCTGCAGCACGTGTGCTAGATCCATAAAAAAAAAGATTAAGTTTCAACGAATCCAACCGCTCGGGATTCCAACACCAAAGCTACATGGTTCCTCCGCAACACTCAGCACCACAGAGATCTCCAGATGCCTACAATCTGGGAATTCATCATCAGCGCCCAAGTTAAATTCCTGGACCAAGCCACTCACCACCCCAACCCCACAGTCAGGACCGCCTACCACTCCCCTTCACGCCATGTCCACCGCCGTCTGTCAAGACCCAGCTACCCTCTGCCTCCGGATTAGCTTAAGTTAATCTTAATTAATATTAAGTTTAATGTTCATAAAATATCTTAAGTTGAAATATCTTAAATTTCTCAATACATTTATATAAATTCCTTACCTAGATTAAGTTAATTAGGTCCCTGATATGTATATATCCTAAAACCCAAATTGTTAATCATTTTTTGTCATATCATTGTATAATAGTATAATAGTAGTAGAAACTAGCTAATAGCCAATAAATGAAATCGACGTTACGAAGAATTGTTTAAGTCTTATTTCCTTAAATTTGATCCAATAGTAAGAATCGTACATCCATATCATGTATTTTTCTCCGGGCATATGTTAAGTAAAAAAACGAACTTTTAATTCGATCTAAGATAATTTTAAAGCAAATATTAGAAAAAAGGTACTTTATATTTGCATTCCTATGTCCTGTTGATTTAGAATTGATTGCTTCCATGGAGCTCTATATGTCTATGTCTAGATAGAAGATTAAAAGTATATAAATATAAATAATTCAAAAGTAATTTCTTCTCTGTTAGAATTAATATCTTTTTCATTGTTTAAACTTTTTTGAAAAAAACTATGCATTTTTGTGGTAGCAAGTAATTTTTTTTCTTTGTGCTATTAAATGTATTATAAACTATTAAAACATTCAGAACTAGAAAGTCAAAATATAATATTGCGGTAAGATATAGTACAAAAAATTATATCTATGACCAAGGAAAACCTAAAATTTTAAAAGTATACCTGCCCTCTACTGGAAGCCGTTCACACCTAGCACAAGCACATTAGACGCAATTTTCGAAAACAGTGAATTGGCAGTTACAATTAATAAAATATTCGCTAGATAGCGTAGTGTGTATGACCCCCGGTGAGAAAATATAACAATATAATTATCCAATTTGAAACACAGTCCAAATGTCGGAAATTGCTAAAATAATTCCTTGGCTTTGAACAGCTTCTG
The DNA here is from genome assembly GCA_019049505.1 of Pachyrhynchus sulphureomaculatus. Taxonomy (NCBI): domain Eukaryota; kingdom Metazoa; phylum Arthropoda; class Insecta; order Coleoptera; family Curculionidae; genus Pachyrhynchus; species Pachyrhynchus sulphureomaculatus. The sequence continues at coordinate 169,481,765 of CM032454.1, read as the reverse complement.
GTAGAGAATCGGTATGCTTTTAAAAGTTTAGGTTTACAGTAGGCACAGCTACAATGAGGTGTATATCACTGCAATATTACATTTTTACATTTAGTTAAATAAATCAGTTAATACTCGGTAAGATGATAAAATTTTCTCCAAAATCATAACAAACAAAATAACAAAAAACTGAGTACCATCTTGTGAAGCAGGCCGTATTTAGGAAAAATTTTAACACTTGTGATCATCTCTTGACAATGCGCATACTAATAGAAAAGTTGGATATAATTTGAATATCTGTTTTGCTTTTTTTGATTTCTATAGTGTTCGATACCATCGAACATTGGGTAATTATGAATAGTCTGAAAAACGCACGAAATAATAAAAAATATATATGACAAGGCAAAATGAACTATTAAATTACATAAAGATACAGATAAAATTAAGATTTGCAGAGGAGACATTATTTCATCAAAATTATTCAACTCAGCAATAGAAGAAGTAAACATCTAAAATGGCAAGACAATTGTATTGTAATAAACGTCAACAGATTGAACAACTTGAGATTCGCCGAGGATGTTATCATCATAGCAGAAAATCCAGAAGACTTACCACATATGTTGAGGAAATTGGGAGAGGAAGCAAATAAAGTATACTTGAAAATGAATCTGAGAAAGACCAAAATCATTTGTAAACGAAGACCCACACATAACAAATAAAAACTGCCACACTGAAAACGTAGAAAAATACATTTACCTAGGCCACTAAATACTTGCTTGCATGTTTTGCGTTCGGAACACTATCATATATACTTAAAAATAAGAACATTGCCTTAAAACTTAGATCAAGAGTATTTCGACCAGGACAGGTATGGAAGTATGCAGTGGGGGCTATGAGAACGACACCAACGGAGGCGCTAGAAGTAGCTCTCTGTGTCCCACCACTTCATCATCTACAGGGCGAGATTAGCAGCATGCAGACTGAAATGCCAAGCCGAATGGGGGAATGGGGACCGAGGACACTCAGGTCTGAAATTCCTCCAGGAACGCCCACTCGTCTTAAAACAAGATAGAATCACGAAAACAAAACAAGTGATTAAGTCTTTTTCTGTCCATATCCCTGAGAGGAAGGACACGGAAAAGCTCCTGAACAGGCCAAATACCGACATTTGGTATACTGACGGTTTGGGTACTAATGGTCGCTTTGGGGCGGGAATCTTTTGCCATAAATTATACCATAGGCAAAGTATACCCATGGCCAATATGGCTACGGTTTTCCAAGCTGAGGTGTTAGCCATCCTCACATGTGAGAAAATATAAATCTCGAAAGGAACAAATAATACGAAAATTTTAATCTGCTGTGACAGTAAAGTAGCTATACAAGCTCTTGCCAAATCCACAACAGACAGCTTCCTGATCAGGAAATGAGTGCAAGAACTAAACACGTTAGGAGGTAACAACGAGGTTACCCTAATGTGGGTACCAGGCCACCAATCTGGAAATGAAATTGGGGACGAACTCGCCAAAAGAGGCAACTTAGAGGACCCACCTGAACAGGTTGTAGGAGTTCCATTCGCTTTAGGTAAAACAAGATCAGGGAATCGTTGGACAAAGAACACCAACTCTCTTGGATTGCAGGAGCCGGGTGTCGTTAAGTCAAACTCCTTATGAAACAAACTACCACAGGCAGTACAAAGGAACTCTTCTCGATGTCAAAACAAAGGCTACGCCTGAGTATAGGTCTCCTTACGGGACATGTGGCCCTACAAGCCCATTTATATAACCTCAAACTGGCTGAGCGGAAAACATGTCGGCTGTGCGAGGGGAAAGCGAGGACTATATTCACATTTTGTGCGAATGTCTTGCACTAATGGCTAAAAGATACAGATACTGGGGTCCACTATTCTGTGAATCCAAAGATCTACAAGAGGTCAGGGTGAGTAGCCTATGTCTCTTGGCAGAAAATGCCCGACTAGGACTGCGACCCTGATTCGAGAGTAGGGAGTCACAGAAGAACTTTTAGATCTAGGTGACATTAGGGACTCAAGGTACCAGCCACTCTTTTTACTACTACTACTACTAGGTATGGAAGTCAAACTTAGACAAAACAAACAATAAAAAAATAGCTGTCACATGGAAAGGCAAATGATTGGTATATTTCTGAAGGACGGGAAGACTAATGAGTGAATTAGACTAACAGCAGGGATGAAAGGCGCAGTTGAAACAATCACCCCTCTAAAGTGGAATTATGCAGAACATATAGTAAGATGTAGTCATTCCAGATTTAACATCATCGCAATATGTTCAAAAATGGATGGTCGATACGGGCCTTTGAAATTAAGAGTCAGAATCGGTAAGATACAATAATTTGTATCTTCAGCTGCCGTAAGCCCATTTTCGAAAACATATCTGACCTCTATCCGGGACTCTTTAAGGTCACAGACAGATCGAGGAATTGTTGAGTGAGTTGCTAACAATTACGGCAAGGCAACGCGACTCTTAGACCCGATTCACACTATGAGGCCGTGCTCGATATGCTCTCGGTTCGCTCACGGTTGGATAAATTTTTCTCATATCCACATTGCTGTTCCGATTTGGACCTTGCTTCAGTTTTTCTTAGTCAACGATTCAAGTTAGATCGGAGTAGTTGAGAAAAGTGCATCTATAATGTCATTTAACTTTTCAATTGAAGAATTGGCAATTATAGCTAGTCTTTTAGACGACGATTCAAAAATCATCAAGAAACGGAGGAAAACCAAGAAGAAGGATATGGATACATTCAAGTTTAAAGGCTCGAAAAAATGAAGGTGAATATTATATAGTGTACCGTCATCTAACTGACGACGAAGACATGTTTATAAAGTATTTTAGAATGGATTCTGAGACATTTGAAATGATATTAGCAAAAATATAACCAAAAATTATGAAGTTAAATACCACATTTCGAGAAAGTATTACTCCCCGACAGAAACTAATAAAACATAATAAAATATAAAACACAATAAACTAATAAAACAGAAACTAATAAACTAACTTCACATATTTGGGGGTAGAAATAACAAGTGAGGAAAATAGTTATAAAGAAGTCAGACAAAAACTTATAAAAGTAGCAAGAATATCCGGATGTTTAAGAGGCGTAGCATGGAAAAATAGGTACCTCAGAATAGAAAGTAAGGGTGAAAATATATAAGACAATAGTACGGCCGATAATAACCTATGCAGCAGAAACACGAGCTGACACAAGCAAAACTAATAATGGGGAAAACAAAAAGAGATAGTATAAGAAACAAAGATGTAAGAGAAGGATGTAGGATTGAAGATGTTGTAAGAGTGAGAAGAAAAGAATGGAACGAACACATTCAAAGAGCAGAGGATGACCGAATAGTGAAAATAGCGAGAGACCACAGGCCAGCAGGAAAGAGAGCTCCAGGAAGACCCTTGAAACGATGGAAAGAAAGTTGGGTGTCTTCGTCAACGCCATAAAGAAAACACGTGAAGAAAAAGAGGCCGCAGCCTAAATAAAAGAAGAAGAAACTAATGGTGTATCTGAGGTAATTAGAATTTATTAAATGGTACGGAGTGGAGCGAGATCGAAAATATATTCATACTATCGTGACAAGTCCGATCTCGCTCCGACAAAATATTCTTTGAGATGTATCGATATTGGAGCGTTATGAGATCAAAATCTAAGCGTTAGTAATAGTGTGAATACACTCATTGTTTCTTCTGTAAACATATTTTATTGAACCTAGAGCGAACCGAGAGCATATTGAGCGTGGCCTCACAGTGTGAATCGAGCCTTAAGGTCTGAATATGTATATAAAAATCAATATTAACTACTAAAATTGAACAAATTGAACAAACTAGTTTGTTCAATTTTAGTTAGCTGTCTTTTTTAGTGTTCCGTACGGAACACTTATAAGATCACTTCGGTGTCTGTCTGTCTGTCACACCTGATTTTCTCCGAAACTATTTGTCATAGAAAGTTGAAATTTGGTAATAATATAGGAATTGACGGCCTCATCAGAGCCATGTAGTTTTGAAAGGTAAATTTTAACTTAAGGGGTTAGTTTTTGGGGGTGAAATAGGAAGAGAAAAAAAAAAATTTTTTTACTAGGTCATCAAGTGTGGTGTCAAACAAAAGGTTGTGAAAACACGATTAATAATATATATATATATATATATATATATATATATATATATATATATATATACATACATATATATATATATATATATATATATATATATATATATATATATATAATATTTGCGCGCACTTTTCTTTGTATTACTTTCAAAAAATCGCGAAAAATCGCTGTCCACCCGCCTTATCTCGAAAAGTACTTATCAAAAAATTTAGAAAAAATTCTGGAATATTCTCCACGGGGTGTAGATTGAACGAAAATTATTACGAGTGCATTACCTTTAATAATTTATCTGGTATATATATAAAAAAAAAAAATTCAAGGTCATCAATTTTCAGTAAAGATTGGCAAGAAACTTTGTTGAAAACTCATTTAGGGTGTGTTTTGTGAAGTCACTAATCATTTTATACCTCAGTAACAAAATTTTTTATTTTAAAAGCAATCGACGTACGGAACACTAATTGCGCAAGTTCAACTTGCACTTGACCGGTTTTTTTGACTTAAAAAAGAAACTACGTTTTTAAAACATAAAATTTATAAAGAGAGTTCAGAGTTAGTTAGTATTAAGTACCGTCGAAAATAACTTCTACGTCATGAACACATTTTTTCTAAAAGCCAGAGCATAGACGATGGACATGGCAAAGCTCCGACTGGATAACAAGAAACGAAATTGATTATGTGTTATCAAATGATAAGAATATTGTAATTGACACAACAGTCCTGAACACAATAAGCATTGGCAGTGACCATCGGATGCTCAGAGCAAAAATAAGATTAAATCTGAAGCAGGAGAGACGTATGGTAGATTGATAACGCATACAAAGATAAAGACACCAACAGAAATAATAAAGCAAAACACAGACGAATATCGACAAGCACTAGAAAATCATATAAAACACATAAACTACCAAACAGAACTTGATGAACTAAACGCATAAATAACAGCCTACTTATGACTACAAAACAAACAGCAACATTGAAAAAAGAAAGAACACAAAAATTAAGGAAAGAGACACAAAATCTCATGAAACAGAGACGACTATTAAGAAATGATTCTACAAATTGCACATTAAAATTGGTAGAAATAGACAAAAAAATAAAGAAAAAGATTATAGAAGACGTCAGACAGTACAGAAACTCAAAAATAGAAGAAACTTTGAAAGATAGAAAAAGTATGAAACATCTAAACAAACAAAAGAACGAAGGGAGACATCAAATAATAAAACTTATAAATAACGATAACCAAGAGATCGCACAAATCAAAGAGATAAAGGACACTTCAGAGAAATATTATCAAACACTATATGACACGAAAATACCGCCACCCCCCGAAAAAGAAGAATGAAATAGAGTGATAGGAAAAAATGTGGGATCTGAAGAAATTACCGATGTAACAACGGATGAAATAATGAACGCCCTACAACATATGCACAACAACAAAGAACTAGGGGACGACCAGATAACTATAGAAATGATAAAGTATGGAGGGGCATCAATAATACAACCTCTTTAAGCTCTATTTAAGAAGTGCCTCATAGAAAGTAAAATACCAACACCTTGGGTAAACGTCTTGATTATGCCTATATTTAAAAAGGGGAACAAATTTAAATTGGAGAATTACGGACCCATAGCCTGTTATCGGAACTATACAAATTTTCACTAGAATCATCTATAATATATATAAAATGCAACTTCTCTTTGTCTGGCTGTCTGTCTGCTGGTTAGTGAGCTTATTATTAGAGAACTACTTATTCGATTTACGTGTTTTTCTTTTAATTTAATACATTTGTTCTCTGGCCAGGTTATCTATAATCTTCTATAATTTATATAAAATGGAAAGACTCTCTGTCTATCTTCCTGTCTGTCTGTGCGCTTATCAATCGAGAGTGAGAATTCGATATACGCATTTTTTTTTAGATTTATACATATGTTCTCTGGCCAGGGTATAGGATATATTTTATTACGTTAGGTAATATAAGAAGTAAGCAGTGACGATAATAGTGAATCAAGTCGAAAAAAGGTTTACCGTTATTGCACTCTCTTGCAATACGATCCTAATCCGCTTAATATGGAACAATATCATGTAACAAAGAATACATATATATAAAATGCAATATCTCTCTGTCTGTCTCTCTGTCCGTTAGTGCGCACCATTTATCCGATTTACGTGTCTTTTTTTTTAATTCATACATATGTTTTTTGACCAGGTTATATAAAAATAGTAATAATCTATATAATATATATAAGACGAAACGTCTCTTTGTCTGTCCATTAGTGTGCTTATCATTCAAGAACCACTTATCCGATTTACGTGTTTTTTTCATTCTTAATTTAATTCTAATCAAAAAAATAATTAATATATATAAAATGCAACGTCTCTCTGTCTGTCTGTCTGTCTGTCCGTTAGTGCGCTTATCACTCGAGAACCACTTATCCGATTTACGTGTTTTTATAAATTTATACATATGTTCTATATAATTCGATATAAGCCTAGATAATGGGAGATAAGGTGAGATAATGGGAAATAAGTATAAATAATGGGAGATAAGGAGAAATAATGGGAGATAAGCTGAGATAAGTCTAGATAATGGGAGTTATGGTGAGATAATGGGAGATAAGGAGAAATAATGGGAGATAAGGAGAAATATTGCGACATAAGTCGAGATAAGCCTAGATAATGGGAGATAAGGTAAGATAATGGAAGATAAGGGGAAATAATGGGAGATAAGGAGAAATAATTGGAGATGAGCAGAGATAAGCCTAGAAAATGGAAATTATGTAGAGATAATGGGAGATAAGGAGAAATAATGGGAGATAAGAGGAAATAATGGCAGATATTTTATTACGTTAGGTAACATAAGGAATAAGCAGTGACACTAGTAGCGAATCAAGTCCACATGAGCGGAGCCGCGGGCACTGCTAGTAACGTATAGATTAATGAACAAATTAGACAGTTATCAACCACGTGAACAAGCGGGATTTAGACGGGGATACAGCACTTTGGCCCATCTTCAAACAATAAGATTACTACTGGAAAAAGTAAAGGAATATAGTGAAAGTTGACTACGCAAAAGCACTTGATTCAGTAGAGATATGGGCAGTCCTTAATACGTTAAGTAACAGCAGAGTCGATGAAAGGTACACGGTTCTTCTAGAATACATATATAAAAATGCCACATCATAAATAATGCTTGAAGAAAAAAACAAAATCAAAATTAAAAGAGGAATTTGACAAGGCGACTCGATATCCCCAAAGCTCACTTTGACTCTAAAATACATGTTCAAATCGATAAAGTGGGAAAATAAAGGAATATGAATGGACGATGAATGATTAAATAATTTAAGGTTCGCAGATTATATCACTCTGATCGCCAACACAAACGAAGAATTAGAAGAAATGCTAATGGAATCAAATAAAAAGTCTCGAAAAATAGGTCTAAAAATAAACTTCACAAAAACCAAATATTTGAACAACGAAAGTGAAGATAACATCCAGGAACTATTAATAGAAAGTGAAAGAATAGAAAAGGTACAAACATTCATATATTTAGGACAAAAAATCGAAATATCAAAAAATAATTTAAAGGTTGACTTGGATAGAAGAGTCTTGAAAGGTTGATCTAGAATCGGAAGGTTACAATCTACATTCAAATTGGACATCCCAAATACAATAAAAGCCAGAGTATTCTATCAGTATGTACTGCCTGTATTAACATATGGCATTGAAACGTAGGCTTTAAATAAAGTATAATAAATAAACTCCAGGTAACTCAAAGAGCAATGGAGAGGAGAATGCTCAATATTGGATTCCAAAATCGTATTCCTAACATTCAGATACGAAGAAGAGCAAAAGTGACAGATGTAGTGCCACGAATATGTATACTAAGGTGGAATTGGGCGGGGCATATTGCAAGACTGAATGATAACAGATGGAGACGGCGTATAGTTGAATGGAGGCTTAGAGAACACAAAAAATGCAGTGGTAGATCACAGACAAGATGGACGGACGACATAAAAAGATTAGCAGGACATGACTGGATGCAAAAAGCAAACAACATAGCTCATTGGGGACAAATTAGGGAGGCTTACATCCGACTTTGGATGGAATAAGCTAATGAAGATGAAGATGAAGTATGGTTTGTTTTCAAAAACGTTAGTTAAAATTTGCTTTTTTGGAAAAAACTACATGCAGGTGAAAAAATTACCTTTAAAACGGTCCTAAATAACTGCATTTTTTAATGCAGCTCTTAAGTTTTTTAATTTTTTTTTTTTTTTTTTTTTTTTTATGGATCTAGCACACGTGCTGCAGGGAAGTCCCTAAAGCGCTCCAGGAGCGGCACGAGTGCGGAAAAAGCGATTCACGTTGTTCTTGAATCGCTGTAAATTATACTCGGTGGGAAACACAGCGCTGGGCAAGTTATTCCAAAGGGATGACGTTCTCCATATAAAAGATTGCTTGAAAAGCGTTGTACGCGGAGTAACAAGCTGACGTGTATTTCTAACATGCACCGCTTTGGGAGGAATTAAGCGGGCTACATCCTTCGAACACTTTCCATGAAAATACTTGTAGAACAGACTCAAGTCGCCAACCGTTCTTCGATGTTCCAGCGAATCAAGGCCGCCGGTCAATTCCGGGTCCCCAATCAGACGAACCGCTCTTCTCTGAACAGAATCCAACAAATGCAGTGTATGTTTGGGAGCGGAGCCCCAAACGTGGGAGCAGTATTCCATAGTTGGTCGAATTTGGGCTTTGTAAAGAATTAACAGTTGCTGTGGGGTGTAAAGCTTTCTGGTTCTAAATAATATTCCCAACTTTTGAGAAGCTCTCCTTGCTATGCCTGCAACATGTTCATGCCAAGACATATTTGCTCCCAAACTAACGCCCAACAAATTGAGCGACGATGCTAGGGAATGGAGTGCCCCGACATAACTATGTCGGGTTCAGCAACGTTAACTTTTTTAGAAAAAAAACTGCCGCTTGGGTTTTTGCAGCGTTAAATTCCACTTGGTTACTGTCACCCCAAGATAGAATTTCTTCCAGGTCTTTGTTAAGTTGAACGACCTCCTGCTGTCTGCGGATATTCGCCTGAGCAGCCGATGTCCGAGCGTTCAAGGTGAATGAAGAGACAAGCGTACTGTCATCTGCAAAGCTATAGATTGGATTCCCGGTCTTTTCCAGCAGATCGTTAATGTAAATGAGAAAGAGAGTAGGAGACAGTATGGAGCCCTGGGGCACATCGGCGTTGATAGTGAGGGTGTTAGAAAGAAATCCGTCGACCGCCACTCGTAAAGAACGCTCTCTGAGGAAACATGAGAGCCACAAACAGAACCTTTCAGACATACCATAAGAGCGTAACTTAGCCAACAGTCCATCGTGCCAAACACGGTCGAATGCCTTGGATATGTCAAGAGCAACCGCTCGAGATTCTCCAAAATGTTCAATTGCGTTGTTCCAAACATGTGTTACATAAGTCAGAAGATCTCCTGTTGATCTATGTTTACGAAAACCGTATTGGTGATCGCTAATAATATTGAATCGTTCAAGATATTTTAGAAGATGCTCATTGATAACCTTTTCCATGACTTTCGATATTATTGAAAGCAGTGCAACTGGTCGGTAGTTATTTGGCAAGGTCTTCTTACCCTTTTTAGGTATCGGCTGAACCGTGGCACATTTCCAGCAGGACGGAAATATTCCCTTTCTGTAGGATAGGTTAAAAAGTCTACAGAAAACTGGGGTTAGTTCCCTTGCACAGTTTTTGAGAACTATGGCAGGTATTCCGTCAGCCCCAGAAGCCTTCTTGGTGTCTAGCTTCATTAAAATACGCTTTATGATGTGCTGTCTGAAGACAACATCGGGCATCCTTGACTGCAATATGGGAATAGTAGGTGGTGTTTTTCCTTGGAAATCGACAGTAGAATGTGAAGCAAAGAGTTCAGCCAACAAGTTCGCTCTCTCAACAGGTGCGGTTGCAATGGAATTATCTGGCCGTGTGAGTGGTGGTATGGTGGATTTGGTAAAATTTTGACTAACTGCCTTAGCGACTGCCCAAAAGGACCTGGAATTGTTGGGACAAGCGAGAAGTTTGTTTCTAATTCGTTGATTGTGTGCCTCCTTGGTTTCGTCGATAATTCCCTTACATCTGTTTCCGGGCATGAACAAAGATGTTACGATTTACGGTGTTAGGATTTTCACGCCATTGTCGATAGGCAATATGTTTAGAAGCAACAGCTTCTTTGCATTTTCGGTCGAACCAAGGCTTGCCGTTGGAGGAGCATTTCTTCGAAAAAGGGATGTAAGCTTCCATACCAGCCAAAATAACATTGGAGACCTCCCTGGCGCAGTCAGATGGGTTATCGGATCGAAAACAAATGTCCATCCAAGGGAAAGTTCGAAAGTATTCCATAAGATCTTCCCATTTAGCAGATTTGTAGTGCCAAATCTTGCGCGGCCTAGGCGCCTCTCTGTCACTGATTGGCAGGATACTCGATGTCGAAAGCAGTTTATGGTCGGAAGAACCTAACGGCGGATTTACGGTAACCGTGTAAATCTCCGGATTGGTGGTTAAAAACAGATCAAGAAGACTGGCGAACTCCCCGTCTCGATCAGGGATCCGTGTTGGTTCGTCAATAAGCTGAGTTAAGCCATAACTGATTGAGAATGATTCAGCTTCACGACCTTGTTCGTCGGTAGTATTTGAATATTTAAGCCAGTTGATATTGTGGACATTAAAGTCGCCCAGGATGGCAATTTCGGCACTTGGATAGTTACTTTGTAAATGATCGATGGTGTCTGCAAGAGAAGCGAAAAGTGTTCGAAAATTGGTATCACTTGGTGGTCGATACAGGATACAGATGAACCTTGTGGTTTGTTGAGTCGTTATTTTTAACCACATAACATCAAAGTTTGGGGGCTCCAGAGCTTCTTCTCGTTGACAAGAGAGGTCGCTTCTGACAAAAAAGACAGATTCCAAAGTTACGCCTAAATCGGGAATAAAAGTCGTACCCAGGATAAAGATAGTTGACCGTGCTGGTCGATGGACTGATCTTGGTTTCACATAGAGCGAGTACATGAGGTTTATTTGATTGCAGGTGTGATGCACCACTACTATAATCTAAACTTGTTAGATTATATTTCATTCCTTAACACGTGATTTAATTATTTTTGCAATTGAATTTAAAATAAATATTGTCAGTGAATAAAATGTATTATAAACCATTTTATTTTGTATTACCGCTAATGTGTTTATTTCTGAATGTTGAACAAAAATTAAGGCCATAAACTATTCAACAGAAACTCTATGTAATAGTGTTTATTTAAAGAGAACTAGAATTAAACCACTTTTCAAATAAAAGCTGCACAATTTTACGTGCACCAAGGACAGGATCTAAATTTGCCACAGTTTTCTTTTTGTGACGCTAATTCCAGCGTTCAGGTCTCCCACCCGACCGAGTCTTTAGTTATTTTATATTGGCCAGTAAAACTAAGAGATTTATCCATCGATATCTTCACATTAAAGTGTTTAAAGGAAAAAAAAAAAACAATTAAGAAAACTATTTATAGTTTTTATTTTTAAAAAGAAAGTTTTAAAAAAAGACTTGATAACAGACATTTTGAGAATTAAGTGGACTCGAACGTATTTCTAAAATTAACACGGAGTTTTAAAATATTGGTGTGAATCTTTAGTTTTATTTCGACAATCGGCCAAGTGTGCGTATAAACAGGATATCAATTAACATAACTAAAAATTGAATACAATGTGCAGTTGTTAAAAAGTGATAAGTAACGTTAGCGAGGCTCTGAAAAAATGTTTAGTTTTTTTTAAAAAATCCAAAAAAGACGACAATGGTAGTGGTAAGAAAAATAAAGATAAAGAAAATAAAGACAATATTAAAGATTATGACCCTAAAGGGCCAATAGGTGAATGTTCAGTAGATAATAGAAAGGAAACTCCTATAAATAACGGAATTGTCAATTTTGTATATCCTAATGATTGTGAAAATAGGAATAATTTATATGTAAATGAAAGTAATGAAAGCGATAAGAATTTAAATGAAATATCTGGACAATTCTCAATAGATGACAACTCTAAAATGTATAAAAATACCCAACCTTCTACACCTGAACTTGCGTCTGAAAATGACGCCATTCCCTTGCCAAAAAATGTTATGAATGCAGCAAAAACTATCAGTAGTGAAGTGGCAACATTTTACGAAAAAAATAACGAACAAAACGACTCAAGAATGTGCGATCCTTACGTAAACGGACGAAAAACTCCGGAAACGAACAGACTGACTGAACGACGTGGTTCTAGTGTGAAACCTTGTGGACATGGTACTACCGCGATCTCGCCATGGGTTCCGGTTCAAAGTTCCGCTAAAATTGAGATCAATTCCTCTCCCACTATGAGTCCGGTGTTGGAAATTCGGAAGAAAATGAAGTATACCGTAAATACAATTCACGAAAATGGTATGGATACTGTTGCAGAACCACAAGAAAAGCTTCAAGAAAAAGATGAAAAAGACTGTGAAAATATGTCTATTGCCGCCAAAATTTCTGATAGTATTGACGATCAACTTGAATACGAAAAGTACGTATATTTTAGATTGACTTTCATACTTGTTCTAATAATTATTGCTCAATAACTCACAAAACGAATTAAATTGGAACAAGGTCAAATAAAAATTAGTGCAGTTGTGTAAAACCAACTATTTTTAACCCTATTATTTATTACTGTCATATTTACTATGAGTTATTTTTTGCTAAATACACTTTTAATTCAAGAGATATACTACACGTTGTTTGAAGGAATACGTAAACAAAAATAAATTTGGTTCCAACTCACATTCTCTGGTTATCTACTTTTTTATATTAAGAATTATTTTGACTTTCCTAGAAAAACCAATTTTTGAAAATCTGGGTGCTAAATTAGGAGTCCATTTTCAATGGTTTAATATAAAATTAAACTATATATATATATATATATATATATATATATATATATATATATATATATATATATATATATATTTATATATATATATATATATATATATATATATATATATATATATATTATATATTATATATATATTATATATATTATATATATATATATATATATATATATATATATATATATATATATATATATATATATATATATATATATATATATTATATATTATATATATTATATTATATTATATATATATATATATATATATATATATATATATATATATATTATATATTATATATATTATATATTATATATATTATATATATTATATATATATATATATATATATATATATATATATATATATATATATATATGTATATATATAGTGGCGAACAAAATTATGGGAACATTTAAATTCCCATCTCTAGTCTTAACATTTAAACGGTTTTCAATTACAATGTTTATTTATTAATCGTGTACATGCTAACAAACATTTTGAAGACTAAAACAGTTAATGTTTATTAGAAATGTGCTTAGTTTTTAACGTAAAAAAATTATGCACGAACAAAAGTATGGAAACATTTTTTGTTATAAAATAAAAATTCCACTAAGGCGACTAAGATGTCGAAAATATTTAATATTTAGTGGGATATCCTTTTGCGTCTATCACCGCTTGACATCTTCTGCACAAAAATCGGGTGGTATTTTTTTTCCCATTCTTGTTTTAATGCGAGCCAAAGTTCGTCACGGTTCTTTATATTTCTTTTCCAAATTTGTTTATCCAGATAGTGTCAAAGATTCTCTATAGGATTCAAATTAGGTGATTGTGAAGGCCAGCGCATCACCCGAATCCTTTGTTCAGAAAACCAATTCCTGGCCAAGCGAGATGTGTATTTTGGGTCATTGTCTTGTTGAAAAATCCAGGATAGTGGCAAATCTTCTACATACGCAATCAAATTACTTTCCAATATCTCGAGATACATTTGAGCATCCATTCTGCCATTTATCTTTGCCAATGGCTCCGTACCAGACAGTCGAAAACAACCCCATACCATGGTATTTCAACCGCCATGTTTGCCAGTAGGTACAAGGTATTTTGGGTCATATCTTAGACCAACTGGTCTTCTTACATAACCAGTAGAATCATTTCCAAAGAGATTGAACTTATTTTCGTCACTAAAGATTACTAGCGATCACTGATTTTGAGTCCAGTCTTTATGTTTCTTAGCAAATTTCAATCTCTCTTTTCTGTGATGCTTTGTAAGGAGTGGCTTTTTAACAGCACGCCTACCATGAAGATTTTCAGATAACAGACGACGCCTAATAGTCATGTCTGACACCAATACACCTTGATATTCCCACCTTAGTTCTTTATTAGTATCAACAGCAGTTTTCTTGGGATCATTTTTCGCTTTTCGAATTATAATTTTGTCTACTCTCGTTTTTCGAGGTCGACCACTTTTAAATGCCTGATCAACAGTGCCCCTTCTCGAGAACTTCTTAACAATTTTGCTGACAGTGCCCCTGTGCATGTTTAAAGATTTTGCTATTTCAATTTGCTTCTTTCCACTTTGATACAGAGAAATAATTTTATGTTTCAGATCTGAACTGTAATATTTGCACTTTGACATTTTGGCAAAAACAGCACTCTTAAACAATGCTTCTAAATTACTGTATATATATATATATATATATATATATATATATATATATATATATATATATATATTGTATATATATATATATATATATATATATATATATATATATATATATATATATACATATATATATATATATATATATATATATATATATATATATATATATAATATATGTATATATATATATATATATATATATATATATATATATATATATATATATATGTATATATATATATATATATATATATATATATATATATATATATATATATATATGTATCTATACACACATAGATACCTTTAACGGTGCCAAAGAGGCGTGAAAAATATTCACTCCTCTTTTATCAATTTTTAGATTGGGTAGCGTTCCATTACAGAAAGAGTTTCTTTTGTGACAAAAAATGCCCCTTCCCAGTCATTGATGTACAAATAAATTTAAATTTTTTCAGATTTACTGCAGGAAAGACTTTTTGTAAAAATATCCTCTCTTTGGAAATCGCTTAACATTTAATTTAAATTGTTGAAGTTTTTAAATTTCCAAAAAAACACTTCATCAACTTCACAAAAATATACATACTTAACGCATAAATATCGTAAATAAATAATTTGTATTTAAATCTGCTAATTTTATTCATATATATATATATATATATATATATATATATATATATATATATATATATATATATATATATATATATATATATATATATATATATATATATATATATATATATATATATATATATATATATATATATTCATCTATATATATATAGTTTTATGTGCAAATTATTGTATCTTACCGCGATGATACGCCAGTACAGGAATAAGTGCCCGACATTTTGTCTTCTCGTTTGTTAATCCTAGCTTTGCTGGTGAGCCGTGATATAATGAAATGTAATTTCATATTATTTTAAGCTTACCATGTTGAGAGGGATCTAAGCTTTGAAAGTTCCAGTGAAACAGGCTCTTTTTTCATTACTCCCAATGATTAAGTGCTAAAGGCGGCACTGAATATAGCAATCATAATTTATTAAAATAAACCTATACAGGTATTTTCTAATCCTAGAAAGCATGCGTTGGTGTATGAATGGCTTATATCAGTGGTTCCGCAGGATAGCGCCGCGGCGCCCTGGAGAGCCACGACTTCCTCACAGGGGCGTCACAATTTTAACATCTTAATACGTAATTTATATGTATATTTTACCTAACCCAGGGCGGCGAGAATCGAAAAAACTTGGAAACCATTGGGTTGCATGAATATTATCAAAATCATCATTTTTTATATAGCAAGCGTATATATTGTCGGGTGATTCCTAAATCATTACATGACTGGCGCGTCTGCGGAATTAGTGATTTGGTTTGGCCTTAAATCGTTACTAGTTGTACCCGGTGGAAAATATAGTCTTAGGAATTCTATTCTAGAGCGATAAGGGTTTTCATATAACAAAAAATTTAAAGATGATTGTATACGGGCACTAAATCATTTCATATAGTTTAATAAATGTTAAGTTAATAAACTTAGTGTAATAGATTTAAATACTGTTTTTTTATTAATTTTATAGGAATTCTAGGAAACAATATGTATTGTAGTTGTATTAATTATTAATACGACATTAGCATTAAATACTTAACATGAACTGTATAACAAAGAATTGGCACATGTGAAAATCCGTCAACAACAAACCTAATTAATCAGCTTGGTAATGAATCATGGTCATACCTACAAAAACTTGTTTGTGATAAAAATACGCTTTTAAAACATACGAGGGTCATTTGAAAAGAAAAGTAACTGAGGAAGAAAATATGAACAAAATTGAAAAATTCACCTTTATTTTCAACATAATCCTTCGAGCTCGATACATGGCATCCAGCGATGTTTCCATGCCACTTTTATAACATGATTTTTCTGGACGTTGTTCACAGCGTACATCACTTCGTCATTACTTAGAAATCGTTGTCTTCCAAGAAATTTTTTGAGCTTTGGGAACAAAAGAAAGTCCGTTGAAGCCAAATCGGTGGATGGTTAAGGAACTCGAAGGGAATTTTGGCCATGGCAACGAATGACGTATAAGCAGGGGCATTTTCGTGACACGGCACCCATCGTGCACACAGCTTATATATATCCAATGTTTATACAAAATGTTTTGTAGGAGTTTACTTGAGATCCCTGCAATGTTAGCAATCTCTAAAATTTTTAAACGGAAGTCATTCAAAATGATTTTGTGGATTTTTATCACATCACTTTCATCCGCTCCGATGCTCTCGTCATTTGTGCTTGTTCGGCCGCTTTTAAATTCGGAAACCTATATGTTATTTCAATTAAAGTGATTTTGCAAGTGAAAAAAGCAAATAATTAAATGTTAAACATGTTACTGGACGATAAAGAAGTTTCCATGAGTTCTGGTTAGTAAGAAAGAGAAGACGATTATCATAATTCTATGAAATTTGATACATTATATTGTATTCAGGATTTGAATAACCTGACTCACTGAAACAGTCTAAAATTTAGACTCGGTGTTATTGGCATGAAATATATAATAAATGAAATATTTTGTATTTTAAATAAGTCTAAATAAATAAGAAATTTTTTTACAAGAAATCTAGGTATAAAAGTAGAAATTTTTGCAACAACTAGAAAAATATAACAAATTTTAGAACTTTAATGTAATATGTAATTATTTTTTTATTGGTTTAATCATATAGAATAATGAATTTTCTGGTCTAGTCGCACTACACAGCCTCATAACTTTAGTTACTTTACTGGTGAGCTTGCCAATTGCCAAATTAGGCCAGTTTTAAAATTCATACTTTCTAATGAATCAAGCAGTAAGAATTTTGAAAATCTTGATTCGTATATAATAATTTTAACTTGATTATCATATCTAAAAAATATTAATTTATTTTTAAAGACCATAGAATCTATAGAATATACTAACTCTATTCCAATATTCACGAAAGTAAGCCCTTAAAGAATAGGAATCAAACTAACAATTAACAATTATTTATTTTTAATGAATTTTTCCGAAAACCAAATTTTTTAAAATCACCTATTAGAGAGATTCTGCATAAAGTGATTCGTTGTAGTACTGTGTTGTTATATATTTTAAGCCTGTTTCACTAGTTATACATTCAAATATACACTGATTCTTCAACTAGTAAAAAAACTTTGCCTCATCTTCATGGGACGCCATCTATTATGAAGAACCTGATTACTTTTTAAGAACCCTAATCCCCATATATTATAAAACTCAACGTCTCTCTGTCTGTCCGTTAGTGCGCTTATCACTCGAGAACCACTTATCCGATTTACGTGTTTTTTTTTTAAATTCATATGTATGTTCTCTGACCAGGTTTTACTATATATTTTGTTACGTTAGGTAACAAAAGGAATAAGCAGTGACGGATAATAGTGAATCAAGTCAGAAAAAAGTTTTCCGCTAGCGTGCTCTCTTGCACAAAAAACCTAACAATAATTCTGTAGTCTACGCGAGCGGAGCCGCGGGCACAGCTAGTCGTTTTTGAAATTTAATGAAACTGTGGAGTTTAGTTATGAATATTTCTTTGTATAAAAAATAATTTAATTATTGTTGTTCAATAAAAGTTCAGCATGTGTATTAAAAAAACAATTATTGCCAATTGCATTGTATGAACAATTTAAAATTAAATTAATTTTAGTTAAACAAGATTTCTGATATGACTTTAAAATTTAAATAATGTATGGTCTTGTATACTGTCAATATTACCTCAAGCAGAATTGTAAAGGGGAATGATGTGATGTCAGCATCAGCAGCTGTATTTGGTAGATATATAGTATAGTAAAAATAAATCACAGTGCAAAAAGTTTAATATACCTGAAACAGTTTTTAACTTAAGTTTTTCTTTTTAGTGTTCCGAATGGAACACTTTATAAGATAACTTTGGTGTCTGTCCGTATGTCTGTTTGTCTGTCTGTCTGTCATACCCGATTTTCTCCGAAGTTGAAATTTGGCACTAATATAGGAATTGATGGTCTCATCAGAGCCGTATAGTTTTGAAAGTTAAAATTTGACTTAAGGGGTTAGTTTGAAAGGTGAAATCAGAAGTGAAAAAAATTTTACCAGGTCATCGAGTGGGGTGTCAAATGAAAGCTTGTGAGAACACTAGTTGTATTAATTTTAAAAATGGCCAAAAATCGCTGTCCCCCCCTTATTTCAAAAAGTACTAATCAAAACATTTTGAAAAAATTCTGGAATATTCTGCACAGGGGTGTAGATTAAAACAAAATTATCACGAGTGCATTACCTTTATTAATTTATCTGCTATATATATATATATATATATATATATATATATATATATATATATATATATATATAAAGTTCATCAGTTTTCAACAAAGATCGGAAACAAACTTTGTTGAAAACTCATTTGGGGTGTATTTTGTGATGTCATTGATCATTTTATATTTCCATAACAAAGATTTTTATTTTAAGAGCAATCAACGTACGGAATACTAATTGCGCAAGTCCGACTTGTATTTAGACGGTTATTTTTTCTAATAAAGTAGCATCCAATCTATGTATCTTGGATGTTTTGTTAGTGCGTATCCGTAAAATATTCCATATGAGTTAAACTTCAACTAAATAAGCCCAACTTATTGAATAAGAAAATTTTATTAATGTCAGAGAACCTTAGAAGAAAGTTAGGAATGAAATATGAAAACGATTTAATAAAATTATTATTTCCGACCAAACATCTCTTCTACATCGCAAATAAATATTTTGCAGTGACGCAGATAAATTCCATATTCTCCTCCACAAATGTAGCAAAATAGATTGAACCATGTCTCAAATTAGTTTGATATATTAAACATACTAATTTAATTTATCGTAGACGGTACTTTATAACACACGAGCGTAATCTAAACAAACATACGAAAATCGCTTCTCGATATTCCTAAATGAACGCTTTAAGCTCTACATACCTAGAAACGATTTTAAACATTATCTGAAAACATTTATTTCTTCGCAGAAATCGTTCTGCGGAAGTGGCATCTGATGGATTTCTTTCAGACACTTTCACCGTCAATTCGGAAGTAACCGAGGGCGCCCTCTTTTGTTTCTAAATTAACGGTCTAGTGTAAAAGACCAGAAATCCAATCCAGCTTTCCTGATAACATCACGCTGGTTTCTTCAGTTACCTTCAGCTCGTCACTTCCCGTACCCCAATTTTTAGGAACTCTTTTATACGTTGTAAAAAACTGCGTTTCCCAATCAAGTACAATCTGCAGCAACATGAATCGCTACTTCCTCATACGCGCCACTCTCGTGATGATTTAAGAATATCCCTGCGCACATATTTATTTAAAAAAAAAAAGCGGTCAAGTGCAAGTTGAACTTGTACAATTAGTGTACGGTACGTTGATTGCTTTTAAAATAAAAAATTTTGTTACGGTGGTATAAAATAATCAGTGACTTCACAAAAACACACCCCAAGTGAGTTTTCCACAAAGTTTGTTTCCAATCTTTACGGAAAACTGATGACCTTGAAATTTTTGTTTTTTTTATATACCAGAAAAATTATTAAAGGTAATGTACTCGTGATAATTTTCTTTCAATCTACACCCAGTGGAAAATATTCCAGAATTATTTTTTAATCAGTACTTTTCGAGATAAGGTAGGGGGACAGCGATTTTTTTGCGATTTTTTAAAAATAATACAGAGAAAACGGTGCGCAAGTATTACATTATATATATGTATGTATGTATGTATGTATGTATGTATGTATGTATGTATGTATATATATATATATATATATATATATATATATATATATATATATATATATATATATATATATATTTTACTCGTGTTTTCACAAGCTTTCATTTGACACCACACTCGATGACCTAGTAAAAATTTTTTTTTTTTTCACTTCCGATTTCACCCTCCAAAACTAACCCCTTAAGTCAAAATTTAACTTTCAAAATTACACGGCCCTGATGAGGCCATCAATTCCTATATTATTACCAAATTTCAACTTTCTATGACAAATAGTTTTGGAGAAAATCGGGTGTGACAGATAGATAGAAGACACCGAAGTGATCTTATAAGTGTTCCGCATGATCAGTGACTTCACAAAACACACCCCAAGTGAGTTTTCAACAAAGTTTGTTTCCAATCTTTACTGAAAACTGATGACCTTGAAATTTTTGTTTTTTTTATATACCAGATAAATTATCAAAGGTAATGTACGCGTGATAATTTTCGTTCAATCTACACCCCGTGGAGAATATTCCAGAATTATTTTTTAATCAGTACTTTTCGAGATAAGGTGGGGGGACAGCGATTTTTCGCGATTTTTAAAAAATAATACAGAGAAAACTGTGCGCAAGTATTACATTATATATATATATATATATATATATATATATATATATATATATATATATATATATATATATATATATATATATATATATGTATATATTTTACTCGTGTTTTCATAAGCTTTCATTTGACACCACACTCGACGACCTAGTAATTTTTTTTTTGTCACTTCCGATTTCACCCCCCAAAACTTAACCACTTAAGTCAAAATTTAACTTTCAAAACTACACGGCCCTGATGAGGCCATCAATTCCTATATTATTACCAAATTTCAACTTTCTATGACAAATAGTTTTGGAGAAAATCGGGTGTGACAGATAGACAGACAGACACCGAAGTGATCTTCTAAGTGTTCCGCACGGAACTCTAAAAATAATTTAAACACTCGGTGACTTATTCGCAAAAATCAGACGTAGTACCATCAAAAGTAATTTCTTATGGTATAATCCAGTTTAAGATGTTTGAGGAACTCTGTTTAATGTTTTTACCCTACAGTTTTCTCTCAAATCTATTTTAAGTATAAGTGGGCGCACCATGAATCAATTCGCGTCACAAAGACTTAAAATAACTTCTAAATGTTTATGTTTTTTAAATATTGATACCTTGATGTTGTATTTAAATACATGTGGTTTTGTATTACATGTACTGATCAGCCACACATGTATAAACAAATATAATTTTGGGTTTTCGGCTTGACCATTAACACACTGCTATTTGCTTTGCATATACAAGTTTTAATTGTTTCACGAGAATGGAAAATACAAAACTCGCATATTATTTTCTATTAAAAAATAAACGCACTTGTCCCCCCCTCCCGGTTTTTAGTCGGTCAAGTAAGAACGTGTCGCCTATAACTTGGAGTTTGTAAAAGAAATTATTTCTTTTTGAGGTTATTGTTGGCACCCCTGCAAACAATGTCTTGTGGAAAGAAATTTATTTCTAATCTTCATCATCATCATCAACATCATCAGCTATGTAGACCATCGTCGGACATAAGCCTCCCCTAAGTACGTCCATCTTCTTCAGGACATTACTTTAAATTTTTCGACTTTCTTCTAGTTTTAAGAACTTCTAAACTTCTAAATAATTTTAAAAACTTCTTTTTATATGATTAAATTTTAAAAGCCTGCTAGTTCAAAGCACGAAAAGCATGCTACATTATTTGAAATTCCGTCGGTATCCATGACATAGGTAAAAAATTTTAATTTATATATATTCTAATAATACATAAATTTATAAAGAAAATAAGTGTAACTCTACTTCCAAAAATAAGCTTTGTTTTTAATTTAAATGTTCATTATGAAGTAATCGATTACGTTTATGGTATTAGAATGACAAAAATGGGTAAGAACTTAGTTTCTTGTTAAATTTAAGTTAAAGTTTATTTTCAAAAATTAGATCATTGCAAACTCTCCATGACTTAAAAAATAAACATGGCAATTTTCTATAGAACTTTTATTTAAAAACTTAAAATATCTGTTCCAGGCTTCAGTGTAATTATTATTTTAGTCTGTATACACGTTCCAGCTGAAAGCATTTTTTATTTTTGTATGACCAAAAACTAGCAATGCTACATTTTTTTTTACTTTATATATATATATATGTATGTGTGTATGTATGTATGTATATGTATGTATATGTATATGTATATATGTATAAATATAAATATATATATATATATATATATATATATATATATATATATATATATATGTATATATATATATATATATATATATATATATATATATATATATATATGTATATATATATATATATATATATATATATATATATATATATATATATGTATATATATATATATATATATATATATATATATATATATATATATATATGTATATATATATATATATATATATATATATATATATATATATGTATATATATATATATATATATATATATATATATATATATATATATATATATGTATATATGTATATATATATATATATATATATATATATATATATATATATATATGTATATATATATATATATATATATATATAATATATATATATATATATATATATATATATATGTATGTATATGTATATATATATATATATATATATATATATATATATATATATATATATATATATATATATATATATATATATATATATATATATATATATATATATATATATATATATATATATATATATATATATATATATATATATATATATATATATATATATATATATATATATATATATATATATATATATATATATATATATATATATATATATATATATATATATATATATATATATATATATATATATATATATGTATATATATATATATATATATATATATATATATAATATATATATATATATATATATATAAATATACCTTACCTATCTTTTAGTTAATTGGTTTTCTCTCTAAGAGCAAATGTGGACATTTTGTGAACTTATAAAGTAAAACACTACCATGAAATATTTATGGTGAAAAAATCCACTTTATCACTTTTAATCCTTTTGTCAATAACCGGGTACCCGGGTATCCTTTTTGTGTTTTAAATCCACATAAGTCTTTTTCTAGATCATTGTTTTTCGTCCTTTTTTGGAGCAAACTAATACGTTTTTTGAATTAATTTTAGCAATATATATGTATTAAAATTGAAGTTAAAGTTATTCAGTCATCTTATCAATAACCGGGGTACCCAGGTACCCATATACTTTACTATCTTATTCCGTAGTATAATAATTAAGCAATGTTGAAATTATTAAGTTAATTTAATAGTAATTATATTACAAATAAATAGACAGATGTATAGTTAAAAAAAATAACTATTTATTAACCAAAATTTAGTTTAACAAATGTAGTATGAGCCTACAACTAGTTTTCGTTCAGTTGAATCCCGAGGTACTAGAGAAGCTATCTTTTATTAAATTTGCAATAGCCTTTCCCATAAAACTCTCAACTGCGATTCGGGTAGCGAAATGCTTTGTTACCTGATTATTGGAGTAACGATCTTGAATATTTAGTAAACATAACTCTTCACCAAGCTACCATAAAAATAATCTTTGCTGATTAGTCTTTTTTGGATCATTTTGTTATTCTGAAAATATAAAATATATGACGCAAGAGCAGCAACGTCTAAGATGTTATAAAAAAATGCTAGACGTACTTTATTTGGGTTTCATGATTAAGTAATTATGTGCTCGTATGTTCCAAAAAAAAATAAAGCAGTTATTGTTATCAACTATGCACTCA
Organism: Pachyrhynchus sulphureomaculatus; assembly: GCA_019049505.1. Lineage (NCBI taxonomy): Eukaryota > Metazoa > Arthropoda > Insecta > Coleoptera > Curculionidae > Pachyrhynchus > Pachyrhynchus sulphureomaculatus. The sequence goes on along the minus strand of CM032454.1, from coordinate 169,457,368 downwards.
GTTATAACAATTTTTGAAGATAAGAAAAAAAAAAGAAATAATTGAATATTACAATAAAACAAAAATTGTTTGTCCATTAATATGTTTCGGCCAGATCCTCGATACAACACAGCTAAATCTTTCATAACTCTTTCACCTTGAGTTGAATCATGACCAGTCTCACTTTTTCCAGTGTATATTTGTCTAAGTAAAGGATAAGCATTTTTGGAATCACAAATCCACCTTTATTCCATATTTCGCAGGTTTCGATGGAATATACTGCGTGAATTGTGTCCTTGCTCAATACGAAAAAAGCTGCTCATCAATAGTCAAACTTCTATACAATCGAGATAAATTAGAATTTAGCATGGTCTGTATATCACTATTGGAGCAGCCTTGTCTTTTGCAATACGAGTAGCTCTAGTATTAGCATCATCAAATCATATAAATTGGAGAAGAGCCCAAAACCTATTAATGCCCATCGCTGTTCGATACAACGGATATGCATTCATTTTCTACATGTCTATTGTGTGATCAGTATTTGAATTATTAGCACTGGAAGAAATAGAAATAGAAATATGCTTTATTGTCCTAAAATACAATATATTTGTTGACAAAGCAAGCTTAACTTAAATTATTATTATATTAATAAACACAACTACAGTTATATGCTTATTCCAGTCTATCATTGTAGAATTCCTCTAGTGCACAGTATGCCTTTTTTATAAGTAGGAAGTAATAAAAATTCTTAAAAATGCATATATTTTCTGAGAAGTCACATTTTTTCAAACAAGTTTTTTTTTGTAGGATTCTCAGCAATATATATTTTATGTACAGTAATTGCTTTTTATTCATATATCGTACAATTATATCAACTATTTCATTAATGAAAAAATTTACCTGAACGTTGAAGAGTTTCACAACATTTTGGTGTTTCGATGAGGACCAGACCTTTGATTAACAATATTTCGAAATGCTATTTGGTGTTGTAAGGAAATAGGTGTCTGCTTACATTCTGTTTTATCTTTAGCAACAAAAATATCACCACTGGGAGAAGTAGGTTATTCGCCAGCCTCAATTTCTGATATACTACCCTTTTCACCAGACTCTGGACCCAATAATTGCGGAAGATTTTTTTTTTAGCTTATGTCAGCCTAAAAGAGCAGTATATATTATATATTAATTATAAAAAATTAAAAAACGAATTACATTAGTAATGAGTATTGATAATGGAAAATATTGTATATAAATACCTGGCAAATTCTTCCATTACAGTACTGTTTTTTGCAGAAATAATTAAACTGACACTTAAACCTTATGCTATCATCACAAAAATGTCGTTTCAACAACAGTTTATACTTAACCTCGGGGTCTTTTATTATATGTGAATGGCTAGAAAGGACCCAACCGAAAACCAGTTTTCATGAGAACGCCTCCAAACTGATCTTTGTAAATAATATAATAACACAAACTAACAAAAGGTAAACGAGTTAACGGTAACAATGGATTTTACTTACTGTGAGGACCCGGGTACCCCTGTTATTGAATAACGTTGAAAATTTCAGTTATTGACAGAAGGGATAAAACTTTAAACTACTTTTTAGTTTTAAGTTAAAAACTAATACATATACACTGCAACACCTAATCTATGTATTTGTTAGTTTGTTTAGTTTACAAATACATAAACATTTTTGTAACTGTTTGCAAAATTATTTAAAGCTAACCGTCATAATTTTACTTTTTGTCTGTCTTCTGTCATTCGCTGGCACTTTTTAAAACAATATTCTTAGAACTTGGGTAAAAATGTTGAAAAGAGAATTTACCGGTAATGAACGGGTGTTCATTATAAAGGCGAATCCAAACTGCTATAAATATAGATATGTTGTTTTTTATTGATTATTTGTCAATTTGTTCATTTATAGTATGTCTCCAATCGTTTTCTTTAATATGGAATTGTTTTTTATTAAAGGAAAATGCAAAAAAAAAGATAAGAGATAAGAATTTATTATTAGGAAGATCAATTAGCTGGGTATATCTTGCATAGAGATCAATTATGTCATTCTTAATTATTACTACTATTGCATTATTTTCTTTCTAATTATAAAAAATCTAAATACGTGTTCTAGGTTTGGCATTCATTGTTCTCTTGACTTGCTTCCTATTTCCTTTCCTTCTATCCACAATCACTGTTTTAATTAAAGTGTCTTTATTTAATAGATTTTTCTATGTCGCACGACCACTCACTGGTTTGCTGAGCCAGTCTACGTCCTATAAGGCAGTGACTGGGGTCTTAAGCCCCCTAATCGTGGACAATAAACGAGGGTAATAACGACAAAGATCTTCTTTATCACAGTCGTAATTTGTCATTAACATGGTTTTGGCGATGTTTATCATCAGACTAATCTCTCTTGTTGTTAAGTTCGTTCAGCATTTCTTCCAATTCTTCTTTGTTTAGAAAAGAGCACAAAATCATCCTCGAATCGCAAATTAGTGAGGTGCTCTCCTCCTTTATTTATACCCTTACTTGTCCATGGAAATTGTTTGAAATGATCTTCTAGCGCCAACATAAACAATTACAATGAGATGATATCCCCTTGACGTACACCTTTTTTCATTTCTATCTTATTGGTGTTTTCTTTTAATACTATCTGAAATGTTGCATTTTTTTATATATTTTGAATAATCTGCGAATATCTTTTTTCAGTTCTACAGTCACATAGACTATTTAATGTTGCCCGGATTTCAAGAGAGTGAAACGTTTTCTCTTAAGACCACCGAAATCTTAAAATTATACTCGTTTGACTTTTCTATTAAGGTTCTTAATACTTGAAGGTGATCCAGTGTACTAAAGTCTTTTCTAAATTCAACTTGTTCTCTGGGTTAAGGTCCAATTTCTTCATGAGTCTCGCAGTTATTATTTTCATAAATAACTTGTACATTACGGATAGTAGATTGATTGGTCTATAGTTGGTTAATTTAGACTTACCTCCTTTTTTGAAGAACAGGACCACCATAGCATTATCCCAGTCTCGGGGTACATCGCACATATCGAGACACTTATTATACAATTTATCTAGCATTTGCAATATGGGCTATCCGCCCTGTTGCAACATTGCGACAGGTATACCGTCTTCACCTGCTGCTATTCCTCTTGCCATTTCATTTAAAGAATCTTCTATTTCGTATTTTGTGATATTGGGAATATCTTCAGATCCTTCATTCCTTACTCGTATTTGAACTGACTCTCTTTTGACTGGTGGTGGTTCAACTTTACTCTCATAAACGTCCTTGTAGAATCTCTTAGTTCATTCGCTTGAATTATTATTTCATCATCTACTAAATTTGTTACTTGTAGTTGTCCTTCATTTAATGATCTTTGTAAAAGTTTTATACCCTTCTTGTTCTCCAGAGTTTCTTAAATTTTCTCATTGATATAGTTTCTTACATCTCTTCTAATACATTTCCTTATATCGTTATTCATGGACTTTCGTTTTTGTGTTAGTTTGACCGTTTCTTTGGAGAGCTTTGCCTCTTTAATATTTCTCGGGAGAGCTACTTCTTTCGCAGATTCTACGATACAGTGAACGATTTTTCTATTAATTTCGTTGAGGGATGAAGTATCCTCTTTGATTTCATGATCTTCGAGTTTATGTATATACTTATTTTTCTTATGTTTAAGTTGTGTTCCATCTATCATTTTCAACTTTTTATTCATCATTTTTCTTCATTCCATCCTTGTGTTAAAAGTTTTTTTTGCCCGAACCATTCGATTATCACTTATTTATGGTTAAATAGTATATTATCGAACATACGCTTCGCACTTCGAGGCTGTGTTTTTATGTAATCATCCAAAAGATCCGAAAATGACGCCTACAACGGCTGCTAAGTTTATGGACAAGTCGAGAGCATTTGCTAGCAAGTGGGTGAAATGATACTCTGAATTAAAACATGTTGGAACGGAGAGAAACGTGGGCAGAGGAAAATATAGATCGAGATTGGAGCAATGAACTTTTTTCGGATGAAGCTTCATTATCACCCTATGAGCTTGGTCAATTTTCACTAACCAATTGAATCAGCACACCATGAACCACCCTATGAAAATCCATGTTTGGGGATGCCTTTCGGAAAACAGTTTTGGGAGACTCTTAATCTTTACCTACAATTTAAACGTTGAAAAAATGCTTCAGATTTACAAGAAGGCATTAGTACCGATTGCTAAAAGATGGTTTTTCGATCAAAATGAGGAATGGATTCTTTAAGAGGATAACGACCACAAATATAGGGCTAAAACGTGTAGCCAATGGAAAGAAGAATTTAATATCGTTACACTCAATTGGCCATCCCAGTTGCCCGATGCAAACCCAAGCGAGAATACATCAAGTAGAAGCGTATTAGTAAAAAGGTGTACAAAGTGAAGCAGCTGTTACGGTACATTCGGGCAATTTAGAAATGTTTGCCCCAAGAATACGTGGAAAATCTCGTCGATAGTATGCCCCGAAGATGCCAGGCAATCATCGACGCGAATGGGGACTGGACGCATTACGGGGTCATTAGCATTTTAATGGCAATCTTTTATTGTCGAATAATGTAAAGAACCTTTAAAGAAACTACTCTTTTCGTTTTGTAGGCAAAGTCTTGCTTTCTTCTTGGCTACTTTGTTATTCCAAAATCGAAGGTTTTTCCAATTTTCGGTAAATTGTAAAACTTTCAGTTGTCTAGGGATATTTATATAAGCAGCTGGTGTTCGAGCATTCAAGGTATTGCCATCAGCAAAGCTATTTATTGAATTTAGGATCTTCTCTAGCCATCTGTTAATGTATAGCAGTAAGAGAATGGGAGACAATATGAAGCCCTTGTTAATAAAGGTGCTGAAATAAATCTACCAGTTTCATTTGCATAGATGCAACGACAGCTGAGGAAACTCAAAACCTAACTCAGTCTTTGTACATGACATTACCGCGCAGCTTAGCTAACAACCTGAGCCAAACGCTGTCAAATAACTTGGATATATTAAAGGCAACCGTTTGACTTTCCATAAATTTCAAGTGCGTTGTTCCAACGATGTCATGTTAATCTTTACTTCCGGAAGTCATTTTGATGGTTACTAATAATGATGATTGATGATCCTTTTCGCCCCCTTTTTGGTTTAAAATTGAAGGCAATCAGAAAAATAACCTAATTTTAAAATTTTTCGACTTCAAAAACCTTGATAAGAACATATAACGCTATACATAAGAGGCAACCTCTCTAATCTCATCCCCACCCCTTTCAGTTTTTTATATGTTACTATAAACATTTGTGCAAAATATTTGTTTATTATCGGAACAAAAAACCAGGAATAATCACATTATTACTATTAAAACCATAGAAAATTTAACTATCCCTCACCTGTTTTACCTTCTGCGCCTTAAGAGATATCGCTCAAAAACTATAGGCTTCATCGCTTGATTAGGTATTATATAGACATCAAGTTTTGGTATTAAAATTAATATTTTATTTTGTTCAAGAGTTATCGCACCAAAACTTACGTTTAGCAAAGAAAGCAAACACGGGCATGCGCTAGGTCAAAATTCAAATAAATAGATGCATTTCACCACTTGGCATATTAAGTTGCAAAAATATCAGTTTAGAATAAGTGTATTTTTAAATATACGGGTAATATTATGTAATTAAGCACAGGTATTTAGAAAAAAAACAAGGAAATTATTTTTTTCACGAGGCAATTAGTATTTTTAGTTCAAGTTCATGTGTCAAAATATGCCAATATTACTCCGTTTAAAAGTAAATAGTTGAATTACTAGATTTAAATAGACACTTTAATTTAATTGAATATAACAAAAAAATATATGGAAAAGACAATCAACTAACCTTAGAACAGATGTATAACATATTTATTCGAACCATTTCCCTCTTACTTTCGCACCTATAATCATATTTAAAAATTGGTAAAATCTTTATCAAAAACCGCGAAAAATCCTCATAATACTTTAGCCCCTTTTCACTGATTCGATATAGATCAAAGACTATAGGTTATTTTCTTCAGGTATTACATGTATACAAACCTTGAAATCGACATCTTATTTCTTTCGCGATTTACTGCCAACTGACAGACAGACTGGTGGAAATGGAAAGCCATGTTTTTTCGTGGGTTTCTCGCAATCTGAGAATCATGAAATGTGAATAATTGTGACGTGGACAAAATTAGGGTTCATTAAACATTTTTAACTATTAATTAATTCTTTTTTAGATTTCCGTTTGACAGTTCGAAGCACGAGGATATGTGTTTCCGGTTGGTGCTTTGAGGGCTAAGTTCGCGCGTTTTGGGGCTTCGGAGTGTGGAACAGTGTGTCTGTGCTTTTTGTGAAAGTTGCGTAATCGGGCTGACTGGCTGACAGAAAATGGTTATATCCAAAACCAGTAATTATTTCCCGAGGAGAACCTTTATTAGAGCTCATGAAATATATAAAAAAATGAAGCTAAATATTTAATATATATATATATATATATATATATATATATATATATATATATATATATATATATATATATATATATATATATATATACAGTCGACTCTCTATATAGTGAAAGACCAAAATGTTGACCGAAATTTCACTATAGAAAGTTTTTCACTATATAAAGAGAAAATCCGTATATATTGCTATGTATGTAAATCTTGAAAAAATTGCACTATAAAGAGTTTTTCACTATATAGAGTTTCACTATAAACAGTGTCGACTGTACATATATATATATATATATATATATATATATATATATATATATATATATATATATATATATATATATATTTTTTTTTTTTTATTGGTCTAGCACACGTGCTGCAGGGAAGTCCCTAAAGCGCTCCAGGAGCGGCACGAGTGCGGAAAAAGCGATTCACGCCATTCTTGAATCGCTGCAAATTGTACTCGGTGGGAAACACAGCGCTGGGCAAATCATTCCAAAGGGATGACGTTCTCCATATAAAAGATTGCTTGAAAAGCGTTGTACGCGGAGTAACAAGCTGAACCTCATACGGATGCGAAGCTCCAGCGCGACGTGTATTTCTAACATGCACCGCTTTGGGAGGAATTAAGCGGGCTACATCCTTCGAACACTTTCCATGAAAATACTTGTAGAACAGACTCAAGTGGCCAACCGTTCTTCGATGTTCCAGCGAATCAAGACCGCCGGTCAGTTCCGGGTCCCCAATCAGACGGACCGCTCTTCTCTGAACAGAATCCAACAAATGCAGTGTATGTTTGGGAGCGGAGCCCCAAACGTGGGAGCAGTATTCCATAGTTGGTCGAATTTGGGCTTCGTAAAGAATTAACAGTTGTTGTGGGGTGTAAAGCTTTCTGGTTCTAAATAATATTCCCAACTTTTGAGAAGCTCTCCTTGCTATGCCTGCAACATGTTCATGCCAAGACATATTTGCTCCCAAATTAACGCCCAACAAATTGAGCGACGATGCTAGGGGAATGGAGTGCCTCGACATAACTATGTCGGGTTCAGCAACGTTAACTTTTTTAGAAAAAACTGCCGCTTGGGTTTTTGTAGCGTTAAATTCCACTTGGTTACTGTCACCCCAAGATAGAATTTCTTCCAGGTCTTTGTTAAGTTGAATGTCCTCCTGCTGTCTGCGGATATTCGCCTGAGCAGCCGATGTCCGAACGTTCAAGGTGAATGAAGAGACAAGCGTACTGTCATCTACAAAGCTATAGATTGGATTCCCGGTCTTTTCCAGCAGATCGTTAATGTAAATGAGAAAGAGAGTAGGAGACAGTATGGAGCCCTGGGGCACACCAGCGTTGATAGTGAGGGTGTTAGAAAGAAATCCGTCGACCGCCACTCGTAAAGAACGCTCTCTGAGGAAACATGAGAGCCACAAACAGAACCTTTCAGCCATACCATAAGAGCGCAACTTAGCCAACAGTCCATCGTGCCAAACACGGTCGAATGCCTTGGATATGTCAAGAGCAACCGCTCGAGATTCTCCAAAGTGTTCAATTGCGTTGTTCCAAACGTGTGTTACATAAGTCAAAAGATCTCCTGTTGATCTATGTTTACGAAAACCATATTGGTGATCGCTAATAATATTGAATCGTTCAAGATATTTTAGAAGATGCTCATTGATAACCTTTTCCATGACTTTCGATATTATTGAAAGCAGCGCAACTGGTCGGTAGTTATTTGGCAAGATCTTCTTACCTTTTTTAGGTATCGGCTGAACTGTGGCACATTTCCAGCAGGACGGAAATATTCCCTTTCTGTAGGATAGGTTAAAAAGTCTACAGAAAACTGGTGTTAGTTCCCTTGCACAGTTTTTGAGAACTATGGCAGGTATTCCGTCAGCGCCAGAAGCCTTCTTGGTGTCTAGCTTCATTAAAATACGCTTAATGATGCGCTGTCTGAAGACAACATCGGGCATCCTTGACTGCAATATGGGAATAGTAGGTGGTGTTTTTCCTTGGAAATCGACAGTAGAATGTGAAGCAAAGAGTTCAGCCAACAAGTTCGCTCTCTCAACAGGTGTGGTTGCAATGGAATTATTATATATATATATATATATATATATATATATATATATATATATATATATATATATATATATATAATATCCCTACAAGGTCATGGACATAGAATCTAGACTCACTTTGTTGTGGACCTTGTTGGGAATCATTTAATATAACAGAAAAATAAGGATTTTGAAATATAAACCGATACTCGGCCGAATAGTCCTGGTAGCTGAGGTCGTAAAACGTGTAGAGAGAGATTTTCTTTTTTACATGTAAAAAAAATATTTATAAACCTATACAAAAGAAAAAATTGTAGCTTTATTTTTGGCTGACTAATCTTAGAATTCTCAAAATGTAGGATGTGACGTAGTTGGATTTATGGCTTTTTTGTTGTTTCATTTTTAAAAAGCTACCGTATCTCCAAAGTGTATGCCGGATCAATAAATTTGTTCGAAATATATTTTTGAAGAAGCGTAATTATTAAGTGACTACCATTAATAGACATTTTGTGTTTGATTATATATATATTAGTAACTGCGTTAATAAAAATAATCTATTTATTTATGTATAAGTTTTTTGTGTTTGGAACTACAACTTTTGGGATAGGTTTTCAACGTCCTCATTTTTTAAGGTAAAATAAAAATTTTAAGTATAGTGAAGTCGTCAGGAATGGAGTACAATTCACACAAATTAGAGTCTCAAACGCAAATGGAATCAGTTTAGTTTTGCAGAAATCAACTCTTTATATCATCTGCGTATATCGCCATTTCTGCGGGTTTGCTAGATGTTAATTCGAAATGGCTACAATAGGATAACGCAATTAAGTATCATAAGGACTTTTGGGCATGGCGAACTGTTGGCTAAACTTCACTCTCATAGCATGTCTAAAAAGTTTTGATCGATCGTTTTTTCTAGGCGAAATTTCTGGTAGATTTCTTTACAACTCCTTTACTATAGAGGCCCCATTGTTTCCTCTTTGCTTCCTTCTTTACACTAACGAATTGCAGAGCGCAGAAAAGATGTTATAGAGCTTAACAAAAACCGGAAAGAAATCCTGTCCTAGGAAAATAGTAATGATGGTGAATTTAACGTTACAAAGAACTATACCGCATCTTTATCCGAAAAAGTTAACGCTATCAAAACCTTCATGATTATATCAGGACTTTCCATTCTACTAACGTCGTCACTCAACTTACGCATTATTGAAACTAATGTGTTTTATAATAATCATACTAGGGCTACCTTGTAATTTTTATAAAAACAATGAAAAAAAAATGCTGTAAATTGTTTTATTCTTTCTCAAAATATTCACCTTCAAGATTTATACACTTTGCATGCGTTCGAACCAATTCTCGAAACATTTTTTCCACTTTGAAGTTGGTACCTTAAAAACATGGTTTTGGAAGGATTCAATCGCTTCTTCAGGTGATGAAAATCGCTGTTCACACATTTTTTTTGACATTCGGGAACAAAAAGAAGTTGTTAGGCGATAAATCAGGTGAATACGGGCATTAATTCAATTTTTATCTGTCGAATAATGTTTGACGTGCTCTGTGAGAGCTAGCATTGTCGTGATGAAGAATGATGCGACGTTTTCGATTATTTTTCCTGATTTCATCGATAACATCTGGCAACAAATTGTTGTATACCATTCATCATTAGCTGTTCTTTAATTTTCTAAAGTAATGGTTGCAACATGTCCAGTATAACTAAAGAAACAAGCGATCATTTTCTTAGAAGTACTTTTCGAAAGAATCACTTTTGTTGGATTCGGTTTATCTTGGAGCACCTAAAAAGCTGATTATTGCTTAGTTTTCGGCTCGTACGAATATATTCCAGTTTCGTCGCTTGTTACGATGTTGTATACGGATCTTACACGTCGTTGGTCGAATTTTCTTTAGCACTTCCTTATACCAATTGAAAAGAGCCAGTTTTTGAGCTCCGGCAAATTATGTGGAATCCGTCGGGAATAAGTCTTTTTTACAGCTAAATGTTCATGCAAAATTTAATGTACTGCAGTTTTCGATATGCCTAAGGATGCATCTATCTGATGGTAAGTCACATGCCGATCCTCTTTAATCATGTTGCGCACATCATCGATGTTTTTTGGAACAACAACCAATTTTGGTCGACCTTCACGAAATTCATCGCTCACGGAAGAACGACCATGATGAAATTCTGCAAACCAATTGTAAACAGTCTTCTGATGGTGATTTGTTACCAAAAGTTGAACGAAGCGATTCGAGGCATTGTTGTTAAGTTAGACCTTTACTAAAATCGTAAAAAAATATCCAAGGAAAACCTTCACGTGAAATTTCCACTTATTCACAAAATTGTGAACAAAAGTGTAAACAAACTACTCGACCAATTTTTGAGCTGCTACTGTTTTGACAGTAACAAATGTCAAATTTTACAATAATGGTAATGTCACATCCCAATAGCGACATCTAGTGGTCGTTTGTAAAAACTTAAGAGGCGGCCTTCGTATATAGCAAAACAACCTTTTTAAAAGTTGAGAATATTAATTTCTACCAGAAAGTCGCATACGGCACAACAAATTTTAATCTTTTACAAAGCTCAAATTCGACCATCGATAGAATATCCTGGTTCAATGTTGGGGAGCTCTGGTCCCAAACTTACTCTGCTTTGTGAGATTATATTCAAAAGAGAACTATTTGTTTGATTAAAGACCCGGAATACCCAGAAAATATTAATTTATTGGAACATCGCTTACTCTATAAATATTTGCGTGGAAAGTGTTCTTGTGGATCTAGCTCGCTTGATTTATATTGGGGCGGTCCAGGTTAGAATAATGCTAATATATCATCTCCGTATCAGGTTCAGCTTGTCACTTCTCAAGGAGAAGCACATTCCTTATAAATGAATTATCCAAGACACAAAAAATAATAATAGTAGCAATATTATATATACCAGGACGGTCTGAAAAGTTCTCAGCCTAACAAGGAAATAATTTTTTTTTGACGTGAAATATGTTTTATATTTCAATATAATCTCCTGACACTTCAATACATTTATTCCAACGTTTTTCCAATAATTCAATACCAACATTAAATTGTGATTCCGGAGGGTCGGCAAAATATCCATCCATGGCTACAATAGCTTCGTCATTTGATGTAAAATGCTTTCCATCCAGGAGTCTTTTCCAGTTTGGAAACAGATAATAGTTAGAGGGCGTCAAATCTGGTGAATAAGCTGGATGTTTAAGCAATTCGTACTTTAATTCGTTGAATTTTGCTATCGTCAACACACTTGTGTAAACATGTGCATTATCTTGATGAAAAATATTTCTTTTCTTCTTTAAAAGCAGGTCTTCTCTCACGCATTTTTGCATCCAACTGATCCAAAAGGTAACAATAATATTGAGAGTTAATTATTTTACCTTTCTGAAGATAATCAGTCAACAAAACACCTTTGTAATCCCAAAAAAAACTATTCTCTGGTGATGGAACCGTCTTTGCCTTCTTTGGTGCACTTCCACCGGCTTCAATCCATTATTTCGACTGTTCTTTTTGCTTTGGTGTATAGTGGTCGATCCAAATTTCATCAACAGTTATGAAACGATGCTTGAAATCCACTTTATTTTGCGTAAAACGATCCAAACGCGCTTGAGAAATACGCCTTCGAATCCGTCTTTGGTCAATTGTCAGCAAATGCGGCACCCATCTTAAACAAAGCCTTTTCATATGTAATTCTTCATGTAAAATATTTCCAATTCGTTTTTTTTGAGATGCCTATGATCGTCGTCATATAACATTATATCATGGACTTGTTGAATGATTTGTGGTGTAGCAGTTTTTGGACGACCTTCGCGTGGAACATCTTCGCGGCTTGTACGATCAGATTTAAAAAAAGTAGCCCATTTTTTGACAGTGGAAAGTGAAGGTTCATCTTTTCACATCAATTTCGGATGAATTTCTATTGAACAAAGAATTTAATCACTCCACGATATCTTATTTTTTCCATTTTCAAAAATTCCATGAGACGTCAATATTAAACAGCTACTACTACTCGAATGAATTGACAAATCGAAATAAAATTTTACATGTGTTTATGAACTTTTCAATACAATTATGGATTCACACTTTTTAACGCCACCTATGTGTCAGGCCGAGAACTTTTAGATAGCCCTCATACCATTTAGAAGATTTTCTTGTAAACCTGCACCATTTGTACTCTTAGGGTAAACATATTAATATTTCTCGAACTAAAATATAGTGTTACAACTGCAAAGTACAGTTTTTATTGAAATTATAGTTTATTTTTTTAAAACTTAAAGAAATTGTTCAATTTAGAATTTTGATCTATTCATGTGGTAAATATAAGTTTTTTTCTTTTTACAGGAAGAATCTCATAAATCAAGAAGCTAAATTTCAGAGCCAGCTAAATGATCTTTCTAAGCAACTTTCGGTACGAGATGCCGAAGCTAGCAAACTTCGCTTCCAAATGGAAGAACTCCAGAGGGATGTGTTTGCCAAATCAGCTGGAATGGACAGTAAGTAGTTTTGTGGGAGTTCGGAATGTTCATTATTATCGACGTGATTTTTACTTAATGTGAAATTCCATTTTAAATATTTTTTTAATGTTACATGTTAACAAAAGACAGAAATTTTATAAATTTTATTGACAATTTTACTTGAGTAAAAAAGTTATAGTAATTTCTTGCATAAATTTTGCTAAACGGCATGACTGTTGGTAAACGTGATTCTGTTGAAGGTCTCAAAATCTTATATAAACGGGTACATAATATTACTCGACAAATGTATTGAAGAATAAAGAATATCTGTAGAATCGCAAAACAGTGAGGTCATACTTTTATTCAAGAAAGGCGATCATGAAAACCTTGAGAACTATCGCCCCATCAGCTTGTTATCGCATTTGTACAAGTTTTTTACTAAAATTGTTCCAAACCGTCTAATGACTCGATGACTACCAACCAGTCGAACAGGCGGGCTTTAGCAATTAATTTGGAACAACAGATCATATTCAGACACTCCGCCTTTTAATAGAAAAAGTGACCGAATGTAATATTGAACTGCACCTAGCTTTCATCGATTATAAGAAAGCTTTCGACTTTCTGGAACATTGGGCAAGTATGCAGACTTTAACTCATGCCAGAATAGACTGAAGATATACAGAACTACTAAAATTCATTTAAGTTGGGGATGTGGATTCTATGGCACAATGACACTACTCAGTATATATCACCACTATACCAAACACTTTATTTTTGCACTCGACGCGCGTTTCGCTAACCATGTTAGCTTCATCAGGAGCGATGATTGACTAAAGCTAAACTACAAATCTACCCTATTTATACTTAACTTAACCCTTGAATTACTCAAGTGGAACTAATGGCATAGGCAAGGCCATCAGTTCCGGTCAAGTAACCAGTAGATGAGACTATAAGGAATAGGCCCTCTGTCTTTATATTTTATAATTTCCATACTTTCGTATGCGTTCAACAATCTCCTATCAGATACATTTTTGATTAATCTCAGATTATCTGTTGTTACAATATGATCAGCTTCAAGGGCATGTTCGGCAGTGCTAGACTTTTCTGTTCTATTGTATTTTAAATATGCTAAATGTTTTTTAAATCGTGTTTTAATTGACCTTTTAGTTTCCCCAACATACTTTTTGTCACAATCATTACAACTAATTTCATAAATTCCACTTTTGTCACAATTAGGAATCTTATCTTTGAGATTTCCTAAGATATTACTCAGGTTGTCTGAAGACTTATAGACTGAGGTGAGGCCTACCTTATTAAATACCTTATTAAGTCCTTATTGAAACCCCTGCTATATTTCGGATTATATGGTATGATGTTATTTCCTTCGCGTGTAAAAAGGGTGGATATCTGAATATATAACCTGAACTTATGTCTATTTATTAGCTTGTTTACTAAGTCATCGTCATAACCATTAACTCTAGTTATATTTCTAATACGATTTCTTTCATTATTAAAGTTTATTCTGTTCAGAGGAAAAGTGATCAAACGATGAACAAAAAAATGTAATGAGGCTAATTTGTGTTGTTTGCAATGAAATGAATCATTAGGAATATATCTATCCGTTACTGTGTCTTTCCTATAGATATCAAATTCTAATCTATTATTATTTTTAATAATTAAACTGCCTTTTCTAGGTATTTGAATTATTAAAAAAATAATAATAGATTAGAATTGGATATATATAGGAAAGACACAGTAACATATAAGTATATTCCTAATGATTCATTTCATTGCAAACAACACAAATTAGCCTCATTACATTTTTTAGTTCATCGTTTGATCACTTTTCCTCTGAACAGAGTAAACTTTAATAATGAAAGGAATCGTATTAGAAATATAACTAAAGTTAATGGTTATGACGATGACTTAGTAAACAAGCTAATAAATAGACATAAGTTCAGGTTAAATATTCAGAATTCCACCTTTTTTACACGCGAAGAAAATAACACCAAGTATGTCTCCATACCATATAATCCGAAATATAGCAGGGGACTCAATAAGGTATTTAATAAGGGAGGCTTCACCTTAGTCTATAAGTCATCAGACAATCTGAGGAATATCTTAGGAAATCCCAAAGATAAGATTCCTAATTGTGAGAGAAGTG
The DNA here is from genome assembly GCA_019049505.1 of Pachyrhynchus sulphureomaculatus. Taxonomy (NCBI): domain Eukaryota; kingdom Metazoa; phylum Arthropoda; class Insecta; order Coleoptera; family Curculionidae; genus Pachyrhynchus; species Pachyrhynchus sulphureomaculatus. The sequence continues at coordinate 169,442,232 of CM032454.1, read as the reverse complement.
GAAATTATGAAATTAGTTGTAATGATTGTGTGTGTGTTGGGCAAATTAAGAGGTCAATTAAAACACGATTTAAAGAACATTTAGCACGCTTAAAATACAGTAGAACAGAAAAGTCTAGCATTGCCAAACATGCCCTTGAAGCTGATCATTAGATAATCTAAGATTAATTAAAAATGTATCTGATAGGAGATTGTTGAACGCATACGAAAGTATGGAAATTATAAAATGTAAAAGTAGTTTAAATAAAGAGAGAAGGCCTATTCCTTATAGTCCTACTGGTTACTTGACCGGAACTGATGGACTTGTCTATGCCATTAGTTCCTCCTGAGTAATTCAACTTAAGTATAAATAGGGTAGATTTGTAGTTTAGCTTTAGTCAATTATCGCTCCTGGTGAAGCTGACATGGTTAGCGAAACGCGCGTCGAGTGCAAAAATAAAGTGTTTGGTGTAATGGTCATATATACTGAGTAGTACTAAAATTCATATATGAAAATGCGACATTAACCATTAAATTAGATGAAGATCGAAAAAAAGAACCCAAAGAGATCAAGAAAGCAGGCTGAAACAATTTTACGAATATTGTTTATCCTAGCCTTGGAAGATGTATTTAAAAGTCTTGAGTGGGGAGAGGAGGGAATTAAAATCGATGGCTTATATTTACATCACTTACGATTCGCAGATGATGTAGTACTGACTAGCGAAGATCTAGGAGAACTCAAAATCATGATAGAACTTAATCAAGCTTCACAGAAAGTTGGCCTCGAGATGAGCATCAAGAAAACAAAACTTGTAAGGCCACAAAAATTAAGATCGGCCCGGAAGAGATCGAGAGAGTGGAAGAGTATATATACTTGGGACATAAGATTAGATTGGATAAGGACAAACAGCGGAAATTGGCGAATTGGTCTTAACTGGACTGCATTTTTAAATTGGGATTCATTCTAAAAAACAGAAATATCCCCATGACCTTAAAAATAAAAGTGTACGGGAGCTGCATACTTCCAAGAAGTACGTATGGCTGGAAACTATGACCCTTACAAAAATTAGTCTTTGTCATCTCCAGCGTACTCAACGGACCATGGAAAAACAGATGTTAAGTGTTAATTTACGAGAACACACGAGGATATCAGACGAACAACGAGAATTACAGATATCAGTGAAAGAGTGGCAAAATTAAAGTGGCAATGCGCCGGGCATGGGGCTAGAATGATTGATGGTAGATGGGCAACAAAATCATTTTAATGAAGGCCTTGAGAAAGCAGATAAAGTGTCGGAAGACTAATGAAAAGATGGACTGATGATATCAGGTTTATAGCAGGAAGTAGATGGCTCCATCTTGCACAGACTAGAGACAATTGGAAGAAACTTGAAGAGGCCTATCTCCTGCAGTGGAGAAGCAGTGGCTTATAAAGATAATATCCTGCATGAAATTCGAAAAATGAAAAAGCCGAGTGCCCGATGGGTGTAGTATTTGTTAACTTGAGACTAAACAGGCACGATAATAGACATTTCAAAATCGTGTTCGGAAAAGTTGCAACGTAATCTAAAGGACTTTTGGTGTTGTTTTGTGACTGTAGAACAAACATGGATCCATCGTTATACCCCGGAGACAAAACGGCAGTCAAAATATTGGGTTAGCGAAGGTAAAAGTGCACTGAAAACATTTTAATCTGGTGCAACTATTTTTTGGGTCTCATACAGGATAAAACAGTGACTGGCTCTTATTACACAATATTATTGGACCGTTTGTATTTGTGAGTTGAAGTAGAAGCGACCAAAATTAGCCTGTAAAAAAGAGCTCCTTCACCAGGACAATGCGCCTGCTCACACTTCGGCCATTGCAATGGCAAAAGTACACGAGCCACGATTCGAAATAGTTCTCCACCCACCCTATTTTTTAGATTTTGACCCAAGTGACCTTTCTTGTTTCCCAACCTCAAAAAATTGACTTTGGAGGAAGAAATTTTCGTCAAATAAAGAGATTATTTATGTTGTAAACGAGTATTATGCACAATTCGAATTTTTTTTTTCTGGGGGAATGAAACAAGTGGAATTTCGCTGGAACAAATGTATTGAGTTTAATGGAGATTATGTTGAGAAATTTTTTTTTTGCATAAAAATAGTATTTACCTCTTTTACCAGACTTTTAAATCCACCCTAGAAAGTTTTTTTTATTATTTAAATAAAAACTCTTGTAACTAAAACTTTGGTAAATTTTTTTCTGCGTGTAAAATAATCATTTTATTAATTCCAGGAACAGTTCCAGCTAGACTCATTTAAGAATAACTAAAATTTACCTACAGCAACGATATACCATATAATAAATAAATATTTTTTTGCAATAACAAAACAAGGTACAAAATAAACAAAAATAGGTACAGTTTAAACAAAGAAATGTTATTATGCATTCATTCGGAAATTTAGTTAATTTTAAGTGTTTTTTTTTAGTGTCTGTCCGTCTGTGTGTCCGTTTGTCACACCCGATTTTGTCTAAAACTATTTGATATAGAAAGTTGAAATTGGGCACTAATATAGGAATTGATGGTCCAATCAGAGCCATGTAGTTTTGAAAGTTAATTTTTGACATAAGGGGTAGTTTGGGGAGGGAAATCAGAAGTGAAAAAAAAAATTTACTAGGTCATCGAGTGGGGTGCCAAATGAAAGCTTGTAAAAACACTAGTTCCAAAATATATGTGATGTAATACTTGCGCACACTTTTCTCTGTATTATTTTTAAAAAATTGCCAAAAATCGCTGCCCCTCTTATCTTGAAAAGTACTGATCAAAAAATTTTGAAAAAATTCTGGAATGTTCTTCACAAGCTGTAGATTGAACGAAAATTATCACGAGGTTATTACCTTTGATTTATCTACTATATACATAAAAAAAAAATTCAGCAAAGATTGAAGACAAACTTTATTGAAAACTCATTTAGGGTAACAAAATTTTTTATTTTAAAAGCGATCATCGTATGGAACACTAATTGCATAAGTCCGACTTGCACTTGTCCGGTTTGATTTTTAATAACTTTTTTACCAGGCTTAGTTCAAATTTTTCGTACGCTTTTAGCATGACATGATATTAGAAAAGTCAATGAAAATAAGGTGTGAATTGAAACAATATATATCTTCCAATATTGACAAATGGTGAAATATCTATAAAATATTTGGTTCTTTTACCATAGAAAACATAGCTCTCACCATAGAAAGACAAACACGTTGAACAAAAAAATCACCGCAAAACGAAGCCAGCTACTTCTGAATCGGTAAAATTTGCCTCATCGAGTTTCTCAAATATTCCTCGCAAGTAGAAGTTGTATTATATGTAACAAGAAAGGAAAAAAATTAGCCCCGAATCTTTGGGAAACCCGATAAGGCACATTTCAACTATCCAGCAGTAACCGGCCGGCTCCGTTTTGTGGGCACGTCCTGGTCCACGTGCTGTGCTTTTGTAGGGCAGCTATATTTTCTATCCTTCGTTTATAATCTTGAGAAAAAAAATAATAAAACGTCTAACGAATAATATATATTTTTTCTATTTTAGGGTTACAAACTGAACTTAATTCCGCAAATAAAGAAGTAGATATTATACGTCAAAAAATACGCCACTTGGAAAATGAACTTGAAATTTACAGAAAACGAACTACCGAGCTTTCAGAAGAAATACAAAGCAAAACGGGTAAGGAAATTTTAAAAATATCTAGAGATAAAATATCACCTTTATAAGTATATATATAGGGTGTATTATGAGTTTCGCTACAGCTAGAAATTGGATTCCTGGTCTTTTCCAGTAGATCGTTAATGTAATTGAGAAAGATTGTAGGAGCCAGTATTCAGCCCTGGTGCACCCCGGTGTTGATAGTGAAGGTGTTAGAAAGAAAATCGTCTACTGCTACTCATAAAGAACCCTTGTTGAGGAAACATGAGAGCCATAAACAGAACTTTTCAGACATACCAAAAGAGTGTAGCTTAGCCAACAATCCATCGTGCCAGGCACGGTCGAATGCCTTAGATATATAACAAGAGCAACCTGTAAAATTCTCCAGAGTGTTCAATTGCGTTGTTCCAAATATGGGTTACATAAGTTAGAAGATCTCCTGTTGATCTATGTCTACGAAAGTCATATTGATGATCGCTAATAAGATTGAATTCTTCAAGACATTTTAGAAGATGTTGATTGATAGCCTTTTCCATGACTCTCGATAATATTGAAAGGGGTACGACTAGTCGGTAGTTATTTGGCAAGGTATTCTTGCCTCTTTTGGGTATCGGCTGAACTATGGCGCCTTTCCGGTAGGAAGGAAATATTCCCTTTCTGTAGGATAGGTTAAACAGTCTACAGAAAACTAGTGTTAGTTCCTCGAGCAGTTTTTGAGTACTATGGCAGGTATTCCGTAAGCGCCAGAAGCTTTTTTGGTGTCTAGCTTCATTAAAATACGTTTTATGATACGGGGTCTAAAGACAATATCGGGCATCCTTGACTGCACTATGGGAACAGTAGGTGGTGTTTTTCTTTGGAAATCAACAGTAGAATATGAAGAAAAGACTTTAGCCAACAAGTTCGCTTTCTCAACAGGTGTTTTGCAATGGAATTACCTGGCCGTATGAATGGTGGTATAGTGGACTTGACTATCTGACTTAGCGACTGACCAAAAGGACCTGGAATTGTTGGGGCAAGCAAGAAGTTTATTTCAAATTCGTTGATTGTGTGCCTTCTTGGTTTCATCGATAATTTCCTTGCATCTGTTCTGGGCACGAACAAAAATTGACAAGAAATAATTTTGTAAAGGCAGAGAATGTTCTCTTTTTAGAAATTTTGTTTACCTTGAGAAAGTGTGTATTGACATCTAAAAAATTTGTAAACTGATGTAAAATTTATAAAGAAAGAATTAGATTTTATAATTTTAATATAATATTTTTATTATTTTTCGTATTAATATTGTAGATTCATATAGTAATTATGAAGTGGAAACCCAAGCAAAAATTGATGAACTAGAGGGAGTCATTAAAAAATCTAAGGCTGCGAATTCAAACTTTAGAAAACCAAATAACAGAATTAAAGGAAGAAAAGGAACAACTGAATGAAAAATATAGTGAATTACAAACAGAAAGGTAAATAGGTTTGAAATACATAATAAGTACAGGATTGTAATTATTTACACTGTTTTACATTTAATGATAAATAAACAATATCCTATGATATAGGTAATTAAACTTTGTTTCCTACATTCATTTTTATTGCTTAGGGATGAACAAATAAAGAAATTAGCCGAGGCTTTAGAATCTGCATCGAAACAAAAAACAGAGATAGAGAAGAAATGGAAGGAAGATTTTGAAAAGTTACGAACAGTTAACATATTGAAAGAGCAGGAATTATTGGACGACTTTGAATGGAAACTAAGGGAAGTGCAACAGAGTTGTAAAAAAAAGTTGGAGGATAAAGAAAAGACTATAGAAGAAAGATTACAAGAAGCTTATAAGGAGGCTGAGAAGAAGATGGAAGATGCTGAAAAAATGTTAGGACAAGTAAGTTACCATCAAATTTGTTTTTACTGAATCTTCAACTTGAAAATTTGGGATATCTTATCAGATGTTTTAATATTATTTGTCTTTAAGAGTCCATTTTTATGGAATCACTTCGATGTCTGTCACACCCGATTTTCTCCGAAACTATGTGACACAGAAAGTTGAAATTTGTCACAAATATAGGAATTGATGGCCCAATCAGAGCTGCATAGTTTTGAAAGTTAAATTTTGACTTAAGGGGTTAGTTCTCGGGCGTGAAATCAGAAGCGAAAAAAACAATTTTTCTCAAAATCATCGAATAGGACTTCAAATGAAAGTTTGCGAAAATACGAGTTTAAAAATATATGTGATGTAATACTCGCGCAAACTTGTCATTATATTATTTTTAAAAAACAGCTAAAATTCGCTGTCTTCCCACCCTATCTCTACGAGTACTAATCAAAAAATTTCGAAAATATTCTCCATGAGGTGTAGATTGAATGAAAATGATCACGAGTGCATTACCTTTGATAATTCATCTGGTATTTAAAAAAAACAATTTTTTTAAAGACATCGAGTGGGATATCAAATGAAAGTTACTAACTGCCAGAAATCGCTGTCCCCCAAACCAATTTCTAAGAGGACCAATAAAAAAAATTCTGGAATATTCTCCATAAGGTGTACCAGGTGTAAAAGTATGAAATGCGGATTTCAGACAACAGATGGTGCACCAATGCAGTTTGTGCTATAAAGATTTGACACTGCGCCATTTTGTTGTGTCATCAACAAGTATCAGACGCGCATGAGTGATAAATTGGAAAGGTGTGTGCATAGTGTTGTGGTGTTTTGTTCAATATGTCTAAATTTATACCGAACAAAGAGCATTCGCGGACAGCATTAATTTTTTGTTTTCATTTGAAGAAAACTGCTGTCGAATCATACCGATTACTTCGAGTAACTTATGGTGAACATGCTCCATCGCAAGATACGTGTGAACGATGGTTTCGGCGTTTCAAAAGTGGTGACTTCGATGTTGTAGACAAAGAACGTGGAAAACCGCCAAAAAATACGAAGATGTGGAATTGCAAGCATTATTGGACGAAGATGATTCGCAAACACAAAAACAACTCGCCGAGCAATTGGGCGTTAGTCCACAAGCTATTTCCAATGGCTACGAGAGATGGTAAAGATTCAGAAGCCGATAGATGGGGGTACTACATGAGTTGTAAGATAGGCAAATGGAAAAGCCCAAAAACACGTGTGACATTTTGCTCGCTCGGTACAAAAGGAAGTTGTTTTCGCATCGTATAGTTACAGGGGATGAAAAGTGGATTTATTTTGAGAATCTCAAGCGCAAAAATCATGGATAGACCCAGGCGCACCATCCACATCGACCGCAAGACCGAATCGCTTTGGCAGAAAGACGATGCTCTGTGTTTGGTGGGACCAGAGGGGCGTGGTCTATTATGAGCTATTAAAGCCTGTGGAAACGGTTAATACTAAACGTTACCAGCAACAATTGACCGATTTGAACTGTTCGCTGCTTGAAAAAAGGCCAGAATACCGAAAGAGGTTATACAAAGTCATTTTTCTTCATGACAATGCTCCATCACATACGGCAAAACCAGTTCGCGACACGTTGGAAGCACTCAGCTGGGAAGTTCTACCCCATGTGGCCTACTCACCAGACTTGGCTCCTTCCGATTACCACTTGGATCACGCCCTTGCTGAGCAGCGCTTTGGTTCGTACGAAGATGTGAAAAAATGGCTCGATGAATGGTTCGCAGCAATAGGGGAAGATTTTTACTGGCGTGGTATTCACAAATTGCCCGAAAGATGGAAAAATGTATAACAGGCGATGCAGCATACTTTGAATAAAGCACTTTTTATCATTCTTCCGAATTTAACATGTTTTTTTAGAAAAAAAATCCGCATTTCATACTTGTACACCTGGTAGATTGAATAAAAATTAGTGCATTACCTTCGATAATTTATCTGGTATATAAGAACAAAGATCGGAAACAAACTTTCTTGAAAACTTACTGCTGCTGTGATTTTTGAAATTACTGATCATTTTATAGTTCTGTAACAAAATTTTTTTATTTCAGAAGCAATCACCGTACGAAACATTAATTGCGCAAGTCTGACTTGCATATTTTTTTTAAATTGAAATATCAACTATTTTAGGTAGAAACGTTAAAGTCTTATGAAGTAGAAGTGCAGCAACTTAGAAATAGAACATATCAGCAAGAAAAAGCTTTACAACTAATGAAAGATCAGCAAGAACAAATGCTTCAAGCTGAAGCTGGATTGAAAAATGAAACCAGAAGACTGCTTAATCTTATAGGTAAAAATTATTTATTTGCAACGAAAAATATTATTATTATCTTTATTTTGACTATTAGTTTCGTTTTTATGATATGTATATGTTTGCTATTATCATCACTTTTTGTTTCATTCGTTATTTATTAGCTAAAATGGCAGTATTGTCCGCATAATGAATTTTATTTATTCGGATTGTATTGACTTTATTACCTTGTCTTTTTATTTTTTAACGTTAATTAAAATATTTTGTCAAACTAGATATGCAACAAAATGGATGATATTAATTCTTGACTGACTTCTTTCAAAGCACTGAAAGTTTTTTACTAATTCTGTCTTTAGTTGACAGCATAAAGTTATTCTGATGTCTTTATCCTCAATTCTGATTTCTTGACGTCTTTTCAGCACAGGTTTGTGTGTTTGATATTGTCCAAATTAGTTTTAACTTTTCCAAATATCTTTTTTTGTTTTGTTGAGTCAAGAATTTAACGTCCCATTTCCCCTATCTTAGTATCTTGTGAGAACTTAAAACCTCCATTTTAAAAATCTAACTGTATTTTGTATTTACAAGCATTATTAAAATATACTAGTAACTTTATAAAATATGATGTACTGGATACAGTCCTCAAATACTCCTACTTCGCCACTGCAGAGTTATACAAAGATATTAAAACAGGCGTTCCATACGAGGCTGGTTTGAAAAGTCCGTGCAAAAATAAAAACTACTTATGTGTTTGTGGTAAACCTTTTTTATTTTTCGACATAGTCTCCTTTTAGGCTCATACACTTCGTCCAACGATGTTCTAGTTTGTTGATCCCTTCCGAATAATAGGATTTGTCCAAGTCTGCAAAATATCCATTAGTGTCTGCAATCACCTTCTCGTTTGAATAAAATCTTTGTCCCGCCAGCCATTTCTTCAAATTGGGGAACAAATATAGTCCGAGGGAGCCAAGTCTGGAGAATAGGGGGGATGTGAAACGAGTTGGAATCCTATTTCCATTAATTTTGCGACCACAACTGCTGAGGTGTGTGCTGGTGCGTTGTCGTGATGGAAAAGGACTTTCTTGTGGGCCAATCGCGGGCGTTTTTCTTGCAGCTCGGTTTTCAAACGGTCCAATAACGATGAATAATATTCACCTGTAATAGTTTTACCCTTTTCCAGATAGTCGATGAGGATTATCCCTTGCGAATCCCAAAAGACAGTCGCCATAACCTTTCCGGCCGAAGGAACGGTCTTCGCCTTTTTTGGTGCAGATTCCCCCTTGGTAACCCATTGTTTAGATTGTTGTTTGGTCTCAGGAGTATATTAATGTATCCATGTTTCATCCACAGTGACGAAACAGCTGCAAACCATCCTTGCAACACTTCACACGATTCCGTTTTTGGTCAAGCGTGAGCAATCGCGGCACCCATCTTGCGGATAACTTTCTCATGTCCAAATGTTTATGCAAAATATTATGTACCCATTCAGTCGAGATGCCCACAGCACTAGCAATCTCACGCACCTTAACTCTTCTGTCATCCATCACCATATCATGGATTTGATCAATGATTTCTGGAGTCGTAACCTCCACAGGCCGTCCAGAACGTTCAGCGTCACTTGTGCCCATATGGCCAGTCCGAAAATTTTGAAACCACTAATAAACTGTTCTAATTGAAGGTGCAGAGTCACCATAATGTTTATCAAGCTTCTCTTTAGTCTCCTGAGGCGTTTTGCGTTTCATAAAGTAATGTTTAATCACCACACGAAATTCTTTTTCGTCCATTTCTTGAAAATCACTCGACTTCCTTGATTCACACGAATGCCAAACACAAAGAAATAGACCAATATGGCTGAAACTTGGTGTGCGTTCATTCAAGAGATGCTACTAACTAAACATGACCTCGATACGCGCCGGTGGTGCCATCTCTCGGACTTTGCACGGACTTTTCAAACCAGCCTCGTATTTCACTTGCTGCGTTTGCTTGGATAATATACATTAAAGAATTTTCATTAGGTTTCTACAGAGTTATAAACAATTTGTTAAATGTTTAAATGATTTTTATGGAAAAGCTCGACTAAGGTACTCATCATATAGAAATGATATATTTTATGCCAAATTTTTTTTTTCGCATTATTTTGTGCTGTATTTTTTAAACCTCTTAAAATTAAACAAAATAATTATCATTTGTGGAATTTATTGCAATATTTAATTTATTAAAGAGATCGGTTAGAAATTGTGTGTTTACTGTGTTTCTCTTTTATCCCTTTATAGAATCGAGGTTGTTTCTTTATGGAAGCTTCTTGTTCTATCTTACAATCAAATACTTGTCGGTCTTACATATTCATTTTTAAATACTCTCTATCCTTACTAAAAGAAAATTTCCGAGATTAAATTTTGTATACCTTTAAAAGGTTAAATTTTATATACCTTTAAAAGTATAGTAAGTTTTTCCAGGCTGTTGGTTGAATTAATTAATAAATTATAATATTAAGTTTATTTAAAATACCGAGTTGTAATGCTTAAATTACGTTATACTAAAACTTATTTTGAATTCCTATTATTTTTTGTAGAAATGGAAAAAGAAAATATACAACATATACAAAGGATACACCGTCAAGAACTATTAGATAAGGAAAGAAAACTTAAAGAAACACTAAATCAAAAGAGGCTGGAAATAGCACAGTACTGGGAAGAAAAATTATTACATGAATGTCAGAGGTTAAAGGATGAAATGGAACAAATTCATGATGAAGAAAAATACAATGCAATGGAAACTGTTAGGAAGGAAAAAGAAGAAGAGTTTCAAGCGAGGCAACAAAAGTGGGAGAGTAACCTTAAAGAGTGTTTAAAAGAAGTGAGCAGAAATATTATAAGCATTGAATAAGAGTTTTAATTATCAGTGATGATAATTAAAATTAAATTAAATAATTAAAAATAAAAATTAAAAAAATAATTAAAAAAACACTTAAAATAGATTTGGTATGAAGAGTTCTACTCTGTTTTAAGCGCTGGCCATAGTTCTATAACATTAAACATTAATATTTTCCAATTATGTAATAATAATAATAATTGATAAACCTACTATTACGTTCAAGTGCTGCCGGAATATACTTTAATTTTCTCTTATAATTGTAACTTCCTGGCCGTTATTAAAATTAAGTTCACATTAAAATACATAGTAATAATAACTTATTTTGGTAGATTCAATTACTGAAGAAAGCAATGGACGAAAAAGATGAGTACTATCATGAAGAACTATTTAAAGTAAGGACAAATACTGATAGAGATATTATGAAGTTGAGAAGGTTGATGGATAAAATCGATATGGCACATCATGATAGTTACGAAAAGCTACAACTTCAGCAGGAGGAAGAACTAGGTAAACTTCACCAAGTAAACAAGTTTAATATTAAGATATTAGTAATAAACCTACTCGTATTATACAATTAATATGTCATAAGGAGCAAGCTATTAGGAACATGAAAACGAATGATGCAAATTACTCATGTTTATACTTATTACTATTTTTTTTTATGGGTCTAGCGCACGTGCTGTAGGGAAGTCCCTAAAGCGCTATAGGAGCGACATGTGTGCGGAAAAAACAATTTACGTAGTTTTTGAATCGCAGTGAATTGAAACACAGTCCTGGGCAAATTATTCTAAAGGGATGATGTGGTCCATATTAAAGACTGCTTGAAAAGCGTTGTACAAAGAGTAACAAGTTAAACCTCATACGGATGTGAAGTATTAGCGCGACGTGTATTTCTGACATACACCGCTCTAGGAAAAATTAAGCGGGCTACATCCTTCTAATACTTTCCACGAAAATACTTGTAGAATAGGGTCAAGTCGCCAACCGTTCTTCGATGTTCCAGCGAATCAAGGCCGCCGGTCAGTTCCGGGTCTCCAATCAGACGAACAGCTCTTCTCTGAATAGAATCCAACAAATACAGTGAATGTTTGGGAGCGGAGCCCCAAATATGGGAGCAGTATTCCATAGTTGGTCGAATTTGAGCTTTGTAAAGAATTAACAGTTGTTGTGGAGGGTAAAGCTTTCTGGTTCGAAATAATATTCCCAACTTTTGAGAAGCTCTCCTTGCTATGCCTGTAACATGTTCATGACAGGACATATTTGCTCCCAAATTAACGCCTAACAAATTGAGTGACGATGAGAGGGATGGAGTGCCCCGGCATAACTATGTCGGGTTCAGCAACGTTACCTTTTTTAGAAAAAAATGCCGCCTGGGTTTTTGTAGCGTTAAATTCCATTTGGTTACTGTTACCCCAAGATAGAATTTGTTCCAGGTCTTTGTTAAGTTGAATGACTTCCTGCTGTCTGCGGATATTCGTCTGAGTAGCCGATGTCCGAGCGTTCAAAGTGAGTGAAGAGATAAGCGTACTGTCATCTGCTATCAGATTGAATTCCCGGTCTTTTCTAGCAGATCGTTAATGTAAATGAGAAAGAGAGTAGGAGACAGTATGGAGCCTTGGGGCACACCGGCGTTGATAGTGAAGGTGTTAGAAAGAAATCCGTCGACAGCTACTCCTAAAGAATGCTCTCTACGGAAACATGAGAGCCACAAACAGAACTTTTCAGACATATCATAAGAGCGTAGCTTAACCAACAGTCCATCGTACCAAACACGGTCGAATGCCTTGGATATGTCAAGAACAACCGATCGAGATTCTCCAAAGTGTTCAATTACGTTGTTCCAAACATGTGTTACATAAGTCAGAAGGTCTCCTGTTGATCTATGTTAACGATGTGAGTCAATTCGTGTTAGCCGTTCTGGTAGCTTGGCCTAAGTAAGATCTTAAACTTGTTTCCATTTTTATGAACAGTATTATGATTAACTCTGAAAGAATTAATTGTACTATGTGTTTTTTTTTATTTAACTAGATTCAGTAAACAGAATATTACAGAAAAAACCGGTTAAGTGCAAATCGGACTTGTGCAATTAGTGTTCCATACGTTAACCGCTTTTAAAATTTAAAAAAAAAATGTTATGGAGGTATAAAATGATCAATGACTTCACAAAACACATCCCAAATAAGTTTTCAACAAAGATTATTTCCGAACTTTGCTGAAAACTGATGACTTTTAAATATTTGTTTTTTTTATATACCAAATAAATTATTAAAGGTAATGCACTCGTGATAATTTTAGTTTAAGCTACAATCTGTGGCGAATATACCAGAATTGTTTCAATATTTTTTGATCACTACTTTTCGAGAAAAGAGGAAAAGATAGCGATTTTTGACAATTTTTTAAAAATAATACAAAAAAAAAATGTGCGTAGGTATTACATTATTTATATTTTTGAACTCGTGTTTTCACAAGCTTTCATTTGACACCCCACTCGATGACTTGGTAATTTTTTTTTACTTCCGATTTCACTCTCCAAAACTAAACCTTTTAGTCAAAATTTAACTTTCAACACTACACGGCTCTGATGGGACCATCAATTCTTATATTACTGCCAAATTTCAACTTTCTATGTCAAATAGTTTCGGAGAAAATCGGGTGTGACAGGCGGACAGATAGATGGGCAGACAGAGAGACAAAAGGATAGAAACCGAAGTGATCTTATAAGTGTTCCGTACGGAACACTAATAAAAACTATTTAAAAATTAATCTTTATTTTCGTTTAATAATTTGATAGAAAAACTAAACTTTTTATATGTGTATTTTAGAAAAAATACAACGAGAACATGAAGAAAAGATACAAGAAGTAGAAGCTGAATGGAAAGCAAGAGTTGGAAACATTACAGAAAGTTTAGAACAAGTAAAAGAACAAATGGAAAACGAAGCACAACAAAAAATAGAAACCTTAATATATCAGCATAGAAATGAATTAGGTATGGTACATATTCATAGTAATTGGTAAATACAACACCAGAAGTACAACAAAATTACCGATAACTTTAAATAAAAGCGTATTGTAATGAAATTACGTGACTTTCTTCATTTATCACTCAGAGCTAAAAAAACTGAACTGTGAAAGCTTCCTCAGTATTTGATAATTCGATCAAAAATGTCAGTTTCAATATATGTAACTCAACTTAAAGAATAATCTTTTGTTGAGTTATAGAGTATTTTTTTTATCGTTCACCTCCCCCCGCCCCCCTAATTAGGATTTGACCCTTTTCCATATATCCATTAGGTACATTGGCGGGAATGTCATAATATCACTTAGCGTTATTCAAAGACTAAAACATACATTTATATCTCACGATACCTTTTAGAAAACTCAGTAGTACTGTCACAGTCGTCATTGCATTTCTGCAGCAACTCTACGTATATATGAACCTCGATACAGTAACTATAGTCGAGACTACTACGGAGCTGGAGCCTCCACAATGCTCAGGTTAAATTATTCTCTACTGTGAAAAGCCAAATTCAGTATTTGTTTGCAAAAAAGGGCCAGATAGATAGATACAAGACACGATAACTTGTTATTAGTTCACGTTGCTATTTAAAAATTTAGAAGATAAAAACTTTGTTTTTAGATTCCCAGTGGGAAAACTTAATCCATCAAAAAGATGAAACAATTAAATTATTAGAAGACGAATACCTAACAAAATACAAAACTTTAGAAGAACAATTTAACACACAGCAAAACTCACATACCGCTAGAGAAATAGAATTGTTAAAAGCTATAGATGCACTAAAGAATGAAATTCAAAGTAAAGATTCTACACTCGACGATCTACAAAATAACGTAGAAACGCTGGAGGGTGGCGTACAAGTTTTGAACCACGAAATTGCTCAACAAGCAACAGATATGGCTAAAGTTCAAAAGGAGGCTGATCAAAAAATAAGGTGGGGCCAAAAATTACAATACTATGAAGTACTACGTAAATAAATTGATATTAACCCATCTGCCTTTAGGTCCTTGGGCATTAATTCAATTCGACCAAACTAATAGTACAAGCAACTTTTTAGTTACGATACGACCTTTGTACGTCAATATTGAGTGATAAATTGGATGTTTAGCTAGTTTGCAATAATCTTAGGTTCATTTTTATCGTAACAATGTGTTATTTTTTAGTTATTTTATGTATTGGAATAAATAAAGATTTACGTCTAGAAAGTTGCGAGTGCAATTAGATGTATTGTCAGAACACCAAAAGAATGCTTTTTATTTTATTCATATTTATGTACAAATAATGCAAGTTTGTGATGAATTTTTGTATGTTGTAAATTATCATTAGTAGATGATAGGCATGAATTGCTTTTTTTACTTCTTTTTCTGCAACTGTAACTTACAGGTCTGTGAAAAAATTATTTATTTAATCTAATAACATAATTGATCCGAGGGCTACCTTTTAAGTTTTTACAAACATTTTTTTGGTACAAATCGTTTTATTGTTTCGCAAAAAATTCACCTTTAAGATTTATGCACTTTTGCATGCTTTCGAATCAATTCTCGAAACCTTTTTTCCACTTGGTACCGCACAAATATGGTTTTGAAAGGACTTAAGAGTTTCTTGAGGTGATGGAAATCGCTGTTCACGCTTTTTTTTAACATTCGAGAACAAAAAGAATTCGTTAGGCGATAAACCAGGTGAATACAGACAATGAGACTCGATGTTTTTCTCCGTCAAATAATCAATTATTTGACGTGCTATGTGAGAGCATCAGCATACTAATGAGGAAAATTTGGAAGGAAGAGAAATTACCGAATGAATGCAGAAACGCTGTTATATGTCCTGTGCATAAAAAGGGAGACAGAACCCTATGTCAGAACCATACCATACCCTCTTAGTTGTAACGTATAAAGTATTTGCCCTACTGGCTAGAAATAGATTAACTGAATACGAAAATGAAGTCATAGGCGAATATCAAGGAGAGTTTAAGAAAGGAAGATTCACTATAGGCCAAGTCTTCACGATGTAACAACTACTACACAACAGCTACGAGCAGAACTTGGGACTGCATATTGTTTTCGTGGATTACAAACAAGCCTATGACTCCATAATAAGATCGAAACTTTACGAAGCAATGGAACAAGTTAAAATTCCGCCGAAGTTGATAAGACTGGTTAAAATCACTATGAACGAAACAGAGTCTCGCTGGAGGGGGGCTTGTCCAGGGCATTTGCAGTGAGGAAAGGTTTGAGACAGGGAGACCCGCTGTCCACGACACTGTTTGGTCTGACCTTGGAGGCCATTTTAAGGGAGAGTGGAGTGCTTTCGCAGATGATTTAGCAGTTAATATGAGATCAAAGAGTGAACTACAGAAAATGTTCAGAGATATAGAAGCAACAGCTAAACAATACGGTCAATTTATAAATGAAGAAAAAACAAAGTATTTTGAAATGAGAGCTGAAGAAGGACCTTGGGCGGAAAAGTTAAAAATTAAGAGCAAAGGAAGTAAAGAGTACAACTTCGAGAAAGTTAGCCATTTTGAATACCTGGGTGTGACGATCACTAATAGAGCTGATGACGACATGGAGATTGAGAAACGAATATCGAAGGGGAGCAGAGCTATGGGAACCCTAAATACAATGATAAAGTCCAAACTGATAAGTAGAAGAACTAAAGAAAAGATTTACCAAACAGTGATTCAACCAGCAGTGATGTACGGTAGCGAAACATGGATTCTGAGCCGAAGAAATACAGAAAAGCTGGAAAGATGGGAAAGGAGGATGCTCCGTAAGATGTATGGTGGCACAAAAAAGGAGGATGGTGGTTAGAAAAGAAGGACTAACCAGGAAGTCAGAGAGCTATATGGACAGCCTAATATCATCCAGAAAATTCGAGCTCGAAGGGCTAGTTTGTTGGGTCACGTATATAGAATGCCGCTGTACAGCTGGTGCTAACACTGGGCGTGGGCGGCAAACGCAGAAGAGGAAGACCCAAAAAGAGATGGTTAGAGGATGTAAAAGCTGACATAGTGGCACTGAGGGTACCGGACTGGCAGCGGAAGACAAAGAATAGGAAGGAATGGAGAGAAATAATCAAAAAAATTGAAGCTGTGGGCCCGACGGTCTGAAGAGCTGATATATATATATATATATATATATATATATATATATATATATATATATATATATATATATATATATATATATATATATATGTATATATATATATATATATATATATATCTATATATATATATATATATATATATATATATATATATATATATATATATATATATATATATATATGTAGAGCTGGCATTGTCATGATGAAGAATGATGCGACGTTTTCAGTTGTTTTTTCTGATTTCATCGATGACTTCTGGTGAACAAATCGTTGAATATCATCCAGCATTAACTGTTTTTCGATTCCCCAAAACAATGGTTGTAACATGTTCACTATAACCAAAAAAACAAGCGATTGTTTCTTTGCTTCGCGAACGAACCACTTTTGTTGGATTCGTTTCATCTTGGAACACCCAAAGAGTTGATTGCGGCTTAGTTTTCGACTCGTACCAATATATCCAAGTTTCATTTCCTGTTACGATATTCTGTACGGATTTTGCATGTCCATTTTTTGGGTATTTCCTTACATCAATTGACACGAGCCTGTTTTTGAGTTTCGGTCAAATTATGCGGAATCCATCGGGGAACTGATCTTTTTCACAACTAAATGTTGATGCAAAATCGAATGTACTGCAGTCTTCGATATGCCTAAGAATACCTCTATCTCACGGTAAGTCACATGCCGATCCTCTTCAGTCATGTTGCGCACAGCATCGAAGTTTTTTGGAACAACAACCAATTTTGGTCGACCTTCATGAAATTAATCGCTGACGGAAGCACGACCATGACATAACTCTGCAAACTAATTGTAAATAGTCTTTTTTGATGACGATTCATTACCAAAAGTTGAACGAATCGATTCGAGGAATTGTTGTTGAGTTAGACATTTACTAAAATTCTAAAAAATCATCTAAGGAAAACCTTCACGTGAAATTTCCGTTTACTCGCAATACTGTTTTTTTAAACGCTCACTGTAAACTAACTACTTGGCCAATTTCTGAGCTGACGTTGTTTTAACAATGACAAGTGTCAAATTTTACAATGGTAATGTCACATCTCAATAGGGCCATCTAGTGGTCATTTGTAAAAACTTAAAAAGCGGCCCTCGAATATTACAATATTGCAGGTGTTGAGCATGTTTTCTAATAATTTTAATTTTATTTTAATAAAACAATAAAATATTGTTTCTTAACTTTATCATACATCATAACTAATGGTTCGTATTTTCGTTTTCTTTTAAGCATCTGTACTAAGAATCTATCTTCGGATAAATCATTGTTAGTACTTATATTTCCTCTGATCTCATATCTTTTATCCTACTCCCTCTACCAAACCATAATCTTTATTGTAATTTCCTTCCTCTATTTTGTCAAAAGCGATTAGTGAATTTTTTTATAATTTTTAATTGGTTCGTAGTAACTATCACTTCACAGTGAAGGAGAAAATTTTTATTTGTATTAATTGGTACTAATATTAAAAGAAAATGTTTATAACTCTATGGATGAAGAGTAGTTATCATTTCATCATGAATATTATATGTTTCTGCATGTTTGTTGACAGATGATTGGAGTTATTTGGCTTTCAAAATATATATATTTAGGCAGATTGTAGAGGTAATCATTAGCTGCACGGTAAAAAACTAAAAACAGTAGAATTATCTAAATGGGTATCTTTAAACTAAAAGGATGGTATTTAACTTAATGTTAATATTTTTTATAATAAATAATTTTCTTAACTTTTTCCCAAATTTATTATAAAAATTAATTTAAAACAGAAAAAGCAATTATGTTTATGATTTTGGAAAAGCTATATCTGCCTTAAGAAAATATCAATGATTCAGATATATAGACCTAATGAAAGACCGTCAAAGATATTATACATATATATTTAAAATTTATATTTGTGATATTTGTTTTGCTCCAATTTTCATACGATTAATGCGAACCGATAAAATACCCTATTTACGGTTGTGTGGACATTATACGTGTACATGTAGAAAATAGTAACTTCTTAGAAAAAGGGTTTCTTTTTATTGGGAAAAGCGTTTAAAGTTACGTTATTTAGGAAGGTTTTTTGTATGAAAAATGTCTATCCCTCCGTCATTAATTTTAAAATTTAATTCTGAAAGTTCAACCCCGTGAAACGTTTTTTTTTTTTAATTTTCTCTGTCTTCCCGTGTTGTTTTAAACATTAAATAAAATTTCACAAGGTACTCTTACAAACCGCGTTTTCGTGTTCCGTACGAAACACTAATAAGATCACTTCGGTGTCTGTCTGTCCGCATAGAAAGTTGAAATTTGGCACTAATATATGATTTGATGGCCTCATCAGAGTAGTTTTGGTTGGTTGGTGGTTAATATAAGTGAGTAATGGAACTTTTACACATTTGTATTACTCAAACGATGGAAATCGTATAATTCATGCAGCCGACACGCGGATACATGCTAGGATAATGATATAACATCAATTTTTGTAACGATTATTGTAAATACAAGTTAGCATCGATCGATGTTAGTGCCCAATTATAAGCTTATTCATCACCAAAGCAGACGTAAAATATCCTTTGTAATATTGTAAAACGAAGTTTAGTACTTATTTCTAATTTGAGAGTAACCTTTACGCAGTATTTTTTAAAATATAGTCAAAATTGTATAATGCAAGGAAGCGATAATTTTTAATTTAATTTCTATGGTCTGGTTCTCCCCTTAAGTCGAAAAGTACAAAAAATGTTGAAAAAATTCTGGAATATTCTCCACAGGGTCTAGATTGAACGAAAATTATTACGAGTGCATTACCTTCTGGTATATATATAAAAAAAAATCCAGGTCAACAGTTTTTAGTAAAGATCAGAAAAAACTTTGTTGAAAGTTGGGATGTGTTTTGTTAAGTCACTGATTATTTTATACCTCTGTAACAAAAATTTTTATTTTAAAAGCAATCAACGTACCGAACACTAATTGCATAAGCCCAACTTGCACTTGACCGGTTATTTATAATTTAGATACAACAAATCTCTGAAACCAGACCTGATAGCGTATTTTTGTAAATAGATTCGTGTCCTGAAGAAATATTTTTGCTGGTTTCATTCTTTGCGACCCCGGAGCTAAAAATTGTATTTTAACATTTTATTGAACGTACTATCTTATCTAATGGCTTGTTATGAAACAGTTAGATTTTTAAGCTTTTAAAGTACTTGAAGTATTAAGTTTTCAAATCTTGAGCTTCCCAATTAGGCAGTAGAACTTAATTTAAAAAGAGCTTGAAGATTTTCGCAGATTGCTTTATCTAGCTTTATTGTCGTTTGTTAGCTTATATCACACTAAAACTACCACAATAATAAACTTTATCAACAAATACGCAGAAACCTATAAAACACACAAAAAAAAAAAAATTGGTTATATCAAATTAAATACACCTATCCTTTTTCCTCTACCACAGAAGCCTAAGCCAAACTATTGCTAAACTATTGGAAGAAAGAGAAAAGGAACGAGAGGCATTTAGACTGAAATTGGTGGGAATTCAGAAGCAATCACAGGAAACCATTGATCATTTGCAGAGGAAGTGCAATTGCTTAACAAAACTGTAAGTTTGCCGTGATACGAAGTGTTCAAACTGATATTGTCGTTAATTATAGTGATATCGTACGTCCGCCACGTATTTTAAAACACCTTATATATAAAAAAAAGTAAAAAAAAAATTTCTTTTCTTAGGAATACAGGACTTTTTTTAATATTCTTAAAAGAAATTAGTAAAATTGTGTTGTTTTTTGGTTTAAGCAAAAAAAGCAACGAAAACGTACGTACGTACTTCTAAATTTATTACTACTACATATATATATATATATATATATATATATATATATATATATATATATATACATATATATATATATATATATATATATATATATATATATATATATATATATATATATATACTATTGTGATAAAAAATAGTAAGACTTTTAAATTTAAATCGCTCAGGCATTTCCAAATCGGATTAATTTTTTTTCGTTAGGTTGGTAGGACCTTAACTGTCATCTGTGTCAAATTTTGAGATCATAGCGTCAGTAGTTAATAAGATTCGCTTGCATTCGTTCAGCAACAAAAGTGCGTTTTTTGATTTTTAACATGAGTGAAAAAATTCAGCAAAGAAGTTGCATTAAATTTTGTTTTAAAAATGATTTTTCGACTTCCCAAACGTTAATGGGGCCGGAATTATAGGCCGATAACTCTTTTCATCACGATTATGAGCCTTCTCACACATCATTGGTTCTTCGCGACTTTTTCATCAAAAATTCAACTCATATCATTCCGCAATCGACCTATTCGCCTGATTTAGCTCCGTCGGACTTATGGCTATTTCCTAAACTCAAAAAACCGCTTCGAGGACATCGTTTTGAGTCGATTGAGGAGATTAAAATCGAATCGAAGAAGGCTTCAAAGGCCATTCCAGAAATCGAATTGAACAACTGTTTCGAAGACTAGAAAAAACGTTGGCATAAATACATTGTATCCAAGGGGGATTATTTTGAAGGGGACGAAATAAATTTGGAAAAATAAACAACCCGTTTGCGTTTTATTTCATAAAGTCTTACTACTTTTTGATCACAGTAATATATATATATATATATATATATATATATATATATATATATATATATATATATATATATATACATATATATATATATATATATATATATATATATATATATATACATATATATATATTATATATACATATATATATATATATATATATATATATATATATATATATATATATATATATATATATATATATATATATATATGTACGTGTAGTAGTGGTTTTTTTCGGGTATCCCGTGTTAGCTTAAAGTCCCTTGATAGACGGTTTCGCTGACATTTCTATGGAATCTCCTCTATCTTTCTCAAAACGTTGATCACTAGACGATATCTTGGCGATGAATATCCAAGGCATCGTCTAGTGATCAACGCTTTGAAAAAGATAGATGAGATTCCATCAAAACGTCAGCAAAACCGTCCATTAAGGGACTTTAAGCTAACATGGGATACCCTTCATTACTAAATTTATAAAAAAATGAATTTATAGGTGGATTTGGCATCAATCGAAACCCAAAAAATGATTTTGCAATACCGATTGTCATTTGTCGTTTGGCGGGAAATTTGAATTTTCTAAAGTTTAGGTTTGTTAAGATATCGAAAACACTTATTAGGAAAAAGATGTTTCGCATTTTATGGTAGTGTGCGAAATTTTAGACTGATTGGACAAAAATTATCTTTTGATCAATAAAAATATAATCGCAAGGAGATTTTTATTTTTTGAATTCGAAATACAGATATTAAAATTAAATGACTAAAATAATTTATTATAATTAAAAATTTTTTTAAAATTAATTAAAATAATTACAATAGCCAACTTTATGCAAACCCAAAGTACAATTGCATTAGGTTATTTACGGTAAGTATGTAGTAAGTTATTAGGAAAAAATGCACTATTTTAAGATTATTTAGTTCTTTGGTTTTCGAGACCTAAAAAGATAGTAAATTTCTGAAAAATACTTACCTTAATATTGGTAATGGGTTGTATGTTTTGTGTAATTGTTTATATAGCATGTTAGTATACGTCAATACAAATTTGTAATGTAAGGAAAATCTCCAAAACATTCACAGTATTGAAAGAAATTTATCATTTGTTAATAAATATTAATACATAAAGGAAAATGTTTCGCAATAAATTATGACGCTAGAATGTTATTTAAAAAACAAGAACCTCAAAGTGCAAGTAACAGGGTAAAAATATATATTCGATAACTGTCCATGCGTCAGTTGCGGTTTAATGAAAATTGGAATTTTTTAATTGTTGATTGTAAAACAAGTTAAACATAAGTAAAAAATAAATGTTTAAATTCTCGTATTAATCTAACAATTTCCTTATGATAATATATTTATTGGTCACAAACTAACAAAATACAGTTTCTGTCTAATCGATCTAAAATTTTGCATCCTAGCATAAAATAAAACTCCAAATACTTTTTTTTAATAAATGTTTTCAATATTTTAACAAACATAGTGACTTTTGGACTTTAATAAGAAAATTCAAATGTTTCATCAAACGACAAATGACAATCGGAATTTCAAAATCTTTTTTTGGGTGTCAAATGATGCAGAAGCTTTCTAAAAACTCACTTTTCTTCTAAATTTAATAATAAAGAAAAATCCCATATGTATATATATATATATATATATATATATATATATATATATATATATATATACAAGCTATACATGGTGTATGTACGGTCGTGCCTACCAATATCGTACATATATAGGGTGGGCCATTTAAAAGTTTAAATTTAAAAATGCAATAAAACAAAAACGGTTTGAAATTTTGCCAAATTTATTTTTTTGTTGTGAAGTACAATTGTTCCGGTTAGAGATGGAATATTATTTCATTCATATGGCTGCCGCGGCTGGCGTCACAGTACCCCATTCGATCGGACCAATTTTCGAGCACTTTTTCGAGTGTATGGGGTCGTATCTCGGCAATGACATCACGAATGTTGGCCTTCAAATGCTCAATTGTCTCTGGTTTGTCGGCATAACACTTGTCTTTAATGGCGCCCCACAGAAAATAGTCCAACGGTGTCAAATCGCAGCTTCTTGGCGGCCAATTGACATCACCATTTCGGCTAATTAAACGGCCATCAAACGTTTAACGCAATAAATCGATTGTGGCATGAGATGTGTGGCAAGTTGCACCATCCTGTTGAAACCAAACATCGTTCACATCAATACCATGAAGAGCGGGCACAAAAAAATCGGTTATCATGGTGCGATAGGTGTCTCCATTGACCGTAATGGTTGCGCCGTCCTCATTTTCAAAGAAATATGGGCCAATGATGCCTCCGCTCCACAAGCCGCACCAAACAGTCACTCGTAATGGGTGCATTGGCTTCTGTAAGACCACGTGTGGGTTTTCTGAGCCCCAAATACGGCAATTTTGCTTATTAACGTACCCACCAAGATGAAAATGAGCTTCATCCGAAAAGATGATTTTTTTGACAAAATCGACATCATCGTGCAGTTTCTTGTTGGCCCATGTAGCGAAGCGAAAACGAAGCGGATGGTCATGCGGCTTCAACTCTTGAACCAATTGAACTTTGTAAGGCGTCATACCGAGATCTTTTCGCAAAATTCGACGTAAACTGGTGCGTGAAATGTTCAATTCTTAAGAACGATGACGAGTTGATGTTGATGGATTCTCACGCACACTCTCAGCCACAGCTTCGATATTTTCGGGTGTACGCACTGTACGAGCACGCTCACGTCTTGGCGCATCAACAATGAAACCAGTTTCACGAACTTTAGCAATAAACTTGCGGATACCGGGCACTGTTGGTCCTTCTCTGCGACCAAATTTTGTACGACATTTTCGTGCAATTTCCGACCAATTGTCTTTGTTTTGGAAATAAATTTCCAATAAATCCCAACGTTGCTCAAGCGTAAATCGATTCATTTCGTTCGGTGGAGATAATACACTGAATTTTGTGACAGAATAGAATGACATAAGTATTGCCAGATTCGAAATAACCGGTGGTTCAAATTTAAACCGATAGATGGCCCACCCTTTAGTTTACAGTCTATATGCCATACTATATTAGAAATTCATAAAGCAGTGTACCGACTAAGATCTGCATGTAGATGTACGGTTGTACCTATTTATTTGTATATTCTAGATTTGAGGAAGTTCGTCAACGTTATGAACGACGAGAATCTCGCCAAGAAGACCTCAACATCATCTCCGATCTAAAACAAGTCATTGCCGAACAAGAAAAAGATCTCGCTTGCATAAATGAAGAAAAACGTTACTTCCAAATGCGCCTTATACAATTGGAGAGGCATTTGCAACCGCAATCTTCCATTGAAGAAGACGATTTTGAAGATGCAGAATCTCCAAAAAGTCCTGCAGAAGGACCTAGTACACAACCAACCTTATACCCCCCACATCCTACTCCGAGACCTAGTTTTTTGCCTCCTAATCCTAATGATCCTAATTTTGTGCCTCCTAGTCAAAGTAATCCTATTTTCATACCACCTACTATACCTGAATGTGATGAATAATGTTTTATGTAAGGTATTTGTACTGTTTTTTTATTCAGCTATATTATTGTTCGTTTACGTAAGGATTAGAACATTAGCTTCTTTATTTTACTCGTACTGCATACATTTGCATTGCGTTCGGATTATTTTCCATTAGAGCAATAACTATTTAATTTGCAAAGCATATTTTGCGAGGCGGTGTAGCAATGTGGGTACGTAGTTCAATGGAGAACGAGGAAGCAGAGAAAGCACAACTTACTCGTATCGAGCGAAAATTCCTAAATGGTTATGAAGCATTCCAACGTTACATAGAGCTGCTTAAACCTTCATAACTAGATAATAGAAAACCCGAAACATCTTTTTTGTCAACCTCATTTAACGTTTGGATATTGTTAGTCCGTCAGGATATAGAGTTTCAGGGGGATCAGATCTACTTTTTCTACATTTCTCGGTTATCACGAACTTCGACTGAGTTCAGCCTACTGCACCCTACCTGAAAGCAGAGCAGAAGGTACATTGTCTACATCATCAGCCTGTTTCGGTCCGAAAGGTGCCCCACCATGACAGCAATAGGGGCTTAAGAATTAGCCGATATTTGCTGCGCGGTAGTATAACGCAGTATGTGGCCTAGTGGAATATAATTAAGTAAACCCAGGACTACTTCGTAAAATTACAAATATACCGGTTATAGTAATAACGGAATTAACCCAGTTGTAGATATAAGACACGCCTAGTTCTTTTACTGCACGGGGTCTATATAGTTTAAAAAAATTCCTGTCAAAATTCTGAACGTTTGTCACATCTACGATACGATTAAATTCATATTTTTGTATAACTCATGCCCTATTAAATTTTATTTTTTTATAATGGTTGAGATATTACATGTTTTAAATATCTGTTTCTTCTATTTTCCTGAGTA
Organism: Pachyrhynchus sulphureomaculatus; assembly: GCA_019049505.1. Taxonomy (NCBI): domain Eukaryota; kingdom Metazoa; phylum Arthropoda; class Insecta; order Coleoptera; family Curculionidae; genus Pachyrhynchus; species Pachyrhynchus sulphureomaculatus. Next base: position 169,416,398 of record CM032454.1, on the reverse strand, counting down.
AATTATCATAGTTATGCCCATGATACTGGTTGTTTTTGGTATGATTCTTTAACTATGATATTGCTTATATATATTTAGTATATTACCTATTGATTTGCTAAAGATTTTTTACCTAACTCATCTTCTTAAGAAAATGTGTTTTTTTTTCTTAATAGAATTTATAGTAGTTTAATTTATTTTGTATAATTTGTATTTCATTGTTCCTGTAGAAATAAATGATTAAATAATAATAAAAGTACTGTTATTACGTGTATATTTTTTTTAATATTAAATCATAAATAAACTATTTAGCGTATTCAAATTAGAACGCTTAGGTCACAGTAAACATACTACAGTAGCGAAACTGAGCTCCAATTTGGTGACGAGATTTTGACGGCGCGTGCGTCGACGGGTCCTTTTTCAAAATGGCCGCTCAGTGTTTACATCCGATCTCGGAATGTGTCTTCGGAAATGTATTCTCCATCGTTTTTTGATGTGACTGCAGTTTATATGAATATAAAGACAGAAGGAAGAGAGAGTTTGTAGAAAAAGAGAATTAAAAACGATTGTAAGTGAAGAGAATCGAAAAGGTTGAGAAACAATTTGTATAATCATGGGGAAAGGAGGTTATTGTTGTGCCGTTGAGAATTGCAATATTCCATATAATTATTTTCGCAAATTACTTGTTCGAGTCACACTTTTTTATGCTCTAAAATTTGCAAATAAGAAATTTCTAACTCAATCAGGGCGCGCTAAGACTATTATTCTAAATCATAACTAAATTTAATCATGCTTTATTTGCATCACATGTAATCATCATCAGTATTATCCGTCAAAGTCTAAGTTGCTGCATTAATGATTTTTTTTGCAGTTCCTCTGTTTTTAGTTGAAACAATGATTTCATAAAAATCATGGTATGCGATTAAAGTTGTTGGAGTTGTTGATTATTTTAATAAACCTTTATTGCTTGCTTTCACAAGACAACTTTTCACTGTCTTAAATGCATTTTCGAAAAAATACATATGCATGAAACAATATTATCATTACTAATGTACATTTTGTTTAGGCGTATTTGCTCAAGAGACGCCCTTCCAGAGAACCTTGATTGATTTAATAAAACGTTCGTATTGGTAGAGTGATTTGGTCATTAAAGCTTGAAATTTATTTCTAAACTTAGTTCGGCTGGTTAGTTAAAAATTCTGACGTGATTGCTCAATTCTGACCTCGGATTTGGTTTCAGCGCCCAAAAATACATATAGGTATAGCGATCTATTCGGTAGTGAAAAACTTTTTTTGTGTGCCTGTGTAATTTTTTTATGATTAATAAATAATCCTCCAAATTCTGTTTTTTAGAAAGATTTATTTTTGTGTAAACTAGTATTCAGTTATTTAAAACTATTTATATTTGTGTAAATTATAAATAAAACATTTTTTTTTTCTTAAAGGTGTATTCTCAAGAGGCTTCTAGTTTTCAATAACTTCATCTGTATTAATTGTTTGGCACACCTTTTCTAATAATAAGCCTGATAAATTTAACACTGCTTAATTGCAAGTACAATTAATACTCTGAAAGTGATTTTTTTTTCTATTTTTCTCTATAAATTACATTGCTCTTTTTTGATGATAATCTTTCAAAAGTTTCTGTGAATATATTGTAAGGAATACAGAACCTATAACAACATGTTTATTATTTTCAAATTTTAGACAGTATATTTTATTTTCTTATAAGCTGGGTTTGAAAGTTTAAATATTAAGTGTCGTGTTGAGATCACAAAATCACTGGGGAATGGGATTATTGAAATAACTGATATAAATCGATTATTGAATCAAATATGCTATTAAAATAAGAAAAATTTTAATGTGATTCCAAAGAAATTTTTTGTAATATGATTTTGTCAGACGATGTGTACCAGAGGGTAAAATATTCTGAAAATAAGTTCGTTAAATGGCCAGTACACTTAATCGAAGTCCATTTTGATGGTAATTATGGTTACTATTAAAATTTTGAAGATTTAGTTACCTGTTATTAATATTCCTCCTATAAAGAACTTATTTCTATTGTTGTATACCTACACTATAAATTAAATATAGTTACTTTCCTTTTAAACTGTAATTGACAATACTCAGTATATATGAGTCAATCATTTCTCCTAATGAAGCTAATATGGTTAGCGAAACGCGCGTCGAGTGCAAAAATAAAGTGTTTGGTGTAGTGGTGATATGTACTGAGTAGTGTCATTGTGCCAAAGATTCAACATTCCCAACATAGTTGTAATTGACAAGTCAGCTTGGTCATAACTAAGTATTGTATGTAAATATAATTAGGAAATTACTGTATTGACTCTTTGATCTAGATATTAATTCATTGTAAATAAAAGCAAGCGTTAATTACGTTATCAAAAAGCAATACGGATAACAGAACACAAAAAGGTATAGAACCTCTAACAATCATTCACATAGAAAATAGAGGTCTATACATATATGTTCATAATTCATTAATAATATTATATTAACCTTTCTCCAAGTTACACAATATAGTTTTGTAGTTTAAGAAAAAATAAGTACTAAAAAAGTAGATACAGTGTTTTTTTAATTAACAAGAGACCTATCGCACCAAACAACACAACACTACTTAGAAAAAAATGCTTTTATTTTAGAAGATGTTGACATCTTAGTAATGACAATATGTTTTTATTTCACGGTACAAGAAAAATAGCATTAGGTATTACGTATGTTAAAAATTAAATTAATTTAGTCCTTAAAAAAAAACATCTTTAATCACAAATTTACTTGAAAAATGATGTAAATAAAACTTTAACCTCAAACAGTGACGTTTAACTTTGATAGACTTGAATTTTTGGATAAGGTTATTAAAAACTGAAGTTGAATATGAAGAATTCCATCAAATACCTTCCTATCAAGTTTTTCACCTGTATTCATTTCTTTTCTAACAAAGTGCTCCATTCTTTTTGTTTTTTTTTTTATATTACTCATGCTGCATTAACTTTTATATTACTCGTGCTGTATTAAATAACAAATCAAAAATTTTCAAACATTTCTATATGTATGATTTTGAATGATAAAACTTTGCACAACTTTATTCTTATTTCAGATCTCGCGCTGGTCCACTTTTAACATGGCGGATTGCCACGTGACCTTCTGAAAACGAACCTGATTTTCCTATGCGGTTATCCTTGAGTTTCGCTACTGTACAGTGTGTTTACTGTGCTTAGGTATTCAACTAAATTTTTATGTTCCTGACCATCAGAGGGTATGCCGATTTAAAGGTGAGACTTTTTTTAAAATATGCTCTTTAGCTCAGTCTCCAGGGAGCCTCATTATTGCGACTCGAACGCTGAATGAAATTGTTTTACGATTTCAATGTGGATATCTCTAGTTGTACGGTACACTGAACTGATATATTATTACCTTCAAATCAAATCAAATATTTATTGGTAATAAGTACACAATGTGCTTTTACACATCACAAGTCAAAAGAATTGTTAAAATGTTAAAATATTAAAATATCAAAGACATATAACTACAAATCAAGGAACAATTAAAACATATCAAAAGAACAAAATAAAGGTAAGAGATATTAATTACATAGTTAAAAGTCATTAAAATTATGATTCAAAAACTCATCAAGTTAGTAAAATGATCTTGCAATTAGGTAAGATTTCACCTTCCTGACAAAGCTCTCGTCCGACAGCTCCCTAACAGCCACCCGTAAGGCATTAAAGGAACTGACCTCGTAGTAGTCGGTGCCTCTGCGAGTTCGAGCTATTCTGTGGAAACTAGGAAGGAATTAGATTTTGGTTACCTCTAGTAGGGTAATTGTGGAGATTTTCATGGGTAGTGAACAGCCTCACATTTTGTTTAATGTATGTTAACTACTGGAATATGTACACAGAGGGGAAAGTCAATATCACCAATTCAGAGAAATAGCGACGACAACAGTCGCGATATCCCAGTCCCACAATGACGCGAATGCAGCGTCGCTGAAGTGAAAAAATTCTTTGCGCATGCGATGAGTGTCCCCAGATCACAAGAGCATAAGACATGTTGGATGCAAAATATGCATGATAAGCGATTAAGAGAACCTCTTGAGATACATTTCTAGCCACGAATAAGGAAAATCATTCTGGAAAGTTTAAACGCCAGTTCAGAGACATGCTTCTCCCAGGGTCTCAGAACACACCCAGAAATTTAACAAAGTCATTTGTGGGTGTGAGTCATGTCATGCTTAGATATCATGATTAAGTTTCGGTTTAAATTCTATCGATACGACAATAATAAATATACTTATATTTTTCTTAAATTGGGTACTAGATGGCGCCATTTTGTATATTCAGAAAAATAGAGATTATAGAAATTTAAATGCAGTTTTTTTCATAAATTTGTGGAATTTTGGTTTATGTTAGTCTATAATGACCAAAAATCGACTCCAAAATAACGTTAAATGACGAGAATATTTTTGGGATGTTATAAAAAACTCTTGATTGCCGACAATCAGACGTCAAAAGAACGATTGACCGCTAACTACTGATTCAGCTGCATGTGACTTAAATTGCAATAATCCCACGAACTTACTTTATTACCATAAGAAACTTTAATGTAGTAACAGACCAAAACTAAAGTCATACACCACTGAGAAGTGATTATCTTCACTAGCGTTATGTCTAGTATATCAAATTAATTACAATGTAAAAAAAACTGTTTTTTCGGGGTTTTTATACGAGTTATTTTGTGGCATTGATTGGACATTTCTGCATAATTATCTTAAGATTGAGGGAGCTTGTAGCATCCTGTATAAGCAATATATGCTAGATTAGTTTTTACCTTTGTTTAGAATTAATGGGAAACATTGCGTTCCCGTCGGGTGCTGTTCCGAACTGAAACAACTTAAAGAAAATAATGTAAGAAATTGAAAAGAATGAAGTTAATGGATTAACAAAAATGACGACTACTGTTACAATCGAAATAGATATTTATTATAATTTCAATGTTCAAAATATGCGAGAATGATTAATTGTTAATTCAAAACATTTCTAGTGACTTTATAAGCCAAGTAGGATTTTTCGGGAGTTCCAAAGGCATTTCTTTAGGGAAAAAAGAGAATACTAGATATAAAACAATTCCACCTATATATATATATATATATATATATATATATATATATATATATATATATATATATCCGTTGTATTACATCAGTAACTTTTGATTTTCTTCGTATTTCGATGTTAGAAATACGATCTTGGAGTCTAATATTTAGCATTCGCCTCTCAATTGCTCTTTGGGTTACCTGGAGTTTATTTATTACACTTTTATTTAAAGTCCACGTTTCAGTGCCATATGTTAATACCGGCAGTACATATTAATCGAACACAACTGTATTTGGGATATCTAAATTAAATGTGAATTGTAACCCTCCGTACTCTCTATCCAAGTCAGCTTTTAAATTATTTTTTGATATTTTGATTTTTTGTCTTAAATATATGATTGTTTGTACCTTTCCTATTCTTTCACCTTCTATTAATAGTTCCTGGCTGTTATCTTTACTTTCGTTGTTCAAATATTTGGTTTTGGTGAAGTTTATTTTTAAACCTTTTTCTCCAGACTTATTATTTAATTCCATCAGCATTTCTTGTAATTCTTCTTTTGTATTGGCGAACAGAGTGATATCATCTGCGAACCTTAAGTTATTTAATTGTTCACCGTCTATTAATATTCCTTTATTTTCCCACTTTAACGATTTAAACATGTATTCTAGAGTCAACGTGAATAACTTTGGGGATATTGAGTCGCCTTGCCTAATTTCTCTTTTAATTTTGATTTTGTTTGTTTCTTCTTCAAGCATTATTTGTGATTTTTATATATGTATTCGAGAAGAGCTGTGTATCTTTCGTCTACTCTGCTGTTACTTAAGGCGTTAAGGACTGCCCATATCTCTACCGAATCAAAGCTTTCTCGTAATAAACCATTGCTATCCACAAGGTGGCCTTATATTCATTTGCTTTGTCCACTAGTAATCTAATTGTTTGAAGGTGGTCCAAAGTGCTGTATCCCCGTCTAAATACCTCTTGTTCACGTGGTTGATAACTGTCTAATTTGTTCGGTAATCTATCTATTACGATTCTAGTGAGGATTTTGTATAGTACCGATAACACTCTAATGGGTCTGTAATTCTCCAATTTAAATTTACTTCCCTTTTTAAAAATAAGCACAATCAAGCCGTTTACCAAAGGTGTTGATATTTTGCATTCTATAAGGCACCTGTTAAATAGAGCTTGAAGAAATTATATTATCGATGCCTCTCCATACCTTATAATTTCTATAGTTATTTCATCGTCCTCTGGTTCTTTGTTGTTGTGCATACGTTGTATGGTGTTCATTATTTCATTTGTTGTTACATCAAAAATTTCTTCAGATCCCACATTTCTTATTATGACTCTATTTCTTTTTTCTTTCTTTTTCTATATATATATATATATATATATATATATATATATATATATATATATATATATATATATATATATATATATTGTCTTCAGGCAGCGTATCATAAACCGTATTTTGTTGAAGCTAGATACCAAAAAGGCTTCTGGCGCTGACGGAATACCTGCCATAGTTCTCAAAAACTGTGTGTTTTCTGTAGAGTTTTCAACCTATCTTACAGAAAGAGAATATTTCCTTCCTGCTGGAAATGTGCCACAGTTCAGCCAATACCTAAAAAAGGCAAGAAGACCTTGCCAAATAACTACCGACCAATCGCACTGCTTTCAATAATATCGAAAGTCATGGAACAGGCAATCAATCAGCATCTTCTAAAATATCTTGAAGGATTCAATATTATTAGCGATCACCAATATGGCTTTCGTAAAAATAGATCAACAGGAGATCTCCTGACTTATGTAACACATGTTTGGAACAACGCAATTGAACACTTTGCAGAATCTCGAGCGGTTGCTCTTGACATATTCAAGGCATTCGACCGTGTTTGGCACGTTGGGCAGTTGGTTAAGCTACGTTCTTATGGTATGTCTGAAAAGTTCGGTTTGTGGCTCTCATGTTTCCTCAGAGAGCGTTCTTTGCGAGTGGCGGTCGACGGATTTCTTTCTAACACCTTCACTATCCACGCCGGTGTACCTCAAGGCTCCATACTGTCTCCTACTCTCTTTCTCATTTATATTAACGATCTACTGGAAAAAAACCGAGAATCCAATCTACAGCTTTGCAGATGACAGTACACTTATCTCTTCATTCACTTTGAACGCTCGAACATCGGCTACTCAGACGAATATCCGCAGACAGCAAGAAGTCATTCAACTTAACAAAGACCTGGAAGAAATTCTATCTTGGGGTGACAGTAACCAAGTGGAATTTAACGCTACAAAAACCCAGGGGGCAGTTTTTTCTAAAAAAGTTAAGGTTGCTGAACCCTACATAGTTATGTCGGGGCACTCCATTCCTCTCGTCACTCAATTTGTTGGGCGTTAATTTGGGAGCAAATATGTCCTGGCATGAACATGTTGCAGGCATAGCAAGGAGAGCTTCTCAGAAGTTGGGAATATTATTTCGAACAACTGTTAATTATTTACAAAGCTCAAATTCGACCAACTATGGAATACTGCTCCCATGTTTGGGGCTCCGCTCCAAAACAAACACTGCATTTGTTGGATTCTATTCAGAGAAGAGCTGTTCGTCTGATTGGAGACCCGGAACTGACACGTGGCCTTGATTCGCTGGAACATCGAAGAACGGTTGGCGACTTGAGCCTATTCTACAAGTATTTTCATGGAAGGTGTTCGAAGGATGTGGCCCGTTTAATTCCTCCCAGAGCGGTGCATGTTAGAAGTACACGTCACGCTAATACTTCACATCCGTATGAGGTTCAGCTTGTTACTCCTCGTACAACGCTTTTCAAGCAGTCATTTATATGGAGAACATCATCCCTTTGGAATAATTTGCCCAGGACTGTGTTTCCCACCGAGTACAATTTACAGCGATTTAAGAACAACGTGAGTCGCTTTTCTCCGCACACGTGTCGCTCCTGTAGCGCTTTAAGGACTTCCCTGTAGCACGTGTGCTAGACCCATATATATATATATATATATATATATATATATATATATATATATATATATATATATATATATACATATATATATATATATATATATATATATATATATATATATATATATATATATATATATATATATATATATATATCAGGTGTACAATTATGAAATGCGGATTTTTTTTCTAAAAAAACATGTTAAATTCGGAAGAATGATAAATAGTGCTTTATTCAAAGTATGCTACATCGCTTGTTATACATTTTTCCCATCTTTCGGACAATTTGTGAATACCACGCCAGTAAAAATCTTCTCCTTTTGCTGCGAACCATTCATCGAGCTATTTTTTCACATCTTCGTACGAACCAAAGTGCTGCTCACCAAGTGCGTGACCCATCGATGCAAAGAAGTGGTAATTGGAAGGAGCCAAGTCTGGTGAGTAAGCCGCATGGGGTAGAACTTCCTAGCTGAGTGCTTCCAACGTGTCGCGAACTGGTTTTGCTGTATGTGATGGAGCATTGTTATGAAGAAAAATGACTTTGTGTTGCCTCTTTCGGTATTCTGGCCTTTTTTGAAGCAGCGAACGGTTCAAATCGGTCAATTGTTGTCGGTAACGTTTAGTATTAACTGTTTCCCCAGTTTTTAACAGCTCATAATAGACCACGCCTCTCTGGTCTCACCAAACACAGAGCATCGTCTTTCTGCCAAAACGATTCGGTTTTGCGGTCGATGTGAATGGATCTACCCATGATTTCTTGCGCTTGGGATTCTCAAAATAAAACCACTTTTCATTCCCCGTAACTCTACGATGCAAAAACGACTTCCTTTGGTACCGTCACACGTGTTTTTGCGCTTTTCCATTTACCTGTCGTTCAACTCATGTGGTACCCATCTACCGGCTTCTGAATCTTTCGCAGCTCTCGTAGCCGATTGGAAACAGCTTGTTGACTAACGCCCAATTGTTCGGCGAGTTGTCTTTATGTTTGCGAATCATCTTCGTCCAACAATGCTTGCAATTCCACATCTTCGTATTTTTTTGGCGGTTTTCCACGTTCCTTGTCTGCAACGTCGAAGTCTCCACTTTTGAAACGCCGAAACCATCTTTCACACGTATCTTGAGATGGAGCATGTTCACCATAAGCTTCTCGATGTAATCGGTATGATTCAACAGCAGTTTTCTTCAAATGAAAACAAAAAATTAATGCTGCCCGCGAATGCTCTTTGTCCGGTATAAATTTCGACATATTGAACACAACAATACAACACTATGCACACACTTTTCCAATTTATCACTTGTGCGCGTCTGACACTTGTTGATTACACAACAAAATGGCGCAGTGTCAAATCTTTATAGCACAAACTGCATTGGTGCACCATCTGTTGTCTGAAATCCGCATTTCATACTTGTACACCTGGTACTGCTATATTGGTCTATTTCTTTGTGTTTGGCATTCGTGTGAATCAAGGAAGTCGAGTGATTTTCAAGAAATGGACGAAAAAGAATTTCGTGTGGTGATTAAACATTACTTTATGAAAGGCAAAACGCCTCAGGAGACTAAAGAGAAGCTTGATAAACATTATGGTGACTCTGCACCTTCGATTAGAACAGTTTATAAGTGGTTCCAAATTTTCGGACTGGCCATATGGGCACAAGTGACGCTGAACGTTCTGGACGGCCTGTGGAGGTTACGACTCCAGAAATCATTGATCAAATCCATGATATGGTGATGGATGACAGAAGAGTTAAGGTGCGTGAGATTGCTAGTGCTGTGGGCATCTCTACTGAACGGGTACATAATATTTTGCATAAACATTTGGACATGAGAAAGCTATCCGCAAGATGGGTGCCGCGATTGCTCACGCTTGACTAAAAACGGAATCGTGTGAAGTGTTTGCAAGGATGGTTTGCAGCTGTTCCAGAATAATCCGGAGGACTTTAAGCGTCGTTTCGTCACTGTGGATGAAACATGGATACATTACTATACTCCTGAGACCAAACAACAATCTAAACAATGGGTTACCAAGGGGGAATCTGCACCAAAAAAGGCGAAGACCGTTCCTTCGGCCGGAAAGGTTATGGCGACTGTCTTTTGGGATTCGCAAGGGATAATCCTCATCGACTATCTGGAAAAGGGTAAAACTATTACAGGTGAATATTATTCATCGTTATTGGACCGTTTGAAAACCGAGCTGCAAGAAAAACGCCCGAGATTGGCCCACAAGAAAGTCCTTTTCCATCACGACAACGCACCAGCACACACCTCAGCAGTTGTGGTCGCAAAATTAATGGAAATAGGATTCCAACTCCCTTCACATCCCCCCTATTCTCCAGACTTGGCTCCCTCGGACTACCAGTTTGAAGAAATGGTTGGCGGGACAAAGATTTTATTCAAACGAGGAGTTGATTGCAGACACTAATGGATATTTTGCAGACTTGGACAAATCCTATTATTCGGAAGGGATCAACAAACTAGAACATCGTTGGACGAAGTGTATAAGCCTAAAAGGAGACTATGTCGAAAAATAAAAAAGGTTTACCCCAAACACATAAGTAGTTTTTATTTTTGCACGGACTTTTCAAACCAGCCTCGTATATATATATATATATAAGCATCAGTGAGGCTCTACAGAGAAACAGAAAGATTTGGAATAGAGAGAAGTGTCGGGCAAAGGGTTACCATCTCCTCTAACTTTTTTATAACTCTTTTAGAATACATATTGAAGAAGTTGAACGGGACTGAAATGGATACCAATCAGTGGTGAAATGTTTCATGACCTGAGGTTCGTCGATGATATTGTTTTGATAATAGATCGTGTAGACCATACTTATAACATGATAAATACCCTAAACATAGTGTCGTCGTCACATGTAGGATTGAATATGAATTTTGCAAAGACCCAGTTCATAACAAATTTAGTTGTTGTTGTTATTTCAGTTGTCTCAGCTCAATGAGCGATAAAGAATCGGAACAAGTCACTGCTTATAAATATTTGGGGCACGAAATCAAATAAGGCAGAGACAATCAAACCCATGAATTACGCCGAAGAATAAGCCTCCCATTTGGGAAGTTACGTCATATATTCAAATCACTCATACCGTTGTATCTTAAAAGAAAATCCTTTGATCAGTGTGTACTATCCGTTCTTACATATGGAGCCGAGACACTAACACTAGCTAAAAAATCGATAAATTAAATAAGGGTGGCACAAGGAGCCATGGAACTTTCCATCCTAGGCAGATCACTCAGATGAAATTCCCAATGTTGTTATAAGAAACAGTTTTGTATGGACGAATAATGAGATTAAAGTGGTATAGGACAGGTCATGTAGCAGTGACTCGTATCAATACATGAGCCAAAAGAGTGATGGAGTGGAAACCTCGACAAGAAGCCTACAGAAATAGAAGGATCTCAAGAATGAAGTAACTGGATTAGAATGAAGGAGGTGATGATGATCATGATGGTGACGATAATTTTTTGAAACAATTCATTACTATTTATAGATTTGTACTTTCAAAAGTGTATGTTCTATTTTCCTCATTCCTTAATTATGATGACATTACCATTCACCTAATTTACTGTAAATAAAATTATCTTACTTCAATTCACTGATAAGATCGAATAATAATAATAAACATTATCGATTATTCATTTTATTGTTAAATTGTCTCTAAACAAATTGCAAAATGAATTTATTGTTGTTTATAGTTCTTGTGCTAGTTAGTTCAGGAAAAGTTCATTCAAACAGTGAAAATAATATTTCTGATAAACAAAACAACGGAAATCCAGACAATGCACCATTGTTTGAGTTATTATTTAAATACATCTCTTCGGTTCAAGTTAGAACTATTTTAATAGTGTCCTGTTCAATTATTTCAGCAATTATTATAATTGGATGTTATTATGTTTGTCGAAAGCAATCCGAGAAGCCCAGAATTTGGGAGACATTTGAAACGAAAAGCTCTTTTAGGAAGACTCACTACCGCAAGTTATCTGATGAAGACTTCAGTCCTAAGTAATCTGTAAATTTATAAACTTTTTGAATTATGTAATATCCATATATGCTAGAGCTTTGTATAAATTTTTAATATTGTAAGGTGTAGTGAAGTAAATGACATGTAGTTTTGATAAGATGTACTTTCAAGAATCATAATAAAAAATCCGTCAACATATATTTTTATTTAAGGTGTAGTTAGTTAATAGAATTTTTTTTTTCAAAAAAATTTCAGAATTCGGTAATTTAATTACGGCAAAAATTTTTACTAACAATATGAAGAAAACAAGTCAAACTATTTACACACTACGTCTTCTGCGTATACATATTGTAAACACTACAAAATAATCATTTATCAGCATCATCATCATCAGCTTATTCCATCCATAGTCGGATGTAAGCCTCCCCAAGTTATCTCTAATGATCTCTATTGTTTGCTTCTTGCGCCCAGTCGTGTTTTGCTAACCTTTTTATGTCGTCCGTCCATCTTGTCTGTGGTCTACTTTTGCATGTCTTATGTTCTCCAGGCCTTCATTCAACCATACGGCGTGCCCATCAGTTATCATTCATCCTTGCGATATGCCCCGCCCAATTCCACCTTAATATACATATTCGTTGTATTACATCTGTCACTTTTGATCTTCTTCGTATCTCGATGTTAGCAATACGATCTTGGACTCTAATATTTAGCATTCGCCTCTCAATTGCTCTTTGGGTTACCTGGAGTTTATTTATTACACTTTTATTTAAAGTCCACGTTTCAGTGTCATATGTTAATACCGGCAGTACATATTAATCGAACACACTGTATATGGGATATCTAAATTAAATGTGAATTGTAACCCTCCGAACGCAGACCAAGCTAACGAGACTCTCTATCCAAGTCAGCCTTTAAATTATTTTTTGATATTTCGATTTTTTTTGTCCTAAATATGATCGTTTGTACCTTTCCTATTCTTTCACATTCTATTACTAGTTCCTGGCTGTTATCTTTACTTTCGTTGTTCAAATATTTGGTTTTGGTGAAATTTATTTTTAAACCTTTTTCTCGACACTTATTATTTAATTCCATCAGCATTTCTTGTAATTCTTCATTTGTATTGGTGAACAGAGTGATATCATCTGCGAACCTTAAGTGATTTAATTGATCACCGTCTATTAATATTCCTTTATTTTCCCACTTTAACGATTTAAACATGTCTTCTAGAGTCAACATGAATATCTTTGGGGATATTGAGTCGCCTTGCCTAATTTCTCTTTTAATTTTGATTTTATTTGTTTCTTCTTCAAGCATTATTTGTGATTTTTATATATGTATTCGAGAAGACCTGTGTATCTTTCGTCTGTTACTTAAGGCGTTAAGGACTGCCCATATCTCTACCGAATCAAAACGTTTTCGTAATCAACCACTGCTATCCACAAGGTGGCCTTATATTCATTTGCTCTTTCCACTAGTAATCTAATTGTTTGAAGATAGTCCAAAGTGCTGTATCCCCGTCTTAATCCCTCTTATTCACGTGGTTGATAACTGTCTAATTTGTTCGTTAATCTATCCATTATGATTCTTGTGAGGATTTTGTATAGTACCGATGGGTCTGTAATTCTCCAATTTAAATTTATTCCCCTTTTTAAAAATAAGCACAATCAAGGTGTTGATATTTTACCTTCTATAAGGACCTGTTAAATAGAGCTTGAAGAGAATTGTATTATCGATTCCCCTCTATACCTTACCATTTCTATAGTTATTTCATCGTCCTTTGGTTCTTTGTTGTCGTGCATATGTTGTATGGCGTTCATTATTTCATCTGTTGTTACATCGGAAATTTCTTCAGATCCCACATTTCTTATTATGACTCCATTTCATTTTTCTTTCTTTTTCTATATATATATATATATATATATATATATATATATATATATATATATATATATATATATATATATATACAGTAGAACCCGGTTATCCGAGGTAACGTGGGGGGCACCCTCCTCGAATAACTGAAAACTCGGATAATCCTGATTTGTTTTTTATTCATTCAAAAAATAAACACCAATACTTTAAACCAATGTATTAACGTTTTTAATATATAAATAGGTACATACATTTTAAAACAGTGAAATAGTGTGTGCATCTTCTTTTTCTCGCTGCAATATTTCTCCATCTATTAAGAAGAAGCAAATCCGCTGGGGTTCCCTCTGGTTGTTGTTCGATATACCTCAAAGCTTTTTTCCAAAGAAGCAAAACCTTCTTGATGAGAGATCTTAGTGGGAGACTGTTCATCCACCGCCGCTTCGTCATCGTCTTCTGATTTTTCGGTTTCCTGAAAGGCATTCGTTATTTCTTTAACACTCATTTCTTCTTCATTGATTCAAATAAACTTTTTTCTTCTATCTCCCTGTCAAAATTTGCACAGGACATTTCTCCATGGCTTCTCAATTTCAAAGCTAATTCACTTAATGGAGTATCATCTTTACTGTCATTATAGTCCTCAAAATCAATAACTTTTGATCAAGATTTTTGAATAGTGGTACGCGCAGAATCACAAGCTTAACTTACCAAGTAAATAACATTTTTCAGTGTAACCTTTCTCATCCCATTGATAATATCCTCCTTTTCTGTGTATTCTAACAGATGTTCAAGATATAAACGCCTGTAATTTTTTTTTATGCTTTCGAGAATGCCTTGATTCTTTGGTTGCATTATGCTGGTTACATTTGGAGGAAAAAAATTTTGCAACAATTTCGCCCACATGAAGTCCTTCTCCAGGGTGAGAGGGGTCATTATCCATTAACAAAATTGCTTTAATATGAAGACGGTTTCTGTTCAAAAATTTAGTCACAGATGGCACGAACTCTTCTTCAAACCAGTTAGTAAATAAGGTCGCATCAATCCATGCGCTCTTCTGACTTTTGTAATAGACTGGTAGGGCTTTGGGTGAGATGTCTTTTAAAGCTCTTGGCCGTGCAGACTTGCCAATCACCATCAGTGAGATTTTGTGCTTGCCAGATGCATTGGAACATACCATTATAGTTAATCTTTCCTTACTTCGTTTGTGCCCAGGAGCTGATTTTTCCTGTCGAGATGCCAATATTTTTGACGGAAGCATTTTATAATTCAGACCAGTTTCGTCACAGTTGTAAATTTGATCACATGTGTACCCACAATCATCCAGAACTGGCGGTAAACTTATCTATCTCTGGGAATTGCCTACTAACCATTATTGCTTTCTGTTGTAAAATTGGACCTGATAGAGGCACACCTTCTGATCTCTGTTGGTTAAATCCCATGAATAAAGCTTCTTTAACCTTTTCATAGTCGCCGGTTTTCATTGATTTTCTTCCTGAGGACAAGGAGGCTTGATTTATACACCACTCTTCTATTTTTGTGCGGTTTCTTTTCCACTCTCCAAATGTTACCTCACCTACTCCATAATTTTCGTGCAACAACTTTAATTGTCTCTCCTGCTTCAATTCTTCTGATGGCTTTTAATTTTTCTTCAATATGAACGATGATTCTTTTACGCTTGTTTTGCTTTAGTATAATATGACAAACAAAAATTCAAACAAAGTAGTTCGTATTAATTACACTTAACTACCAGAACTCTAACCAAATCAATTATGTATATGTATGTATACTCGTACTTCTCCATAGTAAACGCTATAACGCACTGCATTCACGCAAATTTACATGCTGAAAGAGTCCAAAAACATAAATAGGGGAACCCCTCACACGGGCCAGGGGGATTCCCCGAAGGCCCCGACGATTTTAAATGGAAATATGTACATACATATTTTAGAATCTCGGTTAATACGCAGCATAGACGCGCGTACTTCGGATAATCAGGTTCTTAGATTGGCTCGGTTAATTCGGAGCTCGGATAATCGCGACTCGGTTAATCGGGGGGTTCTACTGTATATATATATATATATATATATATATATATATATATATATATATATATATATATATATATACATATATATATATATATATATATATATATATATATATATATATATATATATATATAAATAATATAAGCATCAGTGAGGCTCCACAGAGAATCAGAAAGATTTGGAATAGAAAGAAGTGTCCGGCAAAGGTATGGACCTTATCATTTCTATAGTCCCTTGGTTCTTTGTTGTTGTATGGCATTCATTATTTCATCTGTTGTTACATCGGAAATTTCTTCAGTTCCCACATTTCTTATTATGACTCTATTTCTTCTTTTTTCTTTCTTTTTCTATATATACATATATATATATATATATATATATATATATATATATATATATATATATATATATATATATAATATAATATAATATATATAATAATATAAGCATCAGTGTGGTTCTACAGAGAATCAGAAAGATTTGGAATAGAGAGGAGTATCCGGCAAAGGCGATCTGCTCCAAACTTTTTCTAACCCTTTTAGAATACATGTTGAAAAATTGAACTGGACTGAAATGGGTACCAACATCAATGCTGAAATGCTTCATCACCTGACGTTCGCCGATGATATTGTTCTGATAACAGATCGTGTGGACCATATGTATAACATGATGAATACTCTAAACATAATGTCGTAGGAACATGTAGGATTGAATATAAATTTTGCGAAGTTCAAAATAAATTTAGTTCTTTGATTATGTTAGCCGATACTTGTTGGAAATTCATAATAAAATTTTTATAAAAATAACACTATGTTTTAATTTCAAATATATTTAAAGTAACTTGACAATTGTTTCACCATACAATGGCTCCTTCAGAAGTAAATTTAATTTAAATATTTACTTCTGAAGAAGCCATTGTATGGTGAAACAATTGTCAAGTTACTTTAAATATATTGGAAATTAAAACATAGTGTTGTTTTTATAAAAAAAAAACAAATTTAGTTGTTGTTGTTAGTTCAGTTCTCCCATCTCATTGAGCGATAAAGAATTGCAACAAGTTACTGCTGATAAATATTTGGGGCACGAAATCAAATAGGGCAGAGACAATCAAATGAATTACAACGAAGAATAAGTCCCCCATGGGTATCATTTGGAAAGTTATGTCATATATTTAAATTACTCATTCCCAATGCTGTTATAAGAAACAGTTTTTTTATATGGACAGATAATGAGATTAAACTGGTATAGGACAGGCCATATAACGGCGATTTGCGTCAATACATGGACCAAAAGAGTACTGAAGTGGAAATCTCGACAAGAAGCCTACAGAAACAGAGGAATACCTCTCACAAGATTGTCTGATAATTTGAAACGAGCTACTGGAAACTGGATTCAAGCAGCTCAAGAATGAAGTAACTCGACTAGAATGAAGGAGGTGATGATGATTATGACGATGATGTTAATTTTTTGAAACAATTCATTATTTGTTTTATTTATAGATTTTTTTGTACTTTCAAAAGTATATGTATTTATTTTCCTCATTCCTGGAATATGATGACATTACTATTCACCTAATTTACTGTAAATAAAATTATCTTTCTTCAATTCACTGATAAGATTGAATAATAATAATAAATATCATCAGTTATTTATTTTATTGTTAAATTGTCTCCAAACAAATTGCAAAATGAATTTATTGTTGTTTATAGTTCTTGTGCTAGTTAATTTAGGAAAAGTTCATTCAAACAGTGAAAATAATATTTCTGATAAACAAAACATCGGAAATCCAGACAATGCACCATTGTTTGAGTTAATATTTAAATACATCTCTTCGGTTCAAGTTAGAACTATTTTAATAGTGTCATGTTCCATTATTTCAGCAATTATTATAGTTGGATGTTACTATGCTTGTCGAAAGCGATCCGAGAAGCCAAGAATTTGGGAAACATTTGAAACGAAAAGCTCATTTAGGAAGACTCATTACCGCAAGTTATCTGATGAAGACTACAGTCCTAAGTAATTTGTAAATTTATAAACTTTTTGAGTTATATAATATCCATATATGGTATAGCTTTGTGTAAATTTTTAATACTGTTAGGTGTAGTGAAGTAATTGACATGTAATTTTGATAAGATGAACTTTTAAGAATCATAATAAAAAATCCGACAAGATTTATTTTTATTTTGGCTGTAGTTAGTTAATAGAATGTTTTGTTCTTTGAAAAATATTCTGGGTTCGGTAATTTAATTACGCCAAAAATAAACATATTTACTTAATATAAAATATGGGGAAAATTAGTAAAGCTATTTATTCACTACTTCTTCTGCTTATGGATATTATAAACACTACAAAATATTTATTTATCAACAGCATCATTAGCTTTTTCCATCCATAGTCGGATGTAAGCCTCCCTAAGTTGTATCCAATAAGCTCTATTATTTGCCTTTTGCATCCAATCGTGTCCCGCTAATCTTTTTATGTCGTCCATCGATCTTGTCTGTGATCTACATCTGCATCTTTTATGTTCTCCAAACTTCCATTCAACCATACGGTGTGTTCATCTGTTATCATTCATCCTTGTGCTATGCCCCTACCAATTCCACCTTAATATACATATTCGTTGTATTACATCTGTCACTTTTGATCTTCTTCGTATCCCGATGTTAGAAATACGATCTTGGAGTCTAACATTTAGCATTCTATTCTCCATTGCTCTTGGGGTTACCTGGAGTTTATACATTATACTTTTATTTAAACCCACGTTTCAGTGCCATATGGTAACACCGGCAGTACATATTAATCGAACACTCTGGCTTTTATTGTATCTGGGATGTCGAACTTAAATGTGGATTGTAACCTTTTGAACGCAGACCAAGCTAAGGTGACTTTTCCATCCAATTCAACCTCTAAATTATTTTTTGATATTTCGATTTTTCGTCCAAAATATATGAATGTTTCTACCTTTCCTATTCTTTCACCTCCTATTAATTCTTTCAGGCTATTATCTTCCGTTTCGTTGTTCAAATATTTAGTTTTGGAGAAGTTTATTTTTAGATCTATTTCTCGTTACTTGCTATTAAATTCCATCAGCATTTCTTCTAATTTTTCTTTTGTGTTGGCGATCAGAGTGACTGCGAATCTTAAGTGATTTAATTGTTCACCGTCCATTAGTATTCCTTTATTTTCTCACTTTAGCGATTTGAACATGTCTTCTAGAATCAACGTTAATAGCTTTGGGGATGTTGAGTCGCTTTGTCTAATTCCTCTTTTTTTATTTTTTCTTCAAGCAATATTTGTGTAGTGGCATTTTTATGCATGTGTTCAAGAGGAGTAGTATATTTTCCGTCGACTCTGCTATAACTTAAAATGTAAAGAACTGGCCATATCTCTACAAGATCAAATGCTTTCTCATAGTCAGCCATTGATATCCACAAGGTGACCTTATCTTCATTTGCTTTTTCCACTAGTAATCTAATTGTTTGAAGATGATCCAAAGTGCTGTATCCCCGTCTAAATCCCGCTTGTATAATCATTACTAGGACAAGTGAAAAGTAAAAAAAAAACTAAGGACAAGTGAAAAGTAAAAAATGGCTAATTTTTTTGGTGGCTACTCATAATATCATTTAGCCTTCACTACATAATTTGTCTATTAAAGTTGAAAATATAATACAATGTTCAGATTCTTCCCATTCAAGTATCCTAAAAAGGATGTGTAAGGCGAAAGCTACTAAGCAACCCGTCTAAGACCCTTTTCCATGCTTAAAACCGTTTATATAATTGACTTTATATGTTTGACTATATTTAACTAAAAATAACGAAATAATAATAGAATTTTCATACTGCTCGATTCAAACAACCCTTAGAAGGATTTATTTATGTATACGGCATAACTATTCTTTTTCCTTCATCTATTTAAGTATTTACATATATGTTTAACTATCAATAATTGTTAAATTCTGCGACTCCAATAATCCTGAGAAAGATGTATAACACGGTATATATGGAGTAAACCCTATAATTCCTATCCCCATCTCTTTAACCCTTTGTACGTTTAACTCTAAATAATTGAAGAAACCATGAAAAAATAATATATTTATCAGATTCCATGACACGGAGTATGTATATTGCTATCTATATAGGGTAACCCCACACTCATTTTCTCGAGCCGTTTGTATGTTTGGCTGCGGATAGTTACGAAAGAGTAACATCAATTCAAATTTCTCAATATATGTGGGGCAAACTCTCAAATTTCTACCCCACTTCTTTAACTCTTTATATGTTTGACTGTCAGTAATAAAAAACACCATTTCAAATTCCTCGACCTCGAGAACCCCGAAAAAGACGAATGATGCAATGTATATGCAGCAACCTTCTAACTCCCTTCCCCAGCCCTTTAACCTTAACTATAAATAATTGAAAATATTGTAAAAACAACTCTTTAACCTTGTATATGTTTGAGAATAAATAATTGAAAGTAACGAAAAAGTAACATAAACTTGAGATTTCTCTGCTCCAAGAACCCCGAAAAGGACTGAATAATGTAACACGATATGAACGAAGCATGCCTCACCTAACTCTCGCCAACATTATTTTTACCCCATATATGTTTAACTAACAATAATTGTGTTTTTTACAATAATTATTCATTATTTCATTTAAAAACCAGTATAAATTCTCATAATAGTGTGGAAACTATAGAAACGGTATCACTATTAGTGTTTCGTACGGAACACCTATAAGATCATTTCGGTG
This sequence comes from Pachyrhynchus sulphureomaculatus, assembly GCA_019049505.1. Lineage (NCBI taxonomy): Eukaryota > Metazoa > Arthropoda > Insecta > Coleoptera > Curculionidae > Pachyrhynchus > Pachyrhynchus sulphureomaculatus. Next base: position 169,395,690 of record CM032454.1, on the reverse strand, counting down.
TCTGTCTGTCCGTCTTCACACCAGATTTTCTCCGAAACTAGTTGACATAGAAGGTTGAAATTTGGCACTAATATAGGAATTAATGGCCTCATCAGCGCCGTGTAGTTTTGAAAGTTAAATTTTGACTTAAGGAGTTTTGGGGGATGAAATCGGAAGTAAAAAAAAAAATTCCCAGCGCACACTTTTCTTTGTATTATTTTTTTAAAAATTGAGAAAAATAGTGATCAAAAAATTTTGGAGAAATTCTGGAATATTCTCTACTATCACAAGCCTTTAATAATTGATCTGGTATATAAAAAAATAAAAATTTTCAGTAAAGATCGGAAAAAAGCTTTGTTGAAAATTCATTTGTGGTGTGTTTTGTGACGTCATTGATCATTTTATACCTCCGTAATAAAAATTTTTACTTTAAAAGCAATCAACGTACGGAACACTAATTGCGCAAGTCCGATTGATATTACCCAAATAGCATTTAATTGAATGGAACACAATTGTACATAAGCGTGAATGTGTCAATAAAATAATTTCTAGTACCTAATGCAAAAATATTTACGCCCATTATCACAATTACCCCACTTCACCTTAAATAGAAGTGTCTAAAAAACTATTTAATATTCCTTATCATTTTTATTCCATATTCATTCCGAAGAAATATTACTAATTTGTGTATATCATACATCTAACAAATTTTTAGGAGTCATAATAAGTGACTAAGTAGGTACTTTTTAGCTATAATCAGCGGATAAAAATATACCTGTAATAGTCGATGAAATAACTAATTTTGGTAAAAAGAAATACTCGGTAGTACTCAACGTGATATTTAATTTTTGATTGTGATGTCATAAAATCCAGGTACATTATATACATTTATTGTTATTTAAAGAGTTTTGGCTTTCAAGCATCATGCCTTCCTACAGAGATCTGAAAATTTCATGGCATACAATAATAACAATTTTTTTCTAGTCTAAACGGTTCAAGATCTTTTTGGTCGGTTATTAAGATAGGTCTGTCATTTTATATCAACTTGATTTGATTTTTAAATTTTTCGGTTTTTCGTATTCGAAAATACTATGAGCCTTTTCGAAAACTAATTTTTGAAAATCCATACAGCGATTTACACTATTTACTAATTTGATTGAATGGGTTGTCCGCAATCAAGTGACTGTGTTCATTGAAGATCGTAAAATGATTTTAAAGAATTGGTGTTCAGAAAATATTTTAGCACCTCAATAGTTATGTCTGTGGTCTTTTTTAGTATTCCATACGGAACACTTATAAGATCACTTCGGTGTCTGTCCGCCCGCCAGTCTGTCTGACCCGATTTTCTCCGACACTAACTGACACAGAAAATTGAAATTTGGCATTAATATAGGAACTGTTGGCTACATAAGATCCGTGCAGTTTTGAAAGTTAAATTTTGACTTAAAGGGTTAGTTTTGGGAGGTGAAATCGGAAGTGAAAAAAAATTTTACTAGGTTGTCCAGTGGGGTGTCAAATGAAAGCTTGTAAAAACACGAGTTCAAAAATATATATAATATAATACTTTTGCATACTTTTCTTTGTATTCTTTTTAAAAAGTCGCGAAAAATCTCCGTCCTACTAATAGGTAGCTACTCTTATCTCGAAAAGTACTGATCCACAAATTCTGGAATATTCTACACAGAGTGTAGGTTGGACAAATATTCTACACAGGGTGTGGTTTAAGCGAAGTCAACGTAAGTTGGCACTATAATGTAAGTGTAAGAAGCTAGTAGAAGTATATATACTCCTTTTTAATCCTCCGTTTTAGGCTGTCCAATTAAAAAATATCAGTTTTCTTTATTAACTTGTTTTTATTTATATTATTGTATTGTGTTTAATGTTTTAATTTTCTAAAACTTCCTACATTTTTTTAAATATATTTGACTCATTTATGTATTTTACCTGTTATAATTTGTTTATTATTATTTTAATTTTTTTTTAATTAATTTTATGTACAACTACTGTTCTCGTTGTTAAGTTAATCTTTAGGTTAAATGAAGAAATACCTGCTAAAAAGTTATATATACATATATGCCTTATTTTTTAATAAAATCCGCTTATTATTATTAATATTATTTTACAAACAAGTTCTGCTTTGTCACATTTGGTCAATGTGGTTCCATGTTTAGCTGACGGGCTCAAGACAAGTCAGCACGAACACTATTACCATTGTGTATTAAGGAATGACCTGACAATGTTACATGTTTTCAAAATCACTGACTTCTGAATGTTTCTGTGTATGTTTGTGTTGAGTCCTAATTGTACTAAGTGTGGTGTGAATGTTATTGGTGTAAGGCCTGTGGCTGATATAATGAGAGGGACAATGACTTTTTTTTTGTTTCCATAGCCTTTTTATGTCTGCTGCAAGGTCTATGTATTTGGAGATCTTTTCTGTGTATTTCATTTGGATGTTTGTGTCATTGGGGATAGCTATGTCGATTAGATAGGTGACCTTTCCTTTTTTGGAACTGAAAAGTAATATCGGGTTTATTGGCGGAGACTATTTTATCTATATGGATACTTATATCCCAGTAGAGCTTGTAATCTTTATTTTCAAGTATAGATATTGGCGTGTATTTGTAATAAGGATCTGTGTTTTCTATGAGTTTGTATGTTGTGGCTAGTGCTTGGTAAACTACTTCTGCCGCTGAGTCATGTCTGGCTATATATTCCGTTCCGGCTAATATTTTACATCCGCTTGTTATGTGTTCGATCGTTTTCTTCAGCTGGTGGCATTTTCTGCATCTGTCTTCTGCAATAGTTAGGTCTTTGATGATATGCTTCTGGTAGTTTCTGGATAATATGACTTTATTCTGGATGGCAAGTAAGAAGTCTTCCGTTTCAGGGAATAGCTGCCCATCCTGTACCCAGGTGTATGATTGTTTTTTTATTTACGTGGTCTTGTTCTATATGGTATCTGTGTTTTCCGTGGAGTGTTTTTTCTGACCACGTTTTCATCTTTTCCTGTTGTAATTGGGTGTGACTGTGTATGTCTGTTGGGTGGTTTGCCCGGGATAAGTCGAGAGGTGTGTAGTTTTTGTCTGCTTTCACTGCTACTGTGTGGAGGCTGGTTTGCTTGGTATAATAGAAGTTCCTAAGTGCTTGTATTTGTTTTATGTGTAGTGATCTGATGTCTTCCTCTCGATGGTAAGTCTTTCTTTGCATGCGTTGGGGTGTAATTTCCTGTATTTGGTGAATTGAGAACGTATAAGGATGTGAATGTTTCTTATGTCCGTGTGTTATGATACCAAATGAATATGTGAGTATAGGTATAGCGAATGTGTTGATAGCTTTAGTGAGATTCTTGGAGTTGAGTCTTGTTTGTAAAAGGTTCGTGAGTCTGTTTTTGAATTCGGTTCTGTTATTATTATTATTATTGTTATATTTTTGGGAAATCTCTGCTTGATCAGGTAGTTATCCCTGGCACGGCTACGTTAAACAAGTTGGTTTTAAGTTGCCATGTTCAGGAATTTTCGAGCTATGTGCTGATGTTCCCAGTACTGCCAATTTTTTCAGTATAAGATAAAGCTTTGAAGGTAGCTGCAATTATTCTAAATATTTACTTAATTTTATGGGTATTTTTTATTTATTTCATTTACTTTCGGTACCATTACAAATTGATTCTGATTGTTTTTATCTCTGCAGCAATAGGTATTTGCGGATCTTTTCTGCCTGTTTCTCTGATATGTTGTGAGCCGCAGATACAGTTATAGTAATAAGGTGACATTATTTTCTTTGTTCTGGAACACAATATCTCGTCTCTTGTTTTCGATTTGGTGGTTTTTACAGATCGTTCAATATATTTTGTAGGTCTCATTTTTATTAATAGGCTCTGGTTTATAGTTAGATTATGGGAGGCATTTGGTGATTACCTTTGCGTTTTTACACAGCTCTTAATGTATTATTTTCGCTATATTATCATGTCGTTTGAGGTATTCTGTGGATACTAAGATAATGCATCTTGCTATGATATGGTGTATTGTCTCAGACTTAGATTGAAACGGTCGTTATTTGTCATTTACTATTGTTGCATTTTTCGTGATGTATTTCCGGTAGTTTCAAGTAGGCAGGACTTGGTTCTGAATTGCCATCATGAAGCCCTCGGTCTCCGAATATAAGCTTCCATGTTCCAGCCATGCGTTCGAAGTATCTTTATCGTTCTATTCGGAGTCATAGAGTGCCGAGTACCTTCCTTGTAGCTGTTTTGATCTCCACATTTCTAGCTGTTGTTCTATACTGGTAAGGTATTCTAAGATGTTATCTATTTATTAGTGAGAAGTAAGGTGGTAAATCCTTTCTCCGCTTTAGCGATATTTAGAGGGTACATCTATTTATTTATAATGACTATGTTTTAGGTCGATTACACCTCTTCTTCTATTTGATCTAGGTAAGTAGACACGTTCTATAGAGCTTTTCGGATATCTTGCTCTATATCTGGTGAATGGGACTTTTATATTTCAATTCAAATTTTGGAGGTCAGGAGAGAAAAAATAATCCTACGAGACAAATCCTGTGGCTCCGACCCACACAGGCTGTCACGTGGTGTGGTCCGAAAATAATGATCACGCCTCACGTCCTTTCGGATAGTGATCATCAACCAAATTTATCTGCCTGAACAATCTGAGAGCACCAAAAGTAACTGCACTCTGCATCTTCATTGCTAGTGAATCAGCCGAGACAGAGCAAGTCGATATCTTGTTTAGGTTTTCTAGAAATGTGTTCTTAATTTCTTCTAAAACTTCGATGACTAGGACCACCATTGTTACTGAATGTTGAGGGAATAAAGCACAAAATTCGTAGTTTAAATCTTTGCACTGAGAATATTTTTCCTCCTCTTTGATTGCTATATTTGTTTCTGTAGGTGCCGAATATTCAATCGCTTAAATTTTCTTTACCATTCCACAGTATCTCGACTAGTACAAGCTAGCGGGACAATATTATTTCTTCACTTATTTCAATTGTTTATGTATATTCCAGGTATCTTAAGCTATTTTAAGAAAAAAAAAGTTGAAAAATGTGTACTGTATGTGTATTAATCGAAATATGTAGCTGCAAGACGGAAGTGGTTTACTAATGTGTCTCATTTGTTCACTATTGTCGCTAATTGATTTTTAATTAGCTAGATACGTCTATCTACTCATTATGTGTGAAAAGCACAATCATGTTTGTTTACAAAGAAATTTCTAGGAAAAAAATAAAAATTATAATGATAGTACCCACATTTATTAATTTACAAAATATTATTTCTTTTAAAATAAATTAGTACAATAACAGTATTTATATATCAATTATTTACAATAACAAGGTGTATAAGTAAAAGAAATATAATATTAAATAACTTATATACTAAGGCATGAATTATAAGCAACTACAACACACAATAAAATAAGAATAATAATTACAATAAAAAAATACTTAAACCTACTAATCACCATCAGATAAGTCGTCATCACCACTCTCCCATTCAGTAGAATATTCAGAGAGTAAATAATCCTCCTCATTTAATTCGTGATGATGACTTACTGATGGTGTTTCGGATGGCAATGAAGGTGGCATAATCAACTGCAGAACCTCCGATGGCAAAGAAGTAAATTTTCTTCGCGGTAATTCTCTATACGAGTTGATAACAGGATCAGACGTAATTAAAAGCATTCTCAAAAGATCTGTATTTGTGGCAATACGTGACCGCTTCCTGGTGTGCCGTTCACGGAATCTACGAGTCTTTATTTCTTGCCTCCTGGGCTTCTTTGGAGACTTGTCCAATGGGAAGAAGAAAAGACTTTATACCTTCCGCGCTGTGTACAAGAATTTTATGCACAGTAACGGGCATGGAATACCACGAATACAGATCAAGGTATAATTTTCTAGTATCAACACAAAATTTTTCGAATTCTATATAATTTATGTCATATCCCGATAACAAAGTTCTTAAAATTACATGAAATCTACGAATAAGGTTTACGTCTAATCCTGTAATTTCGCTGCTCAATTCAGCTTTGGAAAAAAATCTACGTGCTGCATCGTTTGTGTTACCATACCCAGGTTTTGGTTTATCTACAATGAGACCCATACGATCTTTAAACACTTTTTGTATCTCTTGTGAGCGTTGCTTCACAATAGCTTTGTCGTTATCTCCCCTGACTTGCCACTTTTTTATTTCTAAACGATAGCTGATGTGAAGCAAACATTCAAACGTGCGGATCCATGCATGTAAAGTAGATAAACCAAATGCAAGGCGTTCTTCGTTGCTGGGATATTTCTTTGACTCCTCGTTCATAGTAGACGGGGTGGCACCGCAAATATAACACTTTCGTGTTGAACTTGTGTCTGTTAAGGCATTGCACACTTTGCTATCAGTCATTGTCAACAACAAATCGTGTTTAACAGAGATTTGAGATCCAGCAACGTTACATAATGTTGGAAGAAGCTGACTTATTTCATCTAAAATTTTAGAAGTTTCTTCTTTCGTAAACTCTTTTGTCTCCTTGGCAAAAATAAACTTAATAGGACGGCAATATAAAGTAGAGGAAGGTCTTGGATTTTGCCAGATCACAGTTTTCGCCATCAAGCAGTCTCAAAGGGACAAATCAGTAAACGAACAAAAATTCGTCTGTAGCGTTAGTGTTCTCAAATTTCTGCTTATACGTGCTATGCCCCGAACTCCCATCACAGCCCCATTTCCTTACCAACGTATAATATGAACGAGGTAACACACTTCTAATGACTTCCGTCTGAGCTTTAACTAGCCGTTTTATCCAAAATCGCGTGAAGTTTAATTTCAGCTCGAGATTCAGACACAGAAATATATTCGTCAGAAGGACAACAAGAAGCTTTGGACTTACCTAAACTATAAAAACGATGGGTACACTTGATGTCCCGCTTTCATTGACCATTTTCTTGTTTGTTTATATGAGTGAGAAGTCGATTTCGAGTCCACATAATAAGCTAAAGCTTCGTCTGGTGTTAACTGCCGACTTTGTTCAGAACACTTATTCTTTTCTCTAGTTTCACTGACCGCGACGTTATGGATCTGTTTAGCAACACTTCGATGCCCTTCTTTTCGAGTAGCTAACTCAGCTGCTGTAATAAGCTCACTTGCACTTCGCGATTCCAAAAGATCTTCTACTCTCCGTCTCTTCGTTTTCGTTGATGAGTCTTCAAATGATTTTCTGGGTCGCCCTACGGAAAGAGCCGCTGATGATGTTAAAGTGCACGGCTGGTTAACACACATCTTTATTGCGATTCCGGATCACATTTTGAGTCGTTTTAGAGAATCGTCAGAAACATCAGACATATTGAATTTTTCACTTATATAATAAAAAATGCCACTGTTTCGTTCAGTTTTGTCATGTTTTAGCCATTCTTCAAAAAACTCCATTTTCGTCATAGTCACGACTCGTTCTGAAAAAAATAAAATAATTTTACTTTCGGGCCTTTTCGGGCTCTTTAATATATATGAATCTGTGTCTGAATGTTGTAGGTATTACATACAGAAAAATCTAGGTGGATATATGTGGATAAAAAAAGTTGCTACTTTTATCTCTTATAAGGGTTATTTTGACCCCCTGATAAGATACCTTTATGAGGTGATAAACAAATTAATTCTTGGAATTCGTTAAATGGGGGGGGGGGTTGTTTACAAGTCGCTATCAGTGGTTCCTGGAAATTACGTCATGAATATTGACTTCATCAATACCGTACGAATGTTTAAGATGGTAATATGGGACACGCATCATGACGATAGATGTAAGATGATACAGCGTGAACAGAACACGCTGAAAGTAAATACATCATTATTATGATTATATTATTACCATTAAATAAAGAAACATGGGTAAAAAAATACACAAATATTGTAACAAAATATATTTATCAATCACTGTTTGACAAAAATAAACAATAATATTTAAATGCAGTAAGTAAAATTTCTAGTCAAAATTTTATCTCGATGCTTCTCATAGTGATGATCTTTGTTCACACTGCTAGTTAGTATTCATCATTTTCAAATGGATGTTCAGGATGTCCAGCACCCCTGGAAAAAAAAATAAATGCAATATATAAGCAGCTAATTAATGATGTTGGTAAAGAGAATGAGTATAAATAACATTAATTTTAAAAAATATATGTACTGACTACGGTTTAAAAAATATGGATATTTAAATCGACAACATTAATCAAAATTCGTAATTATACACTGTAAGATGATTTAGAATTACGTCATAATGGTATAATGGTAACCGAACATCAACACTTTGCAAGTCATACCATTAATGTAAGAGAAACAAAAGTTCTTGCTTCTGTCTCCAATGTCTATAAACGAAAGAGTAGGGAGTCAATCTAAATTTGCAGTCACCCTAACAACATTACTCTGCATCGGACGGTCAGGTATAAAACTGGTGGTTATTGAAGAAGCCCATTCCGCATTTTAATTTAGAAGAGTAAAAATTTCCGAAGGTGCCTCATGCAGGCGAAAAATTGGAAAGTTATTCTGAACTCTCAGGGTCTATTCCCAGGAATCGAGATTTCGCTGTAAATTCCTTGGTGTAAATATAATTGTGGTTAGTAGTAATTATTATAGATTTTATTTAAAATAGTAACTGCTTGCAGCTTTGTCCCATTTACCCTCTGTATAGCCTGCGTGTGCCTGTGACGTAACATCCAGTTATAAACAAACTTTATCTTATATTGCCTGTTCACAATTGGTGGTAAATATTTGTAACTCTAATCAAGGTTTAGAGGAGTTACTTGAAATAACCACAGATGAAATCAACCACGCTCTAAAGGAGATAAAGAATAACAAAGTTCCTGCTGACGATGCTATATTAATTGAAGCTGTTAAGATGGGTGGGAAAATCTTTATCAACAAAATTGAAGATCTCTTCAATATCTGCCTTTATAACGCCAGAATCCCAACGCAACAATATTCAGAAGAAGAAGCGAGGATTTGTAAATCGAATACATATAAAATTACTCTTAGTTCAGATTCAATATCTCCTGAACCAATTTTAATTAAATATTGTGGAAAACCTGATAAGAGGATGCACCCGCACTTGTAAGAATAGGGCATGAAAATCGGATTGTTCGTTCTCGAATTATAAACGGACATATATTCGCCCTCACATACAGACCTAGACTTGTATATATCGTAGATATGATGAACGTTTCTTGAACTACAGGTATTTATTTATCTTTATCTTTTTCTGGCTATGTGAAATCTCTCCATGTTTACTACCTGTATTTTATTCGAGACATCACTTACACTGGATATCTATATCTGTAAGACACCGGGTACAGAGTGGTGGTGGTTTTATTATTGGTAACAGTTTTTTACATTGGGGCAGAAAAAACGATGTTTTTATTGTCATAAAGGGTTCGTAAACAAACATGAAATTCATGTCATAAGGAAAATCATAATAGTTAAAATGTTTCGTTAATTATACGTCTTACAGTTAAATCATTATTTTGATGTTATAGATATTTAGAAATATGTTTTTAGAGTTTATAACATTTGAAAAGAAACAAAATTGATGCTTACTCGGAATGATTGCAAACTCGCCCATTACAGTCGAAAGTATCCAAAACAGCCACATCACTTGCTTCAAGTTCAAAATCAAAAATATCGAGGTTTTCTGCAATTCTGGATTTGGTAACAGATTTAGGAATTGGGACTACTCCAAGTTGGTGTAAATATCTAAAGAAATATAAATTTTCTAAATTTAAAATTAAAACATATAAATTATGTTAACGCGTAAAAAAAAATCTTATTCAAGACATGGTTTACAAATAAAGCTTATAAAGAAACAAAGTGAGTCTTTCACTATAAGATTTATCATCTTTACCATATTTTCTTCTCGATTTTAAAATAAAACATATTAATTTAAACAACAATAAATAAACCAGTTGGACTTGCGCAATTAGTGTTCTGTACGTTAATTGCTTTTAAAATAAAAAATTCTGTTACGGAGGTATAAATTTTTTTTTTTTATGGGTATAGCACACGTGCTGTAGGGAGGTCCCTAAAGCGCTACAGGAGCGACACTTGTGCGGAAAAAAAAAAACGATTCACGTTGTTCTTGAATCGCTGTAAATTGTACTCGGTGGGAAACACAGTCCTGGACAAATTATTCCAAAGGGATGATGTTCTCCATATAAAAGACTGCTTGAAAAGCGTTGTACGAGGAGTAACAAGCTAAACCTCATACGAATGTGAAGTATCAGCGCGACGTGTATTTCTAACATGCACCGCTCTGGGAGGAATTAAACGGGCCACATCCTCCGAACACTTTCCATGAAAATACTTGTAGAGTCTCCAATCAGACAAACAGCTCTTCTCTGAACAGAATCCAACAAATGCAGTGTATGTTTGGGAGCGGAGCCACAAACATGAGAGCAGTATTCCATAGTTGGTCGAATTTGAGAATTAACAGTTGTTGTGGTGTGTAAAGCTTTCTGGTTCGAAATAATATTCCCAACTTTTGAGTAGCTCTCCTTGCTATGCTTGCAACATGGTCACGCCAGGACATATTTGCTCCCAAATTAACGCCCAACAAATTGAGTGACGATGTTAGAGGAATGGAGTGCCCCGCCGCAACTATGTCGGGTTCAGCAACGTTAACTTTTTTAGAAAAAACAGCCGCCTGGGTTTTTATAGCGTTAAATTCCATAAATTCCACTTAGTTACGGTCACCCCAAGATAGAATTTCTTTTAGGTCTTTGTTAAGTTGAACAACTTCCCGCTGTCTGCGGACACTCGCCTGAGCAGCCGATGTCCGAGCGTTCAAAGTGAATGAAGAGATAAGCGTACAGTCATCTGCAAAGCTGTAGATTGGATTTCCGGTCTATTCCAGCAGATCGTTCATGTAAATGAGAAAGAGAGTAGGAGATAGTATGGAGCCTTGGGGCACACCGGCGTTGATAGGGAAGGTGTTAGAAAGAAATCCGTCGACCGCCACTCGTAAAGAACGCTCACTGAGGAAACTTGAGAGCCACAAACAGAACTTTTCAGACATACCACAAGAACGTAGCTTAGCCAACAGCTCATCGTGCCAAACACGATCGAATGCCTTGGATATGTCAAGAGCAGCCGCTCAAGATTCTCCAAAGTGTTCAATTGCGTTGTTCCAAACATGTGTTACATAAGTCAGAAGATCTCCTGTTGATCTACGTTTACGAAAGCCATATTGGTGATCGCTAATAATGTTGAATTCTTCAAGATATATTAGAAGATGTTGATTAATAGTCTTTTCCATGACTTTCGTTATTATTGAAAGCAGTGCGGCTGGTCGGTAGTTATTTGGCAAGGTCTTCTTGCCTTTTTTAGATATCGGCTGAACTGTGGCACATTTCCAGCAGGAAGGAAATATTCCCTTTTTGTAGGATAGGTTGAAAAGTTTACAGAAAACTGGTGTCAGTCCACTCGCACGGTTTTTGAGAAATATGGCAGGTATTCCGTCAGCGCCAGAAACTTTTTTGGTGTCTAGCTTCATTAAAATACGTTTTATGATACGCTGTGTGAAGACAACATCGGGCAACCTTGACTGCACTATGGGAATAGTAGAGGGTGTTTTTCCTTGGAAATCGACAGTAGAATGTGAAGCAAACAGTTCAGACAACAAGTTCGCTTTTTCAACAGGTGTCGTTGTAATAGAAATGATCAATGACTTGTCAAAACACATCCCAAATAAGTTTTCAACAGAGTTTTTTTTCGGATTTTTACTGAAAACTGATGACCTTGAATTTATATATATATATATATATATATATATATATATATATATATATATATATATATATATACCATTATTAAAGGTAATGCACTCGTGATGATATTCGTTCAATCTACATCTACAGACTTTTTTCAAACTTTTTTGATAAGTACTTTTCGAGATAATGGGGGAACAGCGATTTTTTGCAATTTTTTAAAAATAATACAAAGAAAAGTGTACGCAAGTATTCCATTATATATAATTTGAGCTCGTGTTTTTATAAGTTTTTATTTGACACCCCACTCGATGACCTGGTAAAACATTTTTTTTTTCACTTCCGATTTCACTCATCAAAACTCGTCCCTTAAGTCAAAATTAAACTTTTAAAACTACAAAGCTCTGATGAGGCCATCAATTCCTATATTAGTACCAAATTTCAACTTTCTATGCCAAATAGTTTAGGAGAAAATCGGGCGTGACAGACGGACAGGCAGGCAGACGGACACCGAAGGGATCCTATAAGAACTACACATATTGCAATGACTATTTAATTTATTTACAGTGACCTATATAACGTACTTCGAAGTTTTAAAAAATTATAGTTATGGTAATAAAGCTAACACAGATACTCGTAATATCAATGAGTTGTAAAGGGATTTCAAAACAGCTTTCATTTAAATCATTTTTACCTAAACTGAGTCGTTTTCAAATTGTAAGCCATGTTCTGTCCAGAACTATATTTCTCACCGAGTAAAGAGATGACGCTCCAGTACGATTTTTACAAAAACAAAAATCCTACCTTAAGATCACTTGAGCAGATGATTTCTTGTATTTGGCAGCGATTTCTAAAATTTTTGGTTCTTTTACCAAGATTGGATCATCCGGTTTAGCCCATGGCCTGTCTGGTGAACCCAAGGGACTGTAAGCTGTAATGACAATATCTTTGGATTTACAGAAAGCTGTTAATTTCTTTTGGTTTAGGTATGGATGGCATTCTACCTGGAAATAATAGTTATTATGAATGCTTTTTCTAAAAGTGACCCATAACTATGTTTTAAGAATAATTGATGCTGATCTTAAAGAAATACAAGAGAAGATGGGCCTATTTATTACCTATGTGGAATTTGAGTTGTCGAAGAATTATTTTTCTAATATGATAGTTCCTGCCATTCGATTTAATTGACGACATGACTAAAACTGAAACCACTGGGAACTTTGTGCTGTATTTGTACTACATGACTAACAAAAAACTTAGACATAGTTTAAATTGATGTTCAAAATCCAAGATCCCCTCGCTAATTTATTAGAGTACTGATGTAGACATTTTGTGGAACAATTATTTTTGTAAAAATATACCAGAAAATTATTAAAATTTGTTCGAGTTTGTAGATAAGATGGTGAATTGATAAGTCTGGTAATTTTCTATCAAATGGCAGTAACTTTGTTAAGCGGCATGACTATTGGTAAGTGTGATTCCTGTAACGGTTGTGTTTAAAGTTTCAAACAGATGCTACGCGGAGTTGATTGTTGGCCGCTATCGTAAGTGATCGGTTTCGTGGAAATAGATAGAGCAGAGTATCGTGCAGTAATAAAACATTTTTATTTAAAAAAGTGGACTGCGGCTCAGTTAGAAACTGAACTGAAGGAAGTTCATGAGGACTCTTCAGCAGCTCAAGACCATTTGTTACTAGATAAATGAATTTAAACGTGCCTGGCCGACCACTGTAGATGCTGCACGTTCAAGACGCCTGATTAATGTTTCTTCTGAAGAGAGTGATGAAAGATCGTCGTATTAAGTTTCAAGATATTGCTAAGATCGTAGATATTTCATATGATCGGGCACGTAATATTCTGTATGAAGTTCTAGCAAGGAGAAAGCTGGGTGCTAGATGCCGCGTGTTGGTTTCAGACCAAAAATGCACGAAAAAAGACATTTCAAAATCGTGTTTGGGAAAGTTTTAGCGTAATCCGAAGGACTTGTGACATCGTTTGGTGACCATATCCGAAACGTAGATCCACCATTACATCCCCTAGACAACATGGCAGTCGAAATAGTGGGTTGGCTAAGGTAAAAGTGCACTGAAAAAAACAGTTCTATCGGCAGGCAAAGTAATCGCTATTTTTTGGGACTCACAGGGTACCATCATGACTGACTGTTTGGAAAAGAATAAAGAATAACTGGCTTTTATTACAAAACGTAAGTGCATAGTGAGTCGAAGCATAAGCGACCAAGATTAGTACATAAAAAGTGCTCCTTCACCAGGACAATGCGCCTGCTCACACTTCGGCCATTGAAATAGCAAAAGTGCACGAGCTGGTCTTCACCCCACCCTAAGCTCCAGATTTGGCCCCAAGGGACTTTTGTTGGTTTCCTAACCTCATAAATAGGCTTGGGGAGAAAAAATTCTCGTCGAATGAAGAGGTTATCTCTACTGAAAACGAGTATTATGTACAGTTCGAAAAAATTTTATTTTTTCAGGGAATATAAAAAAAAATGGAATTTAGCTAGGCCAAATGTTGAGAAACAAATTTTGTTCTTGCAAAAAAAATTATTTGTCTTGTTTTTTATGACTTTACAATCCACCCTCGTATTAATAATATACCTTATAACATGAAAGCAAAAGGACGAAGTGTTATAACAATAATTACACAGAAAAACAAACAGGAAGATTTGTAACGCATTAGAAACAAATTTAATAGTCAACTTGTTTGATTTAATCTTTTTTCAGGCACTAAAATTTAAATAAATAACGAAAAAATCCGTAAAGTGCTTTACCAAGTACCTTCTCCGCAAACACATAACTAACAACGACATATTTTAAATGAAAGATTTAACAAAATAGAGTTTCGAAGAGATATTTGCAACGAAAACCTGATATATTTTTTATATAATCTCTCTTTTAAAATTGAAAATAATAAAAAAATGCTTTAATGTGTTTATTATTCTAAACAAAAATCTGAAAAAATTTTCATAAACTGAAAAAGATGTATCGTCCTCATCCTCTCATCTCCCTTGCCCTGAAGCGGTATCTTTCAAAAAGTACATCCTTTATTTCAATTTTAGGTATTATATGAATTATAGGTACAGTACAGTTCCAGTTGTTAAGGCGACCACAAGATGAGTTATATATATATATATATATATATATATATATATATATATATATATATATATATATATATATGTATATGTATATGTATATATGCAGGGTGCGCCAAATCAAAAAGAGTTAACTACAGCCAACCCAATCATAGCAGTGGTACGTTGTAGCTCCCCCACCGTCGACTAACGCCTAGGAGAAATGAAGACAACTGACCCAACAGAGATAGGAAGAAATGACAAACAATGAGACTGAACAGCCAAGAAGACAAGCCGGCCGAAGAAACAACAAGACGTAGAAGAACAACCCAACCATCTCAAACGGTAAATATCAACGACCTTACTACCGCTATGAATGATTTAAATCAGGCAATAAATATAAAAGAATTAGTCTGACTAATAAAAGACTTAACAGAAGCCACTAAAAATGTAATAAAACATGACAAATTTGAAGTAGTATTAAATTTCTTTATGAGCATAGAAAATTACAACATGTAAATAAAATTCAACAAAGTTAAATTAACCCTATGGAATGCCAGTGGCATTAATAACAAAATTTGCGAACTTATACATTTTCTGTGCTCATATAAATTTTATATTTTAATAACTACAGATACTAAATTAAATCCAAACAACAAATTTAACATAAAAACTACAAAAAAATAACCATAGTGGGAGTAAATAGGAATAAGAGACAGGGGGAGAATGAGAGATGGATGTAAGAAAGGAAGATAGAATAAAAATTAAACTTTGTCTAAGCTACTGTGTACATGACAAGATCAGGTTGGGTTTTGTTTTCTGGATAATTTTTCTCAACAAACTTTATACAAAAATCCTACTAAAAATTAATACATTTTTTCATTAAATACTTTCATAAAGAAAAAAATCATAAAAGTCATGTAAGACTTGTAAGTTGGAAATGACTGAATATCACAAACACACACAAGGTTTATTATTAAGGCAGAATATCAGCCAGCTCTAGGGCTATTATTATAAATGTAGTCACTGATGAAGTGTGTTGTATTTATGATACGTAGATTTAAGAAAAACCTTATAAATTAATAGGTGTTTCGATTAATAATGTCGATTTTGCTAAGAGATGGCGTTACTAATACACTTGTTCGTATAAATGACATCTGTGGCGTTTCGGACGGTAAACATACGCTATTAAAAGCCAGTTCTTTTTTAATTGTCACTGTGCGAAAAACATAGTTCTCCATAGCTTTGAATATGTCTTGTTTCGTACCAGAAAAAGACATTTTGGGAAGTTTAATAACTGTCTTTCATTTGAAGAAAACGACTGCTGAAAGTTATCAATTTTTGGTTGAAGCTTATGGTGAACATGCTCCAATCCAAAAAACTTGGGTAAACCCAGGCCAGCCTTCAACAACACAATCAGTGCGCAATATACAGGGAAAGAAAGCTTTGCTGTGTATTTGGTGGGATAGTAGAGAAGCTGTGTATTACGAACTCCCGAAACCTGGTGAAACGATTTCTGACGATCGATACCGACAACAATTCATAAAGTTGAACCGAGCATTGACGGAAAAATGACCAGAATATGCCCGAAGACACGATAAAGTCATTTTTCAACTTGACAGTGCTCGGCCTCATGTTGCAAAATGTGTTAAAAACTATTTGGAAAACATCAAATCGGCATTCTACCCCACCCGCCGTATTCACCGGACTTAGCCTCTTCAGAGTACCGCTTATTTCGATCGATGCAGCACGGACTTTCAGAACAACACTTACATTCTTACGAAGAAGTGAAAATTTGGCTTGACGAATGGTTGGCCTCAAAAGACGAAAAGTTCTTCTGGTGCGGAATCCATTCTTTGACAGAAAGATGAGAAAAAGTCATAGCTAATGATGGCCAATAATTTGATTATTAAGGTAATTTATTTTGTGATGGAAATAAATGCTTAAATATTGCGGAAAAATCGACATTATTAACTAAAACACCTATTACATCTGTATAATAAAGAGATTTTCAATTTGAAATTTGATATAGGTGTGTATGTTAGAGTAAACTTCTCGGTTGGATTATACCTTAAGTAGATTTAATTATATTGAAGTCTCTATTTACCTTCTGGACTGCCGGGAGATCGATCTTAACTTAATGTTGTTATTATACGATCTTATATTACTAAAGTATGTTTATGTAACCAATTTTAAGTAATACACATTTTTTTGTTGAGGTGGCCAGAAGATGTCAGATTGCAAACTATTAATAAAAGTGATTGTCTCCAAAAGTACAGAACCAGTGTCATTTTAATTAAAAGTTAACATGTATACGATATTCAAAGTAGATCTCTCATTTTGTTCTGAAGTTATTGCGGAAACAGATATTATTAGATCTACCGAACGATGGATATTGGAAACCATGGTTCTTGTAACTTAGGGAACTTGCAACTTGAATAAATACAAAAATATTGGAGAGTAATTTCCCTTAATATACGTTACAAATTTTATCTTAATGCTTTAAAATTGCTACAGTACCAAAATATATTCTGCCGCGTTTTAACGAAATAGAACCAGTAATTAAAAACTTACTTGATTTGTGACTGGTTTGACAGTAGAGTTATCTAAAATCCTAGTTAGCTGCCTCTTGTTAAAATTTGAAACACCAATGGATTTGGCGAGTCCTTTTTTGTGGATTTCTTCAAATGCTTTCCATGTGTCTAAGTAGTCTAAATCACTGTAGAGCGTTTTACCGTCTGGACCAGTTGGTGTGTATATATCACCTTGCTAAAAAAATCAATTATTAAAATATTATTGATTTTGTATAGACGTCACTAAGGAAATATTAAGACTCTCGTTGCTTTAGGGTTTAATTTATCGTACTCCGTAAAGATGTTGGTAATTATTGAAAAGCTTTCAAATATTTGATTAAGGATGTTGAGCCTCTAAGCAGTATCAGTTGGCTTTAATTTCTACATCAGCTCTAAGGTTGCAAACATACATTTTTACAAAGAGTTCAATTTTTGGGCAAATTTACACAACTTTATCGTATGCGTATTGAGAAGTAGTGATTTTCACGACTATCACCCCAGCTTTCCATCATTTCTTGATGTCAGCCCTTCTGCAGAAGGTTTACTTAAAGTCTTTTTTTAGTATCTTTTAATCAGAAAAGAAAGGTCATGTAATAGTCACATAATTATTGTTTTTCTAAAATTCTCGCATATCCAAGGCAAGTTTCATTCTGGGTAAACGTACTATAGAAACTGAATTTCCAAGGACTTAAATTACGCTGTGTGCTCCCATTTTGTCTCTTCGGCCCGTCGCATTCTTATAATCAATCAAATAAATTTATACTTATTTATGAGACACTTTGTATTTCCAAAGCGAGATAAATATTAATTTTTTTTTTTTAAAAATCATAATTTACAAAATATTGGCTACTTAAGATTTATCTATAAAGAGTAATATTCATTCTTTTCTTAGAAAAAATCTAGAGTGGTTGGGAATGATGTAAAACATGATATCGACGTTTTTAAATATATTATTCTTAACCCTGAAAAAGATAAATAACTATACGATAAACTTTACAGTTCGACTAGTTAAAAATATACCAGTGTATCTAGAAGTAAAAACCAGTTAAAAAAACAGGATGATCTAAATAATTATAATATTCTGGTGAGCAAAAAAATCGACGCAAACGATTTTGCTTTATTTAACACCGATCCTTCAATTTAATTTTTAAACCGTAGTATTATTTTTGGCATTATTAGAATGCTCATTCTCTACTCTTTCTAATAATACCAAAAACATTTGGATCTCCAAAAAGTTTTACTGATTAAGACGGTTTTACTCAATAGAACCGTTTTTGCTCGCTCAGCAACGTACTCGTTGCGCGCTATTCGTCCCTATAAAAGTACATGCAACTGCATTTTCCTATCATTCCTTTATCGAAACTTGAACCGTTAAGATTTCTGCTATACCTGCTCACTAATTAAGTCATCGGAAAATGGATACCACCTCGGAAGAAACGGCACAAGTCATTGCCCTATTGCAAGAACTGCGTAACTGCTGTCTCCAGAGTCTGCAGACGTTAATAAGAGATTGGCGCCTTTACACGGAGACTAGGAACAGGAAGAAGAATATCTCGGAGCGAGATGATCACTTCACTGTCCCACACAACTGTAAAAAATCGTCATTTAACGGGCGTTGAGGTCCAGCAGGAGCTCCGAAAAGTTCATGGTCAGGCTGTCAGTCATTCGACAGTCAAAAGAAGACGTAAAGAAGCTAACCTAACTCCGAAGAGACCAGCTCCGAAGGGACCCAAATTGACGGCAGCTCATCGACAAGCGCGACTCAGATTTTCCCGAGAACATGTCGGCTGGACCTTAGAGCAATGGCACTCCGTTTTATTCTCCGACGAGTCCCGAATGTACCTACATGGCAATGCTGGAAGAAGACGTGTCAATAGGAGGCCTGGAGAGCGCTATGCGCAGTACTGCATTACTAAAATGGCCGCCGGGCGTGTGTGGAGGCATCTCACTGAATGCGAAAACCGTTTGGTTTTCATGACTGATGAGACTCGTAGCGGTGTATTAATTGCTCACCGGTACATCGAGGAGATCCTGCAGGAAATGTCTTCCTTACGCTGGGTTTGTTGACGATAGCTTCGTGCTAACGCACGACAATGCGAGGCCACCTGCTGCTGCATCGGCGAGGCGATACCTGGCGGAAGTGGGAATATCCACATTAGACGAAGAGTTCTAACCTCAATCCAAACGAGTACATGTGGGATGAGCTCAAAAGACTTAAAGATTGCGGTGGCAGAAAAGTGGGGAGAAATCCTACAGACTTTGGTGAAAAAGCTCATCCGCTCCATGAAAAACCAGATGGAAGCAGTAATAAGGACTAGGGGGTAACAAAAAATATTGATTTTGGTTTTTATAGTAAATTTAATTGTTAAACTTAAAACTTGTTCAATGTTTTTTCTCTTACCCCTATTTTCAATCCTTGTTCTCCTTGTTGTCCCTAACATAAGTAAAGATGGTAGAATGGAAAAAGAAGTGGAGAGCAGAATAAGTAAAGAAAAGGCGGTCATAAGGAACCTAAACTCTGTTCTGTGGTCGAAGAAGATAACGTCACAGAGAAAACACCTCATTTATAATGCACTTTTTAAGAGCATTGTGTTAT
Organism: Pachyrhynchus sulphureomaculatus; assembly: GCA_019049505.1. NCBI lineage: Eukaryota > Metazoa > Arthropoda > Insecta > Coleoptera > Curculionidae > Pachyrhynchus > Pachyrhynchus sulphureomaculatus. Next base: position 169,375,716 of record CM032454.1, on the reverse strand, counting down.
ACGGTTATGAAACTTGGCAATTAATGAAATGATTGGCACAGAAACTAATAGCACTCGAAATGGATTACTGGCGAACATTGGCTGGAGTGTCAAGAATGGATAATTATAAATGAAAGAGTAAGTGATGTAATGAACGTAAAAACCACGATTATTGAGGAAATTCAAAAACAGCAACTTATATGGTACGGACAAGTGAAAAGAATGGAATATCAAAGATGGTTCTAAAGTGGATTCGAAGCAAAAAGAGGAAAAAGTGAGACTAAGAGCGACATGGTCTGGAAATGTTCAGAATGTAATGTCATAGAGAAATGTAAGACCCGGAGGTTGAGAAAATCGAAGAGGATGGAAACTGGGAACTGGAAGGCGAAGAACGCTATAAAAAAACCGGATTGATGATGATCAATAAAAACGAATTTTTTTTTTTTAAATTTCTAAAAACTATTAATTCTTCTGTATGTTTTAAGGTCTTGGATGGATACTTTATCCATATATATATATATATATATATATATATATATATATATATATATATATATATATATATATATATATATATACAATAAGAAAAAGGCTGAGGTAGCCGTTTAAGCAAAACTATTATTTTTGTAATAATAATAGTAGAGGATGTATTTAGCACAGAGATTGATGCCTAAAAATGTTGTCCTTATCTTCCTTTAGTAGCTACCAGAACACAGACTCGACGATAAGTTTAATGTATGTCCCAATTTATCGTCCTCAATTAGTTAAACAATCCAGATTTATACCCTGCTTGGCATTAAGTAGTCTAGATTATATCCTATATATGTATTTCTAATCTATGCCACCGTTTTTAGTCTGTGAGTAGCAAGCAGTAAGTTATGTTGATAACAAACGTAAATAACATCTGACTCTTGCTCATAGGTGGAACAGATATGTAAATTATACGTAGCTTTGATTATATTAAAATCTATCGTATAATTTTTTTTTTTAGGAAAAAAATAAAAGGTCTTTTTCTCTATCCAGTAAAAAACAACTAATGGTCAAATCACTAAAAGGGTCTTAAATTTAGAGCCAATCTAATCGTCACTGAATTTAAAACATGATATCGTTCATTTGGCTTTTGTTTTTGACTGTTATATTTCACATATAAACGTCAGCAAGGAAACATTTTTAGGCGAAAATTTAAAATAAAAAAATAACTGGCCAAGTGCAAGTCGGACTTGCGCAATTAGTGTTCCGTACGTTGGACGCTTTTAAAATAAAAATTTTTGTTACGGAGGTATAAAATCATCAATGACTTTACAAAACACACCTCAAATAAGTTTTCAACAAAGTTTGTTTCTGATCTTTGTTGAAAACTCATGATCTTGAAATTTTTATTTTTTTATATACCAGATAAATTACACAGCCCCACAAAAAAAAAAAAGTGGGGTATACTTTTGATGCGATATGTCAGATCCGTAGTATTTTTGCCCGCTGATCACGAATCTGACGTCAGAATATCGCCATCACATCTCAATTTTTTTCTAACCTCAAAAAATAGGTAAAAATTAGTAAAAATTAAGAAAAATATACTCCTAAAAAATTGATTCAAGCTTTTTCATGAATCCAAAGATATATTAATATGTATTCGGACACGCTAAGCTAATATTCATCGGTTGGATTAAGCCATACAGTTCTGTTTTCTTTCTAAACTCAATAAATCAGACAGATATAGTGCTTCTCGAATGCAAAAAAACGAATTCAAATTAAAATTCAACCGATTCTTACCAAATTTGGTACACGGGGGTTTTTTGGGTTACTGATCATGAATCTGAGGTCGGATTTGCAAAATTCAAAATGGCGGATCCAAGATGGCGGACAAAATTTTTGAAAACCAACCGATTCCTACCAAATTTGGTATACAGTTGGGGAATCCTCAAACCTGATACTCTTAAACCCTAAACCCTGAAACCTTAGACTCCCACACCCTGTAACCTCAAAAAATAGACCTCAATAACTCTGTAACTTTAAAAATGAGACCCAATAAACTCAAAACCAGGACTATGATTTAAATCATAGAAAATCGGTATCAAGGACGATGGGATGACCATATGCTAGCGGACTATTGCTGGTCGCTAAAAAGAGAAACAAATCCTCAAAAGCGTTTGGGCAGAAAGCCTTTGAATAGGTCATTCGCGGAAAAAAGAACAAGATACAACCAAAAAAAGGAAAGTAAGGCGCGGGTCTAACCTTCGCAATTCTAGGGCTTAAGGGCCTACTATTTGAGAGTATATGGTTTAAAAGTCCTGGTTTTGAGTTTATTGGGTCTCATTTTTAAAGTTACAGGGTTATTGAGGTCTATTTTTTGAGGTTACAGGGTGTAGGAGTCTAAGGTTTCAGGGTTTAGGGTTTAAGAGTATCAGGTTTGAGGATTCCCCAACTGTATACCAAATTTGGTAGAAATCGGTTGGTTTTCAAAAATTCTGTCCACCATCTTAGATCGGCCATTTTGAATTTTGCAAATCCGACCTCAGATTCATGATCAGCAACCCAAAAAACCCCCGTGCACCAAATTTGGTAAGAATCGGTTGAATTTTAATTTGAATTCGTTTTTGCATTCGAGAAGCACTATATCTGTCTGATTTATTGAGTTTAGAATGAAAACAGAACTGTATGGCTTAATCCAACCGATGAATATTAGCTTAGCGTGTCCGAATACATATTAATACATCTTTGGATTCATGAAAAAGCTTGAATCAATTTTTTAGGGGTATATTTTTCTTAATTTTTACTAATTTTTACCTATTTTTTGAGGTTAGAAAAAAATTGAGATGTGATGGCGATATTCTGACGTCAGATTCGTGATCAGCGGGCAAAAATACTACGGATCTGATATATCGCATCAAAAGTATACCCCACTTTTTTTTTTTTGTGGGGCTGTGTTATTAAGGTGATGACTCGTGATATTTTTCGTTTAATCTATACCCTGTGGAGAATGTTCTAAAATTTTTTCAAAATTTTTTGATTAGCACTTTTCGAGATAAGAGGGGGGACAGCGATTTTTTGCAATTTTTTAAAAATAATACAAAAAAGTGAGCGCAAGTATTACATTATATGTATTTTTGAACTCGTGTCTTCATAAGTTTTTATTTGACACCCCACTTGATGACCTGGTAAAAAATTTTTTTTTCACTTCCGATTTCACCCTCCAAAACTAACTCTTTGAATCAAAATTTAACTTTCAAGACTACATGGCTCTTATGGGGCAATCAATTCCTATATTAGTGCCAAATTTCAACTGTCTATGTTAAATAGTTTTGGAGAAAATCAGGTGTGATAGACAGGCGGACAGACACCGAAGTGATCTTATAAGTACGGAATACTAAAAATAGAGAAACAGGACTTTAGAATAGGTAGCAAAATAACTGGTTTTTAGAGTTTTAAACTGGTGTATAATATTCATCATTGAATTATAATTAAAATCGATTTTTTTTGGTCTTCTAGTGCTTAGCTTTATAATTTGGTTAGTTTACCGGTGTTGTCAATTTAAACTTCTAATTTGTCAGATTAGATTAATTTTAAAATTAAATCTTTGGGGAATCAAGAAATTAATGTTTGGGGTTATTGACCCTGCAAAATGAAGACTAAAGGATCTGGATGCAGCTAGAATAAAAATAACGGCGGTTGTCAGACATAATGGATTATGTTTTATTCTTGTAGTCAAGTATGGAGGTATTTAAATCGTGCAGTATCCTCATTTTGAACTCAGAACAACGTTGATGGTTATTTCGTCCTTCTTATCAATGATCGGACAACCATAGTACATTGCATATTATCTCAATATTACGAAAGAGTAATATGTAAATTGTATGTGCAATAAAATAAAAATATACGCAGCTTTTTGAGAGAGTAATGTGCTTTATTATTAAATCAAATTATATAAATGCCTAAATTCCGAAAAGATGATAAATGCAGTATTGCCCTGTTTTAAAGTAATACATCCTAAAAAAAAAATAACTGCGCTCACTATCTGTAATGTTTGATGAAACCAAGAGCAGAATTATACCCAAGCTATCAGACTGAGTGGAATCCAGCAATACTTTGTATGCGCCTAGAATCGATTTCTACCTTAGCAAGGAAAATCTTAATCTTAGCTCTTTCTGATATGTTATGTAATTATAACATAAAAAAGTCAGTCTGAATATTTTTATTATTTTGATCGTAATTAGAGACATAAAATAAACAAATTATCTTTTGTATCATTTTGCGATACTTTTTAAGTATATGTTTTTGTTATCTTTTTGTGGTTTTATTTATTAAGAATTTTGATTCAGACGAAACTAAGATAAAACTAACACATATTAATATAAGTAAACTTATGATGCTTTTATGTTATGTAATCATATCTATCACAAGATAACAATGACTTCGAATATGGTAAAGTAAATTCAAGATCTGACTCATTTTCTCTCCGATATAGTACTAAATTACCGGCAGAACAGGCGGGCTTTCTTAGCAGATTCAATACCATTGACCACTTGCAGATCTTACGGACATTGTTAGGAAGAATAACCAAGTATAATTTCCCCGTTTGCCTGGCATTTCTAGACTTTCGTAAGGCGTTCGATTCGATAGAAACATGGCCCTTCCTAAATGATTTAGACAAAACCTGAGATTCCCCTAGGCCTCAAAAGTAAAGCCTACAATACTTGTATTCTGCCAGGCCTTGAGATGGCCTTGAAACAATGGCTTTAACACACGACAGGCTACGAGTAGCTCAAAGAGCCATGTAGCGAGTAAAGCTCGGTATATCATTGAGAGACAAGGTCAGAAATAGTATTATTAGAAACAAAACTAAAGTAACAGATGTAATGAAAAAAGTGGTCGAATTGAAATGGTGTTGGAAGAGGTATGTCAAAAAACCATGTAGCGTGCAATGTTCGGTATATCATTGAGAGACAAGGTCAGAAATTGTATTATTAGAAACAAAACTAAAGTAACAGATGTAATGAAAAAAGTGGTCGAATTGAAATGGTGTTGGAAGAGGTATGTCAAAAAACCATGTAGCGTGCAATGTTCGGTATATCATTGAGAGACAAGGTCAGAAATAGTATTATTAGAAACAAAACTAAAGTAATAGATGTAATGACAGGAGTGGTCGAACTAAAATGGCGTTGGATGGGGTATGTTGCTAGGCAGAAAGGTGAAAGATGAACCACCAAAGTTACATAGTGAAGACCTAGAGAAACAGAGTGGTGTAGGAAAACCAATAAAAAATGGATGACATAAAGGACGTGGTTGCAAAAAAGTGGTCAAAACAGGAGTGGAAGAAATACGAAGAGGCCTATGAAAGAAGACTGCTAAATTATAGTCAAAATGTGCTTTAGAATTATAACAATGTGCTTTAGTATTATAACAAGTAATTTTTTTTTAACAAAACTGCTTAAGATACTGGAGGAAAATTTATCAAAAATTAACGATTAATAAATACAAGTGTCGTGTTTAATAAAAAATTCAAATTTTCAGTTTCTAAATTATAATAAAATTCATTGTTACCATCCTAAGAATCACAAGAACACCTAAAGAACCTCGAAAATAGTGTTGTAGACGGTGATATATGTTATAGTAGAGTAGGTTTCGTACGTGTTATCAGCTTTGAAAATACATTTGTGTAGTAGAAAACAACTACAACCCCGCTGCAAAATCGAATCGATTTTTGCGACTTAGCCGGAAGGGATGGCACGCGATTTTAATATGCCCTTTGTAACTGATGGAGAGAATATTTTGCTTCTGTCATAGAGTAAAGAAACAGGTGACAACTTAGTACGATATAACTACATATTTTAATAAAATCGTTATTAATAAATAATTCAAAACTTACTTTAAATGGAGTTGGCCAGTGAATTAGGTACAAGTCCAAATAATCCAAACCCAAGTATCCTAAACTCCTCTTAATGGTTGGCTCTACCAAATCCGATCTCATCAGGTTACACCATAGTTTGCTGGTGACAAAAAGATCTTCCCTTTTAACAACTCCTTCATCAATTTTAGCTTTAATTCCAGCACCTACTTCTTCTTCATTCAGGTAGTATAAAGCACAGTCGAGATGACGATAGCCGGCGTCTATGGCATCTTTGACTGCCTGAGTGACTTCACCTGGTTTGGACTAAAAATATTGAGGTTTTTAAAGTTTGTGGGACTATAAGTGAATCTCTAAATATTGGATGTCTGATAAAAGTAGGCATTTAATTAATTTTCATTAATAAATTTATAGCTTTAAGTAAGAATTATAGACCAACTAAACTTTGCTTTACTATGATTTGTAATGGATTATTATTATTATAGATTTTCAAAAATCGATAAAGTAATGTACCTAAGCGAACACACAGTTCAAAAACGAAGCCTTAATTTACTTTCTCAAACACACAATCAAAACAACTTGATACTTAAAACGGTAGGTACTTTACAATTTATCACAAAAAAAGTTGGGCAGTGAGGAGGCTTCTGTGAAAACTCGAAATAATAAAAAAAAGATCGGCAAGTGGGGCTTGCCCAATTAGGGTTCCGTACGGTTATTGCTTTTGAAATAAAAATTTTTGTTACTGAGGTATAAAATGACTTTACAAAATACACACAAAATGAGTTTTCAATAAAGTTCGTTTCCGATCTTTGTTGAAAACTGATGACCTTAAAATGTTTGTTTTTTTTTTTATATACCTGACAAATTATCGAAGGTAATACACTCGTGATAATATTCGTTGAATCTACACCTTATGGAGAATATTCTAGAATTTTGTCAAAATTTTTTGCTCTGTACTTCTCAAGATAGGGTAGGTGGATAAAGCTTTTTGACATTTTTTTTTTAAATAATACAAAGAAAAGTGGGTACAAGTATTACATCATATATATTTTTGAACTCGTGTTTTCACACACATCCACACGTTTGACATCCCACTCGATGACCTGGTAAATTAATTTTTTTTCACTTCCGATGTCTCCCCTAAAACTAACCTCTTAAGTCAAAATTTAACTTTTAAAACTACACCGTTCTAATTAAGCCATCAATTTCTATATTTGTGCTAAATTCTAGTCAAATAGTTTCGGTGAAAATTGAGTGTGACAGACGGAGGAACAACGAAGTGATCCCATAGGTATTCCGTAAGGAACACTAATGACGTTATTTTAAAATTCCTCGACTCCAAGAATAGAAAAGGACGATATACATGAAGCTACCTCTCCTTCACCGCGCTAAACTCTGGAATATTTTATTCTAAATTATTATGCTTAAAAATTGTCCACCAAAACAGAAATCATCCCCTTCCCCGAAAGCGATATCCCTCAAAAACTCCTATTTCAAGTAATATATGCGTGCTAAATTAGAAAGCAATATTTCCTTTGGTTCAAAAGCTAAAGTGCCCTTAAATTGAAAGATTGTCCGACAGGCAAATAACCAAACTGCAAACATACGAACATAAAAACAGACGAACATATAAAAGCACAAACATACAATCGGATATACAGAGAGACATAAAGATAAATCAACAGATGAGGGGCAGATGGACCAACAGAAATGGGAAACTACATTGTTTTGAGATCTAGGAACCTCGAATCGTAAATAAGTGCAATAATTTTGGAAAGAAATTTTTCAGAACTACGATATTTTAAATGTTAAAAAGGGAAGTAAAATTAATATGACCACTTAATTATAATAAATTCCAACAGTCCCTGAATACGGCCCTGCCTATAACAGACGCAATAGATAAGCACAATAAATTAAGCGCCAATTTTTTTTTTTAACTTCTAGACTTTTGTAACACTCGTATACTACGTGATTTTAATACAAACATGAATTTATAGTAGATATATGATTTTATTTAATTTTTTAAAGGAAAATTATTATGTGTGTATACTTACTTTCCAGGTTCCCAATCCCAAAGCGGGCAAAAGTTTTCCATTATTTAAAACAACGTTTGGAACTTTTGGCGGCATATTTAAATTTTAATAAAAAAACTGCTAATTTCTAAAATGATGTTAATACGCGACAGTGAAGTAGGTGACTACGTAACTGCTAAATGCGATATAATTTTATAATTATTCGAAGGTCGCTGTTAAAATAGAAGTTTTGTATAAGCAGTTATCTAAACATAGGCGGCGACGAGTACAGATAATATAAATTTTTTATTAATAAAAGATCACCTAAAGCCTCACCAACACGTGACAGTAACATGGAGTGATATATCATAAAAAAAAACTAAAAGTTCTGCACCTTGATATCCGTAAGGCGATTATAGTGTCACAGAATTAAATTCGTTTTGATTGTCGTTTGCCATTCAACATACGCTATACGTAGTCTGTGGCGTAACCAACAGGGGGCAAGAGTGTTTAGCGTCCAACTAATAAAAAATATATAAAATCGCCTTTACAGAAAACATGTTGCTGTGTGACTTTTTTCAATTTTGGCAGCATAATTTTTGGGCGCCTAAAAAAGATGTACAAACATTACAGAAGTAAGGAATAAATTATAAAAGCTATGTTTGGATCTTGGATAAGACATTAATAGAGTTTAAATATACATAAATAAAAAGAATTATATTTTAGTGGGTTGACAACTAAACATTAAAGTCGAATTCATGGACCACAATTAAGATATAAGAGTGTATTGTAATCAGAAATCTATTTATGCCAACTGTAGCTGTATAGTGTAACAGAAAGTCAGTAAAATTACAAAAGGAAAGTTTGAAATAGGCATACAAGTAATATTATTTTGGAAAAATTTCTTACAACTAAAATATTACTTGTTTCTCCGAAATTCGTCGCAGTAGGGTCCACTCTCTATCAATTAGTAAACAATTAATGCTTATATATAATTACATTTGATTTTGGTGTGACAGATTGTAACTTTTGTTAAAGCCAACCAGCAACTAATGCGAGTTGTAAGGTCACGTTAAAAAATTTAGTCTCTCTAAACTCTTCAAAAATCGCTTGCAACATTTTAGCTTTGTGTCGTTTTACGTAGATAATCTCTATAGAAATATATTATGTGGACTTTGTTGTTCTAGTCGGACACAGCTTAAGAGTCTTCTGCAATTACGACACGTTTACCTCAGATAAATATTAAACAAGGCTGGCCTGTTTATTTACGAATATTACAATCAAGGTAGCAGCAGAGCGTAGAGTATTCCCGTTTGTAATTAAGGCTTTTTTGTTTTTACCGTGTTTTAAAAGGGTCCCCCCATAATTCCAAACGGGAGTTCACAGTCACTTCGTGGAATCAGATATAGTACACGTATATTAACTAAAATCTAAGTGATTGAGAATTCTGTGAAGAAATTACAAATCACGTATAGAATAAGCTTTTATGTTTTATATTTTTCAACACCAATTTTTCTTATTTTGGAGAAATTACTAGCACTAAAATGTCATGGATCCCTTCTAGAAATATATCTATTTGGAAGTATCATAAAATGTAATCCACTGTTCGTAAATGCTAGTACTAATTAATGTTTTAAAACAATGAAAATAGACAGTTAAGGCCATTTTTACTCTTCAAAATAGTTATTTAAGGACAAGATGGGTGCATTTTGTAATGAAAAGGAATCTTGCCATCAAATTATGAGTGAAATAAATAGTTTTTAAACCAATTAAAAACATTATATTTTCTACAAACAAACATAAATTGAAGTTTGAAGAATCTGTTTACGCACCAGTGCGTAAATTTATTTCAGGTACAAGTGCCTAAAATGACATGATAAGACAGTAAAATAATTATAATTAATGTTCTGTACTTGACGCTAATACGAAATTTGTATGAGCGTCTGTACTTGGAATTAGAGAATATATATACAACTCTAAAATTATAAATAATTCGGAAATGTTGGTAAAGGGACCGAAATAATCAGTTGTGTACCCGAGGGGAACCACGAGGCGCGCCTATGGATGTAGAAAATACGCCACTTACAAAAAGAACTTTTTTATTAGTGGTTCTTTATTATGAAGAATATTCACCTCACGTAATCGATTTTTAAATTGAGTGTTATTTCTTTAGAGTTCCATCTTAAGTAGGGATTTTTTTTTGTGAAAAATTTTCTCACTCAACTATCGATTTTTACTTTACTGTGTTGAGAGGGGTTTATGCCTTTAGAGTTTCAATGCAAGAAGCTCTTTTTTTCATCAAGGGATTTCGCTACCCGATTTTCATTAGATGTCCCACCCCCTTTGTAAGTAACTCTGCCTTTAGCGTTCGCTCTTTTTCCTTAAAAAAACGACCTTTTTATCCATATGCCTTTGAACTGGGCTACACCACTGAGATTAAATTTTAAATTAATAAAGGAAAATATTCTATATAATAAATCTATTTTATATAGACAAATACATTCTTGTTTGCTTGAAAATTCTGGCTAAATAAAATAAAATAAATGCTGCGTAATGTTGAATTTATAAAACTAAGTCTATCAAACTACTGAAAAATTGAAAATTTTTGAACGATTTGTTTTTTTTTTTTTCTGTAGGTTTTTTGTTAAATCTCTCTGATATTTTTAAAACATCACGAGATTAAAAGTTAACAAAATATTCATATTTTTTTTTTTATTAAATATAAAAACCATTCAATGGAGATTTATAATTCGAATTATAATTTAAATTATTATTGCTATAGATACTTAAGAATATTACTTAATTTACGTAAGTTATCAAATTACAAATAAATCAAGGTCTGGCGACTCTTAAAAAAAATAATGATAACAAATTCATCGTGTCATTTTATCTAAAATATTTTAAAATATATATTTAAGAATATATTCCTAAAAATCTCATAAATTATATAAAATTAACTGATAAGGAAACAAATTATAAATTTTATTTTTATTTTCTTCAATCACTACAAAAATTATGTAATATATATATATATATATATATATATATATATATATATATATATATATATATATATATATATATATATATATATATATATATATATATATATATGTAATGGATAACTACTTAAAAGGTTATTTTGTCGTCATCAAAAGGATAGTTCTTATGGCCCATACAACTGAAAGACAAAAATCGAAATATAAATTATATTAATATTGACTATAAGCAAAGAAATATTTATATCTAGAATACACAATTCCATGGGCTCTCATTATGCCAATAGATAGTGTGACGTTCTTGGTTAATCACAGACAAATCAAATTTAAGTCGGTTTTAAGAGGGATTATTACTATTTAAGCACCGTGAAAAAATGAAACCTAAGTGAATTGGTCACCTAGTTTTTGAATAATAATAACGGTAACAAAAGTAATAATAAATAGCCTGAGTCCCTCCAGTAACTAACATATAGCGACCCCTTAGAAACAGGGCTTTTTTTTTATTGAGGAGATGTTCTGTGAGTTGCCTCCGGTTATTGATTTTTAAATGGGGTTTAAATTTCACTAAATGATTTTTTTTAATGAAAAATCTCCACCCCCACGTAAGCAATATTTAGTTTACTGTATTGGGAAGGGCGAAAGATTTCGGAATGTCCCTTGTGTGCCTTGCCCCTCCCTATTTTTCATTTTGCTTCCTTTCGTTTGTTGATTGGCGCCCCACCTCCAAAAACAGGAGCCTTTAATTTTCCCTTTTTTTCCATAAAAAACGCCTTTTGTATCAATATAGCCTCTTAACGCTGAGCTACGCCCCTGCTAGTAGAGGACAAGACACACGGTATTAAAATATATGAAATGACTTAGAACCCAAATCGTGGAACTCATTTTACACTCTACGTTATTGTTCACAATAAAGCACTTCTACATGCATTAGAATTTTAAAAAATTATACTTATTTTAAAAATCGATGACCCGGGGTGCATATTTTTCACAAACCAGAACTCCCAATAAAAAAGTTCCGTTTCTAAGGAACGTATTTTCTACATTCATGAAGGCATGGATCCCTCCCATGGCTTTGCCACAAAGTAATCTTAGATGTTACTACGATTGACGGCAAATTTAAATTCTTAAACTTACTCATGATGTGGATGATACCTGACATTGCGGTTTAAAATTCTAATGGCTTCCATGTCGGTCGAATTCAACTCAAAATCAAAAATGTCGATGTTTTCCTGTATTCGTTCTTTGTTAGTTGATTTTGGTATCGGCACAACATGTTGTTGTACTAAAAATCTTAAAATGATCTAAAAAAATGTAATAAATTTGTATAAAAAGATTTTATATATTAAATTGTTGCAAATAATCATTGATGAAGCAGAATTATTTCTAAATTGTATTTTTTCTAGCCTAGTCTCATGGATTACAAAGTATACGAGGACTGCCTTTTAAGTTTTTACAACAAAGAAAGATTTATACACTTTTGTATGCTTTCGAATCAATTCTCGAAATATTTTTTTCACTCTGAAGTTGGTATCTTAAAAACATGGTTTTGGAAGGATTTAACACCTTCTTGAGGCGATGAAAATCGCTGTCAATGCATTTTTTTTGACATTCGCGAATAAAAAGAAGTCATTAGGCGATAAATTAGGTGAATATGGACAATGAGATATTAATTCGATGTTTTTCTCCATCAAATAATCAATTGTACGTACCGCGTGAGAGTTGGCATTGTCATGATGAAGAATTTTGGTTGTTTTTCCTGATTTCATCGATGACTTCTGGCAAACAAATTGTTGTATACCATTCAGCATTAACTGTTCTTCGATCCTCTAAAGCAATGGTTGCAACATGTCCAGTATAACCAAAGAAACAAGCAATCATATTCTTGAAGTGCTTCGTTAACGAACCAGTTTTGTAGGATTCGGTTCATCTTGGAACACCCAAACAGTTAATTGTTTCCGGCTTGTACGAATATATTCAAGTTTAGTCTCCTGTTATGATGTTGTATACGGATTTTACACCTCCTCGGTCGAATTTTTTGAGCATTTCCTTACACCAATTAACACGAGCTTGTTTTTAAGTTTTGGTCAAATTATGCGGAATCCGTAGGGAATAAATTTTTTCCGTACCTAAATGTTGATGCAAAATCGATTGTACTGCAGCCTTCGATATGCCTAAGGATGCCTCTGTCTCACGGTAAGTCACATGCCGATCCTCTTCAGTCATGTTGAGCACATCATCGATGTTTTTTCGAACAACAACCGATTTTGGTCTATCCAAAAGTTGAACGAAGCGATTCGAGGCATTGTTATTGAGTTAGGCTTATATTAAAGTCGTAAAAATCACAACGAAAACCTTCACATCAAATTTCCATTTGTTTACAAAACTGTTTTTTTTTTTCAATGCTCACTGTAAACAAACCACTCAGTCAGTTTCCGAGCTGCCACTGTTCTAACAATAACAAATGTGATAATGGTAATGTCACATCTCAATAGCGCCATTTAGTGGTCGTTTGTAAAAACTTAAAAGGTTGTCCTCGTATATGAATTCCAATCAAGTCTCTTTGGATAATGATTACTTCAATGTTAAGACAAGTAGTAATGTTCACGTAAGTTCGGGTTAACTTATAAATCCTTCCACTTATTTCCAAACATGACTTTTTCGCCAAAATTTGTGTAACAGATATTAAATATGGACAATCTGAAAAATTGTATTTTTTGCACAAGTGCATCAATACACTAAAAGTTTCCCATTCGACTTCTCCATTTGAGCCAAATATCTTTCCCTGGGCCATCTTTTCAAATTTGGAAAGCTGGTGAAAACAGAGGATGAGAAAGCATTTCATAGCCTAATTTCACCATTGATTTTATGAAGTTGTGAACTGGTGCATTATCTTGGTGAAACAACAGTTTTTCTTCGCTAAATGCGCCCTTTTTTCTTGATGTCACCATTCAAACGGCCCAATAAACCAATATAATAGCCTCCGGTGATTGCTCGCCTCCTTCTCAAGATAGTCGATCGGTATTGCACATGACAAAAAAATTGCCAAAACTTTTTCAGCTGACGTTCGCGTTTTTTGACTCTTTGATCAGTTTTCATGCGGTTCCACCCACTCTGCGGACTGTCTGTAGACTCAGGAACGTAGTGGTAGATCCATGTTTAGTCCATTATTACGAATAGACGCAAAAACTCGTTTAGATTACGCTGAAACAGTACCAATCAGCGTTCCGAATCTTCGACACGTTGCTGTTTTTGATCAATTGTGCGAGCGCGCGGTACCCATCGGGCACACAATTTTTTTCATATGCAAATTTTCATGTAAAATATACCTCACACATTCTGTTAATATCTTCACGATGTCAACTGTCTCTCCCACTTTCACTTTGTGGTCATTCAGTACAATATGGTGGATTTTTTTGTGTTTTTTGAAGTGACTACCTCAATGTTTAATCAACACACGAAATTCGTTTTGTTCCATCGTTTTGCAAAAATCAAAAGTAGCGCCACTCAAACAACTGTAACTCGCAAATTAATAGAGAAACTGTCATGAAAATTTTCTTTTGAAAGTTGACACTAACTAAAAATCATATGGTTTTTTTTTGTTTGTGCTGCCATGTCTCGGAAAGTCTCTAGACTTTTTACCACATGTAAGTATGAATAAATTGATTCGCATTTTTAAAATTTACATTTTTTGTAATTATTATTGTAGATGCAAAGACTATGTAAATAATCGTTACAAAAAATAAATGATTTCTACAACAAAAGTTATTACAAATTAAGCCAATGTAGTAGAATGCATAATGAATCTACTTTTTGTAAAATTATAATGAAAAAAATTTTAAAACAATTGAATTTTTTTTTTGTTATAAAGGAGTAGGTTCCAGTGATAGTTTTATTTACCTGTGCAGGGGTTTTCTCATATTTCTTAGCTAAATCCTTAATTTTTGGTTCATTTAGCACTGATGGATCTGATTCTTTTGCCCAAGGTCTGTCTCCGGAACCTAGAGGACTGTATCCCGTTAGGACAATATTTTTTGACAAGCAAAATGATAATAATTCTTCCTGATTTAAGTACGGATGGCATTCTACCTAAAATGATTAACTTTTTGTTACTTTAAATAAAAAATAATCGGCCAAGTGCAAATCGGAAATTTTTTCAAAATTTTTTATCAGTACTTTTCGAGGTAAGGATTTTTTTTTTTAATAATTTTTTAAATAATATAAAGAAAAGTAGGCGCAAATATTATATTATATATATTTTTGAGCTGTTTTTATAAGCTTTCATTTGACACCCCACCCGATGACCTATAAAATTTTTTTTCACTTCCGATTTCACCCCTCCAAAATTAACCCCTTATGTCAAAATTTAACTTTCAAAATTACACGGCTCTGATGAGGCCATCAATTCTTATATTAGTGCCAAATTTTAACTTTCTATGTCAAATAGTTTTGGAGAAAATCGGGGTGACAGACGGACAGACAGACAAACAGACACTGAAGTGATCTTATATATGTTCTGTGTGGAACACTAAAAATATACCATTTTACAACAACTATCTTTGACTACTACGCTGGATTTCTGGAATCTTTGACACAATAATACTACGTAATAGTTACCACTACTACACCAAATACTTTATTTTGCCCTTGACCCGTATTTTACTAGTCACGTTAGCATCATCAGGAGCGATGATTGACTAAACCTAAGATAAAAAACTAGTCTAGTGTTTGTATCCTGGATTTAGTCAATCATTGCTCCTGATGATGCTAACGTAATTAGCAAAACGCACTTCGAGTGCAAAATTAAAGTATTTGGTGCAGCAGTGATACCATTATGTGGTATTTTCGACTAGTAAATTAAATATGGTTTACATTAATACCTGATTAACCATAGGTTTAACTGTAGCAATTTCCAATACTCTTTTAAGTTGCTCAATGTTAAAATTAGATACTCCAATTGATTTTGCCAAACCTTTTTTTATAAATTTTTTCCATTGCTTTCCAGGTATCAACATAATCTACATCACTAAATTTTGTTTTACCGCTTGCATGTTTTGGAACAAATTCACCATCTTCCTAAAATAAACGACATCATAAAATATTTTTTTTTGGGGGCAATGTGTGCATTTCACCAAATCCACCATACCACCACTCATACGGCCAGATAATTCTATTGTAACGACACCTATTGAAAAAGCGAACTTGTTGGCTGAACTCTTTGCTTCACATTGTACTGTCGATTTCCAAGGAAAAACACCACCTACTATTTCCATATTGCAGTCAAGGATGCCCGATATTGTCTTCAGACAGCGTATCATAAAGCATATTTTAATGAAGCTAGACACCAAAATAGTTCTGAAAAATTGTGCGAGGGAACTAACACCAGTTTTCTGTAGACCTTTCAACCTATCCTACAGAAAGGAAATATTTCTTTCCTGCTGGAAATATGCCACAGTTCAGCCGATACCTAAAAAAGGCAAGAAGACCTTGTCAAATAACTACGAGCAGTCGCACTGCTTTCAATAATATCGAAAGTCATGGAAAAGGTTATCAATCAGCATCTTAAAATATTTTGAAGGATTCGACATTATCAGGAGATCTTCTGACTTATGTAACACATGTTTGGAACAACGTAATTGAATATTTTGGAGAATCTCGAGCGGTTGCTCTTGACATATCCAAGGCCTTCGACCGCGTTTGGCACGATGACTCCATCGTGCCAAACGCATTGGGTAAGCTACGCCCAACGTATTGGGTAAGCTGCGCTCTTATGGTATGTCTGAAAAGTTCTGTTTGTGGTTCTCATGTTTCCTCAGAGAGCGTTCTTTACGCATGGCGGTCGACGGATTTCTTTCTAACACCTTCACTATCAACGCCGGTGTGCCCCAAGGCTCCATGCTGTCTCCTACTCTTTTTCCCATTTACATTAACGATCTGCTTGAAAAGATCGGGAATCCAATCTACAGCTTTGTAGATGATAGTATGCTTATCACTTCATTCACTTTGAATGCTCGGACATCGGCTACTCAGGCGAATATCCGCAGACAGCAGGAAGTCATTCAACTTAACAAAGACCTGGAGGAAATTCTATCTTGGGGTGACAGTAATCAAGTGGAATTTAACGCTACAAAAACCCAGGCGGCAGTTTTTTTCTAAAAAAGTTAACGTTGCTGAACCCGAGATAGTCATGTCGGGGCACTCCATTCCCCTAGCATCACTCAATTTGTTGTGCGTTAATTTGGGAACAAATATGTCCTGGCATGAAATGTTGCAGGCATAGCAAGGACAGCTTCGCAAAGGTTGGGAATATTATTTCGAGTCAGAAAGCTTTACACTCTACAACAACTGTTAATTCTTTACAAAGCTCAAATTCGTCCAACTATGGAATACTGCTCCCATGTTTGGCGCTCCGCTCCCAAATACATATTGCATTTGTTGGATTCTGTTCAGAAAAAAGCTGTTTGTCTGACTGGAGACCTGGAACTGACCGGCGGCCCTGATTCGCTGGAACATTGAAGAACGGTGGGCGACTTGAGTCTGTTCTACAAGTATTTGCATGGAAAGTGTTCGAAGGATGTAGCCCGCTTAATTCCTCCGAGAGTGGTGCATGTTAGAAATACACGGCGCGCTAATACTTCACATCCGTATGAGGTTCAGCTTGTTACTCCGCATACAATGCTTTTCAAGCAGTCTTTTATATGGAGAACATCGTCCTTTTGGAATAATTTGCCCGGGGCTGTATTTTCCACCGAGTACAATTTACAGGGATTCTAGAACAACGTAAATCGCTTTTTCCGCACACATGCCGCTCCTGGAGTGCTTTAAGGACTTCCCTGTAGCACGTCGGCTATACCCATAAAAAAAAATCCTTTATAGTGAACTAGACGGAGGGTTCTAATTGATGTTAATACGTACCATTCTATTTTTTTATACATATACTATATCAAAGAAGTAAAATATAGACTTACTTGGAATGCTGTTGGCCAGTGAATTAAATACAAATCTAAATGGTCGAGGCCAAAATTTTCTAAACTTTTTTTTAAAGTCGGTTCAACTAAATCAGGTCTCATAGAATTACACCAAAGTTTACTGGTAATAAACAAATCTTCTCGTTTAACAACACCTTCTTCAATTTTCTCTTTTATACCTAATCCTACTTCTGCTTCATTTTCATAAAACATTGCACAATCAAAGTGGCGGTAACCTGCATCTATTGCATGTTTAATTGCATCTTTTACTACTCCAGGTTTTGCCTAAAAATATATGCTACAACGCAGGGGTTTTCGAAACAAGTATTTGCTAATTTTGATTAATTGATAATCTAGATTTTTAATTAAACAAAAATCTCAAAAAGACTCTATTAAATTTGTTGTTATTTGTAAATTGATCCTACTATACAGCATCAAATTTTGATCAGTTAATATGATCTTGAGTTGTTAGAAACAGCCCGAAATAGAAAGTATTAAAAAATGATAAAAACATGACCGCAGAAGAAATATAAACTGAAGACTAAACTAAACTAAAGACAATTAATTGCAAAAGGAGTGACGTAAAGGATAGAGACAGAAATGCAGTAGCCAACGTGATATAGGAACTAAGGGACTTCCACAAAGTATCCGTAAGAAGTAGTACGATTGAGGAATAGGATGAAGATAACTAGATATGATCAAAAGGCACTCATTTAGGTAAAAGGCCCTGGCACTATTGGATAGAACGTTTTAGAAAACGAGACGAGATATTCTGAACTAATTATCTAACATAGATGATTAAAGGTTCATCGAAGAGTTAATGCCAGGGAGTTAATCAAGACCAAATTATTTGGATTATCGATAGAGATTTGGCATTTGGATAGTTAATTTGTAAATGATCGATGGTGTCAGAGAGCCTAAAAATAGAGCAAAAAATATTCCCCTATTTATAAAAAATACTTACCCGCCATGTACCCAAACCCAGAAAGGGCATGTGCAAACCATTGTTTAATTTAATTTTTGGAACCTTGACAACCATTGTTAAAAATGGCTAAAAGCTGTTAAAAAATAATAGTGAGCATAGTGAGCTTATCACAGAAATTAATATAAAAATATATTAATCTTTTAATGCAAATTTATTATTGGTTAGTATTTTAATGAATGTTATAGTTTTAATTGTTGTGAGTTCTACCAAATATTCCATTTGTTTTGCAAATTAAGTCTGTTTTGATAGTTTCTGACCCCTTAGTGATAACGAATATTTTTTAAAATAACAGAGAAAGAGAAATAGCGATTAAAACAAACTAAATCGACTAATAAATATTTTTAAAAATAAGGTTTAAGTTGTGTGGCCTTAGGAGAGTATGTTTTGAATTTTAAATAGTGCATGCAGAAATTAATTGTTCTGTTTCTTATACATCTTGTAGATCTGATGATCTGTTAATTACGAGGTTGTGGGATCTCTTGAAAGGTAGGTTGCCAGCTATTTTGCCATCTTTTTGTTGGTCTCCCCGGTAGACGTTTACTTGCTGGTTTTCCTTCCAGAGTGATCCTTAGTAGTCTATGCTCCTCCATTCTTTTTATGTGGTTATGCCAGTGTCTTCTTCTTTCTCCAACCCATTTTACTACCCCTTCCACGCCACATTGTCCCCTGATGTCAGTGTTTCGTATCCTATTCCTCTTTGTCTTACCAACTATTGCTCTTAGGGTTTTCATTTCGGCAATACGTGTATACGTACTTTTTGTTTTGTTGGTATCTTCTTGTGATTCTATACTGTAGATCATTACACAGATATATAAAGAAAAAATTCTTTTTCTTTTAAGTGAGACACGTGCTTTCTTAAATATTTTTTTATGCTAAATCCAAAAAAATCATAAAAAAATACCACCACCGTGAAGGTTTTTTCAGAAAACAGACTTAAAGTTACCAGAAAACTATTAAATTGAAAGTAGTACTTTTTAATAAATAAAATGTAAAACTGTTTCATCATTAAAATTATGGAATAAAAGTATTATTTCGGAAATTTTTAAATGTTCTTAATCTACATTTATCATAAAAAACTTAAAAATATTAGGTTTTAGTGTTCATGTTTAACAAATAACGCGCATACACCACCTTTAACTAAACTACGTAGAAAAATGTTGTTTAAAATAAATTTGTGCCATCGCTAAATTAAAAGTTGTTTTTAATTTTTATTAATATTGAACAAAACACTCACTCATTCACTCGCTCACTCACACGCGAGTCTCACTCACTCACTTACTCGCTCGTTCACTCATTCATTACCTCATTTACCCCCTCACATTCCCCCATATTCACTCAATCAGTCTATCCACAAAATTGACTTCTAAAGCTGTCAAGGGATATACATTAGACTGCATATTGCAACCTTTTGTTTCTAAATAGTAAACGGATATTTTCTACTCATGTTTTGATATCAAATTCGAATTTGAAACTTAAAAAACTACTAGAAATGATAGTTTTGTTCAAAAAAACAAATTCTTGTGTAGCTTTTGCATTTATTTACTTAAGGAGTTACATTACTTTGGCGCTCGGAAAAAAAGGTATAAAAATAAAAAAAAAATTTGACGCAGCTATTAAATATATAAAAAAAAATTCTTTTACACATATACATAGTAGTTTTGTGAATAATATGAAATAATAACGAATAAAAAGAATTAAAAAATGACGGAGATATGAGCCATCAAGTAGGACCCTCTTTTGAAAATCCTTGCTGATGGTGTTCTTATTTTCTCTGTCAGGCACCGTCTGAAAAATAAAAAACAATTTTTTTCTTATTTAGAAAGGTAATAGCTAAGATGTAGCATAGGAAAAAAAAATTAAAATTTTTTTGTAGAAACGGAATTTTCAGTTTAAAAAATTTATAACTTATGAACGTGGCACCCAATCAAAAAAATCTTATGCTACATCTTATATAATATTATAAAGAATATGTGTTGTAAATTTTAACAAAATCGGTTACGTAGAGCTATCTTTAACACCAATTTGAAAAAAGTAGTTTAAAAAAAAAACGTAAAAGAAAAAACAGTACGGCGTCAGCGTCTTATAACCATTTTTTTTTTTTAAATTACCTTCAATCTGCGATTCCTGGACTGAACGTGTGGTCTTCCATTGTTACCGCGATGTCCTCCAACTCCTTTTGAGCAGCTCTTTTCAATTTCCTGGCCTCTTTAGTCTCCTGTTGGGCTCTCATGTTGGCTATAGATATTCGTTGAGAATCCAAGTTCTCGGTAAATCGCAGCGCGCTTAGGCCAATTACAAGGTTTAATAATTGCATCATTTGTAATACATTATTATATCCATCATTAAATATACTAGCTGCAATCTCAAAATATTTGTGCTACCGTAATGCATTTTTAGAGTTATAGACCAAATGACAGCAGTTAGACCTTTGTTGTTATTCTAAGTGCATCCTTTTAAACAGCGTTCTGATAAAGGACTGACTAAAAGAACAATACCCTTTGTTAAGGCTTTGACCGCTCGTGCCGGTCCGATCGCTACCTGAGTTTCGGGGCGACTCTTTGCCGCGCTCACTTCTAATTGCTATAACTTCGGAAATAATTTGAATTTTGAAATGGTTAAACGTTTAAAATATTCTTAAAACTATAAAACAATTTATCTAGCTAAAAAAAAATAATTAAGTTTTTTGAAAATCTCGAGGTGGTGTAACCCCTTAAAAAAGCATTTTACCAACCACATAGCACCCGTTTTGTTCAAACTGAACATAAAACTTTATTTTTTGGTGTCAAGTCAGGATTAAGAACTTCAAGAAACATTGAAAATAATAGTTTAGTTCAATATTAATAAAAATTAGAAACAATTTTTTTGGATTCAGTATAAAAAATACTTAAGAAAACACGTGTCTCACTTAAAAGACGGATTTTTTTTTATTTAGTATACCTGTGTTATGAGTCTCGTGCAAGGCTTGTGTATTTTAGCCTGGCTGTCTGTTCGTATGTTTTGATTGGTCCATACAACATCTCTTAAGCAGACTGATATAACTGCTGATTTATTAATTAATCCCCTAAGGTCTCGGACTGGATCATGATAGCCTTATAGGTCTACAAAAACTGTGTTAACTGTGCTATGGGTTTACCTTCCACTGCGAGTTTGCACCTGTTGGGGTTTTTTGGCAATAGTGGTGCTTTTGGTCTTTTCAGTAGATATGCTCATTTTAAGAAATTATTTAATACTTTTAAACACCTTCTTTAAGTTAAACCTATTATATTTCTAACTAGATGTTATTAGGAATTTCCATGCAATACGAAAATAAAAAAATTGTACAATTATCAAACATTTTATGGTACAACGCAGAACTTTTTTTTTTATGGGTCTAGCACACGTGCTACAGGAAAGTCCCTAAAGCGCTACAGGAGCGACACGTGTGCGGAGAGGAAAGCGATTCACGTTGTTCTTAAATCGCTGTAAATTGTACTCGGTGGGAAACACAGTCCTGGGCAAATTATTCCAAAGAGATGATGTTCTCCATATAAATGACTGCTTGAAAAGCGTTGTACGGGGAGTAACAAGCTGAACCTCATACGGATGTGAAGTATTAGCGTGACGTGTACTTCTAACATGCACCGCTCTAGGAGGAATTAAGCGGGCCACATCCTTCGAACACTTTCCATGAAAATACTTGTAGAATAGGCTCAAGTCGCCAACCGTTCTTCGATGTTCCAGCGAATCAAGGCCACCTGTCAGTTCCGGGTCTCCAATCAGACGAACAGCTCTTCTCTGAATAGAATCCAACAAATGCAGTGTATGTTTGGGAGCGGAGCCCCAAACATGGGAGCAGTATTCCATAGTTGGTCGAATTTGAGCTTTGTAAAGAATTAACAGTTGTTGTGAAGTGTAAAGTTTTCTGGTTCGAAATAATATTCCCAACTTCTGAGAAGCTCTCCTTGCTATGCCTGCAACATGTTCATGCCAGGACATATTTGCTCCTAAATTTACGCCCAACAATTTGAGTGACGATGTTAGGGGAATGGAGTGCCCCGACATAACTATGTCGGGTTCAGCCACGTTAACTTTTTTAGAAAAAACTGCCGCCTGGGTTTTTGTAGCGTTAAATTCCACTTGGTTACTGTCATCCCAAGATAGAATTTCTTCCAGGTCTTTGTTAAGTTGAATGACTTCCTGCTGTCTGCGGATATTCATCTGAGTAGCCGATGTCCGAGCGTTCAAAGTGAATGAAGAGATAAGTGTACTGTCATCTGCAAAGCTGTAGATTGAATTCTCGGTCTTTTCCAGCAGATCGTTAATATAAATGAGAAAGAGAGTAGGAGACAGTATGGAGCCTTGGGTACACCGGCGTTGATAGTGAAGGTGTTAGAAAGAAATCCGTCGACTGCCACTCGTAAAGAACGGTCTCTGAGGACACATGAGAGCCACAAACAGAACTTTTCAGACATACCATAAGAACGTAGCTTAGCCAACAGCCCATCGTGCCAAACACGGTCGAATGCCTTGGATATGTCCAGAGCAACCGCTCGAGATTCTCCAAAGTGTTCAATTGCGTTGTTCCAAACATGTGTTACATAAGTCAGGAGATCTCCTGTTGATCTATTTTTACGAAAGCCATATTGGTGATCACTAATAATGTTGAATCCTTCAAGATATTTTAGAAGATGCTGATTGATAGCCTTTTCCGTGACTTTCGATATTATTGAAAGCAGTGCGATTGGTCGGTAGTTATTTGGCAAGGTCTTCTTGCCTTGTTTAGGTATTGGCTGAACTGTGGCACATTTCCAGCAGGAAGGAAATATTCCCTTTCTGTAAGATAGGTTGAAAAGTCTACAGAAAACTGGTGTTAGTTCCCTCGCACAGTTTTTGAGAACTATGGCGGGTATTCCGTCAGCGCCAGAAGCCTTTTTGGTGTCTAGCTTCATCAAAATACGTTTTATGATACGCTGCCTGAAGACAATATCGGGCATCCTTGACTGCACTATGGGAATATTAGGTGGTGTTTTTCCTTGGAAATCGACAGTAGAATGTGAAGCAAAGAGTTCAGCGAACAAGTTCGCTTTCTCAACAGGTGTCGTTGCAATAGAATTATCTGGCCGTGTGGGTGGTGGTATGGTGGATTTGGTGAAATTTTGACTAACTGCCTTAGCGACTTGGTATGAATTGCTGTTAAAAAATCTTATGTCAACTAATCGTGAGAAATTTGATCATCCAAAAATGTCCCATTTAAACGTGTTAGTAGTGATAAAATATAATTGTCGCAGCTGTAAAATTTAGACAAATCTTCATTAAAAGTTACTTGTTTAAACTGGTAATCATGCATTTCCAAGCCATATTCATAATTGATATTAGTGTCATTTTTTTTTTTAATAAGAAATACTCATTTTGGTCAGGAAAATTCGTTCTTAATGTGATAGAATGAACGTAAGGGCTGCATTTATAAATTAATTTTACCATTATTGGTCAAGAAACATAACTGAAAATTTTTCAATCTATTTGTATCAAATTACGTGATTATAGTAACTTACTCTTATTTAGCTTTTACCAGAATAGCCGTTCATCTGAAGAAGCTTTGTATTATTTTTTCCTGGGTCTAAAAAACACGATTACTACATATCGTACTGGATTTCCAACAAACAAAAGTTTCATAACTTTTTGGAAAGCGTCCAAAATGTTGTATCTCTAACTATCAAGAGTAAGAAGTCATCCAGTCACGTTTATCTTGCTAATAGGAAAATACTAAATTACTTCTCGAAACCCAACGGTAACCTATCGTACTAAAGAAGTCCAGCAAAATCCATAAACCAGACTGAATTAATTTTCGGCAGGGTTTCACCTTCAGTAAATTTCTTCATAGGCAAGCATCAACATTTGATACCATTTATGATATTTATTGATTGTCATAACCCTGTTAAGGGTATGGTTCAGATATTTTATTATGGAAACGTCATCCATAACAAGAATCCTTTTCTGACACGTATTTTTCAGGTAAGAATATGAGAGAGAAAGAAAAAAATTCCAATTTTACTTATCTTTCGAGCCCGATAAGAGTTTTAGATCCGTTTTTTCCTTTTATGAAGCATAACACCTTTTTGAGTAGTGAGCTACTTGCAGATTGTAATCTAAAAACAGAATTCAGAAAATCAGGAAAATATTTCCGTTAATATGAAATTTCAAAAGAAATTAAGTAAATAGCACCTTTGCCACATGTAAATTAAGCTTTCTGAGATATATAATTTTAGTATACAGTTAATACTAAAATAGAAATAAGAAAAAAGCACCTTCTTTACTTAAAAAACGCATAAGCAATTTGGCAACGTCGCCTGTGATGTGCTTGGGAGACATATTTTTCATTTGATTTTAACTTTGAACCGTCATAAAAAAATTAGCTTATCTACTAAACGGAACAGCAACAGAAAATTGGGCGAACAAGTGTAAGTACTTATTTACATAAAAACTAATTTTAAGTAAATATTCCAGTTCAAAATTTTCATATTAAGGGGACTTTACCACTAGCAAGTTCTGAAGGCATAAAAATTTTATTTTTTTAGAATATTTCCTAAGCATAAGAAAAACTCAAAGTTTCTCTCCCATCAACTTGTGTCGCTTATAATCTACTAAAGTTAAAACAATGAATCATATTTTTCGTTAAAAGGTCATTTTTCTTTAATTCCCATAATTTTTTTCAGTTTTCAACAAAAAAAAATGTAGTCAATAGTTTTAACCTCAGTAGACTATAGGCGCCACAAACTGATGTGAGTGAAATTTTGAATTTTTCTTGTGCTTAGAAAGCATAATATATAAAAAATATATATAATTTTGATATCCTCAGAGTATGCAAGCGGGAAACTAAACAGTAGTTTACAGAATTTTTTACAGGAGAACGTGTTTCATCTTTTAATTTTCTCCAAAATAATGCAGAAAACCTTCATATAAATATCATCCCCAATCCAACATCTTTACAGCCGTACAGTGATCAAACGACCATGAATATCATGGCAGCCTGGATTTCCAATTATTTTATAACGTTTCTGGTGGTGTTCTGCCACTTTAATCAATTGTCTATGGCCCTTAAAGCGTAATCCACGTTAGAATGCAAAAGGCTTTCCACGGAATCTATCGAGCACATGAGAGAGATCTGTTTCTTCATCTCCTGCCCTCAGGCTTTCCCTGGATAACCAATTTTTTCATGTGGTCACTTCTAGTCATATAAATAGCAGCACGTTAAATGAATACAAACTTCTGTTGTGTGTATCGAACATAAATACCTATATATAATAAAAGACGCAGAAACCATACTTTCACGTCAGGCACACTTAGTTTACTGAGATTTAAATTGCTAGAAACGGCTATAAAAGAATCAGGAAAGATACCATGAATTGATGGACCTTGCAAAAATTACGGAGAAAGATAAATTTTAAACTGTGCCATGTAGAGGTAAACCGAACTCTTAAATGATGAATCGTGGTTCTTAGGATCTTTTATTCTTTAAAAACAGAACATTAAATGAGCTCGTAGAAGCATAAGTCAATAATTTATACCTGCCAGGGTTCACTAAACCAAGATCCAGGGAAATGATCATTTTCCCACAAACGTTAAAGTTAAATTGTGAAATAGAAATTTTAGCTGAAAATTTGGGCAGTATTTTTTTTTAGAGATAGAGATAATACTGTATAAAAAACTTAAAGCGGTTAAGACTAATAGGCATATAGATCTTTATTGATAACTTTATGGAACGCTTTTAGCAATTCGCCATTAACAGATAATACTAATGTTAATAAATAATAATATATCAAATAAGATTTAAGTGTAAATAAATAAATAAAATAAGGTAAATTACCAGTACGGTAATTCTAAATTAAAAAATAAACTCAATAATCATAACTACCAGGTCTTTTTATATATTAAGTGCTCTATAAACAATCTTAAAATGCGTCACACCATAATTTAGATTCTTACCACTTAAATACAAGAATTATTAAAACAAAAATACAAAAATCATATTAAATAAAGTGTCTTTATTTAAAAATTTAACAACTTTCTATTAAAGCTAATAGACGATATGTGTACGTAGTACAATAATAAGTAACAAAACAAAACCTAATCCAAACGTTCCCGCTTGTTAAAAAATGAAAGGTGTAGTTATATCGATTTTGGTGGCCCTGTGGATATTTTAAATTGTTAAGTGCATTCTCGCTAACGGATGAATATATTTAGTATTCATCACGGATGAAAGGATGGTCCTTGTGGTCATAAGAACTAAAAAGAAAGAGAGAAAAAATTTAATATCACTAAAATCAGCACGAAGATATAAAAGAGTATTAAAAGCCCTTATTACTGGAAAAAATAAAAAGCCTAATAACCGCCAATCTCTCAAATTGGACAAATGTGGGGATGAATAATGAAAATTTTCCCGCCATCGGACGTATTGGCGTAAGATAGGAAATGAAGATTTATTCATCTATCTGCAATATTTTTCAGGATTAATAAAAAATCGGATATGTAATTTGGATATTATACCTATATATATTTTTCTATATAATTAAAAAATGATATTTCGATTTTGGGCACAAAATATGGTCGAAATTTCGGCAAATAATCGGTATATCATATGACAGCAATCTTTATTCCAAATATCATTTTTTGATGTATTTTAACGTCACAGAAATAGTTATAAAAATAAAATTAATTAAATGCACGATTACTTGACTTTATTGTTTTAATAACGACATGGACGGGTATTTGCCCCCATACTAATAACCAAATTACAGTTCTAAAATAGGGCAAAACTTTCAAACGTACATAAATACTTAAAAGTTGTTTAGTAAATTGCTAATAATTCCGAAAATTTGTTATGGTTGCTGATAGTTTCAACAATTATTTTCGCTCGCAGAGGAATTTCTTTATTTAAATTAGATAAGGTGGGTATTTGCTGTCGATAGTACATGCCAATTGTACATGTGTTTATAACTATAATTTTACATGTATGAAATCATGTATTTATTTTAAGTACTACAAGATAAATAACGTTAAAGATAATCAGTATATCTTAATAACTTAAAATTTACAATAATAAAACAATTTAAATTAAGGCATAAATGATGTCTCATATAATTTTTTATTTGATTCAAAATATCTCCTCTTTTTTTTTCTCTCTCTCTCTTTATATATATATATATATATATATATATATATATATATATATATATATATATATATATATAATTTTTATCTACTTGAATTATTTACAATATTGAAATTAGGAGTTTTTTTTGGGTTTTAGATTCATAGAATAATCTAAAAAAAAACTTATTTTAACGTTTCACCACGAATTTGGGGCATTTTCAAATTTTTTTTTTTTCTTTTTCTTTATTTTTAGTGTTCCGTACGGAACACTTATAAGATGACTTCGGTGTCTGTCCGTCTGACACACCGATTTTCTCCGAAACTATTTATCATAGAAAGTTGAAATTTGGTAATAATATAGGAATTGATGGCCTCATCAGAGCCATTTAGTTTTGAAAGTTAAATTTTGACTTAAGAGGTTAGTTTTGGGGGGCGAAATCAGAAGTGAAAAAATTTTTTTTTACTAGGTTATCGAGCGTGGTGTCAAATGAAAGCTTGTGAAAACACGAGTAAAATATATATATATAATATAATACTTGGACACATTTTTCTCTGTATTATTTTTAAAAAATCGCGAAAAATCGCTGCCCCCCACCTTATCTCGAAAAGTACTGATCAAAAAATTTTGAAAAAATTCTGGAATATTCTCCACGGGGTATAGATTGAACGAAAATTATCACGAATTTATCTGGTATATAAAAAAAACAAAAATGTCAAGGTCATCAGTTTTCAGTAAAAATTGGAAACAAACTTTATTGAAAACTTATTTTGGATGTGCTTTGTGAAGTCACTGATCATTTTATACCACCGTAACAAAATTTTTTATTTTAAAAGCAATCCACGTACGGAACACTAATTGAGCAAGTTCAACTTGCACTTGACCGGTTATTTTTTGTTCTTACATTTCTAAAAATGTAAAACTATATAGCTTTACTTGGTTGAGTTAAAATATAATAATTTTTTTTATATATTTCAGTCTAAATTTTAAACACTTATGTACTTACAAATTAAAAACCGTAAAATTAAAATTATATATTTTATTATTTTGTAGGTACCTTGAATTTCGGTGGTCTACTTTACTATGCAAAAGGAATCCTGCACAAAAGAACGCATGCTATCTTGTTAATTTTTTATTCGGTTGTTTATTTGTGATTTTATTATTTATTAGGTGAGAGTACGTTTTTTCTGTTTAATACATGGTGAGAATAAATATTTAAGTAAACTGGTGTAAATATGACTGATACCATCTACGTCGGCCCTATCGTTCACAGTGTTTTTCTCTTGTTTTATTTCTATCAATTCTTTTACTGATAATTTACTATAATTTTGGTCTCGATTTATAATACTGGTTTCATTAAATTTGAATGTATGACCTAGTTCTGTCGTGTGTTTGTGTACAGCTGTTGAAGCGTTTTTAGTGTACTTATGTCCGTTTAGTCTGTTTTTTAACAGTTGACTTGTCATACCTATATATCTCTTTGGACAATCTGCGCATGGTATCGAATATATTATATTTGATTGATTCATTGTCGGTGTTTGGCTTTTTAGATTCGTGAATACAGATCTCAATTTGTTGTGGGCTTTATGACAGGCTACAATATCATACCTCTTCAGAGCATTTTTAGTGTTCCGTACGGAACATTTATAAGATGACTTCGGTGTCTGTCTGTCTGTCTGTCACACCCGATTTTCTCCGAAACTATTTGTCATAAAAAGTTGAAATTTGGTAATAATATAGGAATTGATGGGCTCATCAGAGCCATCTAGTTTTGAAAGTTAAATTTTGACTTAAGGGGTTAGTTTTGGGGGGTGAAATCGGAAGTGAAAAAAAAAATTTTTTACTAGGTCGAGTGTGGTGTCAAATGAAAGCTTGTGAAAATACGAGTAAAAAATATATATATAATGTACTACTTGCGCGCAGTTTTCTTTGTATTATTTTTAAAAAATCGCGAAAAATCGCTGTCCACCCGCCTTATCTCGACAAGTACTAATCAAAAAATTTTTAAAAAATTCTGGAATATTCTCCACGGGGTGTAGATTGAACGAAAATTATCACGAGTGCATTACCTTTAATAATTTAACTGGTATATATATATAAAAAAAAAAAATTCAAGGTCATCAGTTTTCAGTAAAGATTGGAAACAAACTTTGTTGATAACTCATTTGGGGTGTGTTTTGTGAACTCACTGATCATTTTATATCTCCGTAACAAAATTTTTTATTTTAAAAGCAATCAACGTACGGAACAATAATTGCGTTCAACTTGCACTTGACCGGTTATTTTTTAGTTTTTCTGAGAGTTCTTTTGTATATGGCAAAGGTAGGAAGTTAGTATTATTTTTTTGTTTACTGTTTTACTGTTGATTATTATGGTTGTTATAGAACTTCTGTGTTCTTTTTTTTATCGTTTTTATTGTGTCATTTATTTTAAAGTTATTTTGCAATAAAATTGTTTTACCTTTATCTAGCACTTTTGAGAGGTTAATGATATTGTGTGATCTGTTAGACCAATCATCACACTATCTAAATGGTGGTGTTGGTTAGAAAAGTAGTTCAAGTAGCGTCCCGACCAGGTGGGTTTAGTGTACCATTTTGTGTAAATTTTTTCCTTTTGCCTAGTCAGTCCAGAAAATTTATTGTTCTGTTTTTTTTCTAATTCAATTGTAAATTGTAATTTTGGACAGAAACTGTCGAATTCTTGGAGTATATTTTGTGTTTCTGTGTCGGGTATAACTAGTAAACAGTTATCCACAAATCTTTTATAAAAGGTTATGTTGAAGTTTAATTTTTTAATCATTTCTTCCAAGAATTCCATGACTAGTGGTGCGGTGCTTGACGAAATTGGAGAACCCATAGCGCATCCATCAATTTGTTGATAGCATGCTTTCTTTTGTGCGGGACTCCTATTGCATAGTAAAGTAAACCACCGAAGTTCAAGGTACGTACAAAATAATAAAATATATAATTTTAATTTTACCGATTTTAATTTATACGTGCATAAGTGTTCAAAATTTAGACTGTAATATAAAAATTTGTTATTATATTTTAACTCAATCATGTAAAGCTATATAATTTTATATTTTTAGAAATGTAAGAAAAAAAAATAAAGAAAAAGGAAAAAAAATTTGAAAATGCCCCAAATTCGTGGCGAAACGTCAAAATAAGTTTTTTAGATTATTCCATGAACCTAAAACCCAAAAAAACTCCTAATTTCAATATATATATATATATATATATATATATATATATATATATATATATATATATATATATATTTATTTGTCATTGTTAATTAGTCATTTCTGTGGCGTAATCTATTTTGTCTCTTTTTCTTTTTACTGTTTTTGCTAAGGAACGTAATGTATTCGTAAAAAGAATAACTTTCCGAGATTTTTCCATTTTTTCATGTTTTAACATCGCCAGACCACAACAAATAGTTTTTTCATCAAACTCTTGTCCCGCTAATTGACATTACTTGAAGTAAGGAAGAAGGCCTGGCGATACTGCTTCTTGCGAACGAGGGTATGGATTGATAAACTTTCGGTGTGTCAGTTGTATAACAGGAATGTTTCCTGGTTTTAGGTTTGGAGAATAGAATTACTTTCAGCATAATTATTTATAGTAAAACATAATAGTCAGGAGGGAAGTTAGGTGTAGAGTCTATTATGTTATATATTCTTTTCTTGAAGTAGAGAAATCTGAATATCACGTTCTATTTAATATTTGCAATCTTGACAAAAATGCTGTATATAAGATAGAGTAGGGGGAGTACTTATTTTAGAACGTGTACTTCCGAGGAAATTAGAGAATTTTGTTTCCTTTTAGATTAGAAACAGTGCAGATAAATGAACAATGCTACTGAAGGGGTATTGTAGGGTAGGGAACGGTTTCTAATTTTCACAATTTAAAGGGTGTCCCAAAATTCACGCAAGAAGTAATTTTGATAGAAAACACAGGTTTATAATTAAAAATTGAAATTTTTATACCCCATACCCCAGTGTAGGGTTATGTATGGAATAACATATCGGGTAAATGGCCTCCACGGCTTTGCTGGCTTATACGCAACCTTTGGTCGAATTTTTCCATGACCGTTTTGCATAAATGTGGCTGAATTTCGTTTATACAGAGCTTAATTTCGTCCTTAAGTCGTGGGTGGTCGTGGGCTTGTTGGCATAAACCTTAGATTTTAAAAAACCCCAAAGAAAAAAGTCCAACGGCGTTAAATCGCATGATCTGGGCGGCCAATTCTGATAACCAAAACGGGATATGATCCGACCAGGAAATGACTCATGCAGTAATTAAATTGTTTCTAGAGCCGTATGGCATGTGGCACCGTCTTGTTAAAACCAAATGTCGTCCACATCCATATCTTGCAATTTAGGCACAAAAAACTGGATTATCATATCGCGATAACGATCACCATTAACTGTTATTGCCTGGTCAACCGCATTCTCGAAGAAAAATGGTCCGATGATGCCTTCAGCCCAAAATCCGCAACAAACAGTGACACTTTGTGGATGCATTTGTTTCGCAACAGTCACGTGTGGATTGCCAAACTTTCATTATTTTTAAAATATTTCTCAACAATGAAAACACGTTGTTCTTTCGTGTAGCGCTCCATTTTTAATAACCCTGAACTGTCAGCTGTCACGCAGTATTTTTTATTTTGTTGGCAAAACTTTACCATACAAATGGCGCCAAATTCAAATCTTGCGTGTATTTTAGGACATCCTTTATAAGCATTTTTGTTAAATTCATAATTGGGTCTATATGGCGACTATGTAGTTTGATCTGACTGAGGTACTTTAAGAATACTTACTCATCGTATGGGCAGATTCTGCCATTGCAGTCAAAAGTGTTCAAGTGTGCAATGTCAGATTCGGACAGTTCAAAGTCCCAAATGTTAAAGTTCTCTTGAATCCTGGATTTTGTGACCGATTTAGGGATAACAATTAATCCTCGTTGGATACCATATCTGGAAATTATAGAAATAAAATTATTTAAAATGAACTAGGATAGAGGTAGTTAGAGAGAAGTTATCAGAAATTTATACATTATAAAAATAAAATACTTTATGTTTTATCAACTTTATTGGGGAAGCGGTCAAAAATATAATGAAACTGTTTGTTTGTCCGTATGTCTGTTCGGCCTATCGGATTCTTTGTTGGCACGATAACTCTCGAAGGAAATGAGATATCCATT
Source organism: Pachyrhynchus sulphureomaculatus (assembly GCA_019049505.1). Lineage (NCBI taxonomy): Eukaryota > Metazoa > Arthropoda > Insecta > Coleoptera > Curculionidae > Pachyrhynchus > Pachyrhynchus sulphureomaculatus. The sequence goes on along the minus strand of CM032454.1, from coordinate 169,342,603 downwards.
TCAAATTTGGTGAATATATAACTCTATGGGGAAACGGAACAATAAATTTTTTGAAGTTTCAAAAGTACTATGAGAATTTTTTCTGGTTTTTGATTGAATAATCACACAATTTAAAGCGTAAATATTTATAATCACAGAGGCAAAGGTTGTCAAAGTCATAAAGAACTTGAACATGACCGATAAGACGAAAATTAAAATAAGAGAGAACACTACAGGAAATATGCCAACACCAGGAGGAATAAGACAAGGAGACAGTCTGTTTTTATTCCATCTTTTAATAGACAAAATAACAGATGACGTAGAGTCACTAGGAATGGAGTACAAATTGAGTAAAAATATAATTAGTCTTGTTTTTTACGCAGACGATGCGGTGCTGATTGCCAAAAGTGAAGACGACTTACAAAGACAACTTTTCAAATTTTATTAGCACATCTACTGAAAAGACCAAAGACCTCGTCAGGTGAAAACTCGTAGTGAAAGATAAGCCTATAAAAGAGTTAACCCAGTTCCAATCCCTTGGTGTGGACCTATCAAGCTATCTGGATCCAGTCAGAGAACTTAGAGATTAATAAAGCAGCAGATATCTCAGGCTGCTTAAGAGAGGTTGTATGGATCAATATATGCGAACTAGCAGCAAAGTTAAAATATACAAGACTTGTGTTAGACCCATAATGACCTAGGGTATAGAATCACGAGAAGATATCCATAAAACAAAAAGTATGCTACGTATCACCGAATTGAAAATACTAAAAGCAATAGTTGGTAAAACAATGAAGGATAGGATACGAAATACTGACATCAGGGAACAGTGTGCCGTGCAAGACGTGGTAAGATGGTGAAGATAAAGAAGAAGACCGTGGCATAACTACGTAAAAAGAATGGGAGAACACAGACTACCAAGGATCAGTCAGGAGGCAAGCGTCCATCGAGAAGACCACCAAAAAGATGGAGAGATAGTTGGCAATCTACCTCTCAAGAAATCCCACAACCCTGGAATTAACATATCTATAAAAAGTTTAAGAAGAAGAAGATTTATAATCAAATATATTTCCAATTTCAGCACAAATAGTAGGTAACGGTTATTGTCTACTTAATTATTTGTCGTGATTAATATGTCACCATAAAGTATCCATCATTTAAAGTAACGAGATGTAATGCTTGGATTTAGTTTTTTGGTAATGTAGCAAAATTAAATTAAGTAATTATTTTTTAACTCCATATTTACGAAGAAAGTAATCGATATATTTTTTTAGTCATTGTATTGAGTAAAAAAGATTAAGTATCAGTTGTTGACGAGGTTACAAACGCAGTTGAAATTTTTATTACGTAGTCAGCATGGGGACGTAAAATATATAAAACTAAAAATGTTAAAGGAAATTAATTAATTAATAATTATCAAATTGCAAATTGAATATGTTCATTATAAATAAAATAACCGGTCAAGTGCAACTTGAACTTACGTAATTAGTGCTGTTACGAAGGTACAAAATGATCAATGACTTCACAAAACACATCCCAAATGAGTTTTCAAAAAAGTTTTTTTCCGATCTTTACTGAAAACTGCCGAGTTTGAAAATTTTATTTTTTTATATACCCAATAAATTATTAAAGGTAATGCACTCGTGATAATTTTCGTTCAATCTACACCCTGTGGAGAATATTCCAGAATTTTTTAAAAATTTTCTAATCAGTACTTTTCGCGATAAGGGGGTGGGACAGCGAGTTTTCGCAATTTTTTAAAAATAATACAAAGAAAAGTGTGCGGAAGTATTACATTATATATATATTTTTGAAATCATATTTTTACAAGCAGGTGTCTTATTCTAAATAATAGAGTTAAAAAGAGATAGTATCAAAATAAGCTTATAAAAAAATAGTTTAAATTACAATGTTTTTGGATAACAATGTCAATATTTAACAAGTAATTGTCAATCCAATGAACAATATGACATTGTCCATTCATTTTAATTAAATAATTAAGATTATATTAATTAATATAATCACTTAAGTACAGTACTTGAGTGTATTTTTTTCGTAATTAAACAGCAGATCGTTAACGTCACAATTTTTTTTCGGTCTAGAGCATAATTTCGAACAAGGTACTTAAAGTGAAAAATATTCCTAATTCTTCATGATGAAAAAGGGAAATATTAGAGCAGTCAAAATCAAAGATATAAGGAGTGTGAATTAATTTTGAGGGATTTTTAAGAGAGGGCGTAACTTGTATTATATCGCATCGGGGCATACTGTTGCTATATTCATGGTGAAGTAGCATCATTAGACTTTAATTTTTAGTATATGTTATTTTGCCGAACGGTAAACATATTTTTTTGAGAATTGAATATGTCGAATTACGTGCCAACAAAACATCATTTGCGGGAAACGTCACTTTTCTTATTTAATTCGAAGAACACCGCTGCTGGAAGTCATCGATTGCTGTCGGAAAACAGTGGTGATGATTCCATCGAGAAAAACATGTGGGTGTTAGTTCCGACGTTTTAAAAGGTTTGATTTCGACACGGAAGACAGAGAACGTCCAGGCCCGCCGAAAAAGTTTAAAGAAGAAAAATTAAATTAATTACTCGATAAAGATCCATGCCAAATGGAAAAAGAACTTGCAGACTCATTAGGAGTTGATCGCATAACCATTTCCAAGCGCTTACATTCACTGGGAATGTTTTAAAAGCAAGGAAATTGGATGTCGTACGAATAGAAACCGAGAGAAGGCGATTTTTTACCTGCGAACAACTGCTCCAACGGCACAATCGGAAATGTTTTTTGCATCGTATCGTAACTGGTGATGAAAAATGGATAAGCTACGATAATTCAAAGTGCAAAAAATCATGGGTGAAGCATGGTGAACCATCAACATCCTCGCCAAAGTAGAATATTCATGGCTACAAGCTTATGCTGTGTATTTGGTGGGATCAGCTGGGTGTAGTGTATTATAAGCTGCTCCAACCCAACAAAACAACTACTGGGAAACGTTACCGACAACAATTGATGCAATTGAGTCGAGGGTTGAAGGAAAAACGACCGTAATATGACAAAAAGTACCACAAAGTGATTTTTCAGCACGACAACGCTCGACCACATATTGTAAAACCCGTCAAGGAAACACTAGAAGTACTTGTAATGAGACGTCTTACCTCACCCGCCGTACTGACCAGATATTGCTCCTTCTGATTATCACTCGTTCCGATCGATTCGTTGGATAGCCTCAAAAGACGAGTCGTTCTTTGAACGTGGTGTTCATATGCTGCCACAAAGATGGGAGAAAGTAGTGGCTAACGATGGAAATACTATGAATAATCAATTTGTAACCATTTTTTAAGGTAATTAGAAGTCATAAACTCTTATCGTTTTAGCTTGACAGCATTATGGTAGCAAGCAACATTCGACAATCCTGATTCGAGAATCAACGGTTACATTTAAGATATCCACGATACTCAGTTACGCTTTTTCCCTACCGCTAACTAGTTATTAATTTGATAATAAGATTATTGATCAACTTATCCGAAGGCTTAGTTAAAAGTTGGAACTTCTAATTCTAGTAAAGGATATTTTCTGATTAAAATTAAAATGGCCCTAAGCATATGAAGCAGTTATAAAGTCATAAAATATATAAAACTACTTTTTACCTAATGACGACTTGTGCGGGTGTCTTTCCGTAAGTCTTGGCAATTTCTTTGATTTTAGGGTCATCTAAAAGTTGTGGGTCCTCTGGTTTAGCCCAAGGCCTATCTGGAGATCCCAAAGGACTGTATGCAGTTATAACAATTCCTTTAGATTTGCTGTATTCGATCAATTTTTCTTGGTTAAGGTAAGGGTGAACTTCGATCTAAAATTAATAATACAAATAAATCAAAAAATAGCGTCGGCATCGTATTTCTAAATATAGAAGGTAACTATAGAACAAAAAGAAAAGCCGATTACAATTGTCAGATATTATTTATACAACCATAAGGTCAGCACTGAAATTAATGAACTGTTTTCTGGTCTGCTGCACCAGAAGGAACTTCATCAAAACGTTAAGCTATGGGAAAATAAAGCACTAGAATCTATCTTTGAACTGAAGGAGAAACTATCCGCAGGTCTTCAAATAGTTCGAGAACATGCTGCCAAGTTAATCTGATGAATTACTTTTGTTAAAAGCGAGATGTATGAATGGAAAGTGATTCAGAGCAAACATCTACTACTGCCCCCCATAGGTGTTATGAAACGTTCATTCGTTATATATAATGTACCATCTCATCGTTCGCCATTATATGTTAACGATAATGTACCATCTCAATGTTCGACACATTTACTGATTTTTTAAGTAAAAACGGCATTTTAACCAACAACCGTTCACGGTATTCGCCTGACTTAGCTCCATGCGACATCCATCTACTCCCAAAATTACATTTGTCGATGAAGGGATAGCGTTATGCCGATATTGAAGACATCCAAAAGGCGTCGATCAGGATAATGAAGGACGTTGAAAAGATGAGCTAAAAACTCACTTAATATACTTATTGGCCGTGAAAAAAAACTATAATAACTGGGGGACTATTTTGAATGTAATAAATGAATTGTGTCAAAATAATAAGTTTTGTTTTCATTATGAAAAGTCCTGTTTACTGTATATATATATATATATATATATATATATATATATATATATATATATATATATATATATATATATATATTTATTTATATTTATATATATTTATATATATATTTATATATATTTATATACCTTTCATCTCCACTGTCATCGCTAGAAGAATGCTCAAAAGGCGCCAAAATCAATGGAACTGTAGTGAATAATCTAACATACACAAATGACATCGTGGTTCTGGCAGAGTCTAAGGAAGTTTTACAAATGCTGATAAATGTTCTGTCAGAATCAGGAATTAGAAATAAACCCCGTGAAAACTAAAACTCTTGTTTTTGGCCGAGGTGCTAATGCGTAGAACGATGCTCAAATAGCCATTCAAAACGTCCATACTTACATATACCTAGGTTGAGAAGTCAACACCCAGTTAGATCATTTAAAAAAGATTAGGAGACCCAATACGATAGCTGGCTTCATCAACATGCGAAAGCTCTTGTGTCACCAGAAGTTATGCATCCATACAAGATTACGAACATTAAAGTGCTACATCTGGCCACTCTTACTCTACGGGTGTGAAGCGTGGACCCTTAAACAGGAGGATATACAAAAACTTCAGGCGTTCGAAATGTGGCTATACAGACGAATGCTAAGAATCAGCCGGACTAGCAGAACGACCAATGCAGAAGTGCTAAGCAAGATGAATGCTCCATAACGGCTAAGAAACATAAGAGACTGGACGAACACACAATATATATATATATATATATATATATATATATATATATATATATATATATATATATATATATATATATATATATGCGTCGGCTTTTCTATATTTATTGCGCGTAGTCACAGTTAACATTGCAGCAACTATGTCAAAGCCATAGTTGCTGCAATATATTGGATAGCAACAGTTTGTCAATGTTTTGGACCCGAAAGTAAGTAAGCAACTACATTCCAAGGTCATGTTTTTGGCATGTCAGTTTCAAATCATACGATACTTTGGGAGTCGTCGGCCTCTTCAATATTTGTCGGATGATCCTAATTTCTAAACTTGACTTTAATGAGCCACTTAATTCTGAATTACCACGGTAAATTTTTATTTCCTACATACAGAATTTCTGAAGATACTTTGTAACCCATCAAGAAACTTTATTCGATTTAGTTTTCAACCTTGAAAATGGAATAATAAAAAATTATCAGTGTTAATAGTTGGATAAAAAAATAGAAAAATTTAGATAGCACTTTATCTAATGTTTTATTGAAGCAAATGCGGTGTAAATAATAAAATGCACTCAAAAACGAACATTTTTATACTTCTCTCTCAGCAGGGATGTGTAATTTTTCTTAATACTTTTTTTATTGCTAATAAAATTTTATGTCACATATTATTATTACTTATTATCATCGCTGTTTTAATGAATGTAATTATTACTTTACAGTTTTAAGAGTTGATAATCATTATTTACTTAGATAAAAGATTGTTGCGAAAGTAATTATCAGTATTACAAAATAGCCAGTTTGACGGATAACAAAATTTACTTAAATTACTAGTTATATTTAAAAACAATCTTGTCATACTATAAACTAATTTAAATATTTTTTTATTTTGTTTTTCAAATTTATAGTGGTGGTCCTTTATCTGAAAATAAACAGATTCCCAAAAAAATAAAACGATCTAGCGTCGTACTTTGTACATTAATCCGTGTTTCCAAATAGTTAAATTGACTTTGATGAACCTCTAATAATTTTAAATTTGTTTTTTTAAGTATTTTATGGATTAATACTCTTTCTACACAAATTTCGCATCTTTACAACACTTTCCTACAGATTTCCTCTATAGAAAATGACACTTCTTTATAACTTATTTTTTCTTCGTTTTTCTCGATTTCCGCGTTTGCTCTTTTCTCTCAGTTTCAGTAATCTACGTACAACAATAGCTCACATGCATTCAGTCCCCAAATATTTTTTGAAATCGATATTTTTTATATATAGAACAAAGTTCAAAAAAATGCAAGCACGTATCAAAATCTTGGACAAACATCAGCGGTTATATATAGTGAACGAAAAAATATTTTAACAATGCTATGGGAATTTTTTTTTTAAATTTATCTGGCTTTGCTACTGTGTCTATCTAATATACAGTGTTTGGACAAAAGAATCTAATTCATGAAAAGTCAAAGCGAACAGGCTTTCAAAATTTAGAAAACTTCATTTTGAAACTCGAAAATGTATGCATTTTTCATAACGAGTAATTTTTTAAAAGGCATTTTTTTGTATGGAAACTTATTTGGACTTCTGCTAAACTCTTCATATTCATTTATTGTTGTAGCTCTCTCTCTCTCTCTCTCTAACAGCCCTCTGCATCCACCCTTGCATATAAGTCTTCCCGTCATTCTTCCAGGGTTTCCGATTTTGAGCTGGTTGGGTCCTACCCTCATCTTAATTTTTTTTTATGGGTCTAGCACACGTGCTGCAGGGAAGTCCCTAAAGCGCTTCAGGAGCGGCACGTGTGCGGAAAAAGCGATTCACGTTGTTCTTGAATCGCTGTAAATTTTACTCGGTGGGAAACACAGCGCTGGGCAAATTATTCCAAAGAGATGATGTTCTCCATATAAAAGACTGCTTGAAAAGCGTTGTACGCGGAGTAACAAGCTAAACCTCATACGGATGTGAAGCACCAGCGCGACGTGTATTTCTAACATGCACCGCTTTGGGAGGAATTAAGCGGGCTACATCCTTCGAACACTTTCCATGAAAGTACTTGTAGAACAGACTCAAGTCGCCAACCGTTCTTCGATGTTCCAGCGAATCAAGGCCGCCGGTCAGTTCCGGGTCTCCAATTAGACGAACAGCTCTTCTCTGAACAGAATCCAACAAATGCAGTGCGGAGCCCCAAACATGGGAGCAGTATTCCATAGTTGGTCGAATTTGAGCTTTGTAAAGAAATAACAATTGTTGTAGAGTGTAAAGCTTTCTGGTTCGAAATAGTATTCCCAACTTTTGAGACGCTCTCCTTGCTATGCCTACAACATGCTCATGCCAGGGCATATTTGCTCCCAAATTAACGCCCAACAAATTGCGCGACGATGTTAGGGGAACGGAGTGCCCCGACATAACTATGTCGGGTTCAGCAACGTTAACTTTTTTAGAAGCGTTAAATTCCACTTGGTTACTGTCACCCCAAGATAGAATTTCTTCCAGGTCTTTGTTAAGTTGAACGACCTCCTGCTGTCTGCGGATATTCGCCTGAGCAGCCGATTTCCGAGCGTTCAAAGTGAATGAAGAGACAAGCGTACTGTCATCTGCGAAGCTGTAGATTAGATTCCCGGTTTTTTCCAGCAGATCGTTAATGTAAATGAGAAAGAGAATAGGAGACAGTATGAAGCCTTGGGGCACACCGGCGTTGATAGTGAAGGTGTTAGAAAGAAAAGTCGTACAACCACCGTGCCAGTGATCTTCCGCTACTTCTTTTGTGCTCCCTTGGCCTCCACTGCACTACGCTTTTCGTCCATCTAGCATCTACTTGTTGAGCCACATGATCAACCCATCTCCACTTAAGCTCCGCGACTTTACCCACAACATCCTCTTGTTCTTCTCCTTATATCCTCGATCCAGATGTGATCCCCAACCTGGCTCTGTGTTGTTCTCAATCCGTTGACTGTTTCTACTGTTTGCATTCCATAAGTCGATACTTTTGCGATTTATTGGTATTTCTAGAGTTTTTAGAACCATACTTAGTTTTCCCATGGCGCCCAGATTATATAGATCCTTCTTGTAATTACTGCAGTTTGGTTGTGTCCCAGATATGTATTTTTGTATAGCCATCAGGAAATGAAGAAAGCAAAAAGAAAAAAACCTGATGGGCATAAATGAAAGAAGGTTACAATGTTTAAACACCTTGTATATTAGTAAAATAATAATCAAAGGACAACTTTTTAAAATTCAATAGAAAAATTTGTACTAGAAATTTGACTTGGTGTTTAGAATTCATTGAATACTTACTTGATTGGTTGCTGGTGGAATGGTGGCGTTAGCTAAAAGTCTCTCAGTTTGCTTCTTGTTAAAGTTAGAAATACCAATGGACTTGGTCAGTCCTTTTTTGACTAGCTCCTCCATGGCCTTCCATGTGTCCAAATAGTCTACGTCACTAAAGGCTGTCTTTCCATTAGCCTCAACAGGGAAAAGCTCACCGTCTTCCTAGAAATGTAGAAAATTTTAGTTTAAGTAACAGAAATTTAACAATTAGTTAATAATTTAATGCCTTTTTGGTAAATTTACAGTTTAAAAGATTTCTTAACACTCGAGTGAAGAAAGATCTATCTATTCTGTTAGCTTGGTTTCTTCATACGAGTATATCGATTATGTCTGTGCTCTGAAAATTTTTCTACTGTTTCGTGTGTAAATGACTCTGAAAGCTGGCTTAGGCACCATCCAAAGACCTCTTGAGGTTCGAACCGTGTTCCAATGGAAATGGTATAAAAGGCTCTTGAGAAAATTTATTGCGATTTTACGGAATTACAAAAAAAATGTTTACCTTAAGAGCAAAAGGCCAATGAATTAGATACAGATCCAAGTAATCAAGTTGTAGATTCTTTAAGGTGGTTCTGATTGCTGGTTCTACCAAATCTGGTCTATGCATGGTGTTCCATAATTTACTGAATATAAATAAATAAATAACGTTAGATATACTTATTGAAAAACGTATTTTTTCTACTATTATTTCATATCTTTTTGCTGATTATACAGTGATCAACTTTGGGTACATATAAGAACAGGTTTGGAAGTGCTAAATTCTTGAGATATAGGACGTTAAAATTAAATATTTTTTTGGGATTTCTCACTTATTTTTAACATTTAAAAAGATATCTAACTCATTTAAATTCTGTATACATAATACTGGTTGAAGGAAACGCAAGGTACCTTTATTATTATAAGGAACAAAGTGCAGTGTGATAACTAGGAACGAAAATTTAAACAAATATTTAGGATCACCATTTATGTTTATTACATTACTGCTGATAGTTGTTTCGACACACTGTGTCTTCTTCTGGAGCCAGATGTAAATTAACTACAAAGTATGTTACAGAATATATAAATTACCTGGTTACAAGTACAAAGTACAAAAATAAAACTAAAAGACCAGTTGTCAGAAAGCTTTGCAGTTAACAAAGCACTACGACAAAGATATTGCCTCTTTTTAATATCTACATAGACAAAGCGTTGAAAGAATAGAGGAGATCTTGCGAAGGAATGGGTATCGAGCCTAATGACGACATCACGCTGTATACGCTACACTTCGCAGACGATCAGGTACTGTTCGCACAAGGTAAAGAGCACCTGGAATTAATGACAAGGAAACTGCTAAAAGAATACGAAGCATGGGGCTTGATAGTAAAACAGGAAAAGACAAAGTACCTGTGTGTAGGAAAGGAGGAAACATTGGTTCTCCAGATAGAAGACCACATTCAAATCAGACCATGCACAGAATATACATATCTTGGTACAAAAATTACAAGCAACGGACGGACTGAACCAGAAATTGAACACCGTATTGTACAGGGGAAGCAGGTCATTGGGTGTCTTCTGTGGGGAAAACATATATCAAAACAAAACAAAAAACTCTTGTATAACACTATTCTAAGGAGTGTAGTACTCTACGGCAGTGAAGCATGGCAAATGAGTCAAACCACACAGCGGAAACTATGAGTATTGGAAACGGACTACTGGAGCACGTCGGCAGGAAAATCACGCCGTGACAAAGTCCCAAACCAAACGATTCTAGAAATAATGGAAGTATGGAAGTGGAGGAGGATATAATACAAGGAATTGAAAGGAAACAACTAGAATGGTAATGGTCACGTGGAGAGGATGAGCGACGAAAGACTCCCGAAGCTGATCAAAAACTGGTCACCACGGGAAAAAAGGAAAAGAGGGCGCCCAAAAACAACATGGATAGAAGGAATAGAAAGAAGCATGTCAGCGAGGAATCTAAGCCACGGAGACTGGGAAAATAGAGAGGACTGGAGAAAAGGGACCAAAAGGCGTCCAACGCTATAAAGAATGGATGATGATGATGACCTGGTTACAAGTGCTAAATTAATTAGAATTTTTACCTTAATACCTAAAACAAGTCAAACAAAGGGGACCAACCCTCATCTAACTGATGGTTGAGTAATAAACCTGAGGATTTTTTCTGGTTAATTTCTACCTGCTCTAATTCATTGTGCAAAATTCTGAAATCTTGGAAGTATGATTTTCATCTGTTAAATGTTTAGCGCAGTGAGATATGTTATTTTTCATTCTATAACTTTGTTTATGTTCCTTTATTTTTTAGTGTTCCGTACGGATCACTTATAAGATCACTTCGGTGTCTGTCTGTCTGTTTGTCTGTCTGTCTGTCTGTCACACCCGATTTTTCTCCGAAACTATTTGACATAGAAAGTTGAAATTTGGTAATAATATAGGAATTGATGGCCTCATCAGAGCCATGTAGTTTTGAGAGTTAAATTTTGACTTAAGGGGTTAGTTTTGGGGGGTGAAATCGGAAGTGAAAAAAAATTTTTTTTACTAGGTTATCGAGTGTGATGTCAAATGAAAGCTTGTGAAAACACGAATAAAAAATGTATATATAATGTAATACTTGCGCGCATTTTTCTTTGTATTATTTTTTAAAAAATAGCGAAAAATCGCTGTCCCGGGCCTACTACTTATCAAAAAATTTTGAAAAAATTCCGGAATATTCTCCACGGGGTGTAGATTGAACGAAAATTATCACGAGTGCATTACCTTCAATAATTTTTCTGGTATTAAAAAAAAAAAACAAAAATTTCAAGGTCATCAGATTTTAGTAAAGATTGGAAACAAACTTTGTTGAAAACTCATTTGGGGTGTGTTTTGTGAAGTCACTGATCATTTTATACACCTGTAACAAAATTTTTTATTTTAAAAGCAATCAACGTCCGGAACACTAATTGCGCAAGTTCAACTTGCACTTGACCGGTTATTTATAAATAAATCTGCCCATTTATAATATAGGTTTTATTGCAAGTGCCAGAGCATAATTCGTAAACTTCTGTTTTATTTTCTTTTTTTGGTTTACTTTTATTATTCTTAGAAAGAAAAAGAAAAAAAGAAAATAAAACAGGAGTTTACGAATTATGCTGTGGCACTTGCAATATATAGGGCAAACGGGCAGATTTTTTTTATAAAAGAATAAAGGAACATAAACAAAGTTATAGAAGAAAAATAACATATCTCACTATACTAAACATTTAACAGATCATCATACTTTGAATATTTCAGAATTTTCCATAATGAAAAGAAAGGGAAATTACTGAATTGTTTAGAGCAGGTAGAAATAAACCAGAAAAATCCTTACGTTTTATACTCAACGATTAATTAGATGGGGGTGGGTCTCCTTTATTGAACTTGTTTTAGGTATTAAGGCAAATATCGGTAATTAATTAAGCACTTGTAACCAGGTAATTTATATATTCTGTAACATACTTTGTAGTTAATTTATATCTTGCTCCAGAAGAAGAAACAGTGTGTCGAAACAATTGTCAGCAGTAATATAATAAATATAAGCGATGATCTTAAATAGTTGTTTAAATTTTCGTTCCTAGTTATTATAAATCTCCAGCAAGTAAACGCTAAGTCAGTGCAGTATGCGATGTGATATATCTTTTTTGGGTGACAATCCTTAAGTAACATTACAGTCTTCGTCTCATTAACACATCTAGCAACAAAAAAATTTTGTTTTTGAATCAGTTTAAACGAAAACTGACATCTGTGGTATTTCGCATCGCACAAAGGAAAATAATAAATGATACTGATATGTTTTCCCTTTAGCAATTGTTCGAATTGAAAATCATATATTTTTAATTTATTATTTATTCCATTTTTTTAATAATAAGATAGCTTTAGCATTTATAAATCAATACAAAAAGAAAAGTATACCTTTGCTAAACGGATGAAAAATTAAAAGTACATGTAGTCCCAGACAATGAGCACTTTCAGACTTGCCACAACAGAATATAGATATTTCCCTAATCCCCTTCAAAAATCGTTAACTAGCTATGTTTTGGTATTAATGTTTCGCGATGTCTCTGTCAAGTGGTACATTGCGAGATATTTTGAATAAATTTCCTTGCTGCCAAACTAAGGGTTGCAATATTGTTTTTTGTATTAACATACACGTGCATATACTAGTATACCATGTGTGACGGTCTACATTGTTTTCGACTTCACGTACAATTTCTTGCCTGCTTAGCTTACTTTTTTACTAGTTAATATATATTGAATAATACCTCGTAAGGTAAAGATCTTCCCTCTTGACAGTTCCATCCTTAATTTTTGCTGTAAGAGCTTCACCAACTTCAGGTTCGTTTCCGTAGACGTGAGCACAGTCAATGTGGCGGTATCCTATGTCGATTGCATCTTTTACGGCTTGAGTAACCTCACCAGGCTTTGACTAAAAGTATTAAAAACAAAAGTTTAATAAATTGAGCGTCGGTGGGTAGCTTTAGGTTAGAAGTGGACGAATTAAACGAATCATTTATCACCATTATTATTATGCACTTAATATCTTGATATTAAATGTACACAGTATCTATCCATATGATATCCATTTCATTAATAAAATTCAATCTATCTACTATGAGACCATAGGTATTGCCTACTAATTTAGCCAATATTTTGTCACTGTTACTATTTAAATCTGTTCTAGATATAAAAAAAATGTTTAATAATAGTAATAAAAGCAAATTTTGGAGTGTTTTGAACATTTTCTTGACAACCTTCTGTCTAAAGAATATTTAAATCTGAGAGTTTTTTTTGGTCCAAATATATAAACTATATTATGCACAAATGTAAAAGCTTGGAATCTAACGGCTGTAATGGAAAAAAGGATCCAGGCATTCGAAATGTGATTGTATATCGGATACTGCGAATACCATGGCGCGACTATGTCACTAACGAAGAGGACATCCGCAGAATGGGACGTCCGCCAGAGCTCCTTTATACTATCAAACAGAGGAAACTTGAATATTTGGGACATATAATAAGAAACCCGGCAAAATGCCGATTACCACAATTGAGTACCCAAGGCAAGGTCGACAGGCCCCGGCAGAAAAAGGATTTCTTGGCTGGCTAACTTAAGAAAATAGTTTGGAGTTAATTCTACAGAGGTCTTTAGAATACTAGCCAATAAAGTCCACATCGATATGATGACAGCCAATATCCGGACCGGATAGGGTAGGGGAGAAGAAGAATTCACAAATATTTTTACGTAATTTAAGTTAATTTAAAATGACCTGTTTTCTTATTTACCGAATAAGTTTTATATATATATATATATATATATATATATATATATATATATATATATATATATATATATATATATATATATATATATAATATCTATTAAGATTATATTTATAATTTCGGGGGGATAAACAGACTGAAAAATATTGTGCTTATATATAAAGGGTGCTAGCTAAAAAAAATCCTAGTTGATTTTCTAATATGTCAAATTTACCAAGTGATTTTTTATTATCATATTTGGCTTCCACACAAGAAACTAAGTTTAGTGGTAAAATAATTTTTTTGAGATGCCAAATAGGAAAATGGTAAATCGATGTTCAATAGGAAAATAGTAAATTAGGTGAGAAACTTAAAAAAAAGTCCCTCCAGAAGCGTATCTATACCCCTACAGAATCCTAGATACACTGGTGTTTTCAAAATAGTAGTTGTTCTACTACTACTATACTAAATAAATAATTGTCAAATACTTTATTTAAATTTAGACCTTTTAATTATAGAACAGATAAAATTCAAATATCTATTATCCAGTATTATTAATTCTTTCGTCCATGCAAATTATTAAAAGATATTTTTTTAACTTCTGACCTTAGATAATTACTAGAACTATAACATGTTAGCTCAGCACTTTGCATAACTGATATTGGAACGATAAAGAAGTATAGTATATTTAGAACCAACTAGTGAACCAACTTACAGAATTAGTGATTAATTACATAATTTATGGATTCATTCTTAAAATAACTAAATTTTCAATATTAAAATATGAATTAAGGCTATTTAAAATAACAAAGAAGAAAAATATATTAGAAAATATTGCTTTTTTGGAATTCGGTTTAAATGAAAACCTTTTTTGATGCTTTGTACAGGCATAAGGTTATTTTTTTGGAATAATAGGTAAAAGTTTATTTTTTGCGGAAAATGATTGAAAATCAATTTATTTTCAACTTTCATAATAAAAAATAACCACCATATAGAGGCCGAGGCAAACATTTTTTCAATGTAAGAATCACCAATTAATATTTTTAAACATTACGGATAATTTGTTTGTAGAATAGTTACTTAATCATCTTTATTTTAAGTTTATACCTCATTTACCACATACAAATACTTTATATTCTCTATCTTTGCAAAATTCATTTTAGTAAAGAATTCAATTGAAATTTTGGATGGTTGTAGCTTTTACTTGATGGAAATTCATTGTAAATATATAATAAAAGACTGTTTTAGTCAATTTCCACTGATTTATTTAAATTGCGATGACGCGTTTCGCTGTCGATGCAGCTTCTTCAGATCAACATTTTACACTCGCATTTTAAATAAACCAGTGGAAATTGACTAAAACAGTCTTTTATTATATATTTAAAGCTCAATTGAGTTTTAAATTAATATTTGCAAAACGTTATAATAAATCCTAATAAAAGTCAAAAGAGGTTTTTTTTCGCTATTTCTAATTTTATGGGGTCGCCCTTGAGTGCTGTCAAAATTAAAAAAAAATATACCATTTCTGTTAACGATAAAAAGAAAACAATAGCACAGTCAGAGTCGTAATACCAATCAAATTAGATTATTTGTTTTAAAAAGGTAAATTTCTAATTTGACGATATCCGAAATAACGGCTTTTTACTTTAGTATCATCGAAGAAAGAAATCGGTAGTACCTTGTTCACAAATTCGTAGTTCTAAGAGAAATAACGAATTTAATTTTCTCACACAAAAAAACAACTTAATTTAAACATTATAATCTCATATTTTAAATAATAGGTATTTTTATACTAAGATATTAATCAACTTAGTCGAGCAGAGGAAGGGCTTCAGAGATATGTACAACTGAAATATGATACTTTGTTTAACATATTATTTCTAAATTCTTTGAAATTGAAATTATTTAAAAAGTAACATAACTTTTTCAAAATCATCAACTTAAAGAACCCGAAAGGGGATGTATCGCACAATATGTTGGGAACAGAAGAAGTTCTCATAATATATATATATATATATATATATATATATATATATATATATATATATATATATATATATATATATATATATATAGCTTATAGCTTCCCTCATTTTCCACTGAAAGCATAGGTTCCTATCCTGCTTTAAGTGATATATGTATATTTCGCTTGA
Source organism: Pachyrhynchus sulphureomaculatus (assembly GCA_019049505.1). Taxonomy (NCBI): domain Eukaryota; kingdom Metazoa; phylum Arthropoda; class Insecta; order Coleoptera; family Curculionidae; genus Pachyrhynchus; species Pachyrhynchus sulphureomaculatus. The sequence goes on along the minus strand of CM032454.1, from coordinate 169,326,535 downwards.
GAGTTATCGCTCAAGAGTCCGACCGACCGACAGAAAATCGAAAATTGCAAAACTATGGTTCTCGTGAAGTAGAGATCTCAAACGTGAAGAAAAATCTCTGATTTCTTCAGGAATATCATACTTCTTATAATGAGGGAAGTAAACAGAGAAGAGTTTACTGCCACATTCGCTAAAAAGATCTAAAGTTAAAACTGTACAATTAAACACCACTAAAGATTTAACTCTAATGACAATTAAAAGAGGTCTAATTTTTAGATCCTGTTAGTAAATCTGGCTGTTAAAGTTTAAAGACGAAACCTTTACCTAGACTAATAACTAAAAAGTAATGCAGCATAATTAGATGATTATTAACGATGGTTGGTTATTTTAATTCTGAAATTTTTATACTCGTATGTAGTATTTATAAACTAAACAAAATGCCTTTTTCCACAACATTGCATAGAAAATGTGTCAGGTGTCAGCTATTTGTTTAAATTTTATCAAGCCAAATAAATGTTTTATTAGTTTACTTAAAAAAAAACAATGATAATATTGCTAATATTAATTTCATCAGCCCTGTATAGAACCTGTTGAAAATTTGTTTAATAATTTTTATGTGTACACAGTTAATAATTTGTAACATGAATTTATATTACCAAAGGTTTACACAAAATTTCGTGTTATTTTTATAGGTCTGACTCCTACTAACTGAGTTCAAATGACAAATCTGTGTCAAACGTCTGTGACATAATCGCTGATCGGAGAAGAAAATTTTCAAAGAAAAACTTTTTCTTACAGTAAAATTTCAAGATCTAAAATATTAAGATATTATATCTATTTCTTCTAAAATTGTTGTTTTTAGTGTTCCGTACGGAACACTTATAAGATCACTTCGGTGTCTGTCTATCTGTCTGTCTGTCACGCCCGATTTTCTCCAAAACTATTTGACATAGAAAGTTGAAATTTGGTAATAATATAGGAATTGATGGCCTCATTAGAGCCATGTAGTTTTGAGAGTTAAATTTTGACTTAAGTTTTGGGGGGGTGAAATCGGAAGTGAAAAAAAAAATTTACTAGGTCATTATATATATATATATATATATATATATATATATATATATATATATATATATATATATATATATATATATATTGTAATACTTGCGCGCACTTTTCTTTCTATTATTTACAAAAAAACGCGAAAAATCGCTGTCTCCCCGCCTTATCTCGAAAAGTACTTATCAAAAAATTTTGAAAAAATTCTGGAATATTCTCCACGAGGTGTAGATTGAACGAAAATTATCACGAGTGCATTATCTTTAATAATTTATCTGGTATATAAAAAAACAAAAATTTCAAGGTCATCAGATTTTAATAAAGATTGGAAACAAACTTTGTTGAAGACTCATTTGGGGTGTGTTTTGTGAAGTCACTGATCATTTTATACCTCTGTAACAAAATTTTTTATTTCAAAAGTAATCATCGTACGGAACACTAATTGCGCAAGTTCAACTTGCACTTGACCGGTTTTTTTTTTACATAAATTAGTTATATTGTGATCTGAGGACAGACCACATTTCCAAAAGGGTCGAATATTATATTATATAAGCTTTTGTGCATAGGTTAGTTAAAGCAAAGTTAGCTAAAATAAATAAATATCGAATACATGTATCGATATCAGTTTCCTTTGACGGCAGCTTACGTACCAAAATAATTATGTTATCAAAAATACGAATAGATACCAGATACCGATGATTCTAATTTTTTAGGATGGTAGTAGATTAATAATAAGTTGTAAGATTATACAAGAAGACTGAAAATAAAACAATGTAAAGCTATACTCAGGCATTTTCTTTTTTATTTTCCTATATTTTCTAATGAAAACTTTTTCCTACTCCATAATAAAATCGATAAACGGAAATGGACGGGACTATACAAAAAAATCGAAAACCCTATTTTCCAATGGAACTTTGGCAACCTTTTTGCAAAATAAAAATCAAAAACCGGTCAAGTGCAAGTTGAACTTGCGCAATTAGTGTTCCGTATGTTGATTGCTTTTGAAATAAAAATTTTTATTACGTAAGTATAAAAGGAACAGTGACTTCACAAAACACACCCCAAATGAGTTTTCAGCAAAGTTTGTTTCCAATCTTTACTGAAAACTGATGATGTTTTTTTTATATACCAGATAAATTATTATAGGTAATGCACTCGTGATAATTTTCGTTCAATCTATACCCCGTGGAGAATATTCTAGAATTTTTTCAAAATTTTTGGATCGGTACTTTTCGAGATAGAAGGGAGGGGACAGCGATTTTTGGCGATTTTTTCAAAATAATACAAAGAAAAGTGCGCGCATTTATATATATTTTTGTACTCGTGTTTTTACAAGCTTTCATTTGAGACCCCATTCGTTAACCTAGTAAAAAATTTTTTCTTCTTTGTTTTTTTTTTTATATATACCATATATAATATATATATATACCATATATAATATATATATATATATATATATATATATATATATATATATATATATATATATATATATACATATATATATATATATATATATATATATATATATATATATATATATATATATATATATATTAAAAAAAATAATGCACTCGTGATAACTTCCGCTCAATCTACACCCCGTGGAGAATATTCCAGAATTTTTTTAAAATTTTTGGATCAGTATTTTTCGAGATAGAGGGGAGGACAGCGATTTTTCGCGATTTTTTCAAAATAATACAAAGGAAAGTGTGCGCATGTAAGACATTATATATATTTTTGAACTCGTGTTTTTACAAGCTTTCATTTGACACCCCACTCGATGATCTAGTAATTTTTTTTTTTTTCACTTCGGATTTCACCCCCCTTAAGTCAAAATTTAACTTTCAAAACTACAGGGCTCTGATGTACCCATCAATTTCTATGTGAGTACCATATTTCAACTTTCTACGTCAAATAGTTTCGGAGAAAATCGTGTGTGACAGACGGACAGACAGACACCGAAGTGATCTTATAAGTGTTCCGTACGGAACAGTAAAAATCTCTACTTATACAACTGGGTGACTATTTTTAAATCAGTATGTGCCGAGGGGGTAAAAACAAGTTTTATCACTAGTTGTATCTCGTAAATATCAGTACACGTAAAAAACAATGCAATATTACGTGCAACTTCCCATATGGAATCATGGAAGGTGCTAGTTCAACCAACATATAAGTTACGTACGAGAAGCTGCGGCAACTAGTTGCAACAACCAATGACAAAGAATTGCATTAATACATGAATGCCTTTAATATTCGAATATCTTAACAAAACCAAAATGGCCAGAGACGAGAAGTTAATTTATTAAAAACTTTTTTTTTCAGTTACAAAAAAGATTTATGATTTGATGCTTTGGTATGAGTCTTAAGAAAATATTAGCTAAATTAGAAAAAAAAACAATTAGAAAAAAGAAATAAAATGTTGACGAACAAATCTGAAATTATTGTAAAATATTATCTTAGAATTTCACAAATTTTATCGCCGAAAAGAAAAAAATTCGATAATTCTAATCTGAATTACTTAATATGTGTTTGTTCGTTTTATCTTAATTACATGATTGACAAAACTAAAACAAAATTAAGTTTGTTATGAGAAATTCAGATGTTGAATTAGAAAAAAATTATACATCAAAATATAGGAAAGCATATATTATTACTATTGAAAGGTTCATTCAAGTATTATAATAAAACAACTACCAATCTAAGTAGTTAATCAATATCTTCTGATAATGTTAGGATGTTTCAAATATAGTAAATGTTTAGTCTTTTTTTACATTTCAAATCCGTTCATTTTTAAAACTTTTAGTGACTAAAAGTATGTAAATATTGTAAACTTTATTATTTTGTTCATACTTAACAAAAGCTTAAAAGTAAACAGTGAACGATTTTAAATTTAAATAAATTTCATGCAAAATAACACCTTCCTGAATAATTGAGCAATAAGTAAAAAACGGGATTGTACTATATAAACTGGCTTTAAATTAGTATATAGATGTAGCAGGGGAGGGGGGCACAGGGGAGCGCAGCTGTTCCCTCTAGATCCTTAAAGAACTACAAAATTATAAATACAATGTTTTTTCTCCATTAATAGACCAAGAAGGCGATCCGAAATTTTGACCTGTCGACTAACCGTCCGCCTAGTTATTCATTCTATCGGGCCAGTTGAATAAAAGCCTTTAACGTTGATTTTGCGGCCCCCGTGCCCCAGAATATCTAGTCTGTCGTTTAACCACTTGAATCAAATACAACATAATATTTGTGGACACTAAAAAAGTCGAGCGCCCCGAAGGGCAGACGCCGCCGGAACTCGACTCAGCTTTAGGGCCCAAAAAACGTCGATCCAAAATTGGACATGGTCATTTAACTATACAAAATCAATAAAATTAGTTTGCTCTTGATAAAATGTGAGGGAACCTGAAAAAGGTGGACGCTGACAATACCGTAGGTCGAAGCGGGACCCGCTTTTTCCAGCCAAAACTGGTCGTTTTTCGAGTTTAAACACTCCCTTTTGGGAGGCTCGACTTTTTCAGTGTCAACAAATATTATGATACTTGATTCAAGTGGTTAAACGACAGTCTGTTTTTGGATGTAGCATTTTGGGCACGGGAAGCTATAAAATCAACGTTAAAGGCTCGATCGATAGAATGAACAACTAGGCAGTAGACTCTTGGTTTATAATGGAATTCTGAGTTTTGAGGTGCTGCCTCCGCCTAGATGAGAGGCTGAATAAACTTAAACTGACCCGACCTAGCAACTCGATTCTATGAATGTAATGGTGATCTACAATTACGTCACAGATATTTAGTTGTTTCAATTTTAGGCGTGAAATAAATCAGAGTGCAAGACTTGTCGGAGTATAGAAAATGATTCTTCCTACCTTTGATTGTGACACGCACACAAAAGATTAGTGACGTGGATACTTTTTTTTTTTTTAAAAAAAAAAGAGAACACTAAAGCAGCTTCGCTTATAGTGAGGCCACGCCTCTTGAACAAAAAATCTTTCTTGCACTAGAATTCCAAAATCTTAGACTCATTATAACATGGTCAAAATCGATGACAGAAGAGAGATTCTTCACAACAAATAACTACCTAACGGGAATAATTTTCACAACAAAGAATTCTTCTATACAGTGGGAATTTAAAAACTAACATCCAACTCAAAAATCGACCGCCCATTTATACAGCGAAACTTTAAAAGCTTAAACCCATTTTAAAAATCGATTGATCGCGAGAGGGAGATTTTCACAAATAAGAAACTGGCTGAGATTTTTATATAGTATTTAAACTCTCATAATTAAAAGATTTCCTATTGAAATAATAACTACTTAACAGAGGAACTTGGCTTTTTAGGCTATGATAGAGTAATAAGACAAAATTTATGAAATAACTATGTTTTTATAAAACGCACATTTCAAAAAAAAGGCGCTCAGTACAGCCTCTTTGTGAAATAGGGGCTCTACAACTTTGAAAATTGGCCTAATTCTTAAGAGCATGGTAATTTACTATACTTAAAACCCATATTCCTAAATCTAAGTGCCTTTAGTGCAGTAAAAAAGCATTTGCACAATTTAGATGCAGCAATAATATTAGTTTATCCTCTTTGGGGTACCACCAGGAGAATTGTCTTGGTGGTACCCCCCCTTGAAAAACTTGTGCTCTTTCGTTTATAAATAATTTAAGTTTTCAAAACGCGTTTTTCGAGCTTACAGTGTGAATAACTCCAGTTATATTAGACGGATTGAGACAAACAAACTATTCGTAATGAATTTTCCAATAAATCCTCGTTTTTTTTTAAATCGCTCAAGTGCGTATATAACCTAGAAAATTGGAAAAAAAAAAAAAAAAAGGCAAAAAACCGTATTTTTTTTCATTTTATTGTACAGGTCGACTAAGGGAACCGATCGGCTTAAAACTTTCAGAAAATATGCCCTTTGTTATACCAAAAATCTCCTGAAATTTGGGTACAAAAATATTGAACCTAGTGGGCACAGTTGAATTTATTATTTAAAATTTGAACTGTCTGCGATTTTATGCTATTTGGTCCAAAATGGATCCCTTTTTTTCAAAATTTAGGTCTCGCAGCTTTCAGATGCCGTTAATTTTTTTTAAGTCATTTTAACCGTTTTTTAAACATTTGTTTATTAATGAACTAATAACAAATGCGTGTTTTCTGTGATTTTGACGTTAACAAAAATGATTTTTTTTTGAATAACTCTCGCGATTCTGTACCAAATGTGAAAAAAATTGTTAATTTTTTTATTTAAATTCAAATGACCGAAAGAAAGCATTTGATTAATAAACAAATGTCAAAAAGGGGTAAAATGACTCCAAATTTTTTTTTTTAAATGGCATCGAAAGATGCCGTCGAAAACCTAAATTTTGAAAAAAAAAAGATCCATTTTGGACCGAATGGCGGACAATCCAAATTTAAATTGTGCCCACTAGGTTCAATATTTTTGTAATAAATTTTCTGGGTATTTTTGCTGTAACAAAAGGCATTTTAGGGAAGTTTCAAGCCGATCGTTCACTGAGTCGACCTGTACAATAAAATAATATTAAAAAAGTTTCTTGCCGGTTTTTGCAATTTTGTAGGTTAAGTACGCACTTGAGCGACTTAAAACCATTAAGGAATTGTTGGAAATTTCATTGCGAAGAGTTTGTTTTTTTTTTTTGTCTCGATCTTATATAACCGGAGTTATTCACATTTTAAGCTCAAAAACCGCGTTTTGAAAATTTAAATTGTTTGTAATAAAAGAATAATATTGCTGTATCTAAACTATGCCTATCTAATTATTTTGACCTTTTTTTACTGCATTACTTTGATTCTTTTCAATGACATGAAAGGAGTTGTACAAAAGATAGTGTCGCCTCACCCTCGAGACCCAGCTTTTTGTTTATAGTCTGAGTCCCGGTCTATACCTATCTACAAATTTAAAATTATTTTCACTACCTTCCGTGTTACTTCCAAAAGTCAATGGTGATACAGCGGAGATTCATATTTCGGCCTGTAGCAGGCAGAATAAGCTGAAAATTGGAATTAGGCAAAAGTACCCTTAAGAATTATGCCAATTTTTAAATTTATAGCTACAAATTTCACAAACAAGCAGTAGCGGGCTCAGTCCCCATGACTGAAAGTAGCCTTTTTTTATAGTTTGATTAGTTTCTGAACTATACAAGCAAAATCTGAAATTTTTTGATACTTTTTTCACGCTATTCCTAAGAATCAAAAACTTACTAATATAAGTACCTCCCACTTAGATGTATCACTAACAAACATTATGATATATTATAACATAAAAAAAATACTAAATAAAAATGTATATTTGCCGCTATCTGAAAGGTAATCAATTGGTAAAAATACATGTTGAAGCAAGTATAATTGAACTAAAAATTGTAATATTAATAATAATATTAATATATATATAAAATGACCCAAAATAATATTTGTAAGCAAAATCAACTAAATCCTTAACAAAAAAACAAACTGTAGGAAGTGATATAACTTTCGCGTGAACAATAAACACATGGGTCGCGTAGCTTACACACTTAAAAAAATATATATAAAAAAATATGACAACTTACTTTCCAGGTACCCAACCCGAAAATGGGAAACTCTTGACCATTATTGAATTTAATTTTAGGTACCTGACCTGCCATTTTGTTGAATAATGTTCGAGTTAAACCGACGACCATCAACAGAAAACCCGCCGAATAAAAGTGCGCGCGGAAAGCTGGCAAAATCTAATTTATTTGAGAAGCAGGAGACCTTGACCATCGTTTTGCAGGACCGGAGTTGCTCGGTAGGAATCGGTATCGTGTAGGTATCGATCGTGGACAGCAGCGACAGTATTAGTATATTTAAATCTCATTGGCAGCTCGTGATTTCGAAATAAAGGGAAGCAATTTTGGTAAACCTGTCCAAGATTCCTCCTGAGTATAACATATCAGATATACTCGTATATGGTATCTTATAAAAAAGTCTAATATCGAAATATTTCTATTAAAAAACAAATTGATAAATGACAATTGTCTATCACTGAAATGTGAACCATTACGTTCCCGGCATTTTTCTAAACGAGCGGTGAAATCATTGATTGTCGAATATTTTCTTTTAATTGTTCTGGCGAAATTATTATTCTAAATTTTAGTTTTAAAATATCCGCATGATAAAAAATCAAGACTTGTAGCTGAACTCCGGGCTTTATTTACGCTATATGAATGATATTAAAAGTGAGATTCTTGCTCCAAGATATAGGCAGAATTATTGTTTATGCAAAACTCTCGCAGACAATAGGCAATCAGTAGCTCCTTCTTAAGTAACCATCAAAGATAATTTATTTGAAACCAGTGAAAACGCATTTGGTACCTTCACTTAAAGGGTGTTTGACTAACTTATTAGATTTAGGTTTCTCGATGGGTATTCGTAGATTGGATGTGCAGGACGAAAAGTTTCAGCTGCAACTGTCACTAGACGCACTCCATGATTGCGTCACTATTTGATATTCTTGGTGCCCCTACTGGAGGTTTTCTGAAGTCTACCCAGTTTTTTTGAAGTTTTACACAAGGTTTACAGATATTATGATAGGGGTATTTCTATTATATGGATACTCTGTTTTGTACTTCTTTTGTATTATTGTAAAAATAAACACATTTCCACTTTCCCTTTCGTAATAGTGCATAAGGATCTTAAGTCTGGATATATTTATGTAAGAATTTTTTTTTCAAATTTAAATTGATTTGATGGGTCGCGAGAAACTCTTTGATATTATGATACATACTTCACAATTTTATAAAGTACTTCGTCATTGTATAATACATTTATAGTATATGCAGATGATAGATAAATTTACTACTCCTTCAATGAAAATGTTACTAATACATCAGGCTTGCTGGTTAATCAAGATCTCGAGGCGCTTTGTAGGATATCGAATAATTATTCGCCCCCCTTTTTGGCAGAATAGCTGCCAGATCTAGATGTTTGGAGGACGATAATGTATCTCTGGACAGTGTAGTTAAGCAAGAAATTTATGTAAATTTATTAAAGGAACTTTTATTGTTCGACTAAATTAGAAAATTATAATTGATAATAAATACTTGCTAAATGAATTATTTAGTAGAAATTATATATATATACATATATATATATATATATATATATATATATATATATATATATATATATATAATCACAATTTATGAGGACACAATCTGGTCCAGATTAAAACTTATGATATGTAGTTTTGAGTGTAGTTGAGTGGCATATTAAGAAATTCTGCTGATTTGAGCTCAATACCGACTCAAATCTGAAAATGGATTTCAAAAAATTTCAGAAAAAACTAAAGTAAATATGTAATTTCCCAATATAACCAAAAGTTTCCTCTGAAAATCTCATTATACCCCAAAAAAACTACAACTTTTGTGGGAAAAGTTTTTTATGGTCTCAATTTTCGGAGATATTTATCACAGCGTATTTGCCATATTTTGGATATTCAACACTTTTAGAGAAATTATGTATATTTGTTTTTATTCGTAGAATCACCACGAATTTTTTTGAAACAGTTTTTAACAATTTGTTATTTTGACCTAAAACAATTTACCCGTGCCTAAACTTTATTTTTAGGACAAAAAAATTTCTTTCATGAATGCTTTCGATGTAAAATTTCCGGTAGGACATGATCCAATAATAATATTTTCAACATTTTTTAAACGGGTAATCATTAAACTCAAAATAAATACATTTTATATTGAAAAAAAATCGTAAAAAATATAGATTAAAATAACGATTCATGATGATTTTACGAATAAAAGCAAGTATTTTTTTATCTCTTACATAATTTTTCTAAAGGTTTTAGTTTTCGAGTAAAAAACTTGTGAATATCCAAAATATCTCTGAAAATTGAGGCCATAAAAAAAAAAACTTTTCCTAGCAAAGTTGTAGGTTTTTTGAGGTAGACTGAGATTATCAGAGGAAACTTTTGGTCAGTACTCAGCCCAAATCAGCACAATTTCTTAATATGCCACTTAAAATTTAAAACTACATATCATAAACTTTAATCTGGACCAGACTGTGTCCTTATAAATTGCATCAATTTATAGAATAACGGTGGAGTCCGCTTGACATATATATATATATATATATATATATATATATATATATATATATATATATATATATATTTCTATAATAAACATAACAAAACTACTACTGCTCAAGTCCGTGTCAGTTGTTTTTCACGTGTCTATTTACTGCAACTAGCGATTTTTTTTAAATTCCACTTCTATTAAGCAATACTCTAATTTACTTTTTTTATGTCTTAAGGGGTAAGGCCACTCCAGAATTTTCAAAAAATCGAATTTTTTTGGGCTAATATGTTATCTGAAATGACAAGTGCATGCATCGCCGATTAAAGCTACAACGACATTTTCTACTGTAGAATGTTATTCAAATTTTCAAATGTTTTTTCTCAAAACTGTATTTTTTACGTCGCGTCGGGCGAAATGACAATTGCCACAAATTTCTAGCGATTCACTTGAAATTTTAAGAGGAACTTTTCAGATACATTATCTAACGCAAAGCTTAAGGATTTTGTGATAAGTTATAAACTTCCTTTTTCTATAAACAATTTTTCGTGAAATTTTTGGATGAAAAGTGAACATTTTTTTATCAAATGTGCACCATTTTTCAAAAAAATGATAATTTCAAATTTCCGTATGTTATCCACTAGTTTTTGAAATATATTGATAAACATTTTTTGGTTTTTTGTTCTTGATTGAAAGCAATATCGTTTTGGATTTCAAAGCGGCCATTTTGAATTAAAAAAACTAAAAAAAATATTTTTGTACACTTCAATATTTGTTTAATAAAGTACTCCAAATAAATTTTGGACTGCTCTAATTATACTTCTGACAAAAGTTCCCGAAATTTGCCTTTTTTCTTGGGACCTGAAGTAGCCTTACCCTTTAATTTAAATACATGCGACACCAAAGGAAGATACATTACTATGTAATCGAAACACGCTCATAGACGAGTCGTTAGTTTGGCCATATTGTGAAATAACGTTCTACAATCTCAAAGATCCCGTTATATTGATACTAAATTTTAATATAGTTCAAGGACGCCCCTGGGGCAAAGTTTCTTGTATAATGTTGTGAAATATTGTTAAATAGCGTCCTACAGCTTCAAAGTTCTTGTTAAATCGATACCAAATATTAATACGATTTGATTTTTCGAACAAAAGGGGGTAAAAATGTAACAACTAAAAATTTTATTTTACCTTCCAAGTACCTAGTCCTAAAACAGGAAATATTCGTCCATTGTTAAACCTAGTGTATTTGAGAGAACACCATGGATTATTTTTTTTCTGGCATGTTTGCATGTGGTCCAGTTTCAGCTATTAAAGTTTTGTAAATTATTTTTATATGTTCCCGCAGAGCACCTAAAAAATAAAAATTACTAGATAGTAAATAGCGGAAATTATTTACGATATAACAGTTATTTATGTGTAATTACTAATGCCGATAAAGCCGGGATTAATAATCGATTAAGTCAATGAAGTTATATAACAGTTTATTCAACAAATCATTCCCACACAGCTCCAAATTAAAAGATCAGAATGAATGAACAATATGACTATATACAATGAAAACGCAAAATATTTCAGCACGTATGCAGAAGACAAAAGCATTAGAATCGAAATGTTTTTGTTTGAACGATTTCAAATTAGTAATTCTTCATTTTTACTTTCTTTGCTTAAGGAAAGTATTAAATTCGTGAAAAAATTACACTTCCGTCGGTCTGCCTGTCTGTCGGTCGGACTGTTGGCACGATAACTCTCGAACAAAATGAGATATCACCTTCAAACTTGGTGCATATTATCTAATGAGGGGATGAAGTCTATTGTTTTTGACCGATATCGTCTTAAGTCAAGGTGGTGAAAGAGATGGGGTTCTATAAATTTTATATGTTTTTATAGTACTATGGTAACTTTTCCTATTTTTTTGTTAAAATAATAAATAAATATCATGCCTAAACATGAATAGTTTTAGGGGAAGAGTGTGATAGTAGTAAGTGTCCATATGTTGTTTGGTTTTAATTTTATTATGTTTTTCCAATGTCCAATACTTCAAATATACACCATAGACCACTAGAAACATACTCACATAAGAGGTTACATACGGATTTTTATTCTCTATTGGGATCTTATCTGTGAGCGGAGACTACTATAGTTATTATTAAGATGGCCGAAATATGGGTGCAGATTTAAATTTGTAACGTGTGAAGCATAGGGAGTGTGACAGTATTTTTCAAAAATATTATTAACAATTGGCAATATTTGCAAATAGGCCGTTACAAATCCTGCCCAAAGGAATCTCACATTCGGTGAAAAACTTTTCTTTGGATGTGGAATAATCGATGACAAAACTGTCGCGCTAAACATAACGAAAATTCGAGCAGCATGTATAGCCACGACCCAGTTACGAACAGTAGTGTTTGAGATAAATGGCACATTCAACAGTAGAACAGGGGAAATTTCATGTATGAAATGCTCTTGTAAAGACGCTGAAGGTGAAAAATGCAAACACATCCTCGTAACTCTTTTGCATTGTTACCGGTAAGATTATAACCTATAAATGTCTAATATTTACGTTTTAATTTTAATATGAAAATTAAAGTTTTAACCTGTACGGATATCAAATGTACCTGGAAAGTGAAACGTCAAGAGGTAGGAAACATTCGAACCGAAAAATTTTTAACTGGTTTCAAATCAAATGTTAATTCGCTTCAGAGGTTGGTATTTATTAACTATTTATGACTTTGAATGAATACAAAATAACTGAGACAGTATTTGATTCAAATAAAATCTGAAAAATGTTATCTAATAAGGAATTTTTGTTTGACACACAGAATAAATAATTTTACTTGGCTGGAAAATGTTTAGAACAAACTTTAGCATCAATTGGGATTTTTCGTTCAATTCGGAGAACTTTTTATCACACTTTCAGTCTGTCAACTTTTCCACTTGCCCAAATGCATTAGTAATATTTACATAACCCTCATTTGCTCTTGGAAATGGAATTTTTTTTGCAGGCGACTTTGTAATATTAATTTACACAGACGCTTAAGACAGATTTAAAAATGCACCTCAAGTTTAATTCCTGAAAAAGCCGCGAGATGTATTGAATAGGTAAGATCCAAATTCTTATAAAAATTAGTCAAAAATTTTTTTTTAGAAAATTCCATTCAGTTACAAAGTTATAGCATTAAATCTGATCTGGCGTAGGAGTGGGACCGCTACCTGTGTTTAGACACTGTCTGCAATATTACTCAGTCAATTTTTAATATTTTTTGCCTTTTTTTTAAATCCTAATAATTACTTTTTATACAAAATGTCGAGAGGTTTTTTTTAAAATTTTCCTAATAGACAATTTTTTATACATAATTAAACATAATTGTTTTGGTCGAAAATTGCATACTAAAGTTTGAAACACCGTAAATCTTCGACGATTTTTAACTACTACGTTATTTTACAAGATTAATTTTTATTGTTGCGGATTGGATTATTTTTTGTGAACTTATCCTGTAGTTTTCATTCAGGTCCATTTAACCCGATAAAAAATAATGTTAACATATAAAACATATTTAAAAAAAAAATTCTTATAATTTAAAGTGCAATAAAAATATATCATCGCCATTCTTTTATATTAGTCACTTAACCTTAAAAATATATTTTTTTAAATATACATACTTTTTGCAGTATCCAGGTGTATGTAACCCCATAATGCGAATTGGCATTAATATTTTTTCACATTGTTACGCAAGATTTCTCTAACCTGTTATATTTTAAATTGCCATATCCTATTTTTATCCACTACGAATGTTGTTTTCGTATGGCGGATTCATTCTCCGCTAAATTTGAAAAAAAGTCAGCTGTATAGTTGGAAAGCGAATAACTCTACGGGCGATGAGACAAAGTAGCAAAAAATGGTGGTGAAATTCGTTGTACTAAGGATCTCAGCACAATTAGTATCCGCACTCGTTGGTGGTAATTCTTCTGTCCTCCTCTTTATCCTGGGTTTGAAGTGTGTCGCTGCATCCTGCTGAAACCAGGTTCTATAGTTTTAACAATTAAAATACCGTAAAATGAATGTAAAGACGCTCTCAATCATCTCTAAATATCGCTTCCAATTAACATTTGTGCGTCCTCTGTCATGCCCAGGGAAGTATGGACCGTGCCAATTATTTCGCGTGTAGACATTGCGGCTTAAGATATTACTGTGAAGAATGTAAGTACTTTTGACACTTTAATTTTGTATTTGGCTAACCTAACTCCAAAAGCGGAGATTCTGTTTACTGACGTTACAGTTAAGTAGAAATAGGCCGCATCTAACGATAAAATATTGAGTAAATTGGTGTTTAAACATTTAATTAACGAAGTTGTGCCTCCAAACACTACCGATTAGCTTTTTTAGTAGCGCAATATTTTGTAAGGGTACAAATACAAATCTTTACAAGGAATGCGTTGTAATAAACTCCTGGGTACATTTAGAGCTTCACCGTTTGCATATTGAGCGATCTAGTTTCTCTCGAACTGACAGTGACCCCAAGTTTGGATCGCTCCTGGATATCCTTGATCGCTCACGGCTCGAGGTTTTCTGAAAGTTAAACCGGTTTCTCCGAATTTTTTAACTCATTTTTAAATGAGTTGAATATTCGAAGCTCCAGTGACATTACGTAAATTACGAGGGTTGTATGATAAGTACCTGGCCTCGGCCAGAGATGGCGCTACTACTATTTAAAAAATTGTATTTTTCGTAAATATAACCTTTCTCAAGAATTTTGTTACATTTTCAAGTAGTTGCGTGATTTAGTTTGTGAGTGGTAGCCATATAAATAGAACTTTAGTGATTTTAGAACAATGGAAAAAACTGAATATCGAGCAGTGTTAAAATACTTGTTTTTGAAAATGAAAACAAATGATGAGATAAAAACGGAACTCAGCGAAGTTAAGGGGGACTCTACAACTTCGTTATCGACCATAAAATATTGGACAGCTGAATTCATTCGCGGCCGTACAAGCATATTTGATGGAGAACGTCCAGGTTGTCCATATGAGGTGACCACATCAGAAATGATTTAAAAAATCCACGATATAATGATCAATAATCGAAGAGTGAGAGTCTGTGAGATCACTGAGACTGTGGGCATATTAATTAAGCGGGTGCAGAACATTTTAACAACTCAAATTGATATGCGAAAGCTTTCCGCAAGATGGGTGCCTCGATTGCTCACAATTGACAATAATCACGCACGTGTTTTAATTTCAAAAGAATGACGAATAAGAGCAATCGGAATGATTTTTGACGTCGATTCACAGCTGTTGACGAAACATGGATTCATCACAGCACACCAGAGACCAAAGCACAGTTCAAACAGTGGTGAACCGGCGCCAAAGAAGGCCAAGGCGGCTTTATCAGCCAACAAAGTAGTGGTTACAGTGTTTTGGGATACATGCGGCATAATTCACGTCGATTACCTTAAAAACGGCAAAATAATTAATGAAGAGTATTATGTCAACTGAGTGGATCGATTCAATCACGCTGTGAAAGAAAAACATCCGCATTTGGCGAAGAAGAAAATTCTTTTTCATCAAGATAATGCACGCGTGTACACTTGTGTCATCGCCATAGCAAAATTTTTTGAGTTAGGATACAAACCGTCTCCGCATCCATCATATTCGCCAGATTTCACCCCCTGCTTTTATTCCTATCCGAATATGAAAAAATGGCTCAGCGGAAAAACTTCGTTATACGGGCTTTTCAGAAAAAGATTTTTTTTTGGAATAAGCTTAAAATAGTATAATTTTGAAAGACTTACGAGAAAATATCGGGGTGAAGCAGTTTTTTCACCTTTTTTTGGTAAATAAAAATTAACCTATATCAGTGATATGACCACTATACTGTTGGTAACCACTGATCAAAACTGTCAGTTGTTTTCGGAAAAATAGGCTCCATGGGTAAAATGTAGCGGTCAGTCTTATCTTTTCAAAAAATTATTAAATTTTTGGTAAAAGTTCGGTACGCGGGCTTTTCAGAAAAAGAGAGGTTTCTTTTTTGGAATAGGCCTAAAATGGTCTGATTTTGAAAGATTTACGAGAAAAAAACGGGGGGAGGCTATTTTTGTTAACCCGAACTAACCTCAGCTAACTTGGTCTCCAGTCACTAATATAGCACCTACAACATTTTTGCTTATTAAGGTAGGACATTTTTTTTCATTATTTAATGTCTTTTCTACTTAGTGATTGTTTAGTTCAGATTAATTGCGTTTAGCAAAAACGACCTCCCCCGATTTCTTCTCGTAAATTTTTCAAAATTAGGTCATTATAGGCCCATTCCAAAAAAAAATCTCCCTTTTTCTGAAAAGCTCGCGTACTGAATTTTTTTCAGTTATAATCTAATCTTATCACAAAAGTGTTTATTTTCATTTTTTTTTTTTTGGTAAAATTTCGGTACGCTGGCTTTTCAGAAAAAGGAAGATTTTTTTTTTTTTTAATTCGCTTAAAATGGCCTACATTTGAAAAATTTATGAGAAAAAATCGGGAGGTAATCGTTTTTGTTAACCTGAACTAATTGAAATTAACCTGAATTAAACAATCAGCACTTATAAAATACATTAAAAAACCTTGTGATTTGTTATTTTCGTGTTGTTTTCCGCAAAGAAAATTTCACAGAAAAGTTCCTTATTGGTTGGAATTTTACTATTACTGTAAATGTAGCACAATCATCTCGTAAGTCTTTCAAAATTAAACCGTTTTAAACCTATTCTAAAAAAAACCCTTTTTCTGAAAAGCTCGAGTAACGAAGTTTTACGAAAAATTTGGCTCAAAACGATGAGGTGATTGTTGAAACAAACTCCTATTTTGAAGGGTTGAAGAAATCGTATTTTTAGATGGTATATGAAAGATAGAAAAACGTTGGACTAAGTGTACCGAGCTTAAAGGAAACTATGATGAAAAATAAAAATAAATTTTACACATAAAAATATTTTTTTCTTGTTACGGTCAAGTACTTATCATACCACCCTCGTATATTGCTCGCGAAATTTTTACCGTGCGATAGTCGCAGAATGTTCTTACTAATGTAGCTATTAAATGTTCATTTAAACTTTGTTGGATGTATGGAACATGTTGTAGTGGATATATCAGATGACCAAAAAAAATGTCATGTCGATGACTGATAAATGTAATCTGATATCTGGTATAACATATTGTTTATCTGTAGCATTTATTATTTTTAAAAAATTATCAAACCTACAAGTGTTTGTTACAGTACACTTTAACAGGTTGACTGCCGACCACTCCGATCGGAGTGCGTCGGGTCTCTTCGCCAACGCCGTCTACTCCGATGGGAGTTCGACATGCGTTCTTACGAAACGTTTTAGTATTCCATCGGCGTTGTATATGAAACGTGTGTTTCTAGTGGCGGCGTTGCTTAAAAACGCAAGTTCTAACAGGTGCTTAAGTGGTTCCGCGGATTTGCTTTTGGTTTGGTTGTAATCTGCCGTACAATATGGACAATCAACCTGGGCCTTCTGGTATTAAAAAAAGACATTGTAGTGATGAAAAAAAGGTATATGATAAGAAAAAGAAGCTAACTGACACTGAATTATTGCAGCTATTGGAAGAAAGCGGAGGTAGTAGTGACGAACATTACGTACCAGACACAGACGATAGTGATGTAAATTCAAGCTCCGAGTCCGAAGAAGAGAATTTTATAGACCCTATTCGGCCACATCAAACACTTCCTAGCCTTGATGAGATAAAATGGAACGACAGAGGTGCGTTAAAACAAATTTTGTTCCAGAAAACCCAGGAATTATTGGTGCAAATTCCAGGACAGGGTGCACCTATCGATTTTTTCGAAATGATCATTGATGATGATTTTTTACAAACTATTGTAGAACGAACGAACTCTTACGCAGTCGAGGTTTTGCTGCGCCCAGAAACAAGTACAAAATCACGTATTACTAATTTTAAAGATCTTACGCTTGACGAACTAAAAATTTTTTTGGCCCTGTTACTCCACACTGGCACAATATCCTTGAGCCGTCTTAACGATTATTGGAAAACTGATCCGCTATTTAATCTACCTGTTTTTAGAAAATATATGTCAAGGAATAGATTTTTGCTTATCTTGAGGTGTTTGCATTTTACATCTCCAGATATGGATCCGGCAGATCGGCTAGGAAAGATTAGTTTTGTGGCAAATTTTTTTAACAACAAGATGGGAGAAATTTACTATCCTGGAAGAGAGTTGTCTTTGGATGAAGCTATGGTACTTTATCGGGGTCGTCTCCAGTTTAAACAGTATATCAAGAATAAGCGTCATAAGTATGGTATGAAGTTATACATGCTGACAGAGCCTAATGGACTTATTTTGAAATTTCGTGTCTACGAAGGTGCGACAGATGTTTATGGTGGAAGCGGACATACTGTAAAGATTGTTTTACATTTATTGGAGGAAAAATTGTGTGTGGGACATGCTGTTTATCTAGACAATTTTTACCAAAGTGTTAATTTAGCTAGGAAATTACTTCAACAAAATACATACTGCACTGGTACGCTGAGAGCTGAGAGGAAAGATAATCCGAAAGAGGTAATGAGTGCAAACTTAAAACGTGGTGAGAATAAATCTATGTTTTGCAATGGAATGCATATCGGAAAATGGCGCGATAAACGCAATGTTCAATACATTTCAACAGAATTTGGAAGCGAAATGGGCATTTTTAAAAACAAAAGAAATCAAGAATCTGAAAAACCTTCCGCAATCATTGGATATAATGCTTTTATGTCCGGTATAGATAGACAGGATCAAATGATGGCATATTATCCTTGCAGCCGTAAAACCATTCGGTGGTACAAAAAGTTATTCATGCATGTGTTGCAAATGAGCATGATAAACGCCTGTTTTTTGTACAATAAATATTCGCGGTCTGACCAGTTACGATTATATGACTTCCGATTGGATGTCATAAGAAATTTACTAGCCAGACGACCAATTACTAATTTGCCGCAAATTCCTCCAGGCCAAATAAATGTCCACAGCATTAGCAAAGTAGAAAAAATTGTTAGTGAAAAAAAAGGAACTAAAGAAACAAAACGGGTAAGCAGAAAGGAATGCAAAGAATGCAGGAAAAATAAAATAAGAAAGCAAGCAGTGTATGAATGCAAAATGTGCCCTGGACAACCAGGTTTTTGCCTTAATTGCTTTGAGGATTACCATAAAACTGTACAAAAATGATTTAGAAATAAATGTTTTGAGTTCATGAGTTCGATTTATTATTTCTTTACTTATTTAATTGGACACTCCGATCGGAGTGTTCGGCATCTAGTAAAAATTTTCACTTGCAATGCCGATTACTCCGATCGGAGTGAAATTTTTTTTTTCTAATATTTTGAATGGCACATAAAAAAAACACATCCAAGACTCATTTTAATTCATATTTACCACAATAAAATAAAAATATTTGGAAAAATCTTACCAGCGTCAACCACAAACTCAAAAATATAGATCGGCAGTCAACCTGTTAAAAACTAATAGTGCGCATAAGAATTTTAATTCATTAGGTTGAGATATACTTCATTTAAAAAATTAGAAAATTTTTACTTACTTATTTTATTAATTAAAGCTAACCAGTCATATATCCTAAACTAGAACCTCACAAACAATATTGTCTTTCTGAAAATGATTATTAAATAATTGTATGACAATTGAGATGTGACAACCCATTATTGTCAATTTTATTTTACAGGCTAATAATTTTCGAAATAGGTATGATTGATGCCTTCTTGATTTAAAGAGAGTGTGCTAGATACAGGGTTCCTCTTCAGGTGAAAGGCATATGATATGTAAAAATTACGTTAAAATACAGACTCTATCATCAAAAAGTTTATTTTTAAAATATTTATTAACTACACAAATTTTTTAACCTGTGGTTTCATTTACGATATATGAAGTGTTTTGAATGTGATAATTCCTCGGCAATATAGTCGCAAAGTTAGTAATCTTATAAAATCCTCACACACCTGCTTCGATGTGACTAAATTTACAAGAATCTGAGTTTCGTGTGGTCTCTCCTGCCGTTGCGTTCGCGCAAAAAGTTAAACATTGTTTTTAGTTCCGTACGGAACCCTTATAAGATCACTTCGGCGTCTGTCTGTCCATCTCACCCGATTTTCTCCGAAACTATTTGACATAGAAAATTGAAATTTGGTACTAGGTATAGGGATTTACGGGCTTGCCAGAGTCGTGTAGATTTGAAAGTTAAATTTTGACTTAAGGGGTCAGTTTTGGGGGTCGATATCGGAAAATGAAAGCTTGTAAAAACACGAGTTCTAATATATATATATATATATATATATATATATATATATATATATATATATATATATATATATATATAATTTAATACTTGCGCACACTTTTCTTTGTATTATTTAGAAAAAATTGTAAAAAATCTCTGTCCCCCCTAGCTCGAAAAGTACTGATCAAGAAATTTTGAAAAAATTTTGGAATACTTTTCACAGGGTGTAGATTGAACGAAAATTATCACAAGTGCATTATTTTTAATAATTTACCTGGTATAAAAAACAAACAAGATTTTCAGTAGAGATTGGAAAAAACTTTATTGAAAACTCATTTGGGGTGTGTTTTGTGAAGTCACTGATAATTTTATACCTCCGTAACAAAATCAATGTACAGAACACTAATTGCACAAGTCCGACTTGCACTTGGCCGGTTTATTTTTTGTAAAAAGTGTTCATCCTCGGTCATCGATTTTTAAATTGGCTAGGTTTTTAAAGTTCCACTATAGGAAATGAGGCCACTAGTGACACTTTACACAAACTAGCCATATAATAAAATGATAATTGCTCAAGAAATTTATTAAAAAAAAAATTAGCTGTTTACTTAACAATGAACTTACAGTACTATCTACAGCTTTGCAGATGACAGTACGCTTATTTTTTTCATTCACTTTGAACGTTCGAACATCGGCTACTCATGTAAATAACCGCAGACAGCAGGAAATTGTTCAATTTAACAAAGGCCTGGAAGCGATTCTATCTTGGACTGACAGTAATCAAGTAGAATTTAACGTCACAGCTTCTCAAAAGCTGAGAATACTATTTCGAAATAGAAAGCTTTACACTCCACTGTTAATTCTGTACAAAGCTCAAAATCGACCAATGATGGAATACTACTCCCCCGCTTAATTCCTCCCAGAGCGTTGCTTCCTATTAATGCACGTCGCGCTAATACATTACGTTCGTATGAGGTTCAGCTTGTTATTCCTCGTACAACAGGTTTCAAGCAATCTTTCATATACTCTCTCTCTCTCTCTCTCTCTATGCTTTTTACGACCACAGCTGCCAGGGCTATTCGGTCGGGTGGCGGTTTATATTCCAAAACCCTTATCTTTTCCTTTTATCTTAAATGATATCCGACAAGGTCCACCTTGTAGTGTGTCTGGAATGTCTCCATAACCTTCTCGGATTAGTTAATTATTACGAATGAACCTGGGTGGGTTTGAGTAGCGTCATCCAAGGTGGATGGAGCTGAGGGTGTCTATAATTTGATTTTGCAGTAGTTTAGGAAAGATATAATTATTTTATCCAGATATTCTTGGGATTTTAAAGCGTCTGATAAGGTGTGATACTATGATCAAAAAATAGTAAGACTTTTAAATTTAAATCGCCCGGGCATTTCCAAATCGGATTAATTTTTTTTCGTTAGGTTGGTAGAACCTGAACTGTCATCTGTGTCAAGTTTTAAGACCATAGCGTCAGTAGTTAATAAGATTCGCTCGCATTCGTTCAACAACAAAAGTGCGATATTTAACATGAGTGAAAAAATTCAGCAAAGAAGTTGCATTAAATTTTGTTTTAAAAATGGTTTTTCCCGCTTCCCAAACGTCTCAAAAGGCCGGAATTATGGGCCGATAACTCTTGGTTTTTTCATCACGATAATGCACCTTCTCACACAGCATTGGTTCTTCGCGACTTTTTCATCAAAAACTTAATTCATATCATTCCGCAATCGCCCTATTTGCCTAATTTAGCTCCGTTGGACTTCTGACTATTTCCTAAACTCAAAAAACCGTTTCGAGGACATCGTTTTGAGTCGATTGAGGAGATTAAAACGGAATCGAAGACCGATAAAAAAAAATCGAATTCAAGAACTGTTTCGAAGACTGGAACAAACGTTGGCATAAGTGCATTGTATCCAAGGGGTATAACTTTGAAGGGGACGAAATAAATTTGGAAAAATAAATAACCCGTTTGCGTTTTATTTCAAAAGTCTTACTATTTTTTTATCACAGTAGTATATGAAGAACTTCATTCCTTTGAGATTACTTGCCTAGGACAATCATTTGCGTGTGTTTCTCACCGAGTACAAATTACAGAGATTCGAGATCAACGCGAATTGCTTGTTCCGCACATACATCACTCCTGTAGCACTTTAGAGATTTCCCTGTAGCACGTGTGCTACGCCTATACGAAAAAATTATAACAATGGCAGCATTGAACGGGAATGGAATCTAAGGTCACGTATGATAATTGAAGAGTTGATTACGATAACGATACCTCTTTTTTTTTATAGATCGAACAGATTTGATCAATTCCTTCACCAATTAGAGACTTGTACATTGTGTGAGGGATATAGAATATTACAGACATTAAAATTATTACTCATGTGTGTCACAATAACGATCCAGCATTAAGAAATATTTTCAACAAAATTACTTAATGGATCCAAAAATTCTTTTACAAGGCGGCCCCTATATCTTAGAAATAGTTAAAAAACATATTAAAAAAAATCATTTGGGGAATAAGAAGTACTATTAGAAGTAACTTAAATTATTTTATTTATTTTATCACAAAAATATAGTTCCTCATTTCCGACGGTCTGTGTATCAGTCTGTTGGTACGATAACTTCCGAATGAAATAAGATACCGATTTCAAATGTGGTACGTATATAAAACTTGTAGTAGTAAGAATGGAACTGATAATTTTTGAGCGCTATCGCTTCCGTTGAACAGGGCGAAACAGAAGGGGGTTAATAAATTGCTACTTACTACACGAAAGTTATCATTAGTAAACAATATAGCTTATTTTTGCACTCGACGCGTGTTCTTATATCAGTGTTGATAATTGACACTACCCATGATGTGAATATAGTTTGCGAAACTCGTGTAGAGCGTAAAAATAAAACGTTAAGGTTAGTGATGATAACTGTTGTATACTGCCATTGCGTCAAAGATTCCAAAACTCCAACCTAATTAAAATCGTACAGTTTAAATGATATTTATTTCTTTTTTTCTAATTATCAATAGAAATCGAACATATAAGGGTTTAAAGGGCTGGAGGTAATTCTGAAGTTGTAGTTTTGAACATATTAGAGAAAGGGCAGAACTGAATGTTACCACCAAACCAACCTGCACCTGAAAGACCGCCATTGTACGAACTAGCTTGGGCGCAGGCGCATTGTTGCTGTTCATACAATGTGCCTGCGCTGAGTTAAATCTTACCAATAATGTAAATGTCATGTTCTTTTTAACAATCGGCCATATTGTTTAGTTGTCATGCTTATCGGTGGCGGAGCAAAAACAATATCTTCATCATTTCTTTAAGATCGATTTTTTTTACTTTATTATTAAGATCCGCTTATTAAAGGTGAATTTTCTGCAATTGGGCACCTTTATATGTATTTATATATTATTTTATACTTGGTGAAATGCAGCAATACTGTTGTTAAACGAGTTCCCAAAAAATACACAATAGAGATAAAAAAAAAAATAAAATAAAAATCACCATTCACCATTAGTACTTAAACTCTACTTACTCTAAACTAAAAAAGGAAAACATTGTAATTCTACATGAATTGATACCCATATACCAACCATGATCGCCACTTTACCCTATAAAAGAGACATTATAATAACACTCAATAAGTCGGAAATAAAATCTCCTTTAGCTGCCTTCTGAAAGATAGTTCAGACAGAGCAAGCAAACCTTCAGGAATTTCGTTCAGATGTTTAGCAGATGTATAGCTGAAGGACTATTTAAATACACTTGTATGATGCATAAGTATTTGAAAATAGTCGCTGTACCTAGTATTACGCTGATGTACCGAACTTTGATGATGCAGCCTTTCACACAGATACTGTGGCACTCCGGTTTTCAACAGGCTATGCAGAAAGCAACCTAGATGTAGCCTTTCTCTATCCTTAATACGCAACCATTTTAGCTCCTTCAGTTTGCCATTCACATTATCGCTCCCCCTGCATCCAAAAATAAAACATGCACAGGAGTTTTAAATTTTTTGCAGCTTATACTTCGACATGAGGTCTAGGCACGGACTGTAAACAAAATTACGATAATTAGAGTGAGAATTGAGGATATGCCGATTCTTGTACAAATTACGTAGTAAACAATACGCCCTTTGAGCTACCAAAGAAACCTGCTTTCTAAACCTGAGCTTACTATCAAATAATATTCCGAATTTTTTATATTCAGTAACAAACGGAATTCTCTCCGGGCCATATTTAAGTTGAGATTTATCGAAGCCCATTCACTGTTTGTTTCAAAATACAGTACTGCCGACTTTCTGGGATTTATCCTCAAATCATCGTTATTAGAGTAGGTAAAGATTGTATTTAAACAGTAATTAATTTCCTGTTCCGCCTATAACCCGTTAAGCCTATTAAAGCTCTTTAAAATTTGACTGTCTGCTTATTGTATTAGCCTACAATTGTTAACATAACAATGCATATTCATTGTATAAATGACAAACAACAATGGTCCCAAAATCGACCCCTGAGGGACGCCTCTATCCAAAGCCAAATTTTGTGACACTCGGCGATTAATCAGCACACGCTGTGATCTAATCGCCAAGTAGTCCTTTAATAAATTTATTGTTCGTTTTTTAAAACTATAATAATGAAGTTTGGCACACAACAAGCGGGGATCCAGCGTGTCCAAAGCCTTGCTGTAATCGAGAAGAACTAAGGCAGTTGTCTCTTTCCTATCCATCGCCCCGTGGATATCATCCAAAATACTTAGCAAGGCTGTTGCAGTGCCATAACCCTTACGAAACCCCGACTGACCTTCGAAGAATAAGTTATTATTATTAAAATAGTTAACAATCTGTTTAAAAATTATTTTTTCCAAAATACTAATCGGACGCAGTTTAGGGTAATCCTTAGGGCTTAACACACCTATTTATATCACCCAATAATATTACTTCGTCACAGCGCATGATGCTAGCTAATGAATTTTCAAGTATACTAAGAGCACTTAAAGCATTGAACCTTGGTAGGCGATAAAAAATACCGAGCCCCAATACCATCCATTTTTTTCACCAACATCAATTTCATTCACAGTTAAATCACCTCTCAGATACACCCCAACATCTTTTCCTCTACCAACCCTATCTACTCTGAAAAAATTAAAACTCGGTAAGCGTACTCGCTCATCCGGAATGCTCTCCATTAGCCAACTCTCCGAAACAGCCAAAACATCCTGATCCAAATCCGCGATGCAGTCTCTGAATTAGAAATATCTAAGGTTGCAGATAATTTCAAATGAAAGCTTCATGTATCTACTTTAGAATTGTCAGTGGCAAAAATAAAAATTCTAAGATGCAGACGAGGAACCGCATTAATAGTAGTAAAATTCACTTAAAAATCCTATGTAATTCGCAAACATGATGCGATTTCTTAATAAGATTTTCTGTACAAGCGATTCGATCAAGATGTCCTCATATATTTTTCGACGCTGAAACCGGATCTGAGGTCAAAATTAGCCAATCTCATCAGAATGCATTCCTAACTTCAAAAAACACGTAAAAAATGACGAAAATCTCTTTAAATTAGCAAAGTAAAAATGAAAATTTCGTACACCCATGTTTTTATGACCTTGAATCCGATTTCCGAATAACCTAATCACGTCACGATTCGTTCCTAACCTCAAAAGACACCTCAAAAATAGCTGTAATCTCTCTGAAATAGCAAAGTAAAGACGAGAACTTTGTTTATCTTTGCTTTAAATGTAATAAAGCAAGCACAGCCTAATAAGAATAGGAAATATTAATTTTCAAATACATAATATCATTATTTAAATATAAAGCATTAATTTTTAATACTAAATCTTGGTTTTCAAACATAAGATTTCTATTCTACGAAGTGTAAATTTAATATAACCTAACCTAAGATAACCTAACGTACCTACATGAGGATAGAAAAGAATCTAATATATTATTTCACAAATCAAAGTTTCCATACCATAAACTTAAAACCTGACAAAACCTATTATAGTCTAATGAGGATAGGAAAGAATTCAATATATTTTCCACAAAAATTTTTTTGGATGATAAGCTTTTTTCTTAAAGAAATTAAATATTTAATTATAAATTATCATTTTTACAGTGTGTTTTCTGTTATACAATACCCTGAATCAAGTAAACAAATAAACATCATTAAGAAATTATTTTCATTACTTATGGCATATAATTTTGTTCTCAGGATTACAGTGTCAAAAAATTAATTTTCGCCTAACAGCATTAACTTTTAACCGACAAAACCTGTGATTTTTTAAAATTTTAAGTTGAATAAACATTACAAAGTTCTATTTTATATAATATTTTCCAACATTAAAATTAATATTTTTAATACACATTAAAATGTAATATAAAAGATCAAAATATTTATTTAATTAACATTTTTTGAACTAATACACACAATTTCTTGTCCTGTCATTGAATTGGAAAACTTTTTAATAAATAATTTTTATCTGGTAATACAATGAAATCACGATTGGTCAAAATTCCTTTAACTTGAGAAACAGTTTCGAACCGCGTGTTCTTTGTCCACCCAAAAATGGCTTTAGGGGTTAAAAGAGCTTCTGTCGGTTTTATCATGAGACTTCTCTTTTAAATGTTGCGCCGATTCCAACATGTGCCCCTTTTCCATGGGAAGTTGCACTAAAATGCCATTCCGCATACACCGAAATCTTGTTTATGATGAATTAAATTAAATATGAAATTTATTTTTAAAATGCTGTTTCCCTTCATCGGTTTGATAAACAGTTTTTCTTAAGATTTTCTACCTTCCTTTTTTAATTTCAGTGATAAGCATTGTTTGGGTAGCATTTACGGCAGCAGTATCATGCTTTAAACTGTCGGATGAAAACACACAACTTGTATGTTGTAATTCGCCATTTTTCATATAATAGTAAATTACAATAATAACAGTTAATTGACCATTGTTAAAATGAAAGAATTGAGAAGCATCCTGAACAGCATATGCATAACCTTGTCAGAAATCAAACATAACGAGAACTTTGCTGTTTAGCAATAAATTTATGTGGTGTTAAAACTGTAAGGCTACTGCAAAAATCATCAAAAAAATCATCTGCGCATTTTGTTAGCACTTCCATCCTTATGTATATCTATCCATTCCGGTTCAAGAACTATAGTGAATGTGAGTCTAATAATTCTGTTAAGTATAAGGAAAAACTTTATATTGTTGAACATATGCAGCACTCGTTTAAATAACAATCAATTGAAGAGTTTTTTGCACGTATTTTTTCTTAAACAGTCTTTATAATTAGAAATAGGTTCATTTGATGTTTTTGTTAATTTCTCTAAACCTATAGTTTAACATTTTGATGGATCGTACTCGTCTTCATTAGGCTATGCTTGATTCTATTAAATTTAAACCAAAGATAAGCAAAGTTTCCGACTTTACTTTGCTATTTAAAAGATATTATGGCTATTTTTGAAGTGTTTTTTGAGGTTAGAGACAAATTTTGATGGGATTATTCTAACATCGGTTTTGGGTTCAGCGTCACAAAAAAACATGGATACATGAAGTTTCCATCTTTACATATCTTTTAAGGTATTAACGAATCCTGACGAGATTAGGTAATTTTCGGTTTCAGCGTCGAAAAATACATGAGGATATTATAATTGAATTTCTTGTACAGAAAATCTTAGTAAGAAATCGCATTATGTTTGAGAATCACATAGGATTTTTAAGTGAATTTTACAACTATCGATGCCGTTCCTAGCCTCCATCTTAAAATTTTTATTTTTACCACTGAGCTTTAAAAAGTAGATATATGAAGCTTTCATTTGAAACCATCCACAATATATATATATATATATATATATATATATATATATATATATATATATATATATATATATATATATTAGTTTGTAGCATAAATAATATGGGCCCCAAATAAGCATACTCCAGTTTGGATTTTACCTAAGACTCATATAGCAGTATTAAAGATCGTTCACTATTAAAGTTTCTACAGTTGCGCACTATAAGCCATATAAACGATTGGCTTCCAGCGTTACGTTATTAATGTGATTAGAAAAATTCATTTTGTTATCGAATACTACTCCCAAGTCCCTTACACTGTTGGTGCGCCCGAGAGTTGACGTTCCTAGTGAATATTCATGTTATTATATGATATCTCCTCATCACCGACATAATTTTACATTTAGAAATACTCAAGTCTAATTTATTGTGCTTACACCAATCCTCAAGCACGCAAAGCTCAGTTTGAAGCAGTTTACAGTTCTGAATATATCATACGGGCGCATACAGCTTGAGATCATCAGTGAAAAGCAGCCTGTCACAATTCAGAGTATCACAGAGGTCATTAATATATAGCAAAAATAGTAGGGGACCAAGATTGTATCCCTGTGGTACCCCCGAGGTTGCGGTATAGGAATCGGAAATATATTCATTATAGTGTACTGACTGAGAGCGGCCCCCCAAATATGAAGAAAACAAACTGCACGCATCCACACCAAAACCCATACGCCAAAGATATTCTATCAAAGGCTTTAGAAAAGTCCGTATATATTATGTCAACCTGCCCTCCTGCGTCTAATATGTTCTCTGTAAAGTTTGTATAAACTCCCAAGTTTGTTACAGTAGATCTACCATCAATAAATCCACGTTGATGTGTTGACAGAATGCCTCTAACCTGAGTATAAATGCGGTTATACAAAATTACTTCAAACAGCTTCGAAAAATTGTTCAGAATAGAAATAGGTCAAAAATTGTTTACCTCACTACGTTCGCCGGACTTCAAAAAGGGACCTACCCTCGTTTCCTTCCAGCTCCCCGGAAATGTTAACGTCCTTAACGCCAAATTTAACCATAAAAATGAAATACCATCAGGTCCTGCGGTTAGCTTATTCTTTAATTTTTTAGCAGCGTGTTGAATCTCACTGTCTGTTACAGGAGCTAATGAAATGTCAACCTATCGAAAAGCTGACAAGCACTCTCCGGAACAAAATCGATTTTATTCTCGTTAGGTAAGAATACACTTTCAAAATAACAAGCGAACGAATTTACTATGTCTTGGAGCTCTTCATACCAAGCACCGCTCAAATGAATCCTTGATTCTCGATTCTTCTGGTTAATAAAGGACCAAAACTATCCTGAATCACTGTTAATTGCTTCGTGGACACCAAGTATGTACCTATCAAAAGCCGACTTGCACTTAACCTTAATCAATCTTCTAATATTTGTAAATTCGATATTATACCATTGATCACCGGTTTTTTTATATTTTGATCTCATTAGGGATTTATATTTAATATCCGTAATTATTTCTGATGTATACCAAACAGGAAATTTTCGCTTAAAATTCTTGCGAAGTGGAACATAAATATCTAGTTGTTCATAGAGTCTGTTATAAAACTAAGTAACTGGATATTAACGTCAGTACACCTACCAAGATCGGTCCAATCGGTAGACAGCAGAGTCATATAAAGACAAGAAAAAAAAATATAGAAGAAAAAAATAAAGAAAAATACAAAGGATCCACTCCTGCTAACTGGGCACTTATAAAAAGGTTACGAACCATTCACGTATAGATAAATCTATACGTGAATGCGTAATCTATGCGTAAATTGCCAATAATCAAATTCTTCAATTCATAAATACAGATAAGAATTACACAATTGTTAATCTATCATTTGCAAATTAGCTAAAGAATATTTCAATCATTGTTCTTTTTATCATTGTCACATTAACAATAACAATGGTCAACTGTTTAACTACTGGTTGAGTCACGATATGTTCATATAAAATAGAATATTTTGAAATTAGATATAAATGAATTATTATTTTTTAATAATCTCTGCAAAGGCACATAAAAAAATTGTACAAATTTCTTTCGAAAAGTGGAAATATTGAAGTATGGTCTGAATCATTACAAAATACCAATGTTTGAATTGGTAGGTAAATAACTATTTTTTTATCGATTTACGATTTTAGACGAATAAAAAAGCTAGGTTATCAATATAATTATAACTTATAATTACTACTAGTTTATTTACTAAGCACTTGAAAATTGTATTTGTGTATCTAACCAAAAAGTACAGATAACAGATAGTAGCCTATGAAGTAGTAAAATATTACTTAAAAATGTATCTGTTTCGGTTGTTCTAATATGTGGCGTAGCTAAGGGAGGAGTATATATCCTTCCGTCTATAGGGATCTAGAAAATAACTCCTCTTAGAAGCAGACAATTCACAGGACCTACAAATGCTGATGGATAGAGTAACCTATGATGACTAACTAATGATTATATCTCTCTCTAAACTCTGCACTACAATTATTAACCAAAGATTGCTAGAGTCAATACCTTTTGCTACTTGGGTACCACGGGACCACTCACTGGAGATTCGATGCAAAATAGAAAAAGAGAGAGAGCAGCTTATACAAAAATGGCCAAAGTGTTCGGAAGTCAAGACTTCTCAAATGCTAAGTCTTTCCGGTGCTTCTGTATGGGGCGGACTCTTGGACTGTAACGACGGCATCATGTAAAAGGTTAGAAGCGTTCGAGATGTGGCCCTACAGGCGCAGGCTTAGAATATCTTGGACAGAGCACACTACCAACAAGAGAGTGCTAGAAGTTTTGAACAAAGATCTGGAAACTGTTAATACAATTAAAAGAAGAAAACTCGAATATCTGGGCCACATCACGAGAATCAAGGGAAGATATAGTCTATTCCAACTGATATTGCAAGGCAAGGTGGACGAAAGAAGAGGGTCAGACAGGAGACGTGTTTCGTGGCTGAAAAACCTGCGAGCAGCTGTAAACAAAGTCCTAATAGCCAGGATAATCGCCAGTGTTCAATAACGGGTTGGCACAAAAAGAAGAAGAAGAAGCGGGGTTGTTCTTTTTGTGGAAAATGCTCAGTAACGGCATCGATTTTTAAATAGGGGTGTATACGAGGATGGATTGAACAGTTCGCGGCCTCACCAAAAAATAAATATAATATTTTTATTTTAGTACCCTCAATAAGTTCATACTTTCTTTGGTTGTCACAGTGTAAAATTATGTTGCTGTAGAATTTGTGGTTTTTAGGTTAGAACAAGTTTAGTGAGACTAAGTGCAACGTTTTTGAAAAAATGGAAAAAATTGAACAACGTGCCACAAGTACCTATTTAAAAAAAGATTAACACCTACGATGATATGAAAACAATACTAGGGAATCTGCTCCGTCATATACTACTGTCAAAAAATGGGTTGCAGAATTTAAATGTGGACGAGAGAGCATCGAAGATGACCCTCGCTTCAGCCGGCCCACGACGTCTACGATTGTAGAAAAAATCGGCAAAGTGTGTGATCTCATATTGAAAGACCGTAGGCGTCTCGTATGAACGAACACAAAACATCATTGCCAACAAACTCGGATTTTCTAAGGTTTTCGTTAGGTGGGTCTCCAGATTGCTTTCAGTTGAACAAAAACGAATTCGTCTCACGATTTCTCGCGACTGTTTGGAGATGTTTGAGGCTGATTCGCAAGATTTTCTTATAAAGTTTGCGACAATGGACGAAACTTGGGTTCACCACTAGACTCCAGAGTTAAAACAACAATCCAAGCAGTGGAAAAAATCTGGTGAACCGACCCCAAAGAAAGCGAAGGCAATTCTGTCGGCTGGAACAGTGTTGGAGTCAGTTTTTTGGGATGCTAAAGATATTATTGTATTATGGTGGACTGCCCTCCGAAAGGCGAGACAATAAACTAGACTTACTATTGTACCCTATTGCGTCGTTTTGCATCAAGAAATTAAAGAGAAACGCCCAGGATTACTGGAAAGAAAGTTTTGTTCCATCACGACAACGCTCGCGTTCACAATGTCTGTTAAGTCTATAGCTCAAATTCGTGATTGTGGTTTGGAATTGCTGCCCCACCCGGCTTATTCTCCTGATTTGGCACCTTCGGAGTTTCATCTGTTTCCAAACTTAAAAAAGCACCTCGGTGGCCAAAAATTTTCGTCAAATAAAGAAGTCGAAACTACAGTTAACCAGTATTTTGAAGACTTTGAGGTATTTTTTTTTTGAAACAGGTGTGGAAGCTTGGAAAGCAGGTGGAAGAAGTACATAGAGGTAGGTGGAGATTATGTCGAAAAATAAAAATATTTTTGTACTTATTTTATTTTGTTTTCTTGACTAGGCCGCGAATTTTTCAAACCATCCTCGTATTTTTAAAGTTCCCATATGTCAGAAATTTCCAACTTCTTGAACTAGTAGAGTTCTAATCCAAGAGGGCGGTTTTTTTTTTCTGCAAGGAGTTTCGTTCCCCGGTAGTAGTTTGGAGCCCTTTCTATCAATATATCCCCCCTGCCTCTTAGTTGTTATTAAAGAGAGAGAGAGTGAGTAATTTGAGCAAATTTTTGACGCTTGGCATTTTTAATGCTGACCTGTTGGAGTTAAGGGGCCTATTGAGATGCCTAACTCAGCAATACCATTCATATATAATGTGGTTATTACATTATTATACATAGACTACTAAAAGAATTTCGACAATTTAAAAATTGTAATAATTTTTGAGCTCTTGATTTGCTGTTTGATGTTTTGTCTGCTTCTTTTCAAAGGTAATGGTCGAATTATTCTTTTTGACGACATAATACCATTTACAGGGTCTGCATTGACGTGCACCAGTTTTATACTTTGCATTGGGCTTCTTTTTGGGATCCTGATTGATTCGAAGGTTTAATCATTATGATTTGATGCATCGTAATATATGCGCCTAGTTGTTGAAAAAATTGAAAAGCCATGAATTCATAACGTTGTACTTACATGAAGGAAAAAGTCCCGAGGCTTCCAGAGAAATGACAGCACAAACAGAAAGACCATATTCAGTTAGTGTCAACTGTCAGAAGAGTCGTGTAAAGTTTTCATGACATTTTGTCTATTAGTTTACGAGTTACAGCTGTTTGAGTGGCACTAATTTGGATTTTTTCAAACGATGAAACAAAAGGAATTTGTGTGTTGATTAAACATTAC
Organism: Pachyrhynchus sulphureomaculatus; assembly: GCA_019049505.1. NCBI lineage: Eukaryota > Metazoa > Arthropoda > Insecta > Coleoptera > Curculionidae > Pachyrhynchus > Pachyrhynchus sulphureomaculatus. The sequence goes on along the minus strand of CM032454.1, from coordinate 169,293,115 downwards.
TTTTTGACGGGAAAAATACAGCCAGAACCCAAGAATAGCTTTACAAGTATTATGGCACTGTATGTCGATGGTTTAGTGAACTTAAATGTACTTGTATAAGCATCGATGATGCACCAGTTTCTGGACGACCAAATGAGGCAGTTACTGCAAAAAACACAAAAAAAATCTACCGTATGGTTCTGAATGACCGCAAAGTGAAAGTGAGAGAGACAGCTGACATTGACAAAACGCGTGAGGCATATTTTGCAGGCATATGAAAAAGCTATGTACCCGATGGGTGCCGCGCAGTCCCACAATTGATCAAAAACAGCAACGTGTCGAACAATTGGAACACTGTTTGGCACTATTTTGACCTAATCCAAAGGAGCTTCTGCGCCGATTCGTAACAGTAGAAGAAACATGAATTCACCACTTCACGCTTGAGTCCCACAGTAGTCCGTAGAGTAACTGGAACCGCATGAAAGCCGACCAAAGCGTTCAAAAACACATCAAGCCGGAAAAGCTTTCGCAAGTATTTTTTGGGTTGCGCGTGGAATATTACTGATCGAATTGAGATCTTGAGAAGGGGCGACTACTACGTTGGGTTATTGATCGTTTGAATGGTGAAATCAAGAAAAAAAGGCTGCATTTACCGAAGAATAAAGTGTTGTTTTACCAAGATAATGCACCAGTTTACAACTCCATAAAATTGATGGCGCAATTGGACTAATTGGGCTATGAATTGCTTCCTCATCCGCCGTTATTACCAGATCTGGTACCCAGCGATTATTACCTCTTTCCACATTTGAACAGGCGGCCCCTGGGAAAGAGGTTTGGCTCAAATGAAGAAGTCAAATGGAAAACAGGTTTATTTTAAAGAGCTTGAAAAATCGTTTTATACGAAAGGTATACAAATGTTGAAAAATTATGTGAAGAATAAAATCGATTGTTGGCAAAAACACTGTTCTTTCTTCAAAATAAAATCTGGAAAAACTATTAGTGGTGGCAACACGGTCAAAACCGTCTCTGTGTACCTTTAATCAACATTGCCAGTTACTTTTTAAATGTTGCCAATTCTGAAATATCAAAAATAAACATAACTGTAACCACAAAAAATAGACTTATCACTACAGACAGACAAACAGGTGGAACAAAACGTAGACTTAGAGACTCAGCGCAAGTAGAAGTTGTATTATATGTAACAATAATGGGAATAAATATGAGCGGCGTCTCTGAAACTGGAGGAGGCACGTTTTAATGACCCCGTGGTAACCAGTCGGTTTCATTTTGCGGCAATGTTTTATTCCACGAGTTCGTCTTTCTGTAGCTATAGCTATATTTTCTGTACTGTAATCGTTTTGAATTCTTGACAGATATTATTACTGTGTTCACCCACTCCTGAATGTAGGCCTTTTCCAAAACCTTCCATGACCTTCTATCCACTACAACTTATGTGCAGTTGGTTCCTGTAATCCTCTGAATGTCGTCTCGCCACAGCTTTTGTGATCTTTCCACACTTCTCTTGGTGTTCCATGGTCGCCAAGTTTTCAGTTTACTAGTCTATCTATTCGGATCTTGTCTCGCAATATGGCCCGCGCATTGCCACTTTAGCCGTGCTATTTTTCCAATATATCTGTACTTTCGTTCTTTCTCGAATATCTTGGTTTCTGATTTGATCTTTAAGACTTATTCCAAACATGACTCTTTCCATTGCTCTTTAAGTGATTTGGAGCTAGTTAGCCGATTGGCGAGTTAGTGCCGTAGTTTCTAGGCCATAAGTAAGACCAGGTATTACAGAAATATTAAAGACATGTTAACATTTATTGGGATAACTGGTGACTTAGCTATATGTTCCAGTTTACCTAATGCTGCCCATCCAAGACTTGCTCGTCTGGAGATTTCCGCATCTTGGTTCTCTTCTCCCAATCGGATCTTGTATCCTAAATATATGTACGAGAGCGCATTTCGAGCAATTGGTTGGCAACAGTCACATCTATGTCTCGGAAACACTTTTTTTTTGTTTTATTTGCGTTAATTTCTAGTCTAACCCTTAAGGAAGCCTCATGGAGTTCTTGTAATATGATTCGAAACTCCTCTGCTGTCTCGCTAATAATGTCATTGTCATGTGCGAACTTTAAACGGTTGAGTCGTTCGCCATCTATGTTATTTTCTTTGTGATGCCAGTTCAAATTTTTAAACATATCTTCCAGTGCTAAGGCGAACAGTTTATGTGAAATTGTGTCCCCTTGATGTACTCTTCTTTTGTAGGGGAGAAAAATTATAGGGAATAGTATTTGTAACTGCGTAACTTCGTGTTATTCCTTTCAAAAACCAACAGTTGATACGGCAACACAAGATTTAAAGCTAAGCCTTATTTATGCTACCTCCCAGTGTCCAAAAATGAACTAATTTTTTTTAATATAAAACTTTCATTTGGTCAGCTGTTTTACTATATTTATTCTATGAGTTATCCAGTTATAACGGTAGAAGTTTCAGGCAAAGAGTTAAAATTGACATTTATGTAATATTTGGTAAAGAGCTGGCTATATTTGAAGCTTTAGAGGTGTTATATTCAGGGCAGTATGTCATTTATAAAACTGTTTTCCATCACGCATTTAATATTTCAGTGGGTAAGGTAAGAACAAGTAGAAAACTAACATGCAACCTTGTCGGACGCTCAGCGTGTTGTGACGATATGCAAAAAGTAACTTTATCATATATTAACCTTAATATATAGTTATCATCACTTCAGTCATGTTCATTATCAGACATAAACCTCCTCTAGGTACGTCTCCATCTTCTTCGATCTTGGCCCTGGTTTATCCAGTTGTATTCCACTAGACTTTTGATATCGTAAGACCATTGGGTTTGTGGACTACCTCTACTTCTTTTTTCATTCCAGGGCCTCCCGTTGATATTATATATATATATATATATATATATATATATATATATATATATATATGTATATAGATATAAATATATAATATAGTTATATAACTTATTAAAATACAAATTTAGCAAATATTCGGCTGTTAATTTTAAATATATTATTAACTCGCTATTGGCTGAAATTCTTCCATTAGGTATAACTTTGATTGATATTGGAAGAGCCGTTACTTGTCGATGTAATCAACCAATTTTAAATGCACGTCATCGTTAATGATTGAGTACATTTAAATGCAAATATGTTTGGCTTGGGTCATTCGGTACATGTTAATCGATTTTAAAATAAGTAAAAATTTTTCTATAAAGAGTTCGGTTTCTTGTTAAATAGAGACTGTGTATTCCATTCTAATCTATGTTCTAGATTGGCTGATGTGTAAAAATAAAAATTAGAAGGTTATTTAAATTTTTTATTCAGTAACATTATATCCAATTTCGAAACGTAGGCACAAGGTTTCAATATTCATCATGCTCGAAGGGATGGTATTTGTGTCCGTAACCACTGAAAAAATAAATAAAAACGTGTTGAATATAACTCTCTAATATTTATAAATCCATACAAGCAAAAATTAAACACTACACATAGAAACTGCATAGAAATTGTAGTGAATAAAGGCGGAATGTATTCTGGGCTTTTCCATTAGGAAATGACGCCGAATAACGAAATTCATTATTTTTTTTTCAGTTTTTATACTTTCTTCCAATTTTCCAAAAATATTATGAAAGTTAAAAAAAAATGAAAATATTTAATATTCGATACATTTTAAACTTATCCCGGGAAAAATATTAAAACTTCTAGGCATATATTTATTTTAAATATTTCGATAATTTTTAAACATAAAAGATAATTAACTTTAAATGAATTGTTTATTATGGGGGACGTTCAATAATTAAAGAGATAAACAGCAGAGTGGGAAAATTACTAAATAGTTTTAAATGAAACTTTCTGAGGATCAAGTTGGCAACCTTGGCGACGAATTCAATCAACATAACCTAATTTGTTCATTTCAAAATGTTAGCCCTCCTTGGAAATGTGTATGCGGCAAGAGTGATAATATTTTTGTTATCCGAAGATGTGAAGCCGGCCGAAATTTACTCGAGAATGTTGAAAGAGTATGGTAAAAAGTGTTTAAGCTGCGGAAATATGTATAAGTGGACTGAACAGTTTAATTTAGGCAGAATAAGTGTCACTGATCTTCATCGCTCGGTAAGACCAATTAAAGGTTCGACCGACACGCTGCCAAATTGCATAAATGAAAAGTTATTTATGCGAGGGATGACAGAGGTATAAAAATTCCGACAGTTGTTGAAATATGTAATGCCAGTACTGACACCGTGCACTCCATCATTCGTGACAAGCTGAACTATCGCAAAACGTGTACGAGATGGCTTCCAAGACAGCTGATTCAGGACCATAAAGACAACTGAATTAGTATTTGTTCTGAACTCAAACGACTATTTTTAACTGGAGGTAATATAGTCACGACCTCGCCCCGTCCGATTTTTAGCTGTTCAGTCCGTTCAAAGAGTTTTTACGTGGCACCAAGTCCGAAGACATGGGAAAAGTGCCTAAATGTTGTTGGAGACTACGTTGAAAAGTAGTGTAGATTTCATTGTCATTGAACAAACCGTTTTTTGTTTAAAGCCATTTGTCTCCTTACTTATTGAACGTCCCTCGTATTTTACTATAGTAAAAAAATTACTATAGTAATAAAAAATTCATATGAGATACTAATATATTTTTTAATAGAGTTATTGATACTTTTGTTATTTAGACTTTTCATTATAAAATATATATTATGCTCCATAAATAATGGATGTATCTCCCTTAATTTCTCCTAGAGCAGTGCATGCTAGAAATACACGTCACGCTATCACATCCATACGAGGTTCAGCTTGTTACTTCACCCCCCCAAAAACCCGTTTTTATGGAAATTTGCCCTTTCTTGGACCGTGTTTCCCATCCAGTACAACTAGCAACGATTTAAGGCCAATATGAATCGCTAGTTCTGCGCATATGCAGCTCGGGTAGCGATTTAGAGTTCTCTCTGCAGTTCCTATGCTGCGCTCATAAAATAAAACCGGCAAGTCGGACTTGCACAATTAGTGTTCCATACGTTGATTCCTTTTAAACTAAAAATTTTTGTTATGGAGGTATAAAATGATCAATGACTTCACAAAACACACCCCAAATGAGTTTCCAACAAAGTTTTTTCCGATCTTTATTGATTTTTTTTTTTTTATATACCAGATAAATTATTAAAGATAATGCACTCGTGATGATTTTCGCTCAAGTTACACCCTGTGGAGAATATTTCAAAATTGCTCCAATTTTTGTTGATTAGTACTTTTCCAGATAAGGCGATTTTTCGTAATTTTTTAAAAATAATACAAAGAAAAGAGCACGCAAGTATTACATTATATGTATTTTTGAACTCGTGTTTTTACAACCTTTCATTTGACATCCCACTCGATGACCTGGTAAAATTTTTATTTCACTTCCGATTTCACCCCCAAAACTAACCCCTTAAGTCAAAATTTAACTTTCAAAACAACACGGCTCTGATGAGGCCATCGATTCCTGTAGTAGTGCCAAATTTCAACTTTATATGTCAAATAATTTTGGAGAAAATCGGATGCGAGAGACGGACAGACAGACACCAAGAAGTGATCTTATCCGTTCCGTACGGAACACTAAAAAGACAGTAACAAACAGTTTTATTATAAAAATAATTCATAGGGGTAATCAATGTGTGCGGACAAATCTTCCAGAAAATATTCATAAATACCTACAAATCTTTTTTCATAAGTTTTAAAGATTAACGGATTATGTGGATTGCGTTTTAACTTAATAAAATAATTCCAGAGTTTCAGAAAACATTTTAGCTTAAAAATTAATATGGAACAATTTTTAAATACTTACGCAGCCAATGGACACAATCTTCCATTACAATCAAAGGTGTTCAGGTATGCAATGTCTTCAGTCGCCAATTTAAAATCGAAAATTTCAATGTTCTGTTGGATTCTTGATTTTGTTACAGATTTTGGAATGGTGATTATTCCTCTATCTAATTGGTATCTGAGAAGAATTTGAGCTGGAGTTTTATTGTATTTTTTAGCCAATTCTTTAAGTTTTGGATCGTCCATGAGTTGTGGGTCGCCTAAAACGTATTTTTAGTTACGGGTAATGGTTATTTTCAGTACATACTTTAACTGAGTTATCGAGAATTCAGAAACTGTTATATAGCATCGTGAACAAACAAGAATCAAGAAACTTTATGAAGGCAATTTCATAGATATAATTCAAAAAATGCTTAGACATTTACAACAATAACTAAACAACTTTTTTAAATGGGAGTGAAGGGGAAAGCCAGGAATATAGACCACATAAAAATGAATACCGAATTTCAAAGAATACTCAAAAAAAATTTCAATATCAACAACGGCAAGATGTGACGATTGAGAGGCAATCATCGCTCCTACCGATGCGAACATGGTTAGTAAAACGAGCGTCGAGTGAGAAAATAAAGTGCTTGGCGTAGTGGTGGCAACTGTTGCGTAAATAACGACCAGCTTGCACTGAATATACTTCTGCATAGTTTTTGAATTATACCATAGATAGGGAAAAAAAAAAAACAATGTTAGTTAACATTATAAGATTTCGAGTGTATTAAAATAAAAATTCTCGTAGAACCCTACTAAAAACATATTTTCCCTATATTTTGTCGAGTTTAAGATATTTCCATCCACACTAACAAGGTATTGCAGATAGAAACAAGAAATTTTAAATAGGCCGACAAAAAATGGACAAAACTCCAGACCCTGAGACTAGAGTATACTTTTTCAAAGGTTTTTGGTGTGCTCGATCCGAATCCGAACTCATAATTGCTCCATCACAACAGATTTTCGGGATATACTAACCTAAAAATGCAAAAAATACGGTTTTTCGCCATATTTGGGATTATATTATACCGCGAATTAATTTTACTACTCTTCCCCATTAAAATGCATTATGAATTTTTTTAGATATTTTATTTCTTCTGGGAGAAATCATATTTCTAGTAGCAACATTGTTTATTTGTTATCATACATGGTGTCCCATTTTAATGTACCAGGCTTCTTAATTTTTTTTATGTCAACTTTTAGTAAAAAATGTTTTAAACACAAAGTTAAAGGGTTTTGAAGGGGCAATAAAATGATATAATTGTGATTACTTTCTGAAGGTCATTTCAAGGTCAATATTGATTTTTTAAATGAGAACCTATATTTTTTATGGCGGCATTATATTTTTCTAGTAAAAATACACAACTTTTGTTCGAAAAACTTTTCTCGATAGTAATTTAAAGAGAATTCCGATCCGTCATATCGGCTACGCTATTTTGAATTTCTTAAGGTTTGGACAAACCACGACTCGATGGGGTTAAACCGACCACGAATTCGGATTCAGCATCCTAAAAATTATATAATTACACTACACTCGCCTGCCAGTTCAACTTTTTTTTGGTATGGTTGTAACGAAAATGCTAAATTAATTAATTTCAACGGACGACTTCTCCGAGAAGAAATAAAACATCTAAAAAATTCAAAATGCATTTTGAAGAGGAAGAGTAGTACTTTCAGATGCCATAAGGAGTTTTGTGGCGAAAAATTAATTCGCGGTGTAATATAATCCCGAATATAGCGAAAAACAGTTTTTTGCATTTTTAGGTTAGGATATCTCGAAAACTCGATGTGATAGAGCAATTCTGAGATCGGATTTGGATCCAGTGCACCAAAAACCTTAAAAAAATATAGTCTGGTTTCAGGGTTTGAAAAATGTTGGCCATTGTTATTTAAAGTCCGTCAATTAATAAAAATGATAGAAACTTAGTGACGGAGCAGACAAAGATTGTCTTTTCTTATTATATTTTTCGAACAAGTCGTTCAACTTAACAAAGACCTGGAAGAAATTCTATTTTGGAGTGACAGTAACCAAACAGAATTCAACGCTACAAAAACCCAGGCAGCAGTTTTTTTTTTAAAGTTAACGTTGTTGAACCAGACATAGTTATTTCGGGGCACTCCATTCTTCTAGTATCGTCACTCAATTTGCTGGGGAGCAAATATGTCTTGGCACTAATATATTGCGAGCATAGCAAGAGAGTTTCTCAAAAGCTGGGAATATTATTCCGAACTAGAAAGCTTTATATTTCACAACTGTTAATTCTGTACAAAGCGCGAATTCGAGCAACGATGGAATATTGCTCCGATGTTTGGAGTTTTGCTTTCAAACATACAGTGTATTTGTTGGTTTCTATTCAGAAGAGAGCTGATTCCTTGGAAGATCGAAGAATGATTGGCGACTTAAGTCTATGTATTCTACTATGTAATGAAAAGTATTCGATGCTTCTCAAAGCGTTGCATGCTAGGAACACCCGTGCTAATACTTCGCAATCGTACAAACAACTCTTTTCCAGCAACCTTTTATATGGAGAACCTCATCCCTTTGGGATGATTTGCCCAGTACTGTATTTCTCACCGAATACAATTTATAGCCATTCAAGACCAACGTGAATCGTTTTCTTCGCATACACGTCGCTCCTGTACCGCTTTAGGGATAATCCTGTATCAGGTGTGCTATGCCCATAGAAAAAATAAATATAAACAAGGCGCCTCTCCCAAGCAAGCTCCCTGACCAACTGCCAATTTAGGATATGTTTCGATGTATTAGAGCTCGTTAGCTAGATGTAGGTAAAGCAGTAAACCATTGTCAGTTCAAGTCTTGCTTTGTGGCTAAACAACAATACTTAATAATTGTTCGTACCTGGTTTGGCCCATGGTCTGTCAGGCGATCCCAAGGGACTGTAAGCTGTGATAGCAATTCCCTTGGATTTCACGAAGTCGATAAGTTTGGTTTGGTTGAGATATGGGTGACATTCAATCTAAAATTAATATGAAAATATTAGTAGGCAAAGAAAATATTCTTGTTCAAATAATTAAATAACAAAATGTTTATTCTAATACCTCATAATTAAACAATATTAAAATGTTTTCCTGAGGAAATAATTGCAAAGTAAATATGTACTTCATTTTCAGTTTTTTGAACCCTCAGCGCAAAAAAAAATTATAAACATTGTCCAATTTTGACTATTTAATGACTGTTTAGTTTTTAATTTTAATATGATAAGATGATCTTTTAAAACAAGAAAAAAATTAATATACCTGAAGGACGGCCGGTGGAACACTTCCTTCTTCTAAAATTCTAGTAATTTGAGCTTTATTGAAATTTGAAAGACCAATACTTTTAACTAGACCCTTTTTGAGAAGTTCTTCCATAGCCTTCCATGTATCCAAATAATCCACCTCACTGAAAAGTATATTACCTTCGGCATCCTTAGGGAATTTCTCTCCATCTTCCTAAAAAAAATAAGTTCGAGATAATTCCATACAATTTGTTTTTTAATAACTAGATTATTCTTCTGTTAATTGGGGTTAGTTCAAGTTATTTTTATTTTTTAATTAGATTGTTCTTGTATTAGTTAATATCATTATTTAAAATATTCTGGTACTTTATAGAAGGACAGGATCAATGATGAATATATTTTCAGCTAGCATGGAAGCGTCCTTATCAATATTATTTGAGCTATATGCCTGAGCAATGTTTAGCCATTCCGAAGCGGGCATAGTACGGAGTTAATAATTGTCAAGGTCTTACAAGACTCAATTTAAAAAATTAATAACAAATTAAAAACTGGCATGCACGCGAATGGAACTTACCGTTGTACATGGTAGCACTATTGCCTTCATATTTAACAAAAAGGTATTTTAAATGGAGGGTAGGAAATACGTTGTCAGGAATGAAAGAAATGAAAGCGGGAGTTCCCTAGGGAGACTTCTACCCCCTAAATTATGCATTCTCTATATATCCATGTACGAAAATAGGATTGTTTGCTGATGATTTGCTTATCTACGCACGTTCGTTTTATATAGATATCAACAAGGCAAAGTGTGAGAATGTGGTGAATACGATAAAGTAAATATCCCGATAAAATTTAATTAAAAACCATATTAAACTCCTAGGCATCATAGTGGACGCAAGACTACGACTCCATCTAAATAATCGTCAAAGTTAAGATTGAGTTCTCAGAATAAACTAATTATATACAAACAAATAGTGCGACCTGTGTGGATGTATGCCTCATCGGCGGTGGTCTGGATATGTCGGATACACATGTCTCAAGGTTACAGGGAATGCAAACCAGATTGTTGAGATGTGTGACTTCCTTCGGGCGATATACTAGCATTATCGATCTACACGACAAAACAAATATACAAAAAAATTAAAGATTACATAAATTCCTCAACTGACAAATTTTAGACATAAATTAAAAACATCCGCATTAACACCAGACATAATGAACGTAAGGGAGTCACAAAATCCTACATACCAACCACTGTGCGCTTTATTCTGAGGATTTAATTTCGTCGAGATTTATTCATCTAAATAAAAAAAGCAGTGATTTCAAAAAAGTGTATGGTGGAAAAGTGAAACAAAATAAAAAGACAAACCGTTAAATAAAAGTATAAATAATATATAAAATTTATTTAGTATTAGATATCTATCATGTATACACTAATATACTTGTTTATATAAGTATAGTCGTAAATCCGCCGTTAGGTTCTTCCGACCATAGACTACTTTCGACATCGAGTATTCTACCAATCAGTGATAGAGAGGCGCCCAAACCGCGCAAGATTTGGCACTACAAATCTGCTAAATGGGAAGATCTCATGGAATATTTTCGAACTTTCCCTTGGTTGGACGTTTGTTTTCGATCCGACGACCCATCTGACTGCGCCAGGGAGGTTTCCGATGTTATTTTGGCCGGTATGGAGGCTTACATCCCTTTTTCGAAGAAATGCCCTTCCAACGGCAAGCCTTGGTTTGACCTAAAATGCAAAGAAGCTGTTGCTTCTAAACATCTTGCATACCGACAGTGGCGTGAAGATCCTAACACCATAAATCGTAACATCTTTGTTTGTGCCAGGAACAGATGCAAAGAAATTATCGACGAAACCAAGGAGGTACACAATCAACGGATTAGAAACAAACTTCTCGCTTGTCCCGGTAATTCCAGGTCCTTTTGGTCAGTCGCTAAGGCAGTTAGTCAAAATTTCACCAAATCCACCATACCACCACTCACACGGCCAGATAATTCTATTGCAACGACACCTGTTGAGAAAGCGAACTTGTTGGCTGAACTCTTTGCTTCACATTCTACTGTCGATTTCCAAGGAAAAACACCACCTACTATTCCCATAGTGCAGTCAAGGATGCCCGATATTGTCTTCAGACAGCGTATCATAAAACGTATTTTGATGAAGTTAGACACCAAAAAGGCTTCTGGCGCTGACGGAATACCTGCCATAGTTCTCAAGAACTGTGCAAGGGAACTAACACCAGTTTTCTGTAGACTTTTCAACCTATCCTACAGAAAGGGAATATTTCCTTCCTGCTGGAAATGTGCCACAGTTCAGCCGATACCTAAAAAAGGCAAGAAGACCTTGCCAAATAACTACCGACCAATCGCACTACTCTCAATAATATCGAAAGTCATGGAAAAGGCTATCAATCAGCATCTTCTAAAATATCTTGAAGGATTCAACATTATTAGTGCTCACCAATATGGCTTTCGTAAAAAATAGATCAACAGGAGATCTTCTGACTTATGTAACACATGTTTGGAACAACGCAATTGAACACTTTGGAGAATCTCGAGCGGTTGCTCTTGACATATCCAAGGCATTTGACCGTGTTTGGCACGATGGGCTGTTGGCTAAGTTACGTTCTTATGGTATGTCTGAAAAGTTCTGTTTGTGGCTCTCATGTTTCCTTAGAGAGCGTTCTTTACGAGTGGCAGTCGACGGATTTTTTTTCTAACACCTTCACTATCAACGCCGGTGTGCCCCAAGGTTCCATAGTATCTCCTACTCTCTTCCTTATTTATATTAACGATCTGCTGGAAAAGACCGAGAATCCAATCTACAGCTTTGCAGATGACAGTACACTTGTCTCTTCATTCACTTTGAATGCTCGGACATCGACTACTCAGACGAATATCCGCAGACAGCAGGAAGTCATTCAACTTAACAAAGACCTGGAAGAAATTCTATCTTGGGGTGACAGTAACCAAGTGGAATTTAACGCTACAAAAACCCAAGCGGCAGTTTTTTCTAAAAAAGTTAACGTTGCAGAACCCGACATAGTTATGTCGGGGCACTCCATCCCTCTAACATCGTCACTCAATCTGTTAGGCGTTAATTTGGGAGCAAATATGTCCTGGCATGAACATGTTGCAGTCATAGCAAGGAGAGCTCCTCAAAAGTTGGGAATATTGTTTCGAACCAGAAAGCTTTACACTCCACAACAACTGTTAATTCTTTACAAAGCTCAAATTCGACCAACTATGGAATACTGCTCCCATGTTTGGAGCTCCGCTCCCAAACATACACTGCATTTGTTGGATTCTATCCAGAGAAGAGCTGTTCGTCTGATTGGACACCCGAAACTGACCGACGGTCTTGATTCGCTGGAACATCGAAGAACGGTTGGCGACTTGAGCCTATTCTACTACTTTCATGGAAAGTGTTCGAAGGATGTGGCCCGCTTAATTCCTCCCAGAGCGGTGCATGTTAGGAGTACACGTCGCGCTAATACTTCACATTCGTATGAGGTTCAGCTTGTTACTCCTCGTACAACGCTTTTCAAGCAGTCTTTTATGTGGAGAACATCATACCTTTGGAATAGTTTGCCCAGGACTGTGTTTCCCATCGAGTACAATCTACAGCGATTCAAGAACAACGTGAATCGCTTTCTCCGCACACGTGTCGCTCCTGTAGCGCTTTAAGGATTTCCCTGTAGCACGTGTGCTAGACCCATAAAAAAAAAATAATAATCGTATGAGTGAGATGAAAATAGGAACGAATGAAAGAGAGAGTGAAAAATGAAAATGATATTATAAAAAAGCAATAAACAACAAATTGTAGTCATGTACCTGTATAGATTGACATGGGTTTTTTTGCCCTAATTTTTTCCAAGGAAACTAAAATTTGAATTAGAAATACACATTAATAAAAAACATTAAATTCACAAACTACCAGAGAGAGAATAATTCTGTAAACTTTAACTAGAAAAGGATTCAACTACGTAAGAACGCGGAAATTGGTATTGCCAAAAAGGCCGAACACTGGCCGTTAGGTTTTTGCCTGGATGAATGCGTAGAAATATGCGTTGTTTCCACAAAGCACAGACAACGCAACAGTTGACAATTACATTGTACTTATTATCAACAATAAAAAGATGTTTGAATTTGAAAAAAGTATACATTATTGAAAAACGTTGACCTCTACGGGCCAATTCAAAAATGAAAATTCTACAAAATTGAGAGTTTTCTCCTTAAAAATAAATTGATCTGAATAGCAGAAATGAAATAAAACAAAATTGGTTTAGTGAATAAGGTTATAAATATACGAACCTTGTATCCTGTTGGCCAATGCATTAAGTATAGATCCAGGTATTCCAACCCTAAATCGTCTAATGACATTTTAACATTTTTCTCAACTAGATCGGCTCTGTGATATGTGTTCCATAATTTGCTAAAAATATGTATATTAACAAAAATTCAGTCGGAATGTATTTAATATTCAATGGTAAAAGGTCCAAAAAAAAAATTAGGTTCCGTATTTCCTTGATTAGCTGTGGAATAAAAAATTGTTTGTCCTCTTTATCAAAAGAATTCAGATCTTATTCAGTTGACATTTCCTAAATACGGAAGAAATAAATTTAGAGAATACAATAACTAACATGTTTTACACTCTTTTTTAAATATCTTTGCAGATTCAATGCTTTTGATTATAAAATCTACAATATCCCATAAATAATCTTTCTAAATATCATTCTGGAGTTATAATTGTGATAATAATAAGTTTACATCTGGTTCAAAATAAGTAAAACGAGTTACATGATAATTTTTTTTCTCGGATTTCAAAAATAACTATGTTTTTCGATAGAGGTACAAGTACCTTTTTACCCCCTAATTTTTTTGCAATACTTCAATTACACAGCCCCACAAAAAAAAAGTGGGGTATACTTTTGATGCGATATATCAGATCCGTAGTATTTTTGCCCGCTGATCACGAATCTAACGTCAGAATATCGCCATCACATCTCAATTTTTTTCTAACCTCAAAAAATAGGTAAAAATTAGTAAAAATTAAGAAAAATATACTCCTAAAAAATTGATTCAAGCTTTTTTTTTTCATGAATCCAAAGATGTATTAATATTTATTCGGACACGCTAAGCTAATATTCATCGGTTGGATTAAGCCATACAGTTCTGTTTTCTTTCTAACCTCAATAAATCAGACAGATATAGTGCTTCTCGAATGCAAAAACGAATTCAAATTAAAATTCAACCGATTCTTACCAAATTTGGTACACGGGGGTTTTTGGGTTGCTGATCATGAATCTGAGGTCGGATTTGCAAAATTCAAAATGGCGGATCCAAGATGACGGACAAAATTTTTGAAAACCAACCGATTCCTACCAAATTTGGTATACAGTCCTCAAACCTGATACTCTTAAACCCTAAACCCTGAAACCTTAGACTCCCACACCCTGTAACCTCAAAAAATAGACCTCAATAACCCTGTAACTTTAAAAATGAGACCCAATAAACTCAAAACCAGGACTTTTAAACCATATACTCTCAAATAGTAGACCCTTAAGCCCTAGAATTGCGAAGGTTAAACCCGCGCCTAACTTTCCTTTTTTTGGCTGTATCTTGTTCTTTTTTCCGCGAATGACCTATTCAAAGGCTTTCTGCCCACATGCTTTTGAGGACTTGTTTCTCTTTTTAGCGACCAGCAATAGTCCGCTAGCATATGGTCATCCCATCGTCCTTGATACCGATTTTCTATGATTTTCAGATCTTGGTGAAAACGTTTCCCTTGCTCCTCACTGTAGTCACCAAGATTATCTGGGAAATGATTGATGTGGGAGTCCAGGAAATGTAATTTTAGATTCATTAAGCAACCTAATGTTTTGAAAATTTTTTACCATTTTCTCGACTATTTCTTTGTACTTAGGACTTTTATTATTTCCCAAAAAGTTTGTTGCGACTTCTTTAAAACTAAGCCAAGCAGCTTTTTCAACTTTATTCATTTTAGTAACAAATAATGAATCTTGAAACAATTTTCTTATTTGTGGCCCGTCAAATACGCCTGCCTTAATTTTAGCTTCAGAAAATTTCAGAAATTTTTTATGCAAATATTTGAAACATGGGCCGTTTGTATCTAATGCTCTCGTGAATTGCTTCATAAGTCCAAGGTTAATGTGAAGCGGGGGAATAAGAACTTTTCCTAGATCTACCAATGGTGGAAACAATTCACCAGGAGTGAACGATTCTCTTGTTGGCCAAATTTTTTTCTTATAATGACGTTCCCTGTCTCTGCTATTCCACAGATATTTATAACAGGGATAAAGTGTAAACCCTGACTGATGGCCAATCAATATTGTTACAATTTTCAGATCTCCACAAATTTTCCAGTTATGATCAGCATATTTTATTTTTATCAAAAGCTGCTTCATTTTTTCATATTGCTCTTCCATAACTGTGGAATGAGCAATCGGAATGGGAGCGTAAACGTTGGTATTATGCAGCAAAACTGCCTTAATGCTCCGTTAAGAAGAATCAATGAACAGTCTTCATTCTTCAGGATCGTATGAGTTATTTTGAAATTCATCCATTAGACTTTTTACATCGGTACAATATGAAAGTGACAATTCCTCGTCCATTGTGAAATATTTTCGAAATTCTTCATCTCTGTTTCTATAATAAGAAATCGTAGCTTCTGGCTTAAGTAAATGTCTTTTCTTTAAAAAGGAAGCAAGATGCTCTGAACCATCTTTGGATAAGCCTAAATATCTGACTAGATCACTAAGTTCTGACTGTGACACGAATATTGGTTCTGGTTTATGGTTGTATGGTAGAAATTCTTTATCTGTGTCACTAGTATATGATAGGTTGTCACTAGAACATTCATTAGTAACAGTGTTTGAATCTTTTTCGACAGTCTCAATGTTTTCGGCATGAACTGATAAGGTGAAATCATTTGTTTCCATAACATCAGCATCAAGTGGTTCAGGAGGCGGAATTAGTTTAGTTGGTCTTGTTACTGTCGAAACATCGTTATAATAGTGCTTTTATTTTTTCGGTTATGCCTAGATACAACATTCATACAAAAGTAGCAATCATTTTCACTGTATGGTCTATTCCATATTGCTGGTCTGGAATATTTAATCGCCTTCTTATTGATGTACAACATTATTTTGCAAGAACTGCAAATGATGTGGGGAACCCAATCTGTATCCTGGTGCTGTATTTCAATGTTAACACAATCCTTATATAAGGTTTTAATCTTATCCGTTATCGGTGACCCCATTTTACTCAATACGTGTTGACAGCAAATATAACAAAAATAAATCACTGTTTTTATCGCACTTATGAAAAGTCCTTGTACCGTGAGACCGTTTTCTTGTAGCATTATACTCTACATGAGCCAAGTCACCCACACATGAAGAGCTACGGTCGCTGGATGACGACGGCTGCGGGCCCGCTTTCCCACCCTGACCAACCGCCGATACTGGGTTTCCGAGTCCCTGCATCGTAATTCTTTTTCTTCTACCTGCCATGACGGCATCTAAGCCGTTATCCAGGGACTTTGCTGGCTAGTGGAGTAACACCGTTGCCCACCGTCACCACGTGGAGGTGCCCTGGATGCAGGTAGAAGAATAAAAATCGACCGATGAATTTTCTCGGCATTCAAAATGGCGCGAAAAACATCTGCCATCTTGAATTTTGCAAATCCAACCTCAGATTCGTGATCAGCGACCCAAAAAATCCCCGTGTACCAAATTTGGTAAGGATCGGTTGAATTTTAATTTGAATTCGTTTTTGCATTCGAGAAGCACTATATCTGTCTGATTTATTGAGATTAGAAAGAAAACAGAACTGTATGGCTCAATCCAACCGATGAATATTAGCTTAGCGTGTCCGAAATACATATTAATACATCTTTGGATTCATGAAAAAGCTTGAATCAATTTTTTAGGAGTATATTTTTCTTAATTTTTACTAATTTTTACCTATTTTTTGAGGTTAGAAAAAAATTGAGATGTGATGGCGATATTCTGACGTCAGATGAATATTTATGTACAGAAGGAATCAGAGAATGTGAAACATTCAGCGGTTCAGTTGATTTGTATAATAAGAAATTGATTCAATATTTGAAAGCTACATTCGGTGACTCTGTCATTGGAAGAATTTATTATTTTTTTTTGACGGAGCTGGGCCTCAATATAAAAACAAGTTCAATTTTTCTTCTCTACTCTCGGATGAATCTGAATGTGGTATTAGTGCAGAGAGGCATTTTTTCCTCACTTCCCATGACTTGTGATGGGATTGGTGGATGAGTTAAAAGTACGGCGAGAACTGCAAGTCTTTAGAGAAATAGTGAAAATCAAATAACCTTTCCCGAACGCTTGTTTGATTGAGCAGTTTTAAAAATGAAAGCTTCAATTTTTGTACATATAAAGAATGTCAGACTCATGAAAACGAAGCATCGAACTTGTAAAGCTATAGCTAAGCTCGTCAATTTCATACGTTTATACCGAAAGAAAATAACTAAATGATGTGCAAAAGATTTTCTAGTTCTGAAGAAATAGTAACAGTTAATGTTTGAAATAATTTAATATGTATTGTATAATTTTCATTTAATTGTTCGTTATGATTCCTTCGTTAAAAATTAATGAGTTTTTTGAGAGCGTCAGCGTTAGCGGCTCGCGTGTTAGGGTCCACGAGCGCGTTGGAGGCCGCGCGTCATCAGAAAAATGTATATAATATTAATAACTTCTTTAATATAAAAGGTTACTAACTTTTTTTTTAATTTGCTCAGTAGCGTTTTACGGATTAAAAGAGTGCGATCTCATTTTCGAGTGAAACTGAGAGCATTCACAATTGTTTTAAAAAAATTGTTTATAACTTTAACAAATAAAATGAATTCAACTGAAAAGTATAAACATTGAGCTTCATTTAAAAAAAATTAACTGAATTATCTCTATTCGTTTCCGAAATATGAATAAATAAAAAGTTCTATACATAAATATTCAACTAGTGATTATTCGCAAAATAATTGTATTGCAAAAAAAAATTAGGGGGTAAAAAAGTATTTGTACCTCTATCGAAAAACATAGTTATCTTTGAAATCCAAGAAAAAAAATTTCAGGTGACCCCCGCACGCTAATAATTTTATTTTTTACGAAAAGTTCAAATACACGGGGGCTCTTGTCTAGTTTAGTATAGAAAGACCAAAAAATTCCCAAAACCAATTGTACAACGGTTACAAAGTGACTGCAGACCTTTTAAAAATAATCTTTGTCTTGGTTTACAAACCAGTCTTCGACAATATTTATTACTTTTTCATTTGAATGAAATGTATGAACTTTCAATTTTTTTTTTTTCAGTTTTGAGAACAGAGGACCGGAGACCACCTAAACTGTACTTGTTCTGTAGGGATCCATTCGTAAATAGTTCAGAATACGGCTCGGTTTCCTGTATCTGACTGTTCAATCCGCAATATAACGTAAAAGAATGAACATTTCCTGGCGGTTAGGTATGGTAGTCTTAAACAGATATTAGACCCAGAATTTTCTTTTAACTTTGTGTGAATTCAATACAATATTTCAATAACAATTCGCCAAATCTTGAAATAAATGAAACCATTTATTATTTTGCCAATTCATTAAACTTTGGGAAGTGAGCAATCAATATATCTAGGACCTTGTTCTATAGTTCCTATTTTATAATGTTTTTAAATTTGTATTGAAGATTTCACGAAATTGTTATAGAAATATTATATTGAACTGTTTTTTAACCGTTCGTAATAGGATGTAGTCTTTTTAAGTTTGAGACCAAAGTCATTTTCACCAGTCATTTTCTATAATGGAAAGTATTTGCTTGACATAATATTACATGAAAGCTTAAATTAAAGAATTGAAAAAGTGTCCTAAAGCATACAAAATAAATATCCATCAAAAGAGTATTTTTTATCAAAAAGAAGAACAGGGTGGTTAGAAAGATCAGAAGAATTTGATATTTACCAGCAAAAATACCATAAATGAGATTATTCTTTATATACTTCTCAGTTCTTCTGTTGCTCTAGTTAATAGCTATAGAAAGCGCCCTCAGAAAAATTTGAAAGATTTGTTGGAATGAGTACTTGCTTTGTTAGGAACTAACAGCGACTGGAAAGTTAGTGAGGGTAAAAGTAGAAGAAGACGACGGCGAGGACGACGAACGTACTAAAGAATTGAGTAAGTCCGAACGAAACGGATTTTTTTTTATTTATTTTTATCGAAATATATGTTTTAGGAGATATTGTTTATTTTAAATCTTTTTTTAAATAAATTCCAGCAGTATGGCTTAAAATTTACTCATGATTAATTCTTGACAACTCGCATATTAAAAAAGTAAAGAAGAGACAGAGGTGTTTTATAAAGAAACCACTTAAAAAGATAACTATTATTTAACGGACGTTGAAGAACAGAAGATACACGATTGTTGAACATGCTTTGAAATAAGTCTAACACAGTTATTTGTGGAAGAAATAACAGAGCATCAACAAGACGGAAATCACCAGACGAACACTTTTGATTTAGGATTATAATTAATATTTATATTTAGACCATAATATTTTACCTGGTAATCCATATATCTTCCCTTTTTATGGTACCATCCCGAATTTTAGCGGTTAGTGCTGCTCCTACTTCCTTTTCATTACCGTAAGCAAATGCGCAGTCAATGTGGCGGTATCCAATATCGATTGCATCTTTGACAGCCTGTTTCAACTTCACCAGGTTGTGACTAGAATAAAAAAATATATTCTTTGGGATTCTTTTCTTTTTGTTATTTTTTTCCTGCAAAATTGCGACGAAAGAAATCTTAAAGGGAGACGTTTGTAGATACTACTAAGAGATGGTGTGGTGTGGCCACATTACTTATTCCTAGAGTTAACTGCATTGTGTTGCTTGTATAAACAAACATTTTTCAAGGGGGATAAAATTAATAGTACGGTAAAACCACTGGTCTTAAACTGGCTTTATTCACTCTATAGATATATCCTAGTTATTTCATTTTACAAAAAAAAAACATAATATCGCAAAACACTTTTTTCTGGAGCAATATGTATCCACATGTATGCTACCATGTACATTTCTTGCCAAAATTGTATAAATAGTGATAAAATTTTCTCTCATTAATTACGGCCTATATATTTACAATGTAAAAACTCATTGTCTTTTTTTATGTAAAATAATCTGTTAAAAACCAAATGACAAAATATTTAAAATCAGTAGTTTTACCTAAACTACTCCCTTCAAAGTGTTTCACTAAAGGTTAAAAAATTAGTTTTTTTTTAATAAGAGATGAAAGTTTAATAAGTTACTATCTTGCAGGAAGGAGTAGCCATGATAATTAAGAAGAAATACATAAACTACATAACGAAGTGTCAGTACATATCGGAGAGAATAGTAATGGTTAAACTCAGAATAAACAACAAAAAGACAAAGGTAGTGGGAATTTATGCAAAATTGTAAACCAGAAAAAGACAGGGAACAATTCTATAAAGATGAGATACCAATCAATGAAATAATAATAATAACGGGTGACTATATTGCAAGAGTTGGAAATGAGGTAATACTAGGAGTTAAACAGAGATTTAATGAAAACATAAAAAAATGAGAGGAGCTTATGATAAATTTCTGCGCTACAAACGAGTTGAGAATAAATACTACATCCTTTGACCATAAGGAGCTATATAAATATACATTCGAGAACACTAGAGGTAACAGATCAATAATAGATTATGTCCTAATAAACAGAGAAATACATCCACGCCATATATTAGACGTAAGACGCTTGACATCACCAAAGGCAGGAAGTGATCATAATTTAGTGGTGGAAGATAAGAAACACAAAGTAACACCAAAATAAGGAACTGGAAACAAAGATAAGAATAGAAAATCTACGAGAAGAATCAACGAAAGACCTGTACCAGAGAAGACTGAAAGAAAAAATTAAAATAAATCATATAAATGACCATTGGTTAAAAATAAAAACAAATGTATTAGAAGCTGCATATATTATGGATTAAAACCGTCGATAAAAATACAAAATGGAGAACAAAAACACCACGGTCCAGTGCAGAAATTAAAGAGAAATGCCGTGAAAAGAGATAAAGCTATCTAAAGTACAGGTCAATCAGGACAGATGAAGCCTACCAAAGATATAAAAAAATACGAACAGAAACCCACGAATTAGTAAGAAAAACAAAAACGGAATACTGGGACTTCTATGGTCAACAAAACAAATTTGGAGATTCATAAGACAGACTGAGATGAAAGAACTAATAGAGTATAAGCACGTGAAGAAAGGAACGTGGATAAAATATCTTATGCAATTATATAAAAGGGAACAGACTATCACACTGCCACAAACACCAGAGATAACGATAAACAAAGAAACATATAACGGAAGACGTAATAGAAGCATTGGAAAAATTTAAAAATCGTAAATCTTCCGAAGGCCAAATAGCCAATGAACTACTAAAATATGGAGGACACTCTCTGGTTAAGCAACTCCAGACACTTATACAGACAATTATATGATCGAATAGAATTCCAGATGAATGAAGAACAGCGATAGTTATACTAATGCACAAGAAGGGAGAAAAAGAAGATGCAAATAACTACACAGGTATAAATCTACTGAACTGTACACTGAAATTAACAACAAAGATTATTACAACAAAAATAAACGCGAGAATACAACTGAAAGAAGAACAGCTAGGATTAAGAAGTGGGCGCTTATGCGCCGATGCTGTATTCATTGTAAAAGAAAAATCCATAGAATACAACATTCCAGCATAATTTTGCCTGATAGATTTAAAAAAAGCTTTCGCCAATGTGCAAATAGGAGACGTTATTCAACTATTACATGACAGGAACATTCCATTAGACCTAATTAACACTATCGAGAATGTATATATATATATATATATATATATATATATATATATATATATATATATATATATATACATAAAGACAATAAAGTGGTGGCAAGATTAGCAGAAGGAATGACAGAACCAATCAACTATGAATCTGAAATCAGGCAGGGAGACTCAAGTCCTCTTCTGTTTAATGTTGTCATGGATGAAATTATAAAGAATGTCAAAAGAAAGAAGGGATATAGAATGCGTAACAGAGAACTATATGTTATGCAGATGACGCGATAATAATGGCTGAGACCGAGAATGAGCTGCAAAGGCTGCTATACGAATTCTACATAGCAGCAAAACAATATAATATGTCAATCTCAACTGAAAAAACCAAGACAATAGTAATAGCAAAATAGCCGATTGGGTGCAAGCTGGTGGTGGACGATAAACCATGGAGGTCGATTACCTGGGCATCAAAATATCTAGTATTAGAAAAATCGATGAAGAAGTAAAACATCAAGTCAACAAGGCTAATAGGATAGCGGGATGCCTCAATGATACCCTATTTAGAAATAAATTTCTCTCCATGGAGACCAAAACAATAATATACAAGAGCGTAATACGACCAGTAATGGCTTACACATCGGAAACAAGACCCGATACAAGTATAACACAGAGAATGCTGGAATCAACTGAAATGAGAATACTTAGATATACAAACAAGACACTGAGGGATAGAGAAAGGAGTGAAGACATAAGATGCACATGTAATATAGAAAATATCAACAGTGGATAAGAGAAATGAAAGTGGAATGGGATCAAATAGGAAGAATGGCAAACAGCAGGATAGTACGGATAGGAAAAGACAAGCCACCGAATGGAACAAGATCAATGGGACGTCCAAAAAAGAGATAGAGCGACGATCTATAGAGCAGGGAAAAAAAGAAAACAGGCAATAGTGCCTAGCTATAAGTCGGAAGAGGAAGAATACTATCTTTCAGTTTTACTTTTAAACAATTTATATTCAAGAATTGTAGTGCTGTACAAAAAAGGTCAAAATAATGACGAGATAGGCGTAGTTTAGATACAACAATATTATGAGTCCTCTCTGGTGTGTCACCAGGAGTATTGTCCTGAGATTTGGTTGATAAACAATCGAAGTTTTTAAAACACGTTTTTAGTGTTCCATACGGAACACTTATAAGATCACTTTTTACTAGGTAATCGAGTGTGGTGTCAAATGAAAGCTTGTGAAAACACGAGTAAAAATATATATATATATATATATATATATATATATATATATATATATATATAATGTAATACTTGCGCGCACTTTTCTTTGTATTATTTTTAAAAAATCGCGAAAAATCGCTGTCCACACCGCCTTATCTCGAAAAGTACTTATCAAAAAATTTTAAAAAAGTTCTGCAATATTCTCCACGGGGTGTAGATTGAACGAAAATTATCACGAGTGCATTACCTGTAATAATTTATCTGGTATATAAAAAAACAGAAATTTCAAAAACTCATTTGGGGTGTGTTTCGTGAAGTCACTGATCATTTTATACTTCCGTTACAACATTTTTTATTTTAAAAGCAATCAACGTACGGAACACTAATTGCGCAAGTTCAACTTGCACTTGACCGGTTATTTTTTTGAGCTTAAAATGTGAATAACTACAGTTATATAAGTCGGATCGAGACAAAAAAAACAAACTCTTCATAATGTAATTTCCAACAAATCCTCGTTGGTTTTAAGTTGCTCAAGTGCGTATATAACCAACAAAATTGAAAAAACAGGCCAAAAACTTTTTTTTCATTTTATTGTACAACTTGTACGACTAAGTGAATCGATTGGCTTGAAACTTGCAGAAAATATGCCTTTTATACTAAAAATAACCTGAAATTTTGGTACAAAAATATTAAACCTAGTGGGCACAATTAAATTTGATTTGAACGTCCTTTTTTGCTATTTGGTCCAAAATGATTTTTTTTTTTTTTCAAAATTTAGGTCTCGACGCCAGCAATCGGTTCGCTTAATCGAGCTGTAAATTTAAAAAAAGAAAGTTTTTTGCATGTTCTTTTTTCAATTTTGTAGGTTATGCACGCATTTGAGCGTCTTAGGACCAACGAGGATGTGTTGGAAATTTCATTACGAACAGTTTGTTTTTTTTGTCTCGATCCAACTTATATAATCGGAGTTATTCACATTTTAAGTATCAAACAACGCTTTTTGAAAACTTAAATTGTTTATAAATAAAAGAGCACAAGTTTTTCGAGGTTTAAAACTCAGGACAATACTCCTGGTAATACCCCAGAGAGGATAAAATCATAATATTGCTGTATCTAGACTGCGCAATTTCGAATGCTTTTTTACAACACTATTGATGTTAGTACGTATTTTGAGTATGCATTTTTAACACTATAATTTCTTCTTGTAACATAGATTGTCGACAGATTTGTGGTACTACGCTGCTGTGTTCCAGTTAAAATGGAATAGGTTCATTTATTTTTTGAAAAAAACAAAACGAAAAGCATTATAATCAAAAATATTTTTTATTGATTGAACTACTGTACTATAAAACTACAAATATATTTTTCTCAGTCCATTTCTAGTTGATAATAGTCGGTTATCCTTTGCGCTTGGAATTAGGCAGCTAAAAAGAAGAGGGAAACAATATTAATTAAAGAAAAATGAAGTAACACTGATACATTTTCAGAAACTAAAAAAAAATTTAATTGAAAGCCCATTAATTCAATGCAAATAATCATTGTTCCTGTAGGTAACATAGTGGAAACTAGATAAGTAAGTAATATTAAAAGCTGCAAAAGAAAAGCTTTAAACCTTATAAAAATGTTAACTTACCAGCAGGAGAATTCTGAGCATATTTGTACTGATAACCATAAGGGTAGGTTTGACTGTAAGGTCCATACTGGTAAAATTGATTGTAGTAAGGACCATAGTTACCATATTGGTATGGGCCATAGTAACCGTATTGGTACGGACCATATTGATAAGTGGATTGGTTGTATTTTCCGAAGTAACCATAGCTATTAGGTTCATATTGATAGGCATAATTTTGACCATATTGCTGCTGTTTTTGGAA
Source organism: Pachyrhynchus sulphureomaculatus (assembly GCA_019049505.1). Classification (NCBI taxonomy): domain Eukaryota; kingdom Metazoa; phylum Arthropoda; class Insecta; order Coleoptera; family Curculionidae; genus Pachyrhynchus; species Pachyrhynchus sulphureomaculatus. Next base: position 169,267,985 of record CM032454.1, on the reverse strand, counting down.
TTGGTAGTTAACTGGGTAGTATAGTTGGTACTGGTATCCGTAGTTGTTAGGATATTGATAGTTCTTTTGAGTCAAAGCTTGGTTGTAATCTTGTCCGTTACTCGAGTATTTCTGTCCATAATAGGCATAGTTTTGATTGTATGGTCCATATTGGTATTGTTTTTGATATTCATAGTTGCTTGGGTAATATAAGTTTTTGTTGGAGTATTTCTGGATTAAAGCTTGTAACCAGTCTTGTTTGTTATTTGGGTAGTTTTGTGAATAATATTGTTGGTACTGGTAGGGTTGATAGTATTGTTGAGAGTATTGCTGAGGGTATGGGGTATTTTGATAGAGTTGTTGGTTAATGTAATTATATCCGTAATTGTAGCTAGGGTAACTGGCTTGCTGAGCTGCAAAATACGCATTTTGAGCATATTGAACAGAATATTCAGCTTGTTGACTAGCATAAGCACCAAAAGAATATTGTTGGATGGTTTGATAGGCATTCTGAAAATATCCTAAGGCTTGTTCTAGTTGTTCAATAACATATTGGGAAGGCTGTTGTCCATAAACTTGCTGTGTAGCTTGGTAAGCATTTTCAGCATATCTTAAACCTTGTTGGTATTGTTGAATAATGTAGCTGACAACAGATTGAGGTATATTAATTAGAACAGCTTGTTCTTGAACATGTTCTTGCGCCCTTTGTGCATATTGTTGAGCTTGTCCTAATTGTTGAAAAACATATTGCCATCTGGCTGAATCATATGAATATTCCTTGCCATACCCGTAATAAATTTGATCATATTGATTTGGCTGGTATACTTGGTAAGCATTTTGGGTGGATTCGTAAGCTCCTTTTACTTGTTGATAAACATTTTGAGCGGATTGAGGCCAGTTACCTTGAACTTGTTGCTGTTGGATGTATTGGTATGCATTCTGGAAGTATTGGTAAGCTTCTTGTAGTTGTTGTCGAAAATACTGAGTAGCATAGTATGGAACATAGTATTGTTGGTACGTCTGGTACTTTTCATATACTTCTTGGGCATTCTGTGCATATAGCTGACCTTGTTGTAATTGGTTGTAGACATATTGGTAAACTTCTTTAGGAACATTAACACTTTTCAGATATTGCTGCGCATTTTGGACATATTGTTGAGCTTGTTGTAGCTGTTGGAATGCATATTGAGCTGCTGGATAAGACAAACCATTCTGACCATAGTATTGACTTTGTTGTTGCACATATTGTACTATAGGTTGAGCGACAGCTGGGTACTTGTACTCTAAATCTTGTTGTCCGTACCTGGGAGAGTATTGTTGGTATTGTTTATAGGCTTGAGCAATTTGCTGGGAAACGTATTGTTGTGTTTCCTGTGGAATTTCCTGCTCGTAGTAGTACTGGAAGGTATGGTAAGGTGATTTTCCGTAGGGCTGATTTTGATAAGCTTCATACTGTTTGGCAAAATACTGAGCTACATCTTGTGGAAAACCTTCTTTTTGAAGGTAAGCATAAAATTGATCAACAGAATATCCATTTTCTTGCGCTTGATAGAATTGATAAGCAATATATTGAGCAACTTGAAAGGCGTTACCTTGTGGCCAATATTGTTGTCCGTAGTAGCCAGGTTTGTAAGTTCCATAATTATTTTGTCCTTGGTCATCGCTATTTCTATCACTTTCTGATATATAAACAAGCTTCTGGGGTGTGGAAATGACGACCGGACCCTTTTGCACTGGTCCAGCAGCTGTCAACGCCAAAATGGCAAGAAAAACTACCACTTTCATTTTAGTTAACTACTTGCTCAGATGATCGGTAATATCTGATGCTGTCTGGTATTTTCTCCCCTGTATTTATATGAAAGAATTATCGCATCTTTTAGCACACATAGTGTGCATAGTTACCCTTATCAAAAAAAAATATTATTTTTAATACTGTTTGGATGACAATTAAAATTAATTGCACATGAAAAAAAATATGTTTGTAATTAATTTATCGTTTCCATATCGTCTTTATTATTTTTTTTTAAGGTGAAAAGTCGCAGTGTGGTCTGTAGGTATTGATAAATTGTAATAAATTATGTTTGGTAATATAAATATTTAGAATATTGAGAAATAATAGGTAGAAAAGGACAGATCTGAAAACACATTAGCTTTTATTAAAATGTGAAATAATATATTTTTTAGTAGACATTGCGTACCTGGAAACTGCTTTAAAACAGATGACGAATAAGAAATCTCCAGGTGAAGATAAAATAACATCTGAAATATTGAAAATTGGAGGAAATGAACTTTTTGAAGCGATACGGATATTACTCAACAAATGCAATAAAGAACAATGAATACCTGTACAGGGTGAGTCAACGATAGAGTACAGTTTATTATCTCATTTGTTTCGGGAATGACGAAAAAATGTTAAACACAATAGTTTTAGGGAATGTTAAGGTGTACAGTTTAAAATTATTTTTGAGTATACAGGGTACTTTAAAAAAGTGTGGCCGATATAACATATGTTTTTTTAAATGGAAAATATTTTCTAATTTATTTTTAAATTCTGCATAAAATTTTATAAATTTTTTATTAGCAATGTTATATACCTAAACCTAGTAGTTTTTCTAATATTTCAATTTTTTAAAAAAAATACTAGTTTTCAGTTTTGTAAAAAATTACCAGTAGCGCCATTGTGTCTGAAGGTAGAATACTCATAATTGGTACGAGCGTTCTATAGAGATGAAAAAAAAAAAGATATATGTAAAGAAATTTGAGTTAGATGCTACAGGGTGTTCAAAATAAATTTAAACATTTCGACTATTTTAAATTGAAAAATCTCAAATGTTTTAAATGGCACACCCTGTATATTATTATTTTTTCTGATAGATTTTACGAAACCATCTAATTTTTATGTATGTATGTATGTAAGTATGTCATATACCTATTTCTAATAGTTTTCGATGTATTTTCAATTTTTACCCTTGTTTTTAATACACTTACGCTATTATGAAAACATATACAAATAATTAATAATAATTTTAATATAGTTTAACTTTTCTAATAATTAATTATTATGACGTAATAAATCTTAAAAATATGCCCGTCTACTTGAATACACATGTTTAGTCGTTTTTACTATATTTCCCTTCACTTTCCTTAGCATAAAGGGCGTTATTGTCCTGCAGGTATCCCGTATTGTATTTTCCACATCTACTGGTGTTGTAGGGGAATTCACATAAACACGATCTTTAATGTGGCCCCACAAAAAGAAGTGTAAAAGTGTTAACTCACTTGATAGAGGGGGCCACTGAATGAATCCATCCAAACCGATCCATTTTTGTGGGTAACGATCATTTAAAAATTTCCGAACTTCCCGGTGGTAATGAGCAGGTGCGCCGTCTTGTTGAATCCACATTTGTTCCCCTTCAAAGTTATCAACTTCTTCAAGAAGCTGGGGTAATTCGTTTTGCAAAAAATTTAGATATCTAGGCCCGTCAAATGGTTCGCGGAGAAAATATGGGCCAATAATTCGAAAATTTAATATTCCACACCATACATTAAGCGGCTAATCGTTTTGGTTTTGAACTTTCTGGACCCAAAATGGATTAACTATTGAATAATAATGCATGTTATGGCTGTTAACTGGTCCATTACTGCGAAAAGTAGCTTCATAAGAAAACATAATTTTGGATAAAAAATTTGAATCGGCCTCTATTGTTCCATTCATGGTGGAACAAAAGCTTACTCGTCGTTCAAAATCACGGTCTTGAAATTCTTGGTGTAGTTCCCTATGAAAGGGATGATATTTGTATTTTCTCGTGGTGCGATTAGCCGTAGATTGGGATGTGTCAGATAAGTCAGCTAGCTGCTGACCTGGGGATTATCTTCAACATGAAGTAAAATCTCCATTTCTTTTTCCTCATTGGTAGCATTCTGGTTTACTACTTAACGCTACCACTACCATCAAACCGTTCCATTAAGTACTGAAAAGATTTTCTAGATAGTATACTTCTGTTAGGTACTTCGCTCCGTAAAGCCTTAGGAAAATCAATAACTATTACCTTTATACGTCACTTACTACGACAAATTAAACTATTTTTACTTGCTTAATAGATACGTCAAAATTTGACAATGCCTACATTTTTATTTTGTCTTGGCAACTATGATGTTATAGCGTAAGTGTATTAACAACAAGCGTAAAAATTGAAAAATTCAAAATAAATCGAAAACTATTAGAAATAGGTATATGACATACTTAATAAAAGTTTGTAAAATCTATCAGAAAAAATAATAATATACAGGGTGTGCCATTTAAAAAATTTGAGATTTTTCAATTTAAAATAGTCGAAATGCATAAATTTATTTTGAACACCCTGTAGCATCTAACTCAAATTTCTTTACATATATCTTTTTTTATCTCTATAGAACGCTCGTACCAATTATGAGTATTCCACATTCAGAAACAATAGCGCTACTGGCAATTTTTTACAAAACTGAAAACTAGTGTTTTTTTTTAAAAAAAATTAAATATTAGAAACACTACTAGGTTTAGGTATATAACATTATTAATAAAAAAGTTATAAAATTTTACGCAGAATTTGAAAATAAATTAGAAAATAGGATGTTCCATTTAAAAAAAACATATGTTATATCGGCCACACATTTTGAAATACCCTGTATACTCAAAAATAATTTTAAACCGTGCACCTTAACATTCCTTAAATCTATTGAATTTAACATTCCCGAAATAAATGAGATAATGAACTTTACTCCATCGTTCACACATTGGCACAACAGTGAGGTCATACTTTTAGTCAAGAAGGGCGATCACGAAAACCTTAAGAATTATCGCCCCACCAGCTTGTCGTCGCATTTATACAAGCTCCTTATCAAAATTGTCATAAACTGTCTAACAAATAAGTTCGATGACTACCAACCAGTCGAACAGGCGGGCTTTCGAAAGGAATTTGGAATAACAGATCATATCCAGACGCTTCGCCTTTTAATAGAAAAAGCGACCGAATATAATATTAAGCTGCATCTAGCTTTCATCCATTTAAAGAGGGCTTTCGACTCCATGGAACATTGGGCAATTATACGGTCCTTAGCTCATGCCAGAATATACTCAAGATATACCGAACTCCTAAAATTCATATAACAGAATGCGACATTAACGGTTAAATTAGATGTAGATTGAAAAACAGAATCAATAAAGAACAAGAAAGGTGTTAAGGCAGGGCGGCATAATTTCACCAAAATTGTTTACCTGGTCTTGGAGGATGTATTTAAAAGGGAATTAACATCGATGGCATATATTTACATCACTTGCGATTCGCAGATGATCAGCGAAGATCTAGAATGACCATAATAGAACAACTCGAGATGAACAAACTTCTAAGCTCACAAGAATTAAGATTGGAATCCAATACCCCTACAAAAAAAGAATCTTTGTCGACTCCAACGTACTCAACGGGCCATGAAAAGACAGAAGTTAGGTGTTAGTTTACGAGAACATATTAAAAGCGAGGACATCAGACGAACAATAAAAATTACAGATATCAACGAAAGAGTGGCAAAATTAAAGTGGCAATGGGCGGGGCATGAGACTAGAACGAATGATGGTAGATGGAAAACAAAATTAATTAATTGGAGACCTTGAGAGAGCAGATGAAGTGTCTAAAAACCAATGAAAAGATGGACTGATGATATCAGGTTGATAGCAGCCAGTAGATGGCGCCATCTTGCACAGGATAGAGACAATTGGAAGAAACTTGAAGAGGCCTATCTCCTGCAGTGAAGAAGCAGTGGCTTATAAAGAAGGAGAAGATTGTGTATCTAACTAGTTTTATTATACAAAATTTGCTGCATGGTGGATATACATTGTTTGATAAGCAGTAATATGTATATGTAATATATTTTCAAAAAGCGAGGAGGGAACTTTAGCTTGTTTTGGCAAAAATATTGTAGGCGACGATAAATTTTGGACTAATGGAGATATATCAAGAATTGTGGATCTTCATGAAAAACGCTCGACACCTCAATTTAATTAGTTTTCGCTAAAGGAAAGTATTTAATTCGTAAGAAAAATCACTCTCCGTGATTTAAGGATTTATTAAGATCCATAAATCACCAAAGCCTATTTGTCGACTTATAGATTTCCATATTGGCACGATATCTTTCGAACGAAATGAGATATTAAGGTCAAATTTTGTATAAATATAATAGTATTTTTTTGTTTTTGGGCGTTATCGCTTAAGTGGAAGGAGGTTAAAAAGTTGGGGGTCCATAAATTTTGACATTTTCAATAATATTTGAGAATTTTTCTGGTTTTTGATTGCGATAATGAACCGGTTTAAAGAAAAATTGTTTATAGTCAAGCATATAAGGGGGGAAAGAAGCGTGGAAGGGTGTTAGAGGAGTTGTTTCGCATATATCGAATTATACGTCCTTTTCAGGGTTTTTAGAGTCGAAGAATCTAAAAATATTATTATATTATTATTTTTTATTATTTTTACATCTTATGGTCCAAAATATAAAGCGTTTAGGGCTCTTGCAGTCGAGAAATGTGAAAATTGTGTTATTTTTTTCCATATTTTCAAATACTTATGGTCAAACATATAAAGGAGTAAAAAGATGGATAGAGAATTAGAGAGGTTTCTTCGAGAAATCTAAAAATTATATATAAAATATTTTTTCATTATTTTTAATTTTAATGGAAAATATTTATAGAAAAACAGCAGATGCTATCTTTTGTTTGATATCTCACCAAAATACCAAATCCTAATGCTTGGATTAAGTTATTTTTTAGTGTGAGAAATTTCGATTTAATAACTCTTCCCATAATGCAATCAAGGATGCCCGATATTGTCTTCAAACAACGTATCGTTAAACGTATTTTAATAAGCTAGACACATTTCTGGCGCTGGCGGAATACCTGTCATAATGTTCTGTAGACTTTTCAACCTATCCTACAGAAAGGAAACATTTCCTTCCTGCTGGAAATGTGCCACAGTTCAGCCGATACCTAAAAAAGGCAAGAAGACCTTGCCAAATAACTACTGCGACTGACTGCTTTCAATAATATTGAAAGTCATGGAAAAGGTTATCAATCAGCATCTTCTAAAATATCTTGAACATTAACATTATTATCGATCACCAATAAGCCATATTGGTGATAGTAAACACAAATCAACAGGAGATCTTTTGACTTATGTAACACATGTTTGGAACAACGCAATTGAACACTTTGGAGAATCTCGAGCGGTTTTACGAGTGGCAGTCGACGGATTTCTTTCTAACATCTTCACTATAAACGCCAGTGTGCCCCAAGGCTCCATACTGTCGCCTATTCTCTTTCTCATTTACATTAACGATCTGCTGGAAAAGCCCGGAAACCCAATCTACAGCTTTGCAGATGACTGTACGTTTATCTCTTCATTCACTTTGAACGCTCGGACATCGGCTACTGAGACGAATATCCGCAGACAGCGGGAAGTCGTTCAACTTAACAAAGACCTGGAAGAAATTCTATCTTGGGGTGGCAGTAACCAAGTGGAATTTAACGCTACAAAAACCCAGGAGGCAGTTTTTTCTAAAAAAGTTAACATTGCTGAACCCGACATAGTTATGGCAGGGCACTCCTTTCCTCTAACATCTTCACTCAATTTGTTGGGCGTTAATTTGGGAGCAAATATATTCTGGTATGAACATGTCGCAGACATACCAAGGAGCTTGCTCAAAAGTTGGGAATATTATTTCGAACCAGAAAGCTTTACACTCCACAACTGTTAATTCTTTAGAAAACTCAAATTCGACCAACCATGGAACAATGCTCCCATGTTTGGGGCTCCGCTCCGAAACATACATTGCGTTTGTTGGATTCTATTCAGAGAAGAGCTGTTCGTCTGATTGAAGACCCGGAACTGACCGGCGGCCTTGATTTGCTGGAACATCGAAGAACGATTGGCGACTTGAGCCTATTCTATAAGTATTTTCATGGAAAGTGTTCGAAGGATGTAGCCCGCTTAATTCCTCCCAGAGCGGTGCATGTTAGAAATACACGTCGCGCTAATACATCGGTATGAGGTTGTTACTCCTCGTACAACGCTTTTCAAGCAGTCTTTTATATGGAGAACATTATCTCTTTGGAATAATTTGCCCAGGACTGTGTTTTCCTCCGAGTACAATTTACAGCGATTCGAGAACAACGTGAATCGCTTTTTTCACGCACGTGTCGCTCCTGTAGCACTTTAGGAACTTCCCTGCAGCACGTGTGCTAGACCCATAAAAAAAAATAACGGCAAACCTTTTTCTGATACTTAATTCACTATTATCGTCACTGCTTATTTCTTATATTACCTAACGTAATAAAATATAACCTGGCCAGGGAACATATGTATAGATCTAAAAAAACACATTAAAAAAGTGGTTCTGGAGTGATAAGCGCACTAACGGATAGACAGACAGAGAGACGTTGCATTTTATATAAATTAGAGATTATAAATAATAATTGTTATTACATAACCTGGAAAGAAATATGTATGAATAAAAAAAAACGTAAATCGGCTAAGTGGTTTTCGAATGATAAGCGCACTGATGAACAGACAGATAGACAGAGAGACGTCGCATTTTATATATATATATATATATATATATATATATATATATATATATATATATTATATTCTTTACTACATGACATTATTCCATATATAATGGTCTAGGCAGTGTATTGTAAGGGAACGCGCTTGGAGTAAACTTGTTTCCGACTTGATTCACTATTATATGAGCATTTTCGTTAGTGATTGAAAAGAGAGAATTTTTTTTGATAGTGGCACTCATTAGACTCGATTTAAATCGTTTCTTGGACCTCCAGAAACAATTATTTACGGCTGAATATGACTTTTTAAGAACTATTTTTTGCTGCTCACTATGTAAATTTTTGCTAAAAACATGGAGTAACTTGCTAAATTGCCGTAAAAAGCGTCAAAAATCAATATATAATGTACCGTATTATAAGTTTATTTATGTGATTTGTAGAAATTATTCATCGTGAATCCTGATAACGTTTTTCCTCTTTTATATGATGACAATTTTTGCCTATTTTTTGCCCATTTTATATCTTTTAGTCAAATTAACGTCCAGGTACACTATTTTTAAGTTCTTTTCCTTGCTGACTTCGATCTTGTATATATCTTGCTGATATTAGGATATCGTTCAAGGAAAATGGAGGGTCGGCGAGGACTCGATAGAAAGCAGCACTCGTGGCTCCGGAATATCAGGGACTGGTCTGGAGTTTCGGACGCTGTGTTCATTTTTCGAATAACCGAAAATACAAACTCAATATAAACTGACGAAATAGTACAATTACGCAGACGTATGTGAATACATAGGACAGAAAGAAGCAGAAAAAAAGAATATATATATATATATATATATATATATATATATATATATATATATATATATATATATATATATATATATATATTTATATATATATATATATATATATATATATATATATATATATATATATATATATATATATGAGCATTTTCGTACATTGTTAGTGATTGAAAAGAGAAAATTTTTTTTTTTAAAGTCGCATTCATTAGACTCGATTTAAATCGTTTCTTGGACCTCCAGAAACAATTATTTACGGCTGAACATGACTTTTTTAAGAACCTTTTTAGTGTTGCGTACGGAACACTTATATGATCACTTCGATGTCTGTCTGTCTGTCTGTCACACCCGATTTTTCTCCGAAACTATTTGACGTAGAAAGTTAAAATTTGGCAATAATATAGGAATTGATGGCCTCATCAGAGCCATGTAGTTTTGACAGTAAAATTTTGACTTAAGGGGTTAGTTTTGGGGGGTGAAATCGTAAGTGAAAAAAAAAAATTTTTACTAGGTCATCGAGTGTGGTGTCAAATGAAAGCTTGTGAAAACACGAGTAAAAAATATATATGTAATGTAATACTTGCGCGCAATTTTCTTTGTATTATTTTTGAAAAATCGCGAAAAATCGCTGTCCCCCGCCTTATCTCGAAAAGTACTTATCAAAAAATTTTGAAAAAATTCTGGAATATTCTCCACGGGGTGTAGATTGAATGAAAATTATCACGAGTGCATTACCTTTAATAATTTATCTGGTATTTAAAAAAAACAAAAATTTCAAGGTCATCAGATTTCAGTAAAGATTGGAAACAAACTTTGTTGAAAACTCATTTGGGGTGTGTTTTGTGAAGTCACTAATCATTTTCTACCTCTGTATCAAAATTTTTTATTTTAAAAGCAATCAACGTACGGAACACTAATTGCGCAAGTTCAACTTGCACTTGACCGGTTATTTTTTGAAACGGTGACATGAGTGAAAACAATTGTTTTAATCAGAAACTATTTTAAATATATAAATATGAGTTAAAAAAACTAATAATAAGAAAAAATATTTTTATTTTTTAAATTATCTTACAGTATAGTACTACAAGTAGTCTTGTCAGTTCATTCACTGGTAATGGCAATTTTCTTTTAACCTTCAGACAGCTAAAAAAGTGAAAACAATAAATAATAAGTTAAAATAATAAAAAAATAATTACTTTCGACTAAAAATAAAAGTTTATAATTCAAAAAATTTGAAAATCTCTAGGAATAGCCGAAAAGATGAAGATGGAACTTACCAGCAACAGTGATTTCTTTGGGATCTCTTGAATTTTGGTAATTATAAGGTTGAATATAAAATTCATATTGGGATGATTTGTACGGTTGATTGTCATAGTTTCCATGTGATTTGTAATTGACAGTAGTTGGCCCAAAGTAGCCGTAAGTCTTAGGTATATCTTGTTCAGTAAAAGAGCTGTAGGGTCTAAAATAGTCATAATTTGTACCAGAAGGCATAACCTGGTCTACTTTTTGGTAGTTTTTGTTAGAGTCTTTTTGAACTAAAGCCTGGATGTAATCCTGTTTGTTATTAGGGTACTTTTGTTTGTAGTATTGTTGGTATTTTTCATCAAGATATTGTTGATAAGGCTGATACTGCTCTTCGACAAAAGAATATTGGTAAGGTTGTCCAAGTTTCTGATTATCATATCCATATCCGTAATTAGAATTATATTGGTATTCATAATCCTTGAACAAACTTGATTTATATTGGGCAGCTTCGTATACATTTTGAACTTTTTGCAGAGCTAACTGAATATGTTGTTGAACATACTCCTTTGTAAATTGAGGCCAGTTACGTGGTGTATACTTTCGCTGAAAATATTGGTAAAGATTTTGAAGAAATTGTTGAGCTTGTCGAACCTGTTGGGTAACATTCTCGGCAGGATATTGAAATCTGTATTCTTGTTTGGTAACTTCATCTGCATTTTCAATATATTGTCGAGTTTTTTGCAACTGTTCTTGAATATACTGTACATTATATTGTTGAAGAGTTCCCTGTGGCAATTGCTGCTCGAAGTATTGTTCTATATTCAGCACATATTGTCGAGCCAGTTGTAGTTGTTGGGTTACATATCGAGGAGTGTAGTATGTCTGGCTTTCCTCTTCATACTGATTTCCATCAGTGTAGGGATAATGGCCAGCATACTGAAGGATATGGGCAAGTCGTAAAGCATATTTAAGTTGTTGAACCACATATTGGGTTTCTTGTTGTTGAGCAGATTGGTAGGCAGCAAATAGGTATACATTAGCTTGTCGAACTTGTTGAAGATATTGAACAATCGGTTGAGAAAGGTAGCCTCGTTGGAAAAATTGTTGAATTAACTGGTAAACATGGTAAGCTTGAGTCAACTGTTTAACCATGTTAGGATTTTGTGGAAAATTGTCTTGATTTTGAATGTATTGCTGAGCATTTCGAATATAGTACATAAGTTGTTGAATAACTGGATAGTATCCTTGTGTATACGCTGGTCTAAAACTAGTGTAACTAGGATATAAACTGTGGTAGGTAGCTTGCCGAGCAGCAAAATAAGCATTTTGAGCATGTTGGACAGTATATTCAGCTTGTTGATTAATACTAATACCAAATGGCTGCTGCTGAATAGCCTGATAAGCTTTCTGGAAGTACTGAAGAGCTTGTTGTACTTGGTCAGCTACATATTGATAGGAATGTAATCCATAAGGTTGCTGAGCGGCCTGATAAGCGTTTTGAGAATAGTCTAGTCCTTGCTGAAATTGTTGCAAAATAAGGCTAATAACTGACTGAGGGACGTTATCCTGATCAAAGAGTTGTTGGATAAATTGTTGGGACTTTTGAGCGTATTGCTGGACCTGCTTCAATTCTCTAGCTACGTATTCAGAGTCGAAAGAAAATGTTTTATCATAGCCGAAAAAAGTTTTGTCAAATGATTGTTGCTGGTCATCTTCATAAACAGGTTGGATAGCTTCATAGGCGAGCCGTATTTGTTCAAAAACGTATTGGTCAAATTGGGGCCCTTTACTCTGAGCTTGTCGTCTAATATATTGATAGGCACTATGGAAGTATTCGTAGGCTTCTTGTGTTTGTTGTAGAGCATATTGAGCAGCATAGTATGGAATATAGTATTCATGGTAGGTCTCGTAAGCTTGATACACTTTCTGTGCATTTTGAGCATATTGTTGCCCTTGTTCTAATGGTTGAATCACATGCTGATAAATATCTTGTGGCTTACCTTTCAGTCTTTGTAGGACCTTCTGAATATATTGTTGTGCTTGTTGAAGTTGTTGAGATGCATATTGACCTGCTAAGTAAGTTACACCATTCTGTGCATAATATTTAGCCATTTGAGTCACATATTGGGCTACTGATCGGGGATAACCCGGGAGTTCCTGTTTCCAAGCCTGTTGTTGTCCATTTTGAAAACAACCTCTTGGTATCGTTGATAAACTCGAGCAATCTGCTGAGCAACATACTGTTGAATTTCTTGAGGAATTTCTTGCTGGTAGTAGTATTGAAACGTTTCGTATGGTGATTGTCCAAACGACTGACTCTGGTATGCTTCATATTGTTTAGTAAAATATTGTGTAATAAATTCTGGAAATTCTTGCTTTGTTAAGTCAGTCATAAATTCAGATGAAGAATAATCATTTTGTCGTGCGTTTTGTAGTTGATGGACTATATACTGTGCTACTTGTAAAGTTCTACTTTGTGGCCAATATTGTTTTCCGTAGATATCAGTATCGTCGAATTTGTAATTATTTTCTTCTTGGATTCCATTTATTTCTGGATTTTCTGATTTAGCTACAATAATTAGCTTTTCCGGTGTTGAAATTACAAAAGAACTTTCTTCAACCGAACTGGCAATGGTAAAAGCCAAAATGGCCACCAATACTACCAATTTCATTTTTAAACTAGTGCTAATCACTTTTCCAGATGGTCACTTACATCTGATGCCGTTTCGTATTTTGATGCATTTATTTATATAAAAGCATTATCGCAGCATTTGCTTACTTTGCTATAGTTAACCTTATCAAAAAATAAAATGCTTTGTTAGTTAATTTTTTATTGCAAAAGAAAGAAAATAAATTGATAATTATTGAATCGTTATAATTAAAACACTTTATTGCATATAAAAAAAACTCTTTAAATGAGAGCGATGGGAGGAATAATTTCAAAGTGAAACATGTTTTGTTATAATTGCGCTCAAGTTTTTTTTTACCTAAAAGCTAGACTTGATTTATTAAAAATTTGATGCCTTAGAAAAAAAAATTGTCTACTTTCTTCAAATATCAATTTCTTTCAAAACAATAATGCTTTTGAACGATGTGATAATAATAATCTTAAGCCAAAGTGTACAAAAATTCAAATAAAGTAGTGATAACTATATAAGACCGCTTTTTACTTTCCTTGCTAAAGGAAAAAATTGTATTCGTGAAAAAATCACATTCAGAGATTTTTGCTTCTCTTCACGTTTTAGGGTTCCTCATTTCCGTCGGTTTGTCTGTATATCTGTAGGTCTGTTTTTTTTATGGTTCTAGCACACGTGCTACAGGGAAGTCCCTAAAGCGCTATAGAAGCGACACGTGTGCGGAGAAAGCGATTCACCTTGTTCTTGAATCGCTGCAAATTGCACTCGGTGGGAAACACAGTCTTGGGCAAATTATTCCAAAGGGATGATGTTCTCCATATAAAAGACTGCTTGAAAAGCGTTGTACTGGGAGTAACAAGCTGAACCTCATACGAATGTGAAGTATTAGCGCGACGTGTACTTCTAACATGAACCGCTCTGGGAGGAATTAAGCGGCCCACATCCTTCGAGCACTTTCCATGAAAATACTTGTAGAATAGGCTCAAGTCGCGTTCTTCGATATTCCAGCGAATCAAGGCCGCAGGTCAGTTCCGGGTCTCCAATCAGACGAACAGCTCTTCTCTGAATAGAATCCAACAAATGCAGTGTATGTTTAGGAACAGAGCTCTAAACATGGGAGCAGTATTCCATAGTTGGTCGAATTTGAGGTTTGTAAAGAATTAACAGTTGTTGTCGAGTGTAAAGCTTTCTGGTTTGAAATAATATTTCCAACTTTTGAGAAGCTCTACTTGCTATGCCTGCAACATGTTCATGCCAGGACATATTTGCTCCCAAATTAACGCCCAACAAATTGAGTGACGATGCTCGAGGAATGGAGTGCCCCGACATAACTATGTCGGGTTCAGCAACGTTAACTTTTTTAGAAAAAACTGCCGCCTAGGTTTTTGTAGCGTTAAATTCCACTTGGTTACTGTCACCCCAAGATAGAATTTCTTCCAGGTCTTTGTTAAGTTGTCTGCGGATATTCGTCTGAGTAGCCCATGTCCGAGCGTTCAAAGTGAATGAAGAGATAAGTGTACTGTCATCTGCAAAGCTGTAGATTGGATTGTCGGTCTTTTCCAGCAGATCGTTACTATAAATGAGAAATAAAGTAGGATACAGTATGGAGCCTTGGGGTACACCGGCGTTGATAGTGAAGGTGTTAGAAAGGAATCCGTCGACTGCCACTCGTAAAGAACGCTCTCTGAGGAAACACGAGACCCACAAACAGAACTTTTCAGACATACTATAAGAACGTAGCTTAGCCAATAGCCCATCGTGCCAAACACGGTCGAATGCCTTGGATAGGTCAAGAGCAACCGCTCGATGGATTCTCCAAAGTGTTCAATTGCGTTGTTTCAAACATGTGTTACATAAGTCAGAAGATCTCCTGTTGATCTATTTTTACGAAAGCCATATTGGTGATCGCTAATAATGTTGAATCCTTCAAGATATTTTAAAAGATGCTGATTAATAGCCTTTTCCATGACTTTCGATATTATTGGAAGCAGTGCGATATATATATATATATATATATATATATATATATATATATATGTATATATATATATATATATATGTATATATATATATATATATATATATATATATATATATATATATACATACATACATACATACATACATACATACATACATACATACATACATACATACATACATACATACATACATACATACATACATATATACATACATATATATATATACATACATATATATATATATATATATATATATATATATATATAATATATATATATATATATATACATACATACATACATACATACATACATACATACATACAACGAGATACAAATTGACCTCTACGATAAACACCGGTCAAAACGAACGATTATACGTATCAACTTAACCTAAGAAAATAACCTACCTTCCATGTTCCTAATCCAAAAATACATACATACATACATACATACATACATACATACATACATACATACATACATACATACATATATACATATATATATATATATATATATATATATATACATACATATATATATATATATATATATATATATATATATATATATATATATATATATATATATGTAATATATATATATATATATATATATATATATATATATATATATATATATATATATACATACATACATACATACATACATATATACATACATATTATATCTATACATATATATATATATATATATATATATATATATATATATATATATATATATATATATATAAGTCATCGTTTGCTGGTAGAAACATATGATGAATACACTCCATCGATTAGAACATGTGAGACATGGTTTCGACAATTTAAACGTGGTGATTTCAATGTGAAAGACAGTGCGCGCTCTGGTAGACCACAAAAGTATGAAGACGAGGAATTGCAGGCGTTACTGGATGATGACCCAACAAATGATTCATTTAAATCACGCATTGATCGAAAGACGACCGGAATAGGCCAGAAGACATAGCAAAGTGATTTTGTTACACGATAATGCGCCGTCTCACACAGCAAAACCAGTGAAAGACACCTTGAAATCGCTTGCATGGGACATCCTTCACACCCGCCGTACTCTCCCGACCTGGTGCCATCTGACTATCACCTCTTCGCGTCAATGGGGCACGCGCCTGCAGAGCAGCACAAAATGGGTTGCCGCAAAAGACAAGCAGTTTTTCTGGCATGGTATTCATAATTTACCTGAAAGATGGGCGAAGTGTGTAGAAGCCACCAGCCAATATTTTGAATAAATAAAAAATGAATTTCCCTTGAAAATTACGTGTTTTCTTTACCACAAAAACCGGCAAAAACTTATGCATACAGCTGGTATATATATATATATATATATATATATATATATATATATATATATATATATATATATATATATACATATATATATATATATATATATATATATATATATATATATATATATATACATATATATATATATATATATATATATATATATATATGTATATATATATATATATATACATATATATATATATATATATATATATATATATATATATATATATATATATATATATATATATATATATATATATATATATATATATATATGGCTTTGAGACGACACGGTATTCTGAAACATTTTCCGCAAATTCCTTTTTATTATTATGTTCCGTACGGATCACTCATGGGATCACTTCGGTGACTGTCCGTCTCTTACACCCGATTTACGTCATTATTACTATTATTAAATATTGAGGGAATATTGGTGCCAAATAAATTTTTTAACATAAACTATTTATTTCTCTCATATGAAACAATAGTATACAGCCATCCGCTTCTTTTTTTCGCACCCAGTTGTTACAAATAGACAAACAACATTTTTATCTATAATTTTGTTTTAGAGTTACAAAAGATAAAAACACCAATAAAATTTAATTACTTTTCCTAAAAATTAAAACGAAGTTACAAGGATGCTCTTTTGGAGAGATATAGGTTATTCAAGAGACTTCTCCATGTCCTTTATAGACAATCTTGCAAAATAAGTAAGAAAATTTTAAAGAGAAAACTGTAAAAAGTTATTTTAGTTTTATAGCACCAGTTTGCAAAGTTAATTGCCACATTGTAAGTAGATGGCTATTCAATATTATATAATGCTGGTATCCAAATCTTGTCAGTATTTTTCCACAATTTTGTAGGGTAAATCAGGAGTTTATTGTAATCATAGTCCACGTATACATATGTCTCTAAAGTCTTCGGCTCTTTCCGATGAAAAATATTCTCGAGTGTGATCTACTTATCGCAAATTTTATTTATAAATGAATACGTTTTGCTTAAGATAAGAGAAGTTACGCAAAACATTTGAATAGAAAGACAAATATTGGCATCGAAGGTAATTTTTGTTTTTCTAGTACTTAAAGCAAGTCTTTAATAACAAAACAGAAAGAAATACACGAACAATTAAATTTATTTTCCTGAAAAAAGAAATATTGTTACTTATTATTGTTACATATTGATAGTTGTGCGTATTGTTATTGGTAACTTTAAAAATTGTCGAAAGATGGTTTTGAAGCGGTTCTACGCCACTTTAAGTGGCTTGGAATTTCAAAATTTTAAGTACGTATTTGTAATCTGCGACCTCTGAAACTACAAGGGCAGTTCGCACTATATCGCACTTTCAAATAAACTTGATTATAGTTAAGTATACCAACGATTGTAAGAACTATATAATGTCCAATTTTTTTTTGTAAATAAAAAATCTTCATATATATTTATATATATATATATATATATATATATATATATATATATATATATATATATATATATATATATATATATATATATATATATATATATTACCACGATATTAGGCCAGTACAAGAATATGTACTTGAAGTTTTTCTATTCTGGCTGAACTGATGAGCCTTGATACGGCGACACGCGCCTCGAGATGGATTAATAAATGAGAGAATAGTCAGACAGCTACTGAAATATAAACTTTGTTCATTTTGAATGGTTTTACATTGGGCCACATAGGCATGGGGTGTATCTCTTGTCAAAACGTGTTGCCTGCAGTGAATGTTGGTAATTTGTTGGCCATTGCTCTGTCGGCCTCCGATTAAGGACAGTATGTTTTTCAGTTTTAGGTACAATTCTTATACCTTACCACTATGTTACGCCAATACAGGAATAAGAACTTGAACTCTTGTTTGTCAATGAATCGTAATATATATATATATATATATATATATATATATATATATATATATATATATATATATATATATACATAAATATATATATATATATATATATATATATATATATATATATACATAAATATATATATATATATATATATATATATATATATATATATATATATATATATATATATATATATATATATATATATATATATATATATATATATATATATATATATTATATATATATATATATATATATATATATATTTACAGGATTGGTCCAAAAAGTAGAGGCTGCTCGTACTGCGTGAAGCAGAAGGAGCAACTGTTTGATTTATGGCGCTGGGTGGGTATTAGGAAATGCCAGGCATACAGTCTGGCCGACCTCAGTATTCTCTGAGCCGTTTTAGAATTCAGAACACATATAAAATAAAATTTTGGTTGAAACTAGGTAAAACCTTTACGAAAACGTTGGAAATGTTACAGCCAGCCTATGAAATTTTATTTGTCGGTGCTTAAATGTTTGAGAAAACGAATCATGTGTGTCGGATCAGAAATTGCAAGCGACCGTCACATGAGATTTAAAACAGCTTATCAGTTCAGAGCTTCTAGTTTTGCTTTGAGGAATGATAACGACGTTGGACAACAAATATTTTGGTGCATATGCATATGCACATTCGAATATTAAAGGTTGAAAGAAACAATTCTTAATAAACCGTCTTTTGTGGAACTAAATTCCGAGTTTCTATCCGTTCGTCTAACAATGAATTTGCACGACGTTTCGTCAAAATCTCATTTGGAATTATCAAGTGCTCCCGCTGCTGCTGCTACTCGATACTGTGATCTTGCTGCTGCTGCCCCTCAAAGCTAGGTAATGAGTAGCAGCAGCGGGAGCACTTGAAAATGCCAAATGAGATTTTGGCGAAATGTCGTGCAAATTCATTGCTAGACGAACGGATTGATCGACTTCCAGTCACTTCACCTCGTTTTAATGGAGCAATATTCTCAATAACTACTTTCTTATTTTAATCATTTTATGTATAGGTTAATATTCCAATTCGTTCGCGAGTTATCATGGCAACAGACCGACGGAAATTGTACCTTGAAGGTAATTGCAAATGTTACTAACCTTCTTTAGGCAGGCCAGTAACATTTATTTAAAAAGAATCAGAACCTTTATTTTTCACAAGTTAAAATATTTAGACCCTTTTGCTGATGCAGTTAACGGAAAATAATAAGTGATAGCATGTTATAAAGTATAGCTATAATTTAAATGCACTACATTTAGGCAAATATTAAAAATAAATTGGCATTGTACTGCCCATAAGCGTTTTACAAATGACTTCATAATAAATTTCTTTAAAAAAAAACATTATATAGTTGTTGCTACGCTATAAGTGCATACATGAAACCCTTATATCTGTGTTAAACAAAAAATGTATTTTAATTAAACATATTTTTAATTCAATACTAATGTTATAATTAATAATATATAATTAACAGTAACGAGATACAAATTGACCTCTATGATAAACACCGGTCAAAACGAACGATTGTACGTATCAACTTAACCTAAGAAAATAACCTACCTTCCATGTTCCTAATCCAAAAATGGGTATCTCCAAACCATTATTTAATTTAACTTTTGGCACTTTGGCTGCCATTTCAGATGTTGCGATATTGTCTTATCGACTATCCAAAAATCACTGAATATAATTTATGTAATTACTTAATAAAATAGGTTTTTATTAATTTTATGTAATCTCATTTCAAGTATGTTGATTTAATGTAGCCTATGTATTAATTCGTTTTATCTTCTGTTTGAATATGTTTGTGTAGTTGGCATTATTAATTTTTTAGAAAACGGACTAGGTGGTACCTCTACTGGTATATCTAGGAATTAGCGTTGGAGTAATATGTTATACATTGAAGGTTCCTTCGTTTCGAGCTTCAGTCATACCCTACCTATATTGTATACATTGATATTGTGTGGTACAGTAATAAGTTTGTATATACGAGGGTTATCTTTTAAGTTTTTATGAAAGAAAAAAATTTTTGGTACAAATCGTTTTATTGTTTCTCAAAATATTCGCATTTAAGATTTGTACACTTTTGCATACGTTCGAACTAATTCTTAAAACATTTTTTCCACTTTGAAGTTGGTACCTCAAAAACATGTTTTTGGAAGGATTCAACAGCTTCTTGTGGTGATGGAAATCGCTGTCTACGCATTTTTTGTGACATTCGGGAACAAAAAGAAGTTGTTAGGCGATAAATCAGGTGAATACGGGCAATGAGACATTAATTCAATGTTTTTCTCCGTCAAATAATCAATTGTTTGACGTGCTGGGTGAGAGCTTGCATTGTCTTGGTGAAGATTGATGCGACGTTTTCGGTTGTTTTTCCTGATTTCATCGACAACATCTGGCAAACAAACTGTTGTATACCATTCAGAATTAACTGTGCTTCGATCCTCTAAAGTAATGATTGCAACATGTCCAGCATAACCAAAGAAACAAACGACCATTTTTTTTGGAAGTGCTTCACGATAGAACCACTTTTGTTGGATTCGATTCATCTTGGAACACCAGTTGATTGTTCCTTAGTTTTCGGCTCGTACGAATATATCCAAGTTTCGTCTCCTGTTATGATGTTGTATACGGATTTTGCATGTGTTTTTTGAGCATTTCCTTACTTCAATTGTCACGAGCCTCTTTTTGAGTTTCGGTCAAATTATACGGAATCCATCGGGAACAGATCTTTTTCACAGCTAAATGTTCACGTAAAATCGAATGTACTGCAGTCTTCGATATGCCTAAGGATGCCTCTATCTCACGGTAAGTAACATGCCGATCCTCTTCAATTATGTTGCGCACAGCATCGATTTTTTTTGGAACAACAAACAATTTTGCTCGAACTTCACGAAATTCATCGCTGACGAAAGCATGAACATGATGAAATTCTGCAAACTAATTGCAAACAGTCTTGTCTGATGGTGATTCATTACCAAAAGTGGAAAGAAGCGATTCGGGGTATTGTCGTTAAGTTAGATCTTTACTAAAATCGTAAAAAATTATCCAGCGAAAACCTTCCGGTAAAATTTTCATTTGTGGACAAAATTGTTTGTTTTTAAATGCTCACTACAATAAAAGATTGTAGGTAAAGTCGATTTAAATACCAAATGTTTTATGCGTCTATATTATCCTGCTTTAAGGCTTTATTTATAGTCCTTCCTTAGGCAAGGCGCAAATTGAGATGCGTATAGCGCGTGTGACCTGACACAGCACAGCGCGTGTTTTTGTAACCTATAGGTTTCAATGAGACAGCGCAAGTTGATGACATGACACTAGGTGGCGCAATTCGCGTCTGCCCTTGCTCGCGCGGCACAGTGGTCGAAGCACAGTTTCTCGTGCCACGCGTGCGGTGTTTGTTGGAGAAATGGCAGACGAAAAATTAATAGAGGCGGTTAGGGCACATAAAAAGCTTTATGATACCCAAAATGCCAACTACATGAAAACAAAACTGAAGAACCGGATTTGGAATGACATTGCCAATGATTTAAATTTGAAAGATGGTAAGTTTACACATTATATTTTAAATATTTATTTTGTTTTTATTTAAATACATAATATCTTGATATGATATGTTTATTGCAAATCACTTTCTAACACGCACCCTACAAATTACATAAACCTAAAAATATGTACAAATGAAGAATTCTGTATTGTTAATATTTTCCAAGCATAACGGACTGATGTTGCCATGGAACTGCTCCCCAATTGTTAAAATAGGTAGTGAATTTCTCCCGTACTCTGAAAGCAGCTGATGAAGTCCTCACTCTACTTCCCTGTACACGCAGTAGCTGAGTTCGCGGCAACTGTTCAGTATTATTTACATCTTCTGCTACCACAACTGAGCGTAGTAAATAGTTGTGCAAAACACAAGCGGATTTCATAACATTCCTCACAGGGTCCACTTTATTTTCAAAACGGTTTTCTAAACACACGGAACCGTGAGGATAGTATACCGAAGGCACATTCCACGGTTTGTCGTGCTCGAGAAAGCCTAGCGTTGAAAACTTGGTGGTCATAATTTCCAGTTACATGTCTCCTTAGATATGGTCTCATTAGGTTTTCTGACAAAGGAAAAGCCTCAACCCCCACAAAAACGTACGGCAGCGATTCAGCAACCGTAGGTATTTGTTTAGGTGTAGGAAGTTGTAAAGTGTGTTTCATCATTTTCTTACCCAAGCCACTACCAGCAAATACGTTTCCATCGCTGAATCTCCCCATAGCACCAATATCAATGGTGGTAAATGTATAATCCGCGTCAACTGTTGCCATCAAAACTATGGAAAATGTATGTTTATAGTTTAAATATGACGATCCGCTTTTGTCAGGTTTTTTAATAACAACATGTTTGCCGTCGATTGCACCAATACAGTGAGGGAATTGTCATCTTTGCTCAAACCGCAAAGTTATGGATTGCCACGTTTGTGTTGTGGGTTCGGGTAAATATATTGGTTGCATACGATTCCATATAGCGACAGCTACCTCTTGTACAATATTGGACACTGTGCGATCTCCCAACAGGTAGTTATAAGCGATACTTTGTAGCTATCTCCAGAAGCCAAATACCTGAAACAAAACGAAATTGTAACTAACATCAATTATTATATTGTTAAAAATTTTTCAGGGGACGAGGCAAAAACTCTATGGCTTAAATTAAGAGGTAACTATCGAGATGCACGACGGCGACAGGTGAGATGTATGAAAAGTGGAGCTGCTCCTGAGAACATCAAGCCATGGAGATTTCAGAAGCAGATATCGTTTCTTGAACCTTTTATGTCAACTGGGCCGCGTCAAGGAAACGTAAATGATAGCGATGACGATTCACAACTTCTACCTGCAACACCAGTAAGTGACGAAGATTTGGACATCCAGGAAATAGAAGGGGAGAGTTCAAGTCAAAGTGAGAGACGTGACCTATCCGAAGTTGCTGACATTGCGACTGTTGTTGACGAAGACAACACCGACAATTTCAGTAGGAGAGCGGAATTTACAGTGCCGCACAGCAAAGGGTCCCAAAAGAGGAAACAAGACATACAAAGTTTCTTCAAGCGATCTCTAGAACAGCGAGAGGAGAGGGCAAAACAACGGGCAGAAGAGAGACAACTATTGGAATCAAAGGACAGCCTTAGAGATGACCCCCTTTATAATTTTTTCATTGCCATGTATCAGTCAACAAAAAAAATGCCCCCCAATTACCAGCATAAAGTCAAACGTCAACTTTTCCAGGCTGTATCACAAGCTGAAGAAGAAATCATGAACATCCCAAGCCGACCATTTTCGACAAGTTCTTCTTCGCCCAATTCTTACCCAGCTTCTCCTTATCCATCGCTGCAAACTTGGACAGATTCTCAGACACCGTTTCACCATTCTGAACAGCAAGGAAACCTGCAAGATTGCACGAATCAACCTGGCATTTCCGGTTTGGCAAACTCTGTAAACCGATTTGAGGCACAATGACCCCAATATTATTGTATTAGTTTAGTTTCTGTATTAGTATAGTATTAATAATATTGTTATTAATATAGTATTAGTTAATGTGAATAAAGTGAAATTAATAAATAATAAATAATTTTATAAATCCCTAAATACCTAGTAAAAAATAATATCAATGTTTATTACTTACCTTAAGAAGACTGCAAGTTTTTCCTCAGTTGAGATCGGCTTTTGGGCATTACATGCATTTGCCTCAATGTCTTGTCGAATCATCTCATGTACTTCGGAAAACTGGTTTCGATTCAAACGAAAGTAATTGGTAAAATCATTATCACTCATCTTAGTTGTTATTTTAAATTGACCACTCTTTTTTCTCTCTGACAGAATATACTTATTAGGTGATTTAAATTTCTTGTTCATTAAGTAATAAAACAAAATTTCCTCTTCAGCTTCATCTGAATCTGATTCGGAACTTAAGTTTAATAATAACAATTGTTTTGATCGCGAATCAGACATTATCTGATGCGTTCGAACTGCGAGTACTAATAAAAACTGCGTCTCAATTTGCGGATCACCACGCTACGCGTCTGGCACGTACGCGTCATGCCGCTCGTGTCATGTCACCTCACACGCGCTATACGCGTCTCAATTTGCGCCTTGAAGGAGTTCTGGAACTTCAGTTTACTTTAAGTAGAGAAAAAATAGCTATGCGCTTTATTTTTTGTCTTAAGTGATGGTGTGTTCGTTACATAGTAAAAAAAGAGTGAGTCCAGACGTGAGAACTGGAACTCTCAAGCCCTATGTTCAGATTAAGTTTCTAATTTTAGCCAAATTGTGTAATATCCCTTTTCCATATTTAATTTAAAATATCCTCTATTGACAGTATACAGATAGTTACGAATCACCTGTTAACATTTGGAAAAAATACCCTGCCAAGATAAATGAAAGTAGTGTTTTTTTATTTATTTACGAATAAAACTATACAGATATAAAGATAGCTATTAATCAGAGAAAGTGATAGAACCGAAGAAGGATTGTAAAAATATTTACAGCCGAAACCTTTTACTCGTATTACTCTTTACACACTATTTTCTTAAAATTGAAATTGAAAATTGAAAAAATCAGATTCCTCTCTAATCTCCTCTGTCGCATTACCTCTCATATGTTTGATCATAAATAATTGAAAATAATTTTAAAATAACAAGATTTTCACTTTCCACGACTGCAAGAACCCCAAGAAGGATGTACAACACGATATATAAGGAACGACCACTCTGTCGAATATTGTTTTTAGTGTCCCGTGTGGGATTATTTCGGTGTCTGTCCATCTGTGTGTGTCCGCCTGTCACACCCGATTTCTCCGAAGCCAAAGTTGAAATTTGGCACAAATATAGTAATTGATGGCCCAATCTGTAGTTTTGAAAGTTAAGCTTTGACTTACGGGGTTAGTTTTAATGGGGATGACATTGAAAGTGAAAAAACAATTTTTCACCAAGTCATAGAGTGGGTGTCAAATGAAAGCTTGTGAAAACATGAGTTCAAAAATATATACGATGTAATGCTTACGCACACTTTTCTTTGCATTATTTTAAAAAAATGTCCCCCCTAACTCAAAAAATTTCGAAAAAATTCTGGGATATTCTTCATAAGGTGTAAATTAAACGTAAATTATCACGAACGCATTACCTTTGAAAATTTATATGGTATATAAAAAAAAACTTTTCAAGGTTATCAGTTTTCAACAAGGTTTTTTTTCGATCTTCGAAGTGTATTTTGTGAAATCACTGATCATTTTATGCCTCCATAATATTTTTTTTTTATTTCAAAAGCAATCACCGTAGGCAACACTAATTGCGCAAGTTCAATTTGCACCTGGCCGTTTTTTTTTGTTTAAGCTAGCTAAGCTCGGTAATATTGATTAATATTATATTTTTAAAATATGGATCAGTTGTTAAAATTTGATTTTTTGTTGGTAGAAAAGTTTAACATCAGAAATAATAAGTTGTAGCACACAAAAAATAAATATCTAAAATCAGTTTAAACAATCACCAATTCAGGTGAATATCCTAAATACCACATAAATTTGTTAGAAAACTACCATTCTCTATAATCACTTAAGAACCATACTTAGAGTAATATAACTAGGAATACATTAAACTTTAATGTTTTTAGATATATTAGTCATACTCTTAAGTAACAACATTCTATATGTACAGAAAGTTATCAATTACTAAACTGTAATGTCTAGTCACTGAAAGATTGACATTTTTACCATACTTTTATACTATATAATATATTTATCAACAAAGAGAGCAACTAGTTACAAATAATGCCTGAGCTCACCTTGATAATGATTTGCGTACGCAAAATCAACATTTATTATTACTTTACATCTTCTGGGGTTGATATTATAAAACTGAAAAATCTTTAATAGTGTAACGTCCGAATTAACGATTAATTATGATTGAACCAAACTATCATCTTGAACAATTCTTTGATTACCCTGAGACTAACATGTAAAAGCCGTATTCACTACAAAAGCGGTGCTTAGGTTGAAGAAACGATTTATGTTTCAGGTTGTATCGGCTTTTGAGAGTTTTCCGATGTCTTCTGGCAAGTAGCATGACGTGGAATACAGCTTAGTCAAATACACTTTCAAATAAAATTGTACTGACCTGCCGGGGATCGAACTAGAAACTATAGTTTGGTAAGCGGGACATATACCACGGAGCCAAAGCCGCTACTTTCAAGTGAACGTGGAGCAAGTTAGGTGACGATGCTAGTGGATTGGAGTGTCCCGAAATTACTATGTCGAGTTATGTATTGTGTATGTATGTATGTATGAGTTAATATTTTTAGAAAAAAAATGCCGCCTCAAATTTTGTGATGTTAAACTTTACTTAGTTACTGGCATTCTAGGATAGAATTTTTTCTAGATCTTTGGTTCCTGCAGGTTTTTTCATCAACAGCTGGTAGACGAGGGAGCAAGACAAATAAAGGAAGAAGATAGAGAGTAGGAAACTGAATGGAACGCTGTACACTGCACGTCGATAGTGAACGTAACAGAAAGAAATCAATCTTGGAATCAAGGAAGCTCGAGTACCATCAACAAAGTCTTTCAAACACACGATAAAAGCATCGCTTAGCTAACAATTGGTAAAGCCTAAGAATGGAAGTCTTGGATATATCAACCGCAACCGCTTGAGACTCTCAATAATGTGCAACTTCGTTGTTCCAAAAATATGTGATATAGGGTAAAAGATTTCCCGTTGAAATTTGCTTACGAATTTCAACCGTCATAATACATTGGAATACAGCACTATAATAAGCTACTTCACTATTGGTAAAAGTGTTTGGCCTACTTTTGCAGAATGAGGTAGCGCAATAATAAAGAAGCGCTTGGAGAGTCGAGAGGATCCAGTGAGGAGACTAGAATGATTTAGAATTATTTGTCTCATTATCATTATAACCCATTTTTCTAAAATAGTTTAGTTTTTGATAAAGTGAGAGATACAATCTATTCCGTACAAACCGTCTAACTTCAACCACATTTGAAGTACAAAGCTTGTTAAATGGAAAATCAATAAATTCCTTTTAAAATACTGTTTTCCTTTAGTTGTTAATTCTGACATAATTACCTGTCAACGCCATGTGTATATAACAACTATTAACAACAATTTAACTAACTGATTAATGGGGGTGATCAAACCAGACACTATAGTATGGTAAGCGGGACATATACCACGGAGCCAAAGTGAACGTGGAGCAAGTTAGGTGACGATGCTAGTGGATTAGAGTGTCCTGAAATTACTATGTCGAGTTATGTGTCTGTATGTATGTATGTGTTAATATTTAAAAAAAAAATGCCGCCTCAAATTTTGTGGCGTTAAACTTTACTTAGTTATTGCCATTCTAGGTTAGAATTTTTTCTAGATCTTTGGTTCCTGTTGTCTGCAGGTCTTTGCATCAACAGCTGGTGGACGAGGGTCCAAGACAAATAAAGGAAGAAGATAGAGAGTAGGAAACAGAATGGAATGCTGTACACTGCACAGAGGTCGATAGTGAATGTAACAGAAAGAAATCAATCTGTAAGGAAACTCGAGTACCATCAACAAAGTTTTTCAAACACACGATAAAAGCATAGCTCAGCTAACAATTGGTAAAGCCAAAGAACGGAAGCCTTGGATATATCAACCGCAACCGCTTGAGATTCTCAATAATGTGCAACTTCGTTGTTCCAAAAATGTTTGATATAGGGTAAAAGATTTCCCGTTGAAATTTGCTTACGAATATCAACCGTCATAATACATTGGAATACAGCACTATAATAAGCTATTTCACTATTGGTAAAAGTGTGCAGAATGAGGTAGCGCAATAATAAAGAAGCGCTTGGAGAGTCGAGAGGATCCAGTGAGGAGACCAGAATGATTTAGAATTATATATATTATATTTATCATTATAACCCATTTTTCTAAAATAGTTTAGTTTTTGATAAAGTGGGAGATACAATCTATTCCGTACAAACCGTCTAACTTCAACCACATTTGAAGTACGAAGCTTATTAAATGGAAAATCAATAAATTCCTTTTAAAATACTGTTTTCCTTTAGTTGTTAATTCTGATATAATTACCTGTCAACACCATGTGTATATAACAAGTATTAACAACAATTTAACTAACTAATTAATTAGGACAAATCATTTTTTCTGTCATTTTTCAAAAGTTTAAAACACACGTTTTGTTGTACTACTACTTTTTAAGGAAGGGATCTTCGTCCCAAAGGTCTAACCGAAGAACTAAACAGTGGAATTGCATTTATTTTTTTAGCTAAATTAAAACTGACGAAACTTAAATTATTTTTGCATCATTAAATTTTTATGAAATAAAATTTTAATGATTGCATTTTCAGTATAATTGCATAAGATTCCTTATGAAAGAAAAACAACGGACTAAGATGGAGAACCCTGGTTAGGTACTATTAGCAAAGACTAAAGACCATGTAATGTTATATAGACTTCAAACTCAAATGGCCGCTATTCAACTGGAAATGAAAAACCGTAAAAGGCGTAAGAACTTCTATTAGCACATCTGGTGTCAAATTCTGCATACTATATAACATGTAGGCTGAAAAGTTGTTGGTCTAGCTACTTATAACACATTTTGTTTTTGCAAAATTCGACTTTATTCATCAACATATCCTCCTTCAAGAGCGATACAATCAGTCCAACGCTTTTCTAATATTTCTATATCTTTCTTGTAGAAGGATTTGTCTTTGCCTTCAAAATAGGCCTCAGTTTTGGCGATAACTTCTTCATTGGAGTCAAATCTATATCCCGTGAGCATTTTTTTGAGTTCTACGAATATAGTCGCTGGGGGCCAAATCTGGAGAATATGGTGGATGAGGAGGCAATTCGAACTTCAATTAATGCAATTTTGCTATCGTAACCATTGACTTGTGACACGGTGCATTGTCTTAATGAAAGAGTACCTTTTTCTTGTTCATTTGGGGTCGTTTCTTTGGGATTTCTGCCTTCAAACGCACCAATAACTTTATATAACATTTGTTATTGATGGATTTTCCCTTCTCAGCACAGTCGTTGAAAATTATTCCATGAAAAAATCCTTTTTATTGCGCTTAGATAGGTCCAAACATCGCTCACTGTGAGCAAACGCGGTACCCATTTCAAAGAGAGCTTTCTTATGTCCAAATATTCATGCAAAATATGACCAACACGTTCTTTTGATATCTTTAGGGTGTCTCACGCAATTTCACTTTACGGTCATCCAAAACAATTTTGTGGATTTTTTGATGTTTTCCGATGTACCCACCTCATTTAGGCGTCCAAAGCGTTCAGCATCATTTGTCTCTGTACGCCCACTTTAAATTCAGTATACCAGTAAATGATGAATGATTTTCCAGGGGCAGAGTCCCCGTAACACTTATTAAGCCATGGCTTTGTTTGAACGGTATTTTTTCCCATCCAAAAACAGTGTTTAATCAACACACGAATTTCGATTTTTTTTCCATTGTTTTGAAAATATCAAAAGTAGCGTTACTAAAACCACTGTAATTTGTAAACTAATCGTCGAAATGTCATGAAATTTGGATATGTATCGTTTGAGGGTTGGTACTTTCTAAAAATCATACGGATGTGTCAGACTAAAAACTTTTCAGCTTACGTCTTATTATATCCCTTCTGTTCTTGTTTATTTAATATACCTTAAGTTATACACAAAGTCTTTTAACATAATTCTTTAATTTGTTATTAGTAATTTGTTCATTTTTGAAGATTCGTGGTCGTATCAAAATTGAAAACTCTATTTTTTGTATCTCCTATTTTTTTTTATATATTTTCTTTATTTCTATTCGTATTTTCTTATAATTGGTTTTGTAAGAGTCACAGGAAACAATCAATTACTGGTAACATTTTTCCATAATTGAGAATGAACATTTTATAATAATTTTCGTCAATTTTATTACTTCTGATAAATTCAAAAATTTAGATTGATTAAGTAGAAGAATAGACTAAAAAATATAATATTTTACCGGATAATCGATCAGTTTTTTAAATAAAATTTCAATTCAGCAATTTTAAATGGGAAACCTAAAGGTGATAATGGAAAATGGAGATTCAGATTTTGCCATTAACATGATTTTCTTGATATAGCTAAAGATTTTGAGTAAAAGTTTTAAATTATAATATGTTATTAACTGAACTCAAATGTGTTGATTTTAATGTAAAGACTTGTCAGAGGTTTGCTAATTAGTAATTTACCAGAAATCAAATTACAAGAATTTGAAACGAATATGTACTCAATCAGCGTGTTTGTGAATAACTAACCTACCTAAACTTCTAATGTTTGGATCAAGTTATGCGTGTAGAAAACCAAAGAATACCGCACAAAAGTATAGAAAAAGCCGTTCGGTCAAAATTTTTAAAATTTTTGGTAAAAGTCCTCCAAGTTATGCTGAACAAAACTTTTCGTGGACACAATGCTCAAAATTCAATAGTTCGGCCGCCAGTGGCCTATGAAGCCTAAAAATATAGACCAATTAGATTCTTTTATTCTATCTTTTTTAATTATTTTCACTTTTAAAGAAAATGTTTCGAACAAAAGATTCCCGATTTTTCCCGGGCTATCACGTGGGACCAACGGCAGCGGGAGAACACCACCTCCCGTAGGGGAACGGTGCCCCACTAGCCAACGCATCAGGAAGTGGGGCATTGTACCCCCACGGGAAGGGGGTGTTTCTCCGCCGGATAGTCCCACGTGATAGCCCGGGAAAAATCGGGAATCTTTTGTATAAAACATTTTCTTCAAAAGTGAAAATAATTAAAAAAAAAATAGAGAATAAAAAAAATCTAGTTGGTCTATATTTTTAGGCTTCAAAGGTCGAAATATTGAATTTTGAGCATTGAGCCTATGAGAACCTTTGTTCAGCATAACTTTTACCCAAAATTTCAAAAATTTTGACCGAACGGCTTTTTCCTATACTTTTGTGCGGTGTCTTTTACTATTTTTTCTTTTTTTAATGTCATCCTCAAGTAATTTCTTCAACTCTTGTTATTTCCTAAAAGAAGTATTATATTCGTCCCCCGTTTGACAGTCTTTCTGTCTACTGAACTGTTACCGAGATAACCATCAAACGAAATGAAATATCGATTGAAAATTTGATGCATTTCACTGTAGACAAACGGAGTGAAGTAAGTAAGGATCGATAAATTTTATAGAGTCAAGTAATAGGAATTGTCTTTATTGACGAAAATAAACAAATATTAATTATAAATATTTATAACCAAATATATAATAGCGAAGGAGGAAGTTTGAGGGGGTATCTAGAATAAATCATCTTATATATTCTTTTCAGTGTTCTCAGGCTTCAAAAACCTTGTTATGTCATTTTTGTAGTTGTTTCCAATCCCAATGGAAACAGTTTGAAGAGGAGGCTGGAATATGATTAAAAGTGGCCTCAGAAAAATCAGTAATATTATTCCACTTTTGACTTTGGTTGGTTAGAAAAAACGGCTTACTTACTGTAACTATTTTCAATCACGCATAAAAATGACAGGAAGTGTTTGAGGCATGGGGGTAAATTCCAATATTTAGTGATTGAACTCCCCATGAGGTATCAATCCCTTCTTTAAGTAGTAATAATTATCTTTTAGCGAACAACACAGATGCTGTGCTTATTCCATAAATTGTGTTTGCAAGGTAAGTACTTCGTAAATAACTTTACCAATTTTTGTTTAATGAAATGAAATAATATAGTTTCAACATTAAGTTCTTTGCAAATTAATCAACTGAACCGAGATAAAGGTGTAATTAAATCCAACAACACTATAATAAAGCTTTATTACTTCTTATCATTTTTCGAATTAATTATGGAAGTTTTATAAATATATAACATATTTTTCAATTTTATCTGGTTTACTCCATTAAGTGATATGTTGTAATAAAACACAGAAATAAACAAGCAAAGCGGTTACAAACAAAGTTTTTAATCAATAATATTTTAAAAAATTGATGCCCCTGATTCATATTCAGTCAGAATAGTTAATATATAACCCTCAATATGGATTCCATGCTGGATGAGTACTGAGTATAGCAGTTTACTAAATGGGATGAAAAGTTCCGAGACTTTGAAAGAAAAACTAATATTTTTAACAAAAATCGATTTTATTCTTCAACATAGTTTCCTTCAAGTGCAATAGACTTATTTCAGCGATCCTTCAAGTTTTGGTCACTATACGGACTACCTACTAGATTTAGGCGCGTAGTGGTGAATCCATGTTTGGTCCATTGTTATGAGTCGACACAAAAACTCCTTTAGATTACGCCGAAATAGTGCCAAACAGCGTTCTGAATCGTCGACACGTTGCTTGTTTTGACCAATCGTTCGAAAGTGAGCTATCTCTCTCACTTTCACTTTGTGGTCATTCAGAACAATATGGTGGTTTCTTTATGTGTGTTTTGAAGTGACTGCCTCATTTGAACGTCCGGTATATCATCGCTCCTTGTACGACCGTATTTAAGTTAACTAAACTATCGACATATAGTGGCTTTCGACGGAGCAAAAGTGCGATAAACTTCTCAAAGGATTCTTGGGTTCTGGCTGTATTTCTCCCATTAAAAAGCATTGTTTAATCAAAAGTAGCTTCACTCAAACAGCTATAATTCGCAAATTAATTTATAAAATTTTACACGAATCTTTTCAGAGTTGACATTAACTGAAAATGATGTTTTTTTTTTTGTTTGTGTTGCCATCTCTCAGAGAGTCTATCACTGATTACACTATTGTATTAAATAAAATAAAAATAATTAGAACTTTAAAACAATAAGGTTTTTTTGTTGTTTTTGCTCAAGAATTTGTCACTGTATCGCAACCAATACTTCCTTGAAAATCTTGTAATATTGGAGTAAGAGAGGCAGAATATACTTTAGTTAAATCATATTCAACAAATTGAACTTAAGAATCAGAAATTAATGGTATTTTTAGTAAAGTAGACGGAATAGAGTAATAATGTTGCCTAATATTTAGAGTAATTGTGTATGTTACGCTGATAATACCATCATAATTAAGAGTAAGTACCGACATGAAATTGTCGAAGGAACAGAAGACGAGGACTAAATTATGGTTGGATCAGAATCTTTTCAACAAGGCTCCTATAAAAGACGCTCAGAATGTAAGTTTTTCATGGTTAGCTAGCTTTATTAACAGCTCTTCTGAGCACTTACCAAGTAATGCTGTAGATAGATTTTAAATACAGCGTGAGTGTCTGGGGAAGTAGAGGTTACGATGCCCTTCATTTATTGTTTGTAACTTAAAAGCACAAAATCAAAATATTTATAAATAAAAACAAAAAGATAAATATAAATTTTAAAAATGTCTTAAATCAGTGGTTCCCAAAATACCTCGATCCTCGATGCCCTTGCTGAATCCAAAAGCGCTCTATGTGAAATTTAAATAAGTATAGTTTGTGAAACAGCGGATTTTTTTTAAGCTAGATGTTTCCTCATATCATATTTGGAAAATGGGGCAAATGGGGAATAAAATTATGAAGTTTGTAATATTTCGCTGCGCCGATGTAAGAAAGTCGAAATGGTAGTGGAAATATAAATACATTTCAGTCTCTCATATCCAAACCGCCACTATCTAAGACATTACTCAGAGAATAAGTCTCCGAAATCTACATACTCTGCACAGTATCGAGAGCCTCATAAAGACAGTAAGTTGATTACATTTTCAAAAACGCTTAATCCACTATTGAATCTTTGATAAGCGATGGATGTCACGAAACACCAGAAAATTTGAAATATGATATATTTATATGCTTATATATGTGCGATGTACCTCAAGACTGTGGTGCTCCTCCTCAAAAAAGGAGGTATGTCTAAATTAACCAACTATAGACCAATCAGCCTACTATCTGTAATCTACAAGTTATTTATGAAAATAATAACAACGAGACTCACAAAAAAATTGAACGCTTGCCAACCCAGAGAACAAGCCGGATTTAGAAAAGGCTTTAGTACACTGGACAACCTTCAAGTATTAAGAACCTTAATAGAAAGATCAAACGAGTATAATTTTACGATTTCGTTAGCCTTTGTGGATTACGAGAACGTCTTTGACTCCATTGAAATCTGGGCAACATTAAATAGTAGAATTGACAGCAGATACAGATTATTCAAAATATATGTAAAAATGCAACATTTCAGATAGTATTGAAAGAAAACACCAATAAGCTAGAAATGAAAAGAGGGGTACGTCAAGGGGACACTATATCGCCGAAATTGTTTACGTTGGCGCTAGAAGATCTTTTCAAACAACTTCCATGGACAAGTAAGGGTATAAATATAGGAGGAGAACAACTCAATCATTTGCGATTCGCGGATGACATTGTGCTTATTTTTAACAACAAAGAAGAATTGACAGAAATTCTGAACAAACTTAACAAGTCCAGAGAGATTGATTTGAAGATAAACGTCGCCAAAAGCATATTCATGACAAATGACGACTATTATAAAGACGCAGTACTGAATATTGAAAACGCGAAAATCACAAGTACGGATTCATAAGTATATCTTGGATAAGAAGTAGTAATATCTATAGAAAACTTCAAAGCCAACTTATCAAGGAGAATATCATTGGCTTGGTCGGCCTTTGGCAGATTGCGGAACATCTTCCTTTCCAATGTCCCAGATACACTAAAAGCGAACACATTTGATCAATGCGTGTTGCCAGTATTGACACATGGAACGGAAACGTGAAAGAAATTAGAAATCGTTTACAAGCAGCTCAACGAGCTATGGAAAGGAGAATGTTGAGATTATCGTTAAGGGATATATATTCGAGGAAGGACCCCCCTGATGTAGCTGAGTGGGTAAGCAGCTTGAAGTGGAGCTGGACAGGTCATATCGCAAGACCCTCTGGACCCATAAAGTAATCAACTGTAGGCCCTGGAATGAGAAAACAAGTAGAGGCTGTCCGCAAACCCGATGGTCTGACGACATCAAAAGACTAGTGGGATACAACTGGACAAATAAGGTCCAAAACGAAAGAAAATGGACGTACTTAGAGGAGGCTTATATACGGTGATGGACTGCATAGCTGATGATGTATGAAGTTCAACATTTTCATTCTTTTTGAATACAAGTGTTTAGCAATTTTCATTAAATTCTTCCAACAACAAACGATATTTACAGACTTTGAAAAATTAACCTAATTTTAGAATAAGTGATAAAATCAGCTGATAAAGGAGATGAATAATGCTGCTAATTGTGTTAGACTTACATTTTTAGTGTTATTTTTCTGTCTTATGCGATTTAAATTTTTGGGAAAAAGCATGTTCTGGTATTAGATAAGTATGAATCCTTGCTGGATAATAAAGGTACTAGGGTGAATTTATATGTCTGGTAAATTTCTACGAAATTGCGGGAAATTTTGTTAAGCAGTATTGCTGTAATGGTTGTGTTCAAAGTTTCAAACAAATATGTTGGCAGTTATTGTGTTTTGTGTCGCACGTTCCCTAAAAATGGATAAAGCCGAGTATCGTGCAGTAATAAAACGGGAATTGTGTCCCCGATAGAAATAGAACTGAAGAATGTTCATGAGGACTCATAAACATGGTCGTACGAATATTGCAGATGCAGCCTGCTCAGGACTCCCGATTGAGGTTTCGTGTCAAGCAAAGGTCGATAAAATTCATGGCAGCATGATGGAAGATCTCTCACGAAGTATCAAATTTCGTGAGATTTTTGATATGGTATGCATCTCATATGAACGGGTATATAATATCCTGCACGAAATTCTAAAAATGAAAAAGCTTGACTCCAAATCAAAAACGGACGAGGAAAAAACATTTCAAAATCGGGTTTAGAGAAGTTGCAGAGTAATCCGAAGGCCTTCTGGCGTTGTTGTGTGACTGTAAATGAAACGTGGATTCACCATTACACCTCGGAGACAAAACGGCAGTAAAAAACAGTGCATTGGCGAAGGTGAAAATGCACCAAAAAAAGCGAAAACCCTTTTATCGGCTGGAAAAATGATGGCAATTGTTTTTTTGGTACTCACAGGATATCATAATGATTGACTATTCCTGTTACAATGGCAAAAGTGCACGAGCTGGGTCCATCCTATTCCCCAGATTTGGGGCCAAATGACTTTTTTGTTTCCTAATCTCAAAAATGGGCTTGGGGGGTGGGGAGAAATTTTCGTCGAATAAGTAGTATCTGTAGTGTAAACGAGCAATATGGACAGTTTGAAATAATTGTTTTTTCTAAGGGAATGGAAAAAATTGGAATCTGGCTTGGCTAAATGTCATTAGCTCAATGGAGATTATGTTTAGAAATAAATTTTTGTAAAAAATGTTTTTTTTTATGGGTCTAGCACACGTGCTGTAGGGAGGTCCCTAAAGCGTTACAGGAGCGACACGTGTGCGGAAAAAAGCGATTCAAGTTGTTCTTGAATCGCTGTAAATTGTACTCGGTGGGAAACACACTCCTGGGCAAATTATTCCAAAGGGATTCTCCATATAAAAGACTGCTTGAAAAGCGTTGTACGAGGAGTAACAAGCTGAACTTCATACGGATGTGAAGTATCAGCGCGACGTCTATTTCTAACATGCACCGCTCTGGGAGGAATTAAACGGGCCACATCCTCCGAACACTTTCCATGAAAATACTTGTAGAACAGGCTCAAGTCGCCAACCGTTCGTCGATGTTCCGGCGAATCAAGGCTGCCGGCCAGTTCCGGGTCTCCAATCAGACGAACAGCTCTTCTCTGAATAGAATCCAATAAATACAGTGTGTGTTTGGGACCGGAGCCCCAAACATGGGAGCAGTATTCCATAGTTGGTCGAATTTGAGTTTTGTAAAGAATTAACCGTTGTTGTGGAATGTAAAGCTTTCTGGTTCGAAATAATATTCCCAACTTTTGAGAAGCTCTCCTTGTTGTTGAATGACGATGTTAGAGGAATGGAGTACCCTGTCATAACTATGTCGGGCTCAGCAACGTTAACTTTTTTAGAAAAAACTGCCGCCTGGGTTTTTGTAGCGTTAAATTCCACTTGGTTACTGTCACCCCAAGATAGAATTTCTTCTAGGTCTTTGTTAGGTTAAACAACTTCCCGCTGCCTGCGGACACTCGCCTGAGCAGCCGATGTCCGAGCGTTCAAAGTGAATGAAGAAATAAGCGTACTGTCATCTGCAAAGCTGTAGATTGGTTTTCCGGTCTTTTCCAGCAGATCGTTAATGTAAATGAGAAAGAGAGTAGAAGATAGTATGGAGTCTTGGGGAACACCTGCGTTGATAGTGAAGGTGTTAGAAAGAAATCCGTCGACCGCCACTAGCAAAGAATGCTCACCGAGGAAACATGAAAGCCACAAACAGAACTTTTCAGACATACCATATGTTATTTACTTTGTATTTTGCAAGTCTTCTCAATCCATCCTCGTATATCCTTAAACAGTTTAATTTACTTATTTTAAATAGTACCTGTTAAATTACAAGTTATATTAATCAAATGTCAAATTTTAATATAAATTTTGTCATCATCTGTCAAAGTATATTTCTTCCATTTTTCACCCAAGAAAATTCCCAGTGACAATTTCGAAATGAATACACCAGAGATCTCCGTTAATAAGAAAAAATCTTTAGAAACAGTTAATAAACAACTTTTGGAAAATCAATCTTTTCTTTTCTCGGAAAATCAAAGACTTCAAGAAAACGTTAATAAATTGTCCAAGCATCTCGAAGAATTGAGAAAAAGTACCGTAGACCCGAGAGTACTGGAACATTTGATACAGGAAAAAAATCATTTGGCGTCATTAAACGAAAGCCTTAAGCAAAAAATAACGGCTCTAAAGGATCTACCCACCGATCTGTCTAAAGATGACCTAGAGAAGCAGAAAGTCGAAAGACAAGAATTACTTAAATCTATTGAGGAACTGGATATAATTCTTAGTAAAATTAATGGAAGACCTGATGCTTTCGAAATAACTATCCCTAAAGAAAGCACACTGTCAAAGAGTTGTGTAATACTTTGACTAAACGACTTGAAGAAGAACAGAAGAGATCAGATGAAGCTTTTGAATCTTTACGAAGGATAAGGGATGATGATGAAAAGTTGGTTTTAAAGGACAAGATTTCTGATCTGAAACAGCTAATAACGGATTTGGAGGTAGAAAATACCAAACTCAAGTTTGATACTGAGCAGCTTACAGACGATTGTGAAAGGTTTATATATTTTATAAATGTTCTAGGTTTTATTTAATCTCCTCCGACGGTATCACTGCACGGCATCAGGCAACAATACCAGTATAACGTTTTAATTAACAAGAATTAAAAAATGAAAGTGAATTTTGTATATTAAGTAACTATAAGATGTTGAACTTCCTTGGCTAAACGCAATATTGTATTCATGAAAAAATCACATTTTGAGATTTCGCCTTTCTTGATGTTTCAGTATCCCTAAATTATGAAAAACAGTCACTCATTTCCATTAGTCTGTTGGCACGATAACTTTCGAACGAAATTAGATAGCGATTTCAAATTTGGCACACATATAACACTTAAAGAGGGAATAAAGCTAGCTTAAACAATAGGGTTGAAACAGGCGGAAATTTTAAATTATGATGCCGTTGTAGCGTACGGTCTACAAAAAATTTGAGATCTACCCTGCTATAACATTGCTATACAATAATAATTGATGAGACGAAGAATTTTTTGTAAATCATGATATTATTACAAATATATTTACAACTAATATTTATAACCAGAGGCAATATCCTTTAAAAAGCTGACAAATAGGTCGTCTTCATTCTTCCCTAATATCTTCCAGGATAAATGGTCCAGATGTGATTGGAGATGGTTTAATGGTACTCCCTTTATTTTCTTCAAAATGGAAATTTTGGCATCTAACCACGACCGTTCAGTACCTTGTGTATGAGCTCCTGTGGGCGGATCAACATAATTTTGATGGTGATTAATGGTTTGATGGACGAAACCTCGCCTGCCAAAATTCCTATACGCTGGCCACTCTTCTGAATGAATAACAGATTGAAATTGAACCTTTCTTTCTATATTTGGCATTAATGTGTTTTCATCTCTCCTTTTCACAATAAAATATCGGACTTTTCGTTTTGTTTTCAATCCAAAAACCCACGGTCCACCTATTCGTCGTCCATGGTTTTGATTGTTTTGCACCAGTGAATCGCTATTTTCAGATTTAGGTTGTTGATCACCTTGTAAGAGTTTTCCCCTGTTATATTTTGGCGACCCGCGTATCGGACGACCTTCCAGTCAGTTTTTCACATGTTGTACTCGGAATGTCGTGCACGAACATAAACACCAATTCTAAAATATGACATAAACTTAAATAACATTGCCTTCCAAATCCATATAACGGAAGAATTCATTTCCGCTTCTAAACGATTTTGTTGTTTGGCAGCCTTTTCTAGGACAACGTAAGACTGGACGAAACGCTCCTCCACGTTTACCTCTTTCTTTGCATTTCCGCACCACCCCTATCACAGATGTTATTCTCGCCATTTTGCAGAAGTAGATTATGCGTATGCAAAAAAGTCACTAACTAACCTGAACTAATAAAATTACAATTCAAGAATGGCAAACATATTTTGGGAAACTATATAAAGAAGAAGAAAATAATGAAACTATACTTGAAGAAGTAAATCTAGAAGTAATTTTAGAACAGACAGAAAAAATTATAAGAAGCCTTAAAAATAGAAAAGCCTCAGGATCAGACGACATTACAAATGAGATGTTAAAATATGGAGGAGAAAACCTATATCAACAACTAGCACAGCAGCACGTGGACAAATACCTACAGATTGGAAAACTAGTAAAACAATCCCAAAATTCATAAAATAACAAAAGACGTCATCCGAAAACTACCGCGCAATAACGCTCCTAAATACTACCTTAAAAGTATTAACAAAAATCATACTGGAAGAAATGAGCAAGGATATTCAAATAAGAGAGGAACAACAGGGATTCTGCAAAAATCGATCGACTATAGATGTCATATTTATAGTGAGGCAGATAATGGAAAAAGCTAAAGAATTTAACAAACCTGCTTATATGTGTTTCGTCGACATGACTCAAGCCTTCGATAGTGTGCAATTAACAGATATTATAAAATTATTACAGGAAAAACAGACAAACCAGAAGCTAAATCATACATGACATTAACATAAAATGTAGAACAAATATAAAAGTGGGACATCTACTGAACAAGGAAGTAAAAATAAACGCAGAAATAAGACAAGGCGATTCTCTTAGTCCCTTTATCTTCAATCTCGTCATAGACAGAATAGTGGAGAACCTTCCAAAAAGTAAAGGATAGAAAATGGGCAGCACACACTTCCACACAATCTGCTACGCAGATGATGCTGTCCGTATCTCCGATTCTGAGGACAACCTTCAGAAGATCATTCGTGCCTTAAATTTGGAAGCGAGAAAACTAAACATGATTATCAACACAACCAAGACAAAATGTATGGTAGCTTCAAAAGAATTATTAAGATGCAAGCTCAAGACCCAAAGAAGTATTATTGAAAAGGTTAATAATTTTAAATACCTAGGAACAATGATAGCAAGCTCCGGAGACTTAAACAGGGAAGTAAAACAACAGTCTATGAAGGTATCACTAATAGCAGGTTTGACGGATATAGAACGGAAAAATTTATACAACAGTGGAAAATAAAATAAGAATATACAAGATAATAGTAAGACCGATTCTCACATATGCTGTAAACACAAGAGCTGACACATGTAAAACAGCACAAATGATGAGGACAACAGAATGAGGGTGATGAAAAACTATTCATGACAGAATCCGCAACAAAGATCTGCAGGAACTAAGCAAGATCCAAGGAATATCCAAATGGACCAGAATTAGAAGAAAACAATGGAATAAAGACGCAGATCAGATGGACGATAACAGACTGATAAAAAAAAACCAAACTCAATAAATCCTGCGGTAGAAGAAGTAGGAGCAGACCTCCGAAAAGGTAGAAGGAATGCTGGACGTCCACATCGGAAGAGTCCTGATGGGGATAAAACAGGCAGTATGCCTACTTATATGACATACTATATAAGAAAGAAGAAGAAGAAGAAGAAGAAGAAGAAGAAGAAGAAGAAAAAAGGCACGGCTGCATCTTTGTTAAAGGTGATATTAATATAAAAATCTCGCAAAAGCATGGCTGTTTTTGAAATATACGTATTAGCAACTTGTCATTGTCATTAGTAACGAGACTTACCTTGTTATTTTATTGCCTTGCTTAGAAATGTCTTTATTGCAGGTAGACCGCACGCAACAATTATGATTTGCAGGTAGACCGCACACTACAGTGGCACCCAATATTGCATTCATGGAAAAATCACACTCTGAGATTTGTGCATTTTTTTTTCACGTTTTAGTATCCCTAGATTATGAAAAACTCATTTCCATTAGTTTGTTGGCACGATAACGCTCGAACGAAATTA
The DNA here is from genome assembly GCA_019049505.1 of Pachyrhynchus sulphureomaculatus. Lineage (NCBI taxonomy): Eukaryota > Metazoa > Arthropoda > Insecta > Coleoptera > Curculionidae > Pachyrhynchus > Pachyrhynchus sulphureomaculatus. Next base: position 169,226,017 of record CM032454.1, on the reverse strand, counting down.
GATATCAATTTCAAATTTGGCATACACATAACACTTAGAGCGAGAATAGAGCTATATGGCTTCAGCAGTAGGGGTGAAACAGTCAGGAATATTATTATATATATATATATATATATATATTCTGTAGTTTTTACATTACTACGAAAAGTTTTCCTGGTTTTTAATTGATAACGTAACGAAAACGTCTTAAGCATAATTATTTGTAGTTATTCGAAAAGAGTGGATAGTGAGTTAGAGGGGTTGCCTGTTGCAATTCTTTTTCGGGGTTCTTGGAGTCGAGAAACGTGAAATATTTCCATATTTTAGTTATCGACAGTTAAGCGCAAAAAGTGTTAACGGCGTGAGAAAGGAAGTTAGAAGGATTGCTACACAACCTTTCTGAGTTCTTCGGAGCAAGGAATCTGAAAATTGCATTTAGCCCAGCCGTCAGAGGTAAATTTTGACGAAAAGCTCTCATTAAATGTTAACAGGCTACATTTGGCATACAGGTAATTTTTCGAACGTAGAATACGATAAAAAAATGTTTGCTAAAGTTTGATGTACGTTAAGTCCACAAAATCCAAAACAAAATAAAAAATTCGATTTTTTGGTAATATCTTGAAAAAAAAAAAAAATATTGGTTTAACCCTTTTAGTTGTACTGGGAGTCATATACCGTTAAATATTTTGAAATTGGCTATTAAGGGGTCTCTCTTGTGTTTTCAATAACTGTTTTCTTTGTACCTGGATGTTTAAATGAAATATAAATACTTTAGCTTAGACCTTTATCTTTCCTTTCCCACCTTTAAATCATTTTTTTATTTTAAGTTGTACGGTTAATAATAAGCAATGAATACTTTTTCAAGACCAAATTACAAAAAAAGAGAAAGTTTTTTTAAAGTTTTTAATGATTTTCTAATATCAAGTATACTTTTAAGTGTAATTAAAAAAAATTGTCCGCCTTTCTTAACCATTCTCTACTGCTTTGAACGTAAAAACCGGACTACAACAGGCAAATTTTCATATTTAAAAACTCAATTTTTAAATAACACAGACAATGCGTGTATTTTTAATTATTCATATATTGAAATTTAAGCTATAATAACAATATATGCACAAGGATTTTTTTTAACACTATATTTTATTAAATATTTGTAATTTACTGTATGCCCGTTAAAATAATTAAACAAAAAATTCATTTTAAGTTTTACAATTTATAAAGGAACAAAAATAAAAACTATTAATATCATCGGAAAGCTGAAAGTCTCCTCTTCAATTAATTTTCTTTTTTACACTCTTAAAACAAGTAATATCGATTAACCTTCGAGCGTAGACTTTCAAATTAATCTAAATGAATCACCTATCCGAATTTTTAAAATTCTCACGTAATAAAAAAAAAACCTGGAAAAAAATCTATATACCATTTTTTTTGTAAAATTTCCCGCTCTTTCACGTGGTATTATTAGTTTCTTCGATACCTTTTTTTATTTCTAGAGATATTATCGAAAAATCGAATTTTTGATTTTGTTTTGGATTTTGTGGGCTTAGCGTACATCAAACTTTAGCAAACTTTTTTTATCGGATGCTACGTCCAAAAAACTACCCGTGTACCAAAATGCAGGCCTGTTAACATTTAATGAGAGCTCAAAACCCCTGACGGTTGGGCTAATTATATTTTCATTATTGGCAATTATTTATAATTCTATATACGGGGGTTAAAGAGGAAAGGGAGGATTTTAGAGAAATTGCTAAATATACCATGTTATACATCTTTTTAGGGTAAATATTCTCTTTATTTTCATT
>CM032454.1:169214236-169219236 GCA_019049505.1 Pachyrhynchus sulphureomaculatus | reverse complement strand
TGCAACGAGATATTGATTCTAAATTCGGTACACATCTAATACTTGCACTAGAAAAGAAATCTATAGTATTTTGAGCCTTAACGGAAGGCGGTGAAAAAAAGAAGAGGTGGTTGAATTTTGTAAAGTTTGGCAATGGGTTAATACGCGGGCTACCTTTTATGTTTTTTACAAAAAAAAGAAAGAAAAAAAATTTTTGGTGCACATCGTTTTATTGTTCCCTCAAAATATTCGCCTTTAGGGTTATATACTTTTTGCATGCGTTCGAACCAATTCTCGAAACATTTTTTCCACTCTGAAGTTCGTACCTTGAAAACATGGTTCTGGAAGGGTTCAACAGCTTCTTGAGGTGAATAAAATCGCTGTCCACGCATTTTTTTTTGACATTTGGGAACAAAAAGAAACCGTTAGGCGATAAATCAGGTGAATACAGGCAATGAGACATTAATTCGATGTTTTTCTCCGTCAAATCACCAATTTTTTGACGTGCTGTGTGAAAGCTGGCATAGTCATGATGAAGAATGATGCGACGTTTTCGATTGTTTTTCCTGACGTCATCGATGACTTCTGGCAAACAAATTCTTGTATATCATTCAACATTAACTGTTTTTCGATCCTCTAAAGCAGTGGTTGCAACATGATCAGTATAGCCAAAGAAACAAGTGATTTTTTCTTGGAAGTGCTTTTCAAACGAACCACTTTTTTTGGATTCGGTTCATCTTGGAGCACCCAAATAGTTGATTATTGCTTAGTTTACGGCTGGTATGAATATATCCAAGTTTCGTCTCCTGTTCTAACGTTGTATACGGATTTTGTATGTCCTCTGTCGAATTTGTTGAGCATTTCCCTGCACCAACTGACACGAGCCTGTTTCTGAGTTTTCGGTCAAATTATGCGTAATCCATAGGAAACAGATTTTTTTCACACCTAAATATTCATGCAAAATCGAACTTACTGCAGTCCTTGATATGCATAAGGATGCCTCTATCTCACGATAAGTCAAATGCCGATCCTCTTCAATTATGTTGCGCACAGCATCGATTTCTTTTGGAACAACAAACGATTTTGCTCGACCTTCACGAATTCATCGTTGACGGAAGCATGAACATGATGAAATTCTGCAAACCAATTATAACCAGTCTTGTCTGATAGTGATTCACTACCAAAAGTTGATCGAAGCGATTCGAGGCATTGTTGTTGAATTAGGTCTTTACTAAAATCGTATATAATCATCCAACAAAAACCTTCATGTCAAATTTCCATTTGTTCACAAAACTACTCAGCAACTTTCTGAGCTGCCACTGTTTTAACAATAACAAATGTCAAATTTTACAACAGTTGCGCCATCTAGTGGTCGCTTGTAAAAACTTAAAAGGCGGCCCTCGTAAAGAAATAAATTTGAAGCAGAATTATTTATAGTCAAATATACAAGAGGTGTAAGGCGGTGGTGTAGCCAAATGCAGGCCATAAAAGGCATATGCTCTCATCTCTATGGATGTAGAAATTAGAGGCATCTTGGAAATGAGGTTCTGCTTTGGGAAAAATCTCCACAGTCATCGATTTTTAAAGTTCCACTATATGAAAGGCCTCTTCGATTTTGAGTTTACTTTGTTAGAAAGGGTCTAAGCTTTCAGAGTATCAGCACAAGGGGGGTTTTTTCATTAAGTGGCTCAGCCCTGGTTGTTGATTTTCACCTATCTGTCTATTGACACCTTCTTTATAAGCTCTCCTCGATTTTACTATTTTCTTTTGCGCCCTCTATATTTGTCTGCTCCCCACCACTTGAACCTGGCTACGCCGCTAATTACAGGGAATGCTTCGAATAGTCATAAACACTTTTTGATATATTGAGAAATTATGTTTATTTACCCTTTAACGACTCTTAACAAAGGCGACAATGACCTGGACATTAGTGTTCATTTAGCGAAAGATTAGCATATTTTTTTCGTCAGTGTAGAGCAGTTTATATCCAAAAGAAATAAAAGTAAATATTTAAAAAGAAAAACTGGCCAAGTGCAAGTCGGACATGTGCTTGTTACGGAGGTATAAAATAATCAATGACTTCACACCCCAAATGAGTTTTCAACAAAGTTTTTTTTCCAATCTTTACTAAAAACTGTGTTTATATATATATATATATGTATAAATATATATATAATATATATATATATATATATATATATATATATATATATATATATATATATATATATATATATATAACCAGTTAAATTATTAAAGATAATGCACTCGTCATAATTTTTGTTCCATCTACACCCTGTGGAGAATATTCCAGAATTTTTTCAAAATTTGTTGATCAGTACTTTTCGAGATAAGGGAAGGGACAGCGATTTTTCGCATTTTTTTAAAAATAATATAAAAAAAGTGTGCGTAAGTTATTATATAAGTATATTTTTGAACTTTTATTTTTACAAACTTTCATTTGACACTCCACTCGATGACCTGGTAATTTTTTTTTTTCACTTCCTATTTCACCCCCCAAAAATAACCTCTTAAGTCAAAATTTAACTTTCTCTCTGATAAGGCCATCAATTCTTATATTAGTGCCAAATTGCAACTTTTTATGTCAAATAGTTTCGGACAAAAACGAGTGTGACCGACAGACAGATAGACAGTTTGGTATAAGTTTTCGATTATTCCAATGTTCAGCTACTGCTGTTGAAGCATTACTATTAGTTTATCTTGTCTAACTCGTCGAATGTTTCCTCAGAAATCAACAAAGCAGACAAAAACAATGATACCAAACAAGGCTTAACGTGTTGCAAATGCGTTTTCTAAATCTCATCTGGATTGATCGCCAGATCGACCTCGCATTTGTTCTGATTCTGCAACGGATGATCCGTAAAAAGACTTTTTAAAAGGTGACTTATCAAACTGATTAGATCGTAATCACTACACGTTTTGTAATTTACCACTTAGAAATCGTGGTTTCTCGGATTAGACCGCGTCAATATGGAATAAAATGGTTTATCGCACAGCCTTAGTATTTTAAGTAAATTAAATTCCATTTTATTAAAATTGGATATTGTTTTTTGTAGGTACAAAAAAGAACTTGAAAGTATATCAGAAGAATTAAAAAACAGCCAAGAAGGAAAAATACGTCTTGAAGATGAAAGAGACCAATTAAAGCAAACGATATCCGATTTAGAAAATGAAAAATTGAAGCTTAAGAAAGACATGATCGAAGAACTCGCCGATGCAAATCGAGTAAAAAGAGTTTCTGCCGATACTGAAATTGCGCTCAGCATATTTCAGAAGCATATGAAAATAAAAAGGAAAAGAAGTGGCGAAGTATCAGAAGCAACTAGACGAAGCTAATGCTATCATAAGGGCATTTAGGGAGCAGTTTGAAAAGGTTAAATAAGTACAATATTTTTGTATAAATGTATTACTCTATTTTCTTGTTGTCTGGTTAATTTTTATGTCAATTTCTAATAGCAAATAATGTGTAAAAGTAATATTGCGTATATTTAATTGAAGGGAAAAATTAAAACGTAAGGAAGTTATGGTTTTTAAATCCATATTGATTTTTAATATATAATAACAGGACTCTGTACCTACTGGTTGAAAAGAATGCGTCTTGGTTTTCTCTGTGTTCTATTCGGGGAAATAACTAACAGATTTACAAAAATTTGGGTTTATAAATTATGTTTACTTTTTAAAACAACCCTTTAAAAGGGGTAATTCATTAAAACAAAGAAGATGGATGGGCTACTAAACATGTTTCCTACCGACAGCGGCGTGAAAACTCTGATAGCATAAACCACATATATTTTTGCAATATATTGCCACAGGTAATTGGCCTTTCAATCCAAAAAAAAAGGGCCAAGTGCAAGTCGGACTTGCGCAATAGTATTTCGTACGTTGATTGCTTTTAAAATAAAAATTTTTGTTACGGAGGTATAAATGAGTTCACAAAACACCCCCAAGTGAATTTCCAACAAAGTTTTGTTTCTGATCTTGGTTAAAAACTGATGATCTTGAAATTTTGATTTTTTTTTTTATATACCAGATAAATTATTAAAGGTAATGCATTCGTGATAAGTTTCATTCTATCTACACCCCGCGGAGAATATTCGAAAATTTTTTCAAAATTTTGGATCACTACTTTTTAAGATGAGGGGGGGACAGTGATTTTTCGCAATTTTTTAAAAGTAACACAAAGAAAAGTGTATGCAAGTATTACATTATATATATTCTGAATTCGTGTTTTTACAAACTTTTATTTGAGACCCCATTTCGATGAGCCGGTGGAAAAAAATTAAGTCAAAATTTAACTTTCAAAACTACATGGCTCAATTCCTATATTAGTGCCAAATTTCAACTTTCTATGTCAAATACTTTCGGAGATAATCGGGTGTGACAGACGGAACAGACAGACACCGAAGTGATCTTATAAGTGTTCGGTACGGAACACTAATTACCCCGTATGGTATGCTACGCACTACAGCAAATATTGCGGAATAATGCAAGAAATCTAGTTTCTTCTTCCTCGATTTGTTTTCGCCACATTTACCAGGCTCGGAGTTGGTGATTTGTGGCTTAGCGGCCATGGAATCTAAAACCCATCCTTAATATCCATATCATCACATAAACAATTTTATAAGAAAATTTTATACAATAACCTAGTGTTATATCCTCGGATAAGTAGAAAAATATAAGTTTTTAAAATTTTAACACAGTATTTCATTTTTAAATCGATTTAATCATAAAAGAAAACGATTTTTTTGGCCCTATAGCGTCCAGTCTCGTAACTGTAGTTGGTTTACTGTTGCTTCAGTCAATTTAATTTTTTAATTATCAAAATTTGTTAGTTATACAGCCTTTGTGTGTCACCAACTTATTGACAAAATGGCGACACCAATTACTACGTGAATCGAACACAACTATTTTCGGGCGGATGAAACGCTCTGTAATTAATAGTTTTAATTTTAAATTTGGATGTTCATCTAAATGAATTAATTCAAAGTGACAAATGTAAA
>CM032454.1:168730151-169214136 GCA_019049505.1 Pachyrhynchus sulphureomaculatus | reverse complement strand
TACTTTTTCATTTGAATGAAATGTTTGTCCTTTCAATTTTTTTTTTCAGTTTTGAGAATAGAGGACCCGGTGGAGCACCCCTAAACGTACTTGTTCTGTAGGGGATCCATTCGTGAATAGTTCAGGAATATGGCTCGGTTTGCCTGTGTCATGACCATCCAATCCGCAATATAACGTAAAAGAATGAACATTCCTGGCGGTTAGGTATGGTAGTCTTAAACAGATATTAGACCCAGAATTTTCTTTTAACTTTGTGTGAATTCAATACAATATTTCAATAAACAATTCGCCAAATCTTGAAATAAATGAAACCATTTTATAAATCAATTTTGTCAATTCACTAAACTTTGGGAAGTGCGAGCAATCAATATATCTCAGGGGGACTTTGTTTTCTATAGTTCCTATTTTATAATTGTTTTTAAATTTGTATGAAGAAGATTTCACGAAAATTGTTATAGAAATATTATATTGAACTGTTTTTTAATCGTTCGTAAATAGGATGTAGTCTTTTTAAGTTTGAGCCCAAAGTCATTTTCACCAGTCATTTTCTATAATGGAAAGTATTTGCTTGACATAATATTACATGAAAGCTTAAAATTAAAGAATTGAAAAATATCCATCAAAAGAGTATTTTTATTATAAAAAGAGAACAGGGTGGTTAGAAAGATCAGAAGAATTTGATATTTACCAGCAAAAATACCATAAATGAGATTATTCTTTATATACTTCTCAGGTTCTTCTGTTGCTCTAGTTAATAGCTGTAGAAAGCGCCCTCAGAAAAAATTTGAAAGATTTGTTGGAATGAGTACTTGCTTTGTTAGGAACTAACAGCGACTGGAAAGTTAGTGAGGGTAAAAGTAGAAGAAGACGACGGCGAGGACGACGAACGTACTAAAGAATTGAGTAAGTCCGAACGAAACGGGTTTTTTTTTTATTATTTTTATCGAAATATATGTTTTAGGAGATATTGTTTATTTTAAATCTTTTTTTAATAAATTCCAGCAGTATGGCTTAAAATTTACTCATGATTAATTCTTGACAACTCGCATATTAAAAAAGTAAAGAAGAGACAGAGAGTGTGTTTTATGAAGAATCCACTTAAAAAGATAACTATTATTTAACGGACGTTGAAGAACAGAAGATACACGATTGTTGAACATGCTTTAAAATAAGTCTAACACAGTTATTTGTGGAAGAAATAACAGAGCATCAACAAGACGGAAATCACCAGACGAACACTTTTGATTTAGGTTTATAAATTATTATTTATATTTAGACCATAATATTTTACCTGGTAATCCATATATCTTCCCTTTTTATGGTACCATCTCGAATTTTAGCGGTTAGTGCTGCTCCTACTTCCTTTTCATTACCGTAAGCAAATGCGCAGTCAATGTGGCGGTATCCAATATCGATTGCATCTTTGACAGCCTGTTCAACTTCACCAGGTTGTGACAAGAATAAAAAAATATATTCTTTTGGGATTCTTTTCTTTTTGTTATTTTTTTTCCTGCAAAATTGCGACGAAAGAAATCTTAAAGGAGACGTTTGTAGATACTACTAAGAGATGGTGTGGTGTGGCACATTACTTATTCCTAGAGTTAACTGGCATTGTGTTGCTTGTATAAACAAACATTTTTCAAGGGGGATAAAATTAATAGTACGGTAAACCACTGGTCTTAAACTGGCTTTATTCACTCTATAGATATATCCTAGTTATTTCATTTTACAAAAAAAAAAAACATAATATTGCAAAACACTTTTTTCTGGAGCAATATGTATCCACATGTATGCTACCATGTACATTTCTTGCGAAAATTATATAAATAGTGATAAAATTTTCTCTCATTAATTACGGGCCTATATATTTACAATGTAAAAACTCATTGTCTTTGTTTATGTAAAATAATCTGTTAAAAACCAAATGACAAAATATTTAAAATCAGTAGTTTTACCTAAACTACTCCCTTCAAAGTGTTTCACTAAAGGTTAAAAAATTAGTTTTTTTTTAATAAGAGATGAAAGTTTAATAAGTTACTATCTTGCAGGAAGGAGTAGCCATGATAATTAAGAAGAAATACATAAACTACATAACGAAGTGTCAGTACATATCGGAGAGAATAGTAATGGTTAAACTCAGAATAAACAACAAAAAGACAAAGGTAGTGGGAATTTATGCAAAATTGTAAACCAGAAAAAGACAGGGAACAATTCTATGAAGATGAGATACCAATCAACGAAACAATAATAATAATGGGTGACTATAATGCAAGAGTTGGAAAAGAGGTAATACTAGGACTTAAAGAGAGATTTAATGAAAACATAAAAAATGACAACGAGGAGCTTATGATAAATTTCTGCGCTACAAACGAGTTGAGAATAAATACTACATACTTTAACCATAAGGAGCTGTACAAATATACATTTGAGAACACTAGAGATAACAGATCAATAATAGATTAGGTCCTAATAAATAGAGAAATACATCCACACCATATATTAGACGTAAGAAGCTTGACATCACCAAAGGCAGGAAGTGATTATAATTTAGTCATGTGTAAACTAAGGTGGAAGATAAGAAACACAAAGTAACACCAAAATAAGGAACTGGAAACAAAGGTAAGAATAGAAAATCCACAAGAAGAATCAACGAGAGGCCTGTACCAGAGAATACTAAAAGAAAAAATTAAAACAAATCAGATAAATGACCATGATAACATAAATGACAGTTGGTTAAAAATAATTACAAATGTATTAGAAGAAGGAATGACAGAACCAATCAACTATGAATCTGGAATCAGGCAGGGAGACTCTTTAAGTCCTTTTCTGTTTGATGTCGTCATGGATGACATTATGGAGAATGTCAAAAGAAAGAAGGGATATAGAAGGCGTAACAGAGAAATTAAAACTATATGTTATGCAGATGACGCGATAATAATCGCTGAGACCGAGAATGATCTGCAAAGGCTGCTATACGAATTCTACATAGCAGCAAAACAATATAATATGTCAATCTCAACTGAGAAAACCAATACAATAGTAATAGCAAAAGAGCCGATTAGGTGCAAGCTGGTGGTGGAAGATAAACCAATAGAACAGTGGAGGTAGATTATATGGGCATCAAAATATCTAGTACTGGAAAAATCGAGGAAGAAGTAAAACATCAAGTCAACAAGGCTAATAGGATAGCGGGATGCCTCAATGATGCCATATTTAGCAATAAATACATCTCCATGGAGACCAAAACAAGAATATATACAAGAGCGTAATATGACACTAATGATTTACACATCGGAAACAAGTATAACACAGAGAATGCTGGAATCAACTGAAATGAGAATACTTAGATGTACAAACAAGACACTGAGGGATAGAGAAAGGAGTGAAAACATAAGATGCACATGTAATATAGAAAATATCAACAGTGGATAAAGAGAAATGAAAGTGGCATGGGTTTGAAGTTTTCAAAACGCGTTTTTTTTGAGCCTAAAATGTGAATAACTCCAGTTATATAAGTCGGATCAAGACAAAAAAAAACAAACTCTTCAAAATGTAATTTCCAACAAATCCTCGTTGGTTTTAAGTTGCTCAAGTACGTATATAACCAACAAAATTGAAAAAAACAGGCCAAGAACTTTTTTTTTTCATTTTATTGTACAACTTGTACGACTAAGTGAATCGATTGGCTTGAAACTTGCAGAAAATATGCCTTTTGTTATAGTAAAGAAATTTTGATACAAAAATATTGAATCCAGTGGGCACAATTGAATTTGTTATTTAAATTTGATTTGAACGTCATTTTATGCTATTTAGTCCAAAATGGATCTCTTCTTTTTTGTCTCGATTCGACTTATATAATCGGAGTTATCCACATTTTAAGCTCAAACAACGCTTTCTTGAAAACTTAAATTGTTTAAAAACAAAAGAGCACAAGTTTTTCGAGGTCTAACACAATATTTCTGGTGATAACCCAGAGAGGATAAAATCATAATATTGCTGTATCTAGACTATGCAATTTCAAATGCTTTTTTACTACACTATTGATGTTAGTACGTATTTTGAGTATGCATTTTTAACACTATAATTTCTTCTGAAAAATCTTGAAATGTTAGATTGTCGACAGGTTTGTTGTACTGCACTGCTGTGTTCCAGTATTACGCGTTCTATATCTTCTTAAAATGGAATAGGTTCATTTATTTTTTGAAAAAAAAAAAAAAAAGCATTATAATCAAAAAATATTTTTTATTGATTGAACTACTGTACTATAAAACTACAAATATATTTTTGTCAGTCCATTTCTAGTTGATAATGGTCGGTTATCCTTTGCGCTTGGAATTAGGCAGCTGAAAGAAGAGGAAAACAAAATTAATCAAAGAAAAATGAAATAGTCCTGATACATTTTCAAAAACTAAAAAAAAATATAATTGAAAGCCCATTAATTCACCGTAAATAATTATTGTTCTTATAGGTAACATAGTGGAAACTAGATAAGCAAGTAATATTAAAAGCTGCAAAAAAGCTTTAAACCTTATAAAAATGTTAACTTACCAGCAGGAGAATTCTGAGCATATCTGTACTGATAACCATAAGGGTAGGTTTGACTGTAAGGTCCATACTGGTACTGGTTGTTGTAGTAAGGACCATAGTTACCATATTGGTATGGGCCATAGTAACCGTATTGGTAAGGACCATATTGATAAGTGGATTGGTTGTATCTTCCCAAGTAACCATAGCTATTAGGTTCATATTGATAGGCATAATTTTGACCATAAGGCCTATATTGCTGCTGTTTTTGGAACTGGTAGTTATCTGGGTAGTATGGTTGGTACTGGTATCCGTAGTTGTTAGGATATTGATAGTTCTTTTGAACCAAAGCTTGGTTGTAATCTTGTCCGTTACTCGAGTATTTCTGTCCATAATAGGCATAGTCTTGGTTGTATGGTCCATATTGGTATTGTTTTTGATATTCATAGTTGCTTGGGTAATATAAGTTTTTGTTGGAGTATTTTTGATTAAAGCTTGTAACCAGTCTTGTTTGTTATTTGGGTAGTTTTCTGAATAATATTTTTGGTACTGGTAGGGTTGATAATATTGTTGAGTGTATTGTTGAGGGTATGGAGTACTTTGATAGAGTTGTTGGTTAATGTAATTATATCCGTAATTGTAGCTAGGGTAACTGGCTTGCTGAGCTGCAAAATACGCATTTTGAGCATATTGAACAGAATATTCAGCTTGTTGACCAGCATAAGCGCCAAAAGAATATTGTTGGATGGTTTGATAGGCATTCTGAAAATATCCTAAGGCTTGTTCTAGTTGTTCAATAACATATTGGGAAGGCTGTTGTCCATAAACTTGCTGTGTAGCTTGGTACGCATTTTCGGCATATCTTAAACCTTGTTGGTATTGTTGAACAATGTAGCTGACAACAGATTGAGGTATATTAATTAGAACAGCTTGTTCCTGAACATATTCTTGCGCCCTTTGTGCATATTGTTGAGCTTGTCCTAATTGTTGAAAAACATATTGCCATCTGGCTGAATCATATGAATATTCCTTGCCATACCCGTAATAAATTTGATCATATTGATTTGGCTGGTATACTTGGTAAGCATTTTGGGTGGATTCGTAAGCTCCTTTTACTTGTTGATAAACATTTTGAGCGGATTGAGGCCAGTTACCTTGAACTTGTTGCTGTTGGATGTATTGGTATGCATTCTGGAAGTATTGGTAAGCTTCTTGTAGTTGTTGTCGAAAATACTGAGTAGCATAGTATGGAACATAGTATTGTTGGTACGTCTGGTACTTTTCATATACTTCTTGGGCATTCTGTGCATATAGCTGACCTTGTTGTAATTGGTTGTAGACATATTGGTAAACTTCTTTAGGAACATTAACACTTTTCAGATATTGCTGCGCATTTTGGACATATTGTTGAGCTTGTTGTAGCTGTTGGAATGCATATTGAGCTGCTGGATAAGACAAACCATTCTGACCATAGTATTGACTTTGTTGTTGCACATATTGTACTATAGGTTGAGCGACAGCTGGGTACTTGTACTCTAAATCTTGTTGTCCGTACCTGGGGGAGTATTGTTGGTATTGTTTATAGGCTTGAGCAATTTGCTGGGCAACGTATTGTTGTGTTTCCTGTGGAATTTCCTGCTCGTAGTAGTACTGGAAGGTATGGTAAGGTGATTTTCCGTAGGGCTGATTTTGATAAGCTTCATACTGTTTGGCAAAATACTGAGCTACATCTTGTGGAAAACCTTCTTTTTGAAGGTAAGCATAAAAATTGATCAACAGAATATCCATTTTCTTGCGCTTGATAGAATTGATAAGCAATATATTGAGCAACTTGAAAGGCGTTACCTTGTGGCCAATATTGTTGTCCGTAGTAGCCAGGTTTGTAAGTTCCATAATTATTTTGTCCTTGGTCATCGCTATTTCTATCACTTTCTGATATATAAACAAGCTTCTGGGGTGTGGAAATGACGACCGGACCCTTTTGCACTGGTCCAGCAGCTGTCAACGCCAAAATGGCAAGAAAAACTACCACTTTCATTTTAGTTAACTACTTGCTCAGATGATCGGTAATATCTGATGCTGTCTGGTATTTTTCTCCCCTGTATTTATATGAAAGAATTATCGCATCTTTTAGCACACATAGTGTGCATAGTTACCCTTATCAAAAAAAAATATTATTTTTAATACTGTTTGGATGACAATTAAAATTAATTGCACATGAAAAAAATATGTTTGTAATTAATTTATCGTTTCCATATCGTCTTTATTATTTTTTTTTAAGGTGAAAAGTCGCAGTGTGGTCTGTAGGTATTGATAAATTGTAATAAATTATGTTTGGTAATATAAATATTTAAATATTGAGAAATAATAGGTAGAAAAGGACAGATCTGAAAACACATTAGCTTTTATTAAAATATGAAATAATATATTTTTAGTAGACATTGCGTACCTGGAAACTGCTTTAAAACAGATGACGAATAAGAAATCTCCAGGTGAAGATAAAATAACATCTGAAATATTGAAAATTGGAGGAAATGAAACTTTTTGAAGCGATACGGATATTACTCAACAAATGCAATAAAGAACAATGAATACCTGTACAGGGTGAGTCAACGATAGAGTACAGTTTATTATCTCATTTGTTTCGGGAATGACGAAAAAATGTTAAACACAATAGTTTTTAGGGAATGTTTAAGGTGTACAGTTTAAAATTATTTTTGAGTATACAGGGTACTTTAAAAAAGTGTGGCCGATATAACATATGTTTTTTTAAATGGAACATATTTTCTAATTTATTTTTAAATTCTGCTTAAAATTTTATAAATTTTTTATTAGCAATGTTATATACATAAACCTAGTAGTTTTTCTAATATTTCAATTTTTTTAAAAAAAAAATACTAGTTTTCAGTTTTGTAAAAAATTACCAGTAGCGCCATTGTGTCTGAAGGTAGAATACTCATAATTGGTACGAGCGTTCTATAGAGATGAAAAAAAAAAGATATATGTAAAGAAATTTGAGTTAGATGCTACAGGGTGTTCAAAATAAATTTAAACATTTCGACTATTTTAAATTGAAAAATCTCAAATGTTTTAAATGGCACACCCTGTATATTATTATTTTTTCTGATAGATTTTACGAAAACCATCTAATTTTTATTAAGTATGTCATATACCTATTTCTAATAGTTTTCGATGTATTTTCAATTTTTACCCTTGTTTTTTAATACACTTACGCTATTATGAAAACATATACAAATAATTAATAATAATTTTAATATAGTTTAACTTTTCTAATAATTAATTATTATGACGTAATAAATCTTAAAAATATGCCCGTCTACTTGAATACACATGTTTAGTCGTTTTACTATATTTCCCTTCACTTTCCTTAGCATAAAGGGCGTTATTGTCCTGCAGGTATCCCGTATTGTATTTTCCACATCTACTGGTGTTGTAGGGGAATTCACATAAACACGATCTTTAATGTGGCCCCACAAAAAGAAGTGTAAAAGTGTTAACTCACTTGATCGAGGGGGCCCACTGAATGAATCCATCCAAACCGATCCATTTTTGTGGGTAACGATCATTTAAAAATTTCCGAACTTCCCGGTGGTAATGATCAGGTCTTGTTGAATCCACATTTGTCCCCTTTCAAAGTTATCAACTTCTTCAAGAAGCTGGGGTAATTCGTTTTGCAAAAAATTTAGATATCTAGGCCCGTCAAATGGTTCGCGGAGAAAATATGGGCCAATAATTCGAAAATTTAATATTCCACACCATACATTAAGCGGCTAATCGTTTTGGTTTTGAACTTTCTGGACCCAAATTGGATTAACTATTGAATAATAATGCATGTTATGGCTGTTAACTGGTCCATTACTGCGAAAAAGTAGCTTCATAAGAAAACATAATTTTGGATAAAAAATTTGAATCGGCCTCTATTGTTCCATTCATGGGTGGAACAAAAGCTTACTCGTCGTTCAAAATCACGGTCTTGAAATTCTTGGTGTAGTTCCCTATGAAAGGGATGATATTTGTATTTTCTCGTGGTGCGATTAGCCGTAGATTGGGATGTGTCAGATAAGTCAGCTAGCTGCTGACCTGGGGACTATCTTCAACATGAAGTAAAATCTCCATTTCTTTTTCCTCATTGGTAGCATTCTGGTTTACTACTTAACGCTACCACTACCATCAAACCGTTCCATTAAGTACTGAAAAGATTTTCTAGATAGTATACTTCTGTTAGGGTACTTCGCTCCGTAAAGCCTTAGGAAAATCAATAACTATTACCTTTATACGTCACTTACTACGACAAATTAAACTATTTTTACTTGCTTAATAGATACGTCAAAATTTGACAATGCCTACATTTTTATTTTGTCCTGGCAACTATGATGTTATAGCGTAAGTGTATTAACAACAAGCGTAAAAATTGAAAAATTCAAAATAAATCGAAAACTATTAGAAATAGGTATATGACATACTTAATAAAAGTTTGTAAAATCTATCAGAAAAAATAATAATATACAGGGTGTGTCATTTAAAAAATTTGAGATTTTTCAATTTAAAATAGTCGAAATGCATAAATTTATTTTGAACACCCTGTAGCATCTAACTCAAATTTCTTTACATATATCTTTTTTTATCTCTATAGAACACTCGTACCAATTATGAGTATTTCCACATTCAGAAACAATAGCGCTACTGGCAATTTTTTACAAAACTGAAAACTAGTGTTTTTTTTAAAAAAAATTAAAATATTAGAAACACTACTAGGTTTAGGTATATAACATTATTAATAAAAAAGTTATAAAATTTTACGCAGAATTTGAAAATAAATTAGAAAATAGGATGTTCCATTTAAAAAAAACATATGTTATATCGGCCACACATTTTTGAAATACCCTGTATACTCAAAAATAATTTTAAACCGTGCACCTTAACATTCCTTAAATCTATTGAATTTAACATTCCCGAAATAAATGAGATAATGAACTTTACTCCATCGTTCACACATTGGCACAACAGTGAGGTCATACTTTTAGTCAAGAAGGGCGATCACGAAAACCTTAAGAATTATCGCCCCACCAGCTTGTCGTCGCATTTATACAAGCTCCTTATCAAAATTGTCATAAACTGTCTAACAAATAAGTTCGATGACTACCAACCAGTCGAACAGGCGGGCTTTCGAAAAGAATTTGGAATAACAGATCATATCCAGACGCTTCGCCTTTTAATAGAAAAAGCGACCGAATATAATATTAAGCTGCATCTAGCTTTCATCCATTTAAAGAGGGCTTTCGACTCCATGGAACGTTGGGCAATTATACGGTCCTTAGCTCATGCCAGAATATACTCAAGATATACCGAACTCCTAAAATTCATATAACAGAATGCGACATTAACGGTTTAAATTAGATGTAGATTGAAAAACAGAATCATTAAAGAACAAGAAAGGTGTTAAGGCAGGGCGGCATAATTTCACCAAAATTGTTTACCTGGTCTTGGAGGATGTATTTAAAAGGGAATTAACATCGATGGCATATATTTACATCACTTGCGATTCGCAGATGATCAGCGAAGATCTAGAATGACCATAATAGAACAACTCGAGATGAACAAACTTCTAAGCTCACAAGAATTAAGATTGGAATCCAATACCCCTACAAAAAAAGAATCTTTGTCGACTCCAACGTACTCAACGGGCCATGAAAAGACAGAAGTTAGGTGTTAGTTTACGAGAACATATTAAAAGCGAGGACATCAGACGAACAATAAAAATTACAGATATCAACGAAAGAGTGGCAAAATTAAAGTGGCAATGGGCGGGGCATGAGACTAGAACGAATGATGGTAGATGGAAAACAAAATTAATTAATTGGAGACCTTGAGAGAGCAGATGAAGTGTCTAAAAACCAATGAAAAGATGGACTGATGATATCAGGTTGATAGCAGCCAGTAGATGGCGCCATCTTGCACAGGATAGAGACAATTGGAAGAAACTTGAAGAGGCCTATCTCCTGCAGTGAAGAAGCAGTGGCTTATAAAGAAGGAGAAGATTGTGTATCTAACTAGTTTTATTATACAAAATTTGCTGCATGGTGGATATACATTGTTTGATAAGCAGTAATATGTATATGTAATATATTTTCAAAAAGCGAGGAGGGAACTTTAGCTTGTTTTGGCAAAAAATATTGTAGGCGACGATAAATTTTGGACTAATGGAGATATATCAAGAATTGTGGATCTTCATGAAAAACGCTCGACACCTCAATTTAATTAGTTTTCGCTAAAGGAAAGTATTTAATTCGTAAGAAAAATCACTCTCCGTGATTTAAGGATTTATTAAGATCCATAAATCACCAAAGCCTATTTATCGACTTATAGATTTCCATATTGGCACGATATCTTTCGAACGAAATGAGATATTAAGGTCAAATTTTGTATAAATATAATAGTATTTTTTTGTTTTTGGGCGTTATCGCTTAAGTGGAAGGAGGTTAAAAAGTTGGGGGTCCATAAATTTTGACATTTTCAATAATATTTGAGAATTTTTCTTGGTTTTTGATTGCGGTAATGAACCGGTTTAAAGAAAAATTGTTTATAGTCAAGCATATAAGGGGGGAAAGAAGCGTGGAAGGGTGTTAGAGGAGTTGTTTCGCATATATCGAATTATACGTCCTTTTCAGGGTTTTTAGAGTCGAAGAATCTAAAAATATTATTATATTATTATTTTTTATTATTTTTACATCTTATGGTCCAAAATATAAAGCGTTTAGGGCTCTTGCAGTCGAGAAATGTGAAAATTGTGTTAGTTTTTTTTCCATATTTTCAAATACTTATGGTCAAACATATAAAGGAGTAAAAAGATGGATAGAGAATTAGAGAGGTTTCTTCGAGAAATCTAAAAATTATATATAAAATATTTTTTCATTATTTTTAATTTTAATGGAAAATATTTATAGAAAAACAGCAGATGCTATCTTTTGTTTGATATCTCACCAAAATACCAAATCCTAATGCTTGGATTAAGTTATTTTTTAGTGTGAGAAATTTCGATTTAATAACTATTCCCATAATGCAATCAAGGATGCCCGATATTGTCTTGAAACAACGTATCGTTTAAACGTATTTTAATAAGCTAGACACATTTCTGGCGCTGGCGGAATACCTGTCATAATGTTCTGTAGACTTTTCAACCTATCCTACAGAAAGGAAACATTTCCTTCCTGCTGGAAATGTGCCACAGTTCAGCCAATACCTAAAAAATGGAAGAAGACCTTGTCAAATAACTACTGCGACTGACTGCTTTCAATAATATTGAAAGTCATGGAAAAGGTTATCAATCAGCATCTTCTAAAATATCTTGAACATTAACATTATTATCGATCACCAATAAGCCATATTGGTGATAGTAAACACAAATCAACAGGAGATCTTTTGACTTATGTAACACATGTTTGGAACAACACAATTGAACACTTTGGAGAATCTCGAGCGGTTTTACGAGTGGCAGTCGACGGATTTCTTTCTAACATCTTCACTATAAACGCCAGTGTGCCCCAAGGCTCCATACTGTCTCCTATTACATTAACGATCTGCTGGAAAAGCCCGGAAACCCAATCTACAGCTTTGCAGATGACTGTACGTTTATCTCTTCATTCACTTTGAACGCTCGGACATCGGCTACTGAGACGAATATCCGCAGACAGCGGGAAGTCGTTCAACTTAACAAAGACCTGGAAGAAATTCTATCTTGGGGTGGCAGTAACCAAGTGGAATTTAACGCTACAAAAACCCAGGAGGCAGTTTTTTCTAAAAAAGTTAACATTGCTGAACCCGACATAGTTATGGCAGGGCACTCCTTTCCTCTAACATCTTCACTCAATTTGTTGGGCGTTAATTTGGGAGCAAATATATTCTGGTATGAACATGTCGCAGACATAGCAAGGAGCTTGCTCAAAAGTTGGGAATATTATTTCGAACCAGAAAGCTTTACACTCCACAACTGTTAATTCTTTAGAAAACTCAAATTCGACCAACCATGGAACAATGCTCCCATGTTTGGGGCTCCGCTCCGAAACATACATTGCGTTTGTTGGATTCTATTCAGAGAAGAGCTGTTCGTCTGATTGAAGACCCGGAACTGACCGGCGGCCTTGATTTGCTGGAACATCGAAGAACGATTGGCGACTTGAGCCTATTCTATAAGTATTTTCATGGAAAATGTTCGAAGGATATAGCCCGCTTAATTCCTCCCAGAGCGGTGCATGTTAGAAATACACGTCGCGCTAATACATCGGTATGAGGTTGTTACTCCTCGTACAACGCTTTTCAAGCAGTCTTTTATATGGAGAACATTATCTCTTTGGAATAATTTGCCCAGGACTGTGTTTTCCTCCGAGTACAATTTACAGCGATTCGAGAACAACGTGAATCGCTTTTTTTCACGCACGTGTCGCTCCCGTAGCACTTTAGGAACTTCCCTGCAGCACGTGTGCTAGACCCATAAAAAAAAATAACGGCAAACCTTTTTCTGATACTTAATTCACTATTATCGTCACTGCTTATTTCTTATATTACCTAACGTAATAAAATATAACCTGGCCAGGGAACATATGTATAGATCTAAAAAAACACATTAAAAAAGTGGTTCTGGAGTGATAAGCGCACTAACGGATAGACAGACAGAGAGACGTTGCATTTTATATAAATTAGAGATTATAAATAATAATTGTTATTACATAACCTGGAAAGAAATATGTATGAATAAAAAAAAACGTAAATCGGCTAAGTGGTTTTCGAATGATAAGCGCACTGATGAACAGACAGATAGACAGAGAGACGTCGCATTTTATATATATATATATATATATATATATATATATATATATATATATATTATATTCTTTACTACATGACATTATTCCATATATAATGGTCTAGGCAGTGTATTGTAAGGGAACGCGCTTGGAGTAAACTTGTTTCCGACTTGATTCACTATTATATGAGCATTTTCGTAAATTGTTAGTGATTGAAAAGAGAGAATTTTTTTTGATAGTGGCACTCATTAGACTCGATTTAAATCGTTTCTTGGACCTCCAGAAACAATTATTTACGGCTGAATATGACTTTTTAAGAACATTTTTTGCTGCTCACTATGTAAATTTTTGCTAAAAACATGGAGTAACTTGCTAAATTGCCGTAAAAAGCGTCAAAAATCAATATATAATGTACCGTATTATAAGTTTATTTATGTGATTTGTAGAAATTATTCATCGTGAATCCTGATAACGTTTTCCTCTTTTATATGATGACAATTTTTGCCTATTTTTTGCCCATTTTATATCTTTTAGTCAAATTAACGTCCAGGTACACTATTTTTAAGTTCTTTTACTTGCTGACTTCGATCTTGTATATATCTTGCTGATATTAGGATATCGTTCAAGGAAAATGGAGGGTCGGCGAGGACTCGATAGAAAGCAGCACTCGTGGCTCCGGAATATCAGGGACTGGTCTGGAGTTTCGGACGCTGTGTTTATTTTTCGAATAACCGAAAATACAAACTCAATATAAACTGACGAAATAGTTCAATTACGCAGAAGTATGTGAATACATAGGACAGAAAGAAGCAGAAAAAAAGAATATATATATATATATATATATATATATATATACATATAAATATATATATATATATATATATATATATATATATATATATATATATATATATATATATATATATATATATATATATATATATATAATATATTATATATATATATATATATATATATATATATATATATATATATATATATATATATATATATATATGAGCATTTTCGTACATTGTTAGTGATTGAAAAGAGAAAATTTTTTTTTTTAAAGTCGCATTCATTAGACTCGATTTAAATCGTTTCTTGGACCTCCAGAAACAATTATTTACGGCTGAACATGACTTTTTTAAGAACCTTTTTAGTTTTGAGTACGGAACACTTATATGATCACTTCGATGTCTGTCTGTCTGTCTGTCAAACCCGATTTTCTCCGAAACTATTTGACATAGAAAGTTAAAATTTGGCAATAATATAGGAATTGATGGCCTCATCAGAGCCATGTAGTTTTGACAGTAAAATTTTGACTTAAGGGGTTAGTTTTGGGGGGTGAAATCGTAAGTGAAAAAAAAAATTTTTACTAGGTCATCGAGTGTGGTGTCAAATGAAAGCTTGTGAAAACACGAGTAAAAAATATATATGTAATGTAATACTTGCGCGCAATTTTCTTTGTATTATTTTTGAAAAATCGCGAAAAATCGCTGTCCCCCGCCTTATCTCGAAAAGTACTTATCAAAAAATTTTGAAAAAATTCTGGAATATTCTCCACGGGGTGTAGATTGAATGAAAATTATCACGAGTGCATTACCTTTAATAATTTATCTGGTATTTAAAAAAAACAAAAATTTCAAGGTCATCAGATTTCAGTAAAGATTGGAAACAAACTTTGTTGAAAACTCATTTGGGGTGTGTTTTGTGAAGTCACTGATCATTTTCTACCTCTGTAACAAAATTTTTTATTTTAAAAGCAATCAACGTACGGAACACTAATTGCGCAAGTTCAACTTGCACTTGACCGGTTATTTTTTGAAACGGTGACATGAGTGAAAACAATTGTTTTAATCAGAAACTATTTTAAATATATAAATATTTATTTAAAATAACCCAAAATAAAAAAAAATTAAAAATATTTTTATTTATAACCTATGATTTAAAAAAACTAATAATAAGAAAAAATATTTTTATTTTTTAAATTATCTTACAGTATAGTACTACAAGTAGTCTTGTCAGTTCATTCACTGGTAATGGCAATTTTCTTTTAACCTTCAGACAGCTAAAAAAGTGAAAACAATAAATAATAAGTTAAAATAATAAAAAAATAATTACTTTCGACTAAAAATAAAAGTTTATAATTCAAAAAAATTTGAAAAATCTCTAGGAATAGCCGAAAAGATGAAGATGGAACTTACCAGCAACAGTGATTTCTTTGGGATCTCTTGAATTTTGGTAATTATAAGGTTGAATATAAAATTCATATTGGGATGATTTGTACGGTTGATTGTCATAGTTTCCATGTGATTTGTAATTGACAGTAGTTGGCCCAAAGTAGCCGTAAGTCTTAGGTATATCTTGTTCAGTAAAAGAGCTGTAGGGTCTAAAATAGTCATAATTTGTACCAGAAGGCATAACCTGGTCTACTTTTTGGTAGTTTTTGTTAGAGTCTTTTTGAACTAAAGCCTGGATGTAATCCTGTTTGTTATTAGGGTACTTTTGTTTGTAGTATTGTTGGTATTTTTCATCAAGATATTGTTGATAAGGCTGATACTGCTCTTCGACAAAAGAATATTGGTAAGGTTGTCCAAGCTTCTGATTATCATATCCATATCCGTAATTAGAATTATATTGGTATTCATAATCCTTGAACAAACTTGATTTATATTGGGCAGCTTCGTATACATTTTGAACTTTTTGCAGAGCTAACTGAATATGTTGTTGAACATACTCCTTTGTAAATTGAGGCCAGTTACGTGGTGTATACTTTCGCTGAAAATATTGGTAAAGATTTTGAAGAAATTGTTGAGCTTGTCGAACCTGTTGGGTAACATTCTCGGCAGGATATTAAAAATCTGTATTCTTGTTTGGTAACTTCATCTGCATTTTCAATATATTGTCGAGTTTTTTGCAACTGTTCTTGAATATACTGTACATTATATTGTTGAAGAGTTCCCTGTGGCAATTGCTGCTCGAAGTATTGTTCTATATTCAGCACATATTGTCGAGCCAGTTGTAGTTGTTGGGTTACATATCGAGGAGTGTAGTATGTCTGGCTTTCCTGTTCATACTGATTTCCATCAGTGTAGGGATACTGGCCAGCATACTGAAGGATATGGGCAAGTCGTAAAGCATATTTAAGTTGTTGAACCACATATTGGGTTTCTTGTTGTTGAGCAGATTGGTAGGCAGCAAATAGGTATACATTAGCTTGTCGAACTTGTTGAAGATATTGAACAATCGGTTGAGAAAGGTAGCCTCGTTGGAAAAATTGTTGAATTAACTGGTAAACATGGTAAGCTTGAGTCAACTGTTTAACCATGTTAGGATTTTGTGGAAAATTGTCTTGATTTTGAATGTATTGCTGAGCATTTCGAATATAGTACATAAGTTGTTGAATAACTGGATAGTATCCTTGTGTATACGCTGGTCTAAAACTAGTGTAACTAGGATATAAACTGTGGTAGGTAGCTTGCCGAGCAGCAAAATAAGCATTTTGAGCATGTTGGACAGTATATTCAGCTTGTTGATTAATACTAATACCAAATGGCTGCTGCTGAATAGCCTGATAAGCTTTCTGGAAGTACTGAAGAGCTTGTTGTACTTTAATCCATAAGGTTGCTGAGCGGCCTGATAAGCGTTTTGGAATAGTCTAGTCCTTGCTGGAATTGTTGCAAAATAAGGCTAATAACTGACTGAGGGACGTTATCCTGATCAAAGAGTTGTTGGATAAATTGTTGGGACTTTTGAGCGTATTGCTGGACCTGCTTCAATTCTCTAGCTACGTATTCAGAGTCGAAAGAAAATGTTTTATCATAGCCGAAAAAAAGTTTTGTCAAATGATTGTTGCTGGTCATCTTCATAAACAGGTTGGATAGCTTCATAGGCGAGCCGTATTTGTTCAAAAACGTATTGGTCAAATTGGGGCCCTTTACTCTGAGCTTGTCGTCTAATATATTGATAGGCACTATGGAAGTATTCGTAGGCTTCTTGTGTTTGTTGTAGAGCATATTGAGCAGCATAGTATGGAATATAGTATTCATGGTAGGTCTCGTAAGCTTGATACACTTTCTGTGCATTTTGAGCATATTGTTGCCCTTGTTCTAATGGTTGAATCACATGCTGATAAATATCTTGTGGCTTACCTTTCAGTCTTTGTAGGACCTTCTGAATATATTGTTGTGCTTGTTGAAGTTGTTGAGATGCATATTGACCTGCTAAGTAAGTTACACCATTCTGTGCATAATATTTAGCCATTTGAGTCACATATTGGCCTACTGATCGGGGATAACCCGGGAGTTCCTGTTTCCAAGCCTGTTGTTGTCCATTTTTGAAAACAACCTCTTGGTATCGTTGATAAACTCGAGCAATCTGCTGAGCAACATACTGTTGAATTTCTTGAGGAATTTCTTGCTGGTAGTAGTATTGAAACGTTTCGTATGGTGATTGTCCAAACGACTGACTCTGGTATGCTTCATATTGTTTAGTAAAATATTGTGTAATAAATTCTGGAAATTCTTGCTTTGTTAAGTCAGTCATAAATTCAGATGAAGAATAATCATTTTGTCGTGCGTTTTGTAGTTGATGGACTATATACTGTGCTACTTGTAAAGTTCTACTTTGTGGCCAATATTGTTTTCCGTAGATATCAGTATCGTCGAATTTGTAATTATTTTCTTCTTGGATTCCATTTATTTCTGGATTTTCTGATTTAGCTACAATAATTAGCTTTTCCGGTGTTGAAATTACAAAAGAACTTTCTTCAACCGAACTGGCAATGGTAAAAGCCAAAATGGCCACCAATACTACCAATTTCATTTTTAAACTAGTGTTAATCACTTTTCCAGATGGTCACTTACATCTGATGCCGTTTCGTATTTTGATGCATTTATTTATATAAAAGCATTATCGCAGCATTTGCTTACTTTGCTATAGTTAACCTTATCAAAAAATAAAATGCTTTGTTAGTTAATTTTTTATTGCAAAAGAAAGAAAATAAATTGATAATTATTGAATCGTTATAATTAAAACACTTTATTGCATATAAAAAAAACTCTTTAAATGAGAGCGATGGGAGGAATAATTTCAAAGTGAAACATGTTTTGTTATAATTGCGCTCAAGTTTTTTTTTACCTAAAAGCTAGACTTGATTTATTAAAAATTTGATGCCTTAGAAAAAAAAATTGTCTACTTTCTTCAAATATCAATTTCTTTCAAAACAATAATGCTTTTGAACGATGTTATAATAATAATCTTAAGCCAAAGTGTACAAAAATTCAAATAAAGTAGTGATAACTATATAAGACCGCTTTTTACTTTCCTTGCTAAAGGAAAAAATTGTATTCGTGAAAAAATCACATTCAGAGATTTTTGCTTCTCTTCACGTTTTAGGGTTCCTCATTTCCGTCGGTTTGTCTGTATATCTGTAGGTCTGTTTTTTTTATGGTTCTAGCACACGTGCTACAGGGAAGTCCCTAAAGCGCTATAGAAGCGACACGTGTGCGGAGAAAGCGATTCACCTTGTTCTTGAATCGCTGCAAATTGCACTCGGTGGGAAACACAGTCTTGGGCAAATTATTCCAAAGGGATGATGTTCTCCATATAAAAGACTGCTTGAAAAGCGTTGTACTGGGAGTAACAAGCTGAACCTCATACGAATGTGAAGTATTAGCGCGACGTGTACTTCTAACATGAACCGCTCTGGGAGGAATTAAGCGGCCCACATCCTTCGAGCACTTTCCATGAAAATACTTGTAGAATAGGCTCAAGTCGCGTTCTTCGATATTCCAGCGAATCAAGGCCGCAGGTCAGTTCCGGGTCTCCAATCAGACGAACAGCTCTTCTCTGAATAGAATCCAACAAATGCAGTGTATGTTTAGGAACAGAGCTCTCTAAACATGGGAGCAGTATTCCATAGTTGGTCGAATTTGAGGTTTGTAAAGAATTAACAGTTGTTGTCGAGTGTAAAGCTTTCTGGTTTGAAATAATATTTCCAACTTTTGAGAAGCTCTACTTGCTATGCCTGCAACATGTTCATGCCAGGACATATTTGCTCCCAAATTAACGCCCAACAAATTGAGTGACGATGCTCGAGGAATGGAGTGCCCCGACATAACTATGTCGGGTTCAGCAACGTTAACTTTTTTAGAAAAAACTGCCGCCTAGGTTTTTGTAGCGTTAAATTCCACTTGGTTACTGTCACCCCCAAGATAGAATTTCTTCCAGGTCTTTGTTAAGTTGTCTGCGGATATTCGTCTGAGTAGCCCATGTCCGAGCGTTCAAAGTGAATGAAGAGATAAGTGTACTGTCATCTGCAAAGCTGTAGATTGGATTGTCGGTCTTTTCCAGCAGATCGTTACTATAAATGAGAAATAAAGTAGGATACAGTATGGAGCCTTGGGGTACACCGGCGTTGATAGTGAAGGTGTTAGAAAGGAATCCGTCGACTGCCACTCGTAAAGAACGCTCTCTGAGGAAACACGAGACCCACAAACAGAACTTTTCAGACATACTATAAGAACGTAGCTTAGCCAATAGCCCATCGTGCCAAACACGGTCGAATGCCTTGGATAGGTCAAGAGCAACCGCTCGATGGATTCTCCAAAGTGTTCAATTGCGTTGTTTCAAACATGTGTTACATAAGTCAGAAGATCTCCTGTTGATCTATTTTTACGAAAGCCATATTGGTGATCGCTAATAATGTTGAATCCTTCAAGATATTTTAAAAGATGCTGATTAATAGCCTTTTCCATGACTTTCGATATTATTGGAAGCAGTGCGATATATATATATATATATATATATATATATATATATATATATATATATATATATATATATATATATATATATATATATATATATATATATATATATATATATATATATATATATATATACATACATACATACATACATACATACATACATACATACATACATACATACATACATACATACACACATACATATATACATACATATATATATACATACATATATATATATATATATATATATATATATATATATATATATATATATACATACATACATACATACATACATACATACATACATACATACATACAACGAGATACAAATTGACCTCTACGATAAACACCGGTCAAAACGAACGATTATACGTATCAACTTAACCTAAGAAAATAACCTACCTTCCATGTTCCTAATCCAAAAATACATACATACATACATACATACATACATACATACATATACATACATATATATATATATACATACATATATATATATATATATATATATATATATATATATATATATATATATATATATATATGTATATATATATATATATATATATATATATATATATATATATATATATATATATATATATACATACATACATACATACATATATACATACATATTATATATATACATATATATATATATATATATATATATATATATATATATATATATATATATATATATATATATATACATATATATATATATATATATATATATATATATATATATATATATATATATATATATATATATATATATAAGTCATCGTTTGCTGGTAGAAACATATGATGAATACACTCCATCGATTAGAACATGTGAGACATGGTTTCGACAATTTAAACGTGGTGATTTCAATGTGAAAGACAGTGCGCGCTCTGGTAGACCACAAAAGTATGAAGACGAGGAATTGCAGGCGTTACTGGATGATGACCCAACAAATGATTCATTTAAATCACGCATTGATCGAAAGACGACCGGAATAGGCCAGAAGACATAGCAAAGTGATTTTGTTACACGATAATGCGCCGTCTCACACAGCAAAACCAGTGAAAGACACCTTGAAATCGCTTGCATGGGACATCCTTCACACCCGCCGTACTCTCCCGACCTGGCGCCATCTGACTATCACCTCTTCGCGTCAATGGGGCACGCGCTTGCAGAGCAGCACAAAATGGGTTGCCGCAAAAGACAAGCAGTTTTTCTGGCATGGTATTCATAATTTACCTGAAAGATGGGCGAAGTGTGTAGAAGCCACCAGCCAATAGTTTGAATAAATAAAAAATGAATTTCCCTTGAAAATTACGTGTTTTCTTTACCACAAAAACCGGCAAAAACTTATGCATACAGCTGGTATATATATATATATATATATATATATATATATATATATATATATATATATATATACATATATATATATATATATATATATATTTTTTTTTTTTTTTATTGGTCTAGCACACGTGCTGCAGGGAAGTCCCTAAAGCGCTCCAGGACCGGCACGAGTGCGGAAAAAGCGATTCACGTTGTTCTTGAATCGCTGTAAATTGTACTCGGTGGGAAACACAGCGCTGGGCAAATCATTCCAAAGGGATGACGTTCTCCATATAAAAGATTGCTTGAAAAGCGTTGTACGCGGAGTAACAAGCTGAACCTCATACGGATGCGAAGCACCAGCGCGACGTGTATTTCTAACATGCACCGCTTTGGGAGGAATTAAGCGGGCTACATCCTTCGAACACTTTCCATGAAAATACTTGTAGAACAGACTCAAGTCGCCAACCGTTCTTCGATGTTCCAGCGAATCAAGGCCGCCGGTCAATTCCGGGTCCCCAATCAGACGGACAGCTCTTCTCTGAACAGAATCCAACAAATGCAGTGTATGTTTGGGAGCGGAGCCCCAAACATGGGAGCATATATATATATATATATATATATATATATATATATATATATATATATATATATATATATATGGCTTTGAGACGACACGGTATTCTGAAACATTTTCCGCAAATTCCTTTTTATTATTATGTTCCGTACGGATCACTCATGGATCACTTCGGTGACTGTCCGTCTCTTACACCCGATTTACGTCATTATTACTATTATTAAATATTGAGGGAATATTGGTGCCAAATAAATTTTTTAACATAAACTATTTATTTCTCTCATATGAAACAATAGTATACAGCCATCCGCTTCTTTTTTTCGCACCCAGTTGTTACAAATAGACAAACAACATTTTTATCTATAATTTTGTTTTAGAGTTATAAAAGATAAAAACACAAATAAAATTTAATTACTTTTCCTAAAAATTAAAACGAAGTTACAAGGATGCTCTTTTGGAGAGATATAGGTTATTCAAGAGACTTCTCCATGTCCTTTATAGACAATCTTGCAAAATAAGTAAGAAAATTTTAAAGAGAAAACTGTAAAAAGTTATTTCAGTTTTATAGCACCAGTTTGCAAAGTTAATTGCCACATTGTAAGTAGATGGCTATTCAATATTATATAATGCTGGTATCCAAATCTTGTCAGTATTTTTCCACAATTTTGTAGGGTAAATCAGGAGTTTATTGTAATCATAGTCCACGTATACATATGTCTCTAAAGTCTTCGGCTCTTTCCGATGAAAAATATTCTCGAGTGTGATCTACTTATCGCAAATTTTATTTATAAATGAATACGTTTTGCTTAAGATAAGAGAAGTTACGCAAAACATTTGAATAGAAAGACAAATATTGGCATCGAAGGTAATTTTTGTTTTTCTAGTACTTAAAGCAAGTCTTTAATAACAAAAAAGAAAGAAATACACGAACAATTAAATTTATTTTCCTGAAAAAAGAAATATTGTTACTTATTATTGTTACATATTGATAGTTGTGCGTATTGTTATTGGTAACTTTAAAAATTGTCGAAAGATGGTTTTGAAGCGGTTCTACGCCACTTTAAGTGGCTTGGAATTTCAAAATTTTAAGTACGTATTTGTAATCTGCGACCTCTGAAACTACAAGGGCAGTTCGCACTATATCGCACTTTCAAATAAACTTGATTATAGTTAAGAATACTCAAGTATACCAACGATTGTAAGAACTATATAATGTCCAATTTTTTTTTGTAAATAAAAATCTTCATATATATTTATATATATATATATATATATATATATATATATATATATATATATATATATATATATATATATATATATATATGTATATATATATATATGTATATATATGTATATATATATATATATATATATATATATATATATATATATATATATATATATATATATATTACCAAGATATTAGGCCAGTACAAGAATATGTACTTGAAGTTTTTCTATTCTAGCTGAACTGATGAGCCTTGATACGGCGACACGCGCCTCGAGATGGATTAATAAATGAGAGAATAGTCAGACAGCTACTGAAATATAAACTTTGTTCATTTTGAATGGTTTTACATTGGGCCACATAGGCATGGGGTGTATCTCTTGTCAAAACGTGTTGCCTGCAGTGAATGTTGGTAATTTGTTGGCCATTGCTCTGTCGGCCTCCGATTAAGGACAGTATGTTTTTCAGTTTTAGGTACAATTCTTATACCTTACCACTATGTTACGCCAATACAGGAATAAGAACTTGAACTCTTGTTTGTCAATGAATCGTAATATATATATATATATATATATATATATATATATATATATATATATATATATATATATACATATATATATATATATATATATATATATATATATATATATATATATATATATATATATATATATATATATATATATATATATATATATATATATATATATAAATATATATGAAGATTTTTATTTATAAAAAAAAAATTGGACATTATATAGTTCTTACAATCGATTGGATTGGTCCAAAAAGTAGAGGCTGCTCGTACTGCGTGAAGCAGAAGGAGCAACTGTTTGATTTATGGCGCTGGGTGGGTATTAGGAAATGCCAGGCATACAGTCTGGCCGACCTCAGTATTCTCTGAGCCGTTTTAAAATTCAGAACACATATAAAATAAAATTTTGGTTGAAACTAGGTAAAACCTTTACGAAAACGTTGGAAATGTTACAGCCAGCCTATGAAATTTTATTTGTCGGTGCTTAAATGTTTGAGAAAACGAATCATGTGTGTCGGATCAGAAATTGCAAGCGACCGTCATATGAGATTAAAACAGCTTATCAGTTCAGAGCTTCTAGTTTTGCTTTGAGGAATGATAACGACGTTGGACAACAAATATTTTGGTGCACATGCATATGCACATTCGAATATTAAAGGTTGAAAGAAATAATTCTTAATAAACCGTCTTTTGTGGAACTAAATTCCGAGTTTTTATCCGTTCGTCTAACAATGAATTTGCACGACGTTTCGCCAAAATCTCATTTGGAATTATCAAGTGCTCCCGCTGCTGCTGCTACTCGATACTGTGATCTTGCTGCTGCTGCCCCTCAAAGCTAGGTAATGAGTAGCAGCAGCGGGAGCACTTGAAAATGCCAAATGAGATTTTGGCGAAATGTCGTGCAAATTCATTGCTAGACGAACGGATTGATCGACTTCCAGCCACTTCACCTCGTTTTAATGGAGCAATATTCTCAATAACTACTTTCTTATTTTAATCATTTTATGTATATCAAATCTGAGGTTAATATTCCAATTCGTTCGCGAGTTATCATGGCAACAGACCGACGGAAATTGTACCTTGAAGGTAATTGCAAATGTTACTAACCTTCTTTAGGCAGGCCAGTAACATTTATTTAAAAAGAATCAGAACCTTTATTTTCCACAAGTTAAAATATTTAGACCCTTTTGCTGATGCAGTTAACGGAAAATAATAAGTGATAGCATGTTATAAAGTATAGCTATAATTTAAATGCACTACATCTAGGCAAATATTAAAAATAAATTGGCATTGTACTGCCCATAAGCGTTTTACAAATGACTTCATGATAAATTTCTTTAAAAAAAAACATTATATAGTTGTTGCTACGCTATAAGTGCATACATGAAACCCTTATATCTGTGTTAAACAAAAAATGTATTTTAATTAAACATATTTTTAATTCAATACTAATGTTATAATTAATAATATATAATTAACAGTAACGAGATACAAATTGACCTCTATGATAAACACCGGTCAAAACGAACGATTGTACGTATCAACTTAACCTAAGAAAATAACCTACCTTCCATGTTCCTAATCCAAAAATGGGTATCTCCAAACCATTATTTAATTTAACTTTTGGCACTTTGGCTACCATTTCAGATGTTGCGATATTGTCTTATCGACTATCCAAAAATCACTGAATATAATTTATGTAATTACTTAATAAAATAGGTTTTTATTAATTTTATGTAATCTCATTTCAAGTATGTTGATTTAATGTAGCCTATGTATTAATTCGTTTTATCTTCTGTTTGAATATGTTTGTGTAGTTGGCATTATTAATTTTTTAGAAAACGGACTAGGTGGTACCTCTACTGGTATATCTAGGAATTAGCGTTGGGGTAATATGTTATACATTGAAGGTTCCTTCGTTTCGAGCTTCAGTCATACCCTACCTATATTGTATACATTGATATTGTGTGGTACAGTAATAAGTTTGTATATACGAGGGTTATCTTTTAAGTTTTTATGAAAGAAAAAAATTTTTGGTACAAATCGTTTTATTGTTTCTCAAAATATTCGCATTTAAGATTTGTACACTTTTGCATACGTTCGAACTAATTCTTAAAACATTTTTTCCACTTTGAAGTTGGTACCTCAAAAACATGTTTTTGGAAGGATTCAACAGCTTCTTGTGGTGATGGAAATCGCTGTCTACGCATTTTTTTTTGTGACATTCGGGAACAAAAAGAAGTTGTTAGGCGATAAATCAGGTGAATACGGGCAATGAGACATTAATTCAATGTTTTTTTTTTCTCCGTCAAATAATCAATTGTTTGACGTGCTGGGTGAGAGCTTGCATTATCTTGGTGAAGATTGATGCGACTTTTCGGTTGTTTTTCCTGATTTCATCGACAATATCTGGCAAACAAACTGTTGTATACCATTCAGAATTAACTGTTCTTCGATCCTCTAAAGTAATGATTGCAACATGTCCAGCATAACCAAAGAAACAAACGACCATTTTTTTTGGAAGTGCTTCACGAAAGAACCACTTTTGTTGGATTCGATTCATCTTGGAACACCAGTTGATTGTTCCTTAGTTTTCGGCTCGTACGAATATATCCAAGTTTCGTCTCCTGTTATGATGTTGTATACGGATTTTGCATGTGTTTTTTGAGCATTTCCTTACTTCAATTGTCACGAGCCTCTTTTTGAGTTTCGGTCAAATTATACGGAATCCATCGGGAACAGATCTTTTTCACAGCTAAATGTTCACGTAAAATCGAATGTACTGCAGTCTTCGATATGCCTAAGGATGCCTCTATCTCACGGTAAGTAACATGCCGATCCTCTTCAATTATGTTGCGCACAGCATCGATTTTTTTTGGAACAACAAACAATTTTGCTCGAACTTCACGAAATTCATCGCTGACGAAAGCATGAACATGATGAAATTCTGCAAACTAATTGCAAACAGTCTTGTCTGATGGTGATTCATTACCAAAAGTGGAAAGAAGCGATTCGGGGTATTGTCGTTAAGTTAGATCTTTACTAAAATCGTAAAAAATTATCCAGCGAAAACCTTCCGGTAAAATTTTCATTTGTGGACAAAATTGTTTGTTTTTAAATGCTCACTACAATAAAAGATTGTAGGTAAAGTCGATTTAAATACCAAATGTTTTATGCGTCTATATTATCCTGCTTTAAGGCTTTATTTATAGTCCTTCTTTAGGCAAGGCGCAAATTGAGACGCGTATAGCGCGTGTGACCTGACACAGCACAGCGCGTGTTTTTGTAACCTATAGGTTTCAATGAGACAGCGCAAGTTGATGACATGACACTAGGTGGCGCAATTCGCGTCTGCCCTTGCTCGCGCGGCACAGTGGTCGAAGCACAGTTTCTCGTGCCACGCGTGCGGTGTTTGTTGGAGAAATGGCAGACGAAAAATTAATAGAGGCGGTTAGGGCACATAAAAAGCTTTATGATACCCAAAATGCCAACTACATGAAAACAAAACTGAAGAACCGGATTTGGAATGACATTGCCAATGATTTAAATTTGAAAGATGGTAAGTTTACACATTATATTTTAAATATTTATTTTGTTTTTATTTAAATACATAATATCTTGATAAGATATGTTTATTGCAAATCACTTTCTAACACGCACCCTACAAATTACATAAACCTAAAAATATGTACAAATGAAGAGTTCTGTATTGTCAATATTTTCCAAGCATAACGGACTGATGTTGCCATGGAACTGCTCCCCAATTGTTAAAATAGGTAGTGAATTTCTCCCGTACTCTGAAAGCAGCTGATGAAGTCCTCACTCTACTTCCCTGTACACGCAGTAGCTGAGTTCGCGGCAACTGTTCAGTATTATTTACATCTTCTGCTACCACAACTGAGCGTAGTAAATAGTTGTGCAAAACACAAGCGGATTTCATAACATTCCTCACAGGGTCCACTTTATTTTCAAACGGTTTTCTAAACACACGGAACCGTGAGGATAGTATACCGAAGGCACATTCCACGGTTTGTCGTGCTCGAGAAAGCCTAGCGTTGAAAACTTGGTGGTCATAATTTCCAGTTACATGTCTCCTTAGATATGGTCTCATTAGGTTTTCTGACAAAGGAAAAGCCTCAACCCCCACAAAAACGTACGGCAGCGATTCAGCAACCGTAGGTATTTGTTTAGGTGTAGGAAGTTGTAAAGTGTGTTTCATCATTTTCTTACCCAAGCCACTACCAGCAAATACGTTTCCATCGCTGAATCTCCCCATAGCACCAATATCAATGGTGGTAAATGTATAATCCGCGTCAACTGTTGCCATCAAAACTATGGAAAATGTATGTTTATAGTTTAAATATGACGATCCGCTTTTGTCAGGTTTTTTAATAACAACATGTTTGCCGTCGATTGCACCAATACAGTGAGGGAATTGTCATCTTTGCTCAAACCGCAAAGTTATGGATTGCCACGTTTGTGTTGTGGGTTCGGGTAAATATATTGGTTGCATACGATTCCATATAGCGACAGCTACCTCTTGTACAATATTGGACACTGTGCGACTGTGTAGTTATAAGCGATACTTTGTAGCTATCTCCAGAAGCCAAATACCTGAAACAAAACGAAATTGTAACTAACATCAATTATTATATTGTTAAAAATTTTTCAGGGGACGAGGCAAAAACTCTATGGCTTAAATTAAGAGGTAACTATCGAGATGCACGACGGCGACAGGTGAGATGTATGAAAAGTGGAGCTGCTCCTGAGAACATCAAGCCATGGAGATTTCAGAAGCAGATGTCGTTTCTTGAACCTTTTATGTCAACTGGGCCGCGTCAAGGAAACGTAAATGATAGCGATGACGATTCACAACTTCTACCTGCAACACCAGTAAGCGACGAAGATTTGGACATCCAGGAAATAGAAGGGGAGAGTTCAAGTCAAAGTGAGAGACGTGACCTATCCGAAGTTGCTGACATTGCGACTGTTGTTGACGAAGACAACACCGACAATTTCAGTAGGAGAGCGGAATTTACAGTGCCGCACAGCAAAGGGTCCCAAAAGAGGAAACAAGACATACAAAGTTTCTTCAAGCGATCTCTAGAACAGCGAGAGGAGAGGGCAAAACAACGGGCAGAAGAGAGACAACTATTGGAATCAAAGGACAGCCTTAGAGATGACCCCCTTTATAATTTTTTCATTGCCATGTATCAGTCAACAAAAAAAAAAATGCCCCCCAATTACCAACATAAAGTCAAACGTCAACTTTTTCAGGCTGTATCACAAGCTGAAGAAGAAATCATGAACATCCCAAGCCGACCATTTTCGACAAGTTCTTCTTCGCCCAATTCTTACCCAGCTTCTCCTTATCCATCGCCGCAAACTTGGACAGATTCTCAGACACCGTTTCACCATTCTGAACAGCAAGGAAACCTGCAAGATTGCACGAATCAACCTGGCATTTCCGGTTTGGCAAACTCTGTAAACCGATTTGAGGCACAATGACCCCAATATTATTGTATTAGTTTAGTTTCTGTATTAGTATAGTATTAATAATATTGTTATTAATATAGTATTAGTTAATGTGAATAAAGTGAAATTAATAAATAATAAATAATTTCATAAATCCCTAAATACCTAGTAAAAAATAATATCAATGTTTATTATTTACCTTAAGAAGACTGCAAGTTTTTCCTCAGTTGAGATCGGGCTTTTGGGCATTACATCCATTTGCCTCAATGTCTTGTCGAATCATCTCATGTACTTCGGAAAACTGGTTTCGATTCAAACGAAAGTAATTGGTAAAATCATTGTCACTCATCTTAGTTGTTATTTTAAATTGACCACTCTTTTTTCTCTCTGACAGAATATACTTATTAGGTGATTTAAATTTCTTGTTCATTAAGTAATAAAACAAAATTTCCTCTTCAGCTTCATCTGAATCTGATTCGGAACTTAAGTTTAATAATAACAATTGTTTTGATCGCGAATCAGACATTATCTGATGCGTTCGAACTGCGAGTACTAATAAAAACTGCGTCTCAATTTGCGGATCACCACGCTACGCGTCTGGCACGTACGCGTCATGCCGCTCGTGTCATGTCACCTCACACGCGCTATACGCGTCTCAATTTGCGCCTTGAAGGAGTTCTGGAACTTCAGTTTACTTTAAGTAGAGAAAAAAATAGCTATGCGCTTTATTTTTTGTCTTAAGTGATGGTGTTCGTTACATAGTAAAAAAAGAGTGAGTCCAGACGTGAGAACTGGAACTCTCAAGCCCTATGTTCAGATTAAGTTTCTAATTTTAGCCAAATTGTGTAATATCCCTTTTCCATATTTAATTTAAAATATCCTCTATTGACAGTATACAGATAGTTACGAATCACCTGTTAACATTTGGAAAAAATACCCTGCCAAGATAAATGAAAGTAGTGTTTTTTTTATTTATTTACGAATAAAACTATACAGATATAAAGATAGCTATTAATCAGAGAAAGTGATAGAACCGAAGAAGGATTGTAAAAATATTTACAGCCGAAACCTTTTACTCGTATTACTCTTTACACACTATTTCTCTTAAAATTGAAATTGAAAATTGAAAAAATCAGATTTCTCTCTAATCTCCTCTGTCTCATTACCTCTCATATGTTTGATCATAAATAATTGAAAATAATTTTAAAATAACAAGATTTTCACTTTCCACGACTGCAAGAACCCCAAGAAGGATGCACAACACGATATATAAGGAACGACCACTCTGTCGAATATTGTTTTTAGTGTCCCGTGTGGGATTATTTCGGTGTCTGTCCATCTGTGGGTCCGCCTGTCACACCCGATTTCTCCGAAGCCAAAGTTGAAATTTGGCACAAATATAGTAATTGATGGCCCAATCTGTAGTTTTGAAAGTTAAGCTTTGACTTACGGGGTTAGTTTTAATGGGGATGACATTGAAAGTGAAAAAACAATTTTTCACCAAGTCATAGAGTGGGTGTCAAATGAAAGCTTGTGAAAACATGAGTTCAAAAATATATACGATGTAATGCTTACGCACACTTTTCTTTGCATTATTTTAAAAAAATGTCCCCCCTAACTCGAAAAGTACTCATCAAAAAATTTCGATAAAATTCTGGGATATTCTTCATAAGGTGTAAATTAAACGTAAATTATCACGAACGTATTACCTTTGAAAATTTATATGGTATATAAAAAAAAAAACTTTTCAAGGTTATCAGTTTTCAACAAGGTTTTTTTTCGATCTTCGAAGTGTATTTTTGTGAAATCACTGATCATTTTATGCCTCCATAATATTTTTTTTTTATTTCAAAAGCAATCACCGTAGGCAACACTAATTGCGCAAGTTCAATTTGCACCTGGCCGTTTTTTAGTGTTCCGTACGGAACACTTATAAGATCACTTCGGTGTCTGTCTGTCTGTCTGTCTGTCTGTCTGTCTGTCTGTCTGTCTGTCTGTCTGTCTGTCTGTGACACCCGATTTTCTCCGAAACTATTTGACATAGAAAGGTGAAATTTGGTAGTAATATAGGAATTGATGGCCTCATCAGAGCCATGTAGTTTTTGAGAATTAAATTTTGACTTAAGGGGTTAGTTTTGGGGGGTGAAGTCGGAAGTGAAAAAAAAAATTTTTTACTAGGTCATCGAGTGTGATGTCAAATGAAAGCTTGTGAAAACGCGAGTAAAAAAATATATATATAATATTATACTTGCGCGCACTTTTCTTTGTATTATTTTTTAAAAATTCGCGAAAAATCGCTGTCCCGGGCCTTATCTCGAAAAGTACTTATCAAAAAATTTCGAAAAAATTCTGGAATATTCTCCACGGGGTGTAGATTGAACGAAAAATTATCATGAGTGCATTACCTTTAATAATTTATAGGGTATATAAAAAAAACAAAAATTTCAAGGTCATCAGATTTAAGTAAAGATTGGAAACAAACTTTGTTGAAAACTCATTTGGGGTGTGTGTTTTGTGAAGTCACTGATCATTTTATACCACCGTAACATAAATTTTGACTTAAGGGGTTCGTTTTGAGGGGTGAAATCGGAAGTGAAAAAAAATTTTTTTTACTAGGTCATCGAGTGTGGTGTCAAATGAAAGTTGGGAAAACACGAGTAAAAAATATATATATAATGTAATACTTGCGCACACTTTTCTTCGTATTACTTTTAAAAAATCGCTGTCCCCTACCTTATCTCGAAAAGTACTTATCAAAAAATTTTGAAAAAATCCTGGAATATTCTCCACGGGGTATAGATTGAACAAAAATTATCACAAGTGCATTACCATTAATAATTTATTTGGTATATAAAAAAAAAAAAACAAAATTTCAAGGTCACCAGTTTTCAGTAAAGATTGGAAACAAACTTTGTTGAAAACTCGTCTGGGGTGTGTTTTGTGAAGTCACTGATCATTTTATACCACCCTAACAAAAAATTTTATTTTAAAAAACAATCAACGTACGGAACACTAATTGTGCAAGTTCAACTTGCACTTGACAGGTTTTTTTTTTTTTTGTTTAAGCTAGCTAAGCTCGGTAATATTGATTAATATTATATTTTTAAAATATGGATCAGTTGTTTAAAATTTGATTTTTTGTTGGTAGAAAAGTTTAACATCAGAAATAATAAGTTGTAGCACACAAAAAATAAATATCTAAAATCAGTTTAAACAATCACCAATTCAGGTGAATATCCTAAATACCACATAAATTTGTTAGAAAACTACCATTCTCTATAATCACTTAAGAACCATACTTAGAGTAATATAACCAGGAATACATTAAACTTTAATGTTTTTAGATATATTAGTCATACTCTTAAGTAACAACATTCTATATGTACAGAAAGTTATCAATTACTAAACTGTAATGTCTAGTCACTGAAAGATTGACATTTTTACCATACTTTTTTATACTATATAATATATTTATCAACAAAGAGAGCAACTAGTTACAAATAATGCCTGAGCTCACCTTGATAATGATTTTGCGTACGCAAAATCAACATTTATTATTACTTTACATCTTCTGGGGTTGATATTATAAAACTGAAAAATCTTTAATAGTGTAACGTCCGAATTAACGATTAATTATGATTGAACCAAACTATCATCTTGAACAATTCTTTGATTACCCTGAGACTAACATGTAAAAGCCGTATTCACTACAAAAGCGGTGCTTAGGTTGAAGAAACGATTTATGTTTCAGGTTGTATCGGCTTTTGAGAGTTTTCCGATGTCTTCTGGCAAGTAGCATGACGTGGAATACAGCTTAGTCAAATACACTTTCAAATAAAATTGTACTGACCTGCCGGGGATCGAACTAGAAACTATAGTTTGGTAAGCGGGACATATACCACGGAGCCAAAGCCACTACTTTCAAGTGAACGTGGAGCAAGTTAGGTGACGATGCTAGTGGATTGGAGTGTCCCGAAATTACTATGTCGAGTTATGTGTTGTGTATGTATGTATGTATGAGTTAATATTTTTAGAAAAAAATGCCGCCTCAAATTTTGTGATGTTAAACTTTACTTAGTTACTGGCATTCTAGGATAGAATTTTTTTCTAGATCTTTGGTTCCTGCAGGTTTTTTCATCAACAGCTGGTAGACGAGGAAGCAAGACAAATAAAGGAAGAAGATAGAGAGTAGGAAACTGAATGGAACGCTGTACACTGCACGTCGATAGTGAACGTAACAGAAAGAAATCAATCTTGGAATCAAGGAAGCTCGAGTACCATCAACAAAGTCTTTCAAACACACGATAAAAGCATCGCTTAGCTAACAATTGGTAAAGCCTAAGAATGGAAGTCTTGGATATATCAACCGCAACCGCTTGAGACTCTCAATAATGTGCAACTTCGTTGTTCCAAAAATATGTGATATAGGGTAAAAGATTTCCCGTTGAAATTTGCTTACGAATTTCAACCGTCATAATACATTGGAATACAGCACTATAATAAGCTACTTCACTATTGGTAAAAGTGTTTGGCCTACTTTTGCAGAATGAGGTAGCGCAATAATAAAGAAGCGCTTGGAGAGTCGAGAGGATCCAGTGAGGAGACTAGAATGATTTAGAATTATTTGTCTCATTATCATTATAACCCATTTTTCTAAAATAGTTTAGTTTTTGATAAAGTGAGAGATACAATCTATTCCGTACAAACCGTCTAACTTCAAC
The DNA here is from genome assembly GCA_019049505.1 of Pachyrhynchus sulphureomaculatus. Taxonomy (NCBI): domain Eukaryota; kingdom Metazoa; phylum Arthropoda; class Insecta; order Coleoptera; family Curculionidae; genus Pachyrhynchus; species Pachyrhynchus sulphureomaculatus. Next base: position 169,180,124 of record CM032454.1, on the reverse strand, counting down.
CACATTTGAAGTACAAAGCTTGTTAAATGGAAAATCAATAAATTCCTTTTAAAATACTGTTTTCCTTTAGTTGTTAATTCTGACATAATTACCTGTCAACGCCATGTGTATATAACAACTATTAACAACAATTTAACTAACTGATTAATGGGGGTGATCAAACCAGACACTATAGTATGGTAAGCGGGACATATACCACGGAGCCAAAGTGAACGTGGAGCAAGTTAGGTGACGATGCTAGTGGATTAGAGTGTCCTAAAATTACTATGTCGAGTTATGTGTCTGTATGTATGTATGTGTTAATATTTAAAAAAAAATGCCGCCTCAAATTTTGTGGCGTTAAACTTTACTTAGTTATTGCCATTCTAGGTTAGAATTTTTTCTAGATCTTTGGTTCCTGTTGTCTGCAGGTCTTTGCATCAACAGCTGGTGGACGAGGGTCCAAGACAAATAAAGGAAGAAGATAGAGAGTAGGAAACAGAATGGAATGCTGTACACTGCACAGAGGTCGATAGTGAATGTAACAGAAAGAAATCAATCTGTAAGGAAATTCGAGTACCATCAACAAAGTTTTTCAAACACACGATAAAAGCATAGCTCAGCTAACAATTGGTAAAGCCAAAGAACGGAAGCCTTGGATATATCAACCGCAACCGCTTGAGATTCTCAATAATGTGCAACTTCGTTGTTCCAAAAATGTTTGATATAGGGTAAAAGATTTCCCGTTGAAATTTGCTTACGAATTTCAACCGTCATAATACATTGGAATACAGCACTATAATAAGCTATTTCACTATTGGTAAAAGTGTGCAGAATGAGGTAGCGCAATAATAAAGAAGCGCTTGGAGAGTCGAGAGGATCCAGTGAGGAGACCAGAATGATTTAGAATTATATATATTATATTTATCATTATAACCCATTTTTCTAAAATAGTTTAGTTTTTGATAAAGTGGGAGATACAATCTATTCCGTACAAACCGTCTAACTTCAACCACATTTGAAGTACGAAGCTTATTAAATGGAAAATCAATAAATTCCTTTTAAAATACTGTTTTCCTTTAGTTGTTAATTCTGACATAATTACCTGTCAACACCATGTGTATATAACAAGTATTAACAACAATTTAACTAACTAATTAATTAGGACAAATCATTTTTTTCTGTCATTTTTCAAAAGTTTAAAACACACGTTTTGTTGTACTACTACTTTTTAAGGAAGGGATCTTCGTCCCAAAGGTCTAACCGAAGAACTAAACAGTGGAATTGCATTTATTTTTTTAGCTAAATTAAAACTGACGAAACTTAAATTATTTTTGCATCATTAAATTTTTATGAAATAAAATTTTAATGATTGCATTTTCAGTATTATTGCATAAGATTCCTTATGAAAGAAAAACAACGGACTAAGATGGAGAACCCTGGTTAGGTACTATTAGCAAAGACTAAAGACCATGTAATGTTATATAGACTTCAAACTCAAATGGCTGCTATTCAACTGGAAATGAAAAAACCGTAAAAGGCGTAAGAACTTCTATTAGCACATCTGGTGTCAAATTCTGCATACTATATAACATGTAGGCTGAAAAGTTGTTGGTCTAGCTACTTATAACACATTTTGTTTTTGCAAAATTCGACTTTATTCATCAACATATCCTCCTTCAAGAGCGATACAATCAGTCCAACGCTTTTCTAATATTTCTATATCTTTCTTGTAGAAGGATTTGTCTTTGCCTTCAAAATAGGCCTCAGTTTTGGCGATAACTTCTTCATTGGAGCCAAATCTATATCCCGTGAGCATTTTTTTGAGTTCTACGAATATAGTCGCTGGGGGCCAAATCTGGAGAATATGGTGGATGAGGAGGCAATTCGAACTTCAATTAATGCAATTTTGCTATCGTAACCATTGACTTGTGACACGGTGCATTGTCTTAATGAAAGAGTACCTTTTTCTTGTTCATTTGGGGTCGTTTCTTTGGGATTTCTGCCTTCAAACGCACCAATAACTTTATATAACATTTGTTATTGATGGATTTTCCCTTCTCAGCACAGTCGTTGAAAATTATTCCATGAAAAAATCCTTTTTATTGCGCTTAGATAGGTCCAAACATCGCTCAGAATCATCAACATGTTGTTGTTTTTGGTCCACTGTGAGCAAACGCGGTACCCATTTCAAAGAGAGCTTTCTTATGTCCAAATATTCATGCAAAATATGACCAACACGTTCTTTTGATATCTTTAGGGTGTCTCACGCAATTTCACTTTACGGTCATCCAAAACAATTTTGTGGATTTTTTGATGTTTTCCGATGTACCCACCTCATTTAGGCGTCCAAAGCGTTCAGCATCATTTGTCTCTGTACTTTAAATTCAGTATACCAGTAAATGATGAATGATTTTCCAGGGGCAGAGTCCCCGTAACACTTAGTAAGCCATGGCTTTGTTTGAACGGTATTTTTTCCCATCCAAAAACAGTGTTTAATCAACACACGAATTTCGATTTTTTTCCATTGTTTTGAAAATATCAAAAGTAGCGTTACTAAAACCACTGTAATTTGTAAACTAATCGTCAAAATGTCATGAAATTTGGATATGTATCGTTTGAGGGTTGGTACTTTTTAAAAATCATACGGATGTGTCAGACTAAAAACTTTTCAGCTTACGTCTTATTATATCCCTTCTGTTCTTGTTTATTTAATATACCTTAAGTTACACACAAAGTCTTTTAACATAATTCTTTAATTTGTTATTAGTAATTTGTTCATTTTTGAAGATTCGTGGTCGTATCAAAATTGAAAACTCTATTTTTTGTATCACCTATTTTTTTTATATATTTTCTTTATTTCTATTCGTATTTTCTTATAATTGGTTTTGTAAGAGTCACAGGAAACAATCAATTACTGGTAACATTTTTCCATAATTGAGAATGAACATTTTATAATAATTTTCGTCCATTTTATTACTTCTGATAAATTCAAAAATTTAGATTGATTAAGTAGAAGAATAGACTAAAAAATATAATATTTTACCGGATAATCGATCAGTTTTTTAAATAAAATTTCAATTCAGCAATTTTAAATGGGAAACTTAAAGGTGATAATGGAAAATGGAGATTCAGATTTTGCCATTAACATGATTTTCTTGATATAGCTAATGATTTTGAGTAAAAGTTTTAAATTATAATATGTTATTAACTGAACTCAAATGTATTGATTTTAATGTAAAGACTTGTCAGAGGTTTGCTAATTATTAATTTACCAGAAATCAAATTACAAGAATTTGAAACGAATATGTACTCAATCAGCGTGTTTGTGAATAACTAACCTACCTAAACTTCTAATGTTTGGATCAAGTTATGCGTGTAGAAAACCAAAGAATACCGCACAAAAGTATAGGAAAAAGCCGTTCGGTCAAAATTTTTAAAATTTTGGGTAAAAGTCCTCCAAGTTATGCTGAACAAAACTTTTCGTGGACACAATGCTCAAAATTCAATAGTTCGGCCGCCAGTGGCCTATGAAGCCTAAAAATATAGACCAATTAGATTCTTTTATTCTCTCTTTTTTAATTATTTTCACTTTTAAAGAAAATGTTTCGAACAAAAGATTCCCGATTTTTTCCCGGGCTATCACGTGGGACCAACGGCAGCGGGAGAACACCACCTCCCGTAGGGGAACGGTGCCCCACTAGCCAACGCATCAGGAAGTGGGGCATTGTACCCCCACGGGAAGGGGTGTTTCTCCGCCGGATAGTCCCACGTGATAGCCCGGGAAAAATCGGGAATCTTTTGTATGAAACATTTTCTTCAAAAGTGAAAATAATTTAAAAAAAAATAGAGAATAAAAAAATCTAGTTGGTCTATATTTTTAGGCTTCAAAGGTCACTGGCCGTCGAAATATTGAATTTTGAGCATTGAGCCTATGAGAACCTTTGTTCAGCATAACTTTTACCCAAAATTTCAAAAATTTTGACCGAACGGCTTTTTCCTATACTTTTGTGCGGTGTCTTTTACTATTTTTCTTTTTTTAATGTCATCCTCAAGTAATTTCTTCAACTCTTGTTATTTCCTAAAAGAAGTATTATATTCGTCCCCCGTTTGACAGTCTTTCTGTCTACTGAACTGTTACCGAGATAACCATCAAACGAAATGAAATATCGATTGAAAATTTGATGCATTTCACTGTAGACAAACGGAGTGAAGTAAGTAAGGATCGATAAATTTTATAGAGTCAAGTAATAGGAATTGTCTCTTGTATTTATTGACGAAAATAAACAAATATTAATTATAAATATTTATAACCAAATATATAATAGCGAAGGAGGAAGTTTGAGGGGGTATCTAGAATAAATCATCTTATATATTCTTTTCAGTGTTCTCAGGCTTCAAAAACCTTGTTATGTCATTTTTTGTAGTTGTTTCCAGTCCCAATGGAAACAGTTTGAAGAGGAGGCTGGAATATGATTAAAAGTGGCCTCAGAAAAATCAGTAATATTATTCCACTTTTGACTTTGGTTGGTTAGAAAAAACGGCTTACTTACTGTAACTATTTTCAATCACGCATAAAAATGACAGGAAGTGTTTGAGGCATGGGGGTAAATTCCAATATTTAGTGATTGAACTCCCCATAAGGTATCAATCCCTTCTTTAAGTAGTAATAATTATCTTTTAGCGAACAACACAGATGCTGTGCTTATTCCATAAATTGTGTTTGCAAGGTAAGTACTTCGTAAATAACTTTACCAATTTTTGTTTAATGAAATGAAATAATATAGTTTCAACATTAAGTTCTTTGCAAATTAATCAACTGAACCGAGATAAAGGTGTAATTAAATCCAACAACACTATAATAAAGCTTTATTACTTCTTATCATTTTTCGAATTAATTATGGAAGTTTTATAAATATATAACATATTTTTCAATTTTATCTGGTTTACTCCATTAAGTGATATGTTGTAATAAAACACAGAAATAAACAAGCAAAGCGGTTACAAACAAAGTTTTTAATCAATAATATTTTACAAAAATTGATGCCCCTGATTCATATTCAGTCAGAATAGTTAATATATAACCCTCAATATGGATTCCATGCTGGATGAGTACTGAGTATAGCAGTTTACTAAATGGGATGAAAAGTTCCGAGACTTTGAAAGAAAAACTAATATTTTTAACAAAAATCGATTTTATTCTTCAACGTAGTTTCCTTCAAGTGCAATAGACTTATTTCAGCGATCCTTCAAGTTTTGGTCACTATACGGACTACCTACTAGATTTAGGCGCGTAGTGGTGAATCCATGTTTGGTCCATTGTTATGAGCCGACACAAAAACTCCTTTAGATTACGCCGAAATAGTGCCAAACAGCGTTCTGAATCGTCGACACGTTGCTTGTTTTGACCAATCGTTCGAAAGTGAGCTATCTCTCTCACTTTCACTTTGTGGTCATTCAGAACAATATGGTGGTTTCTTTATGTGTGTTTTGAAGTGACTGCCTCATTTGAACGTCCGGTATATCATCGCTCCTTGTACGACCGTATTTAAGTTAACTAAACTATCGACATATAGTGGCTTTCGACGGAGCAAAAGTGCGATAAACTTCTCAAAGGATTCTTGGGTTCTGGCTGTATTTCTCCCATTAAAAAGCATTGTTTAATCAAAAGTAGCTTCACTCAAACAGCTATAATTCGCAAATTAATTTATAAAATTTTACACGAATCTTTTCAGAGTTGACATTAACTGAAAATGATGTTTTTTTTTTGTTTGTGTTGCCATCTCCCATCTGTATCACTGATTACACTATTGTATTAAATAAAATAAAAATAATTAGAACTTTAAAACAATAAGGTTTTTTTGTTGTTTTTGCTCAAGAATTTGTGACTGTATCGCAACCAATACTTCCTTGAAAATCTTGTAATATTGGAGTAAGAGAGGCAGAATATACTTTAGTTAAATCATATTCAACAAATTGAACTTAAGAATCAGAAATTAATGGTATTTTTAGTAAAGTAGACGGAATAGAGTAATAATGTTGCCTAATGTTTAGAGTAATTGTGTATGTTACGCTGATAATACCATCATAATTAAGAGTAAGTACCGACATGAAATTGTCGAAGGAACAGAAGACGAGGACTAAATTATGGTTGGATCAGAATCTTTTCAACAAGGCTCCTATAAAAGACGCTCAGAATGTAAGTTTTTCATGGTTAGCTAGCTCTATTAACAGCTCTTCTGAGCACTTACCAAGTAATGCTGTAGATAGATTTTAAATACAGCGTGAGTGTCTGGGGAAGTAGAGGTTACGATGCCCTTCATTTATTGTTTGTAACTTAAAAGCACAAAATCAAAATATTCATAAATAAAAACAAAAAGATAAATAAATTTTAAAAATGTCTTAAATCAGTGGTTCCCAAAATACCTCGATCCTCGATGCCCTTGCTGAATCCAAAAGCGCTCTATGTGAAATTTAAATAAGTATAGTTTGTGAAACAGCGGATTTTTTTTAAGCTAGATGTTTCCTCATATCATATTTGGAAAATGGGGCAAATGGGAATAAAATTATGAAGTTTGTAATATTTCGCTGCGCCGATGTAAGAAAGTCGAAATGGTAGTGGAAATATAAATACATTTTAGTCTCTCATATCCAAACCGCCACTATCTAAGACATTACTCAGAGAATAAGTCTCCGAAATCTACATACTCTGCACAGTATCGAGAGCCTCATAAAGACAGTAAGTTGATTACATTTTCAAAAACGCTTAATCCACTATTGAATCTTTGATAAGCGATGGATGTCACGAAACACCAGAAAATTTGAAATATGATATATTTATATGCTTATATATGTGCGATGTACCTCAAGACTGTGGTGCTCCTCCTCAAAAAAGGAGGTATGTCTAAATTAACCAACTATAGACCAATCAGCCTACTATCTGTAATCTACAAGTTATTTATGAAAATAATAACAACGAGACTCACAAAAAAATTGAACGCTTGCCAACCCAGAGAACAAGCCGGATTTAGAAAAGGCTTTAGTACACTGGACAACCTTCAAGTATTAAGAACCTTAATAGAAAGATCAAACGAGTATAATTTTTACGATTTCGTTAGCCTTTGTGGATTACGAGAACGTCTTTGACTCCATTGAAATCTGGGCAACATTAAATAGTAGAATTGACAGCAGATACAGATTATTCAAAATATATGTAAAAATGCAACATTTCAGATAGTATTGAAAGAAAACACCAATAAGCTAGAAATGAAAAGAGGGGTACGTCAAGGGGACACTATATCGCCGAAATTGTTTACGTTGGCGCTAGAAGATCTTTTCAAACAACTTCCATGGACAAGTAAGGGTATAAATATAGAAGGAGAACAACTCAATCATTTGCGATTCGCGGATGACATTGTGCTTATTTTTAACAACAAAGAAGAATTGACAGAAATTCTGAACAAACTTAACAAGTCCAGAGAGATTGATTTGAAGATAAACATCGCCAAAAGCATATTCATGACAAATGACGACTATTATAAAGACGCAGTACTGAATATTGAAAACGCGAAAATCACAAGTACGGATTCATAAGTATATCTTGGATAAGAAGTAGTAATATCTATAGAAAACTTCAAAGCGAACGTATCAAGGAGAATATCATTGGCTTGGTCGGCCTTTGGCAGATTGCGGAACATCTTCCTTTCCAATGTCCCAGATACACTAAAAGCGAACACATTTGATCAATGCGTGTTGCCAGTATTGACACATGGAACGGAAACGTGAAAGAAATTAGAAATCGTTTACAAGCAGCTCAACGAGCTATGGAAAGGAGAATGTTGAGATTATCGTTAAGGGATATATATTCGAGGAAGGACCCCCCCCTGATGTAGCTGAGTGGGTAAGCAGTTTGAAGTGGAGCTGGACAGGTCATATCGCAAGACCCTCTGGACCCATAAAGTAATCAACTGTAGGCCCTGGAATGAGAAAACAAGTAGAGGCTGTCCGCAAACCCGATGGTCTGACGACATCAAAAGACTAGTGGGATACAACTGGACAAATAAGGTCCAGAACGAAAGAAAATGGACGTACTTAGAGGAGGCTTATATACGGTGATGGACTGCATAGCTGATGATGTATGAAGTTCAACATTTTCATTCTTTTTGAATACAAGTGTTTAGCAATTTTCATTAAATTCTTCCAACAACAAACGATATTTACAGACTTTGAAAAATTAACCTAATTTTAGAATAAGTGATAAAATCAGCTGATAAAGGAGATGAATAATGCTGCTAATTGTGTTAGACTTACATTTTTAGTGTTATTTTTCTGTCTTATGCGATTTAAATTTTTGGGAAAAAGCATGTTCTGGTATTAGATAAGTATGAATCCTTGCTGGATAATAAAGGTACTAGGGTGAATTTATATGTCTGGTAAATTTCTACGAAATTGCAGGAAATTTTGTTAAGCAGTATTGCTGTAATGGTTGTGTTCAAAGTTTCAAACAAATATGTTGGCAGTTATTGTGTTTTGTGTCGCACGTTCCCTAAAAATGGATAAAGCCGAGTATCGTGCAGTAATAAAACGGGAATTGTGTCCCCGATAGAAATAGAACTGAAGAATGTTCATGAGGACTCATAAACATGGTCGTACGAATATTGCAGATGCAGCCTGCTCAGGACTCCCGATTGAGGTTTCGTGTCAAGTAAAGGTCGATAAAATTCATGGCAGCATGATGGAAGATCTCTCACGAAGTATCAAATTTCGTGAGATTTTTGATATGGTATGCATCTCATATGAACGGGTATATAATATCCTGCACGAAATTCTAAAAATGAAAAAGCTTGACTCCAAATCAAAAACGGACGAGGAAAAACATTTCAAAATCGGGTTTAGAGAAGTTGCAGAGTAATCCGAAGGCCTTCTGGCGTTGTTGTGTGACTGTAAATGAAACGTGGATTCACCATTACACCTCGGAGACAAAACGGCAGTAAAAACAGTGCGTTGGCGAAGGTGAAAATGCACCAAAAAAAGCGAAAATCCTTTTATCGGCTGGAAAAATGATGGCAATTGTTTTTTTGGTACACACAGGATATCATAATGATTGACTATTCCTGTTACAATGGCAAAAGTGCACGAGCTGGGTCCATCCTATTCCCCAGATTTGGGGCCAAATGACTTTTTTGTTTCCTAATCTCAAAAATGGGCTTGGGGGGTGGGGAGAAATTTTCGTCGAATAAGTAGTATCTGTAGTGTAAACGAGCAATATGGACAGTTTGAAATAATTATTTTTTCTAAGGGAATGGAAAAAAAAATTGGAATCTGGCTTGGCTAAATGTCATTAGCTCAATGGAGATTATGTTTAGAAATAAATGTTTGTAAAAAATGTTTTTTTTATGGGTCTAGCACACGTGCTGTAGGGAGGTCCCTAAAGCGTTACAGGAGCGACACGTGTGCGGAAAAAGCGATTCAAGTTGTTCTTGAATCGCTGTAAATTGTACTCGGTGGGAAACACACTCCTGGGCAAATTATTCCAAAGGGATTCTCCATATAAAAGACTGCTTGAAAAGCGTTGTACGAGGAGTAACAAGCTGAACTTCATACGGATGTGAAGTATCAGCGCGACGTCTATTTCTAACATGCACCGCTCTGGGAGGAATTAAACGGGCCACATCCTCCGAACACTTTCCATGAAAATACTTGTAGAACAGGCTCAAGTCGCCAACCGTTCGTCGATGTTCCGGCGAATCAAGGCTGCCGGCCAGTTCCGGGTCTCCAATCAGACGAACAGCTCTTCTCTGAATAGAATCCAATAAATACAGTGTGTGTTTGGGACCGGAGCCCCAAACATGGGAGCAGTATTCCATAGTTGGTCGAATTTGAGTTTTGTAAAGAATTAACCGTTGTTGTGGAATGTAAAGCTTTCTGGTTCGAAATAATATTCCCAACTTTTGAGAAGCTCTCCTTGTTGTTGAATGACGATGTTAGAGGAATGGAGTACCCTGTCATAACTATGTCGGGCTCAGCAACGTTAACTTTTTTAGAAAAAAACTGCCGCCTGGGTTTTTGTAGCGTTAAATTCCACTTGGTTACTGTCACCCCAAGATAGAATTTCTTCTAGGTCTTTGTTAAGTTAAACAACTTCCCGCTGCCTGCGGACACTCGCCTGAGCAGCCGATGTCCGAGCGTTCAAAGGGAATGAAGAAATAAGCGTACTGTCATCTGCAAAGCTGTAGATTGGTTTTCCGGTCTTTTCCAGCAGATCGTTAATGTAAATGAGAAAGAGAGTAGAAGATAGTATGGAGCCTTGGGGCACACCTGCGTTGATAGTGAAGGTGTTAGAAAGAAATCCGTCGACCGCCACTAGCAAAGAATGCTCACCGAGGAAACATGAAAGCCACAAACAGAACTTTTCAGACATACCATATGTTATTTACTTTGTATTTTGCAAGTCTTCTCAATCCATCCTCGTATATCCTTAAACAGTTTAATTTACTTATTTTAAATAGTACCTGTTAAATTACAAGTTATATTAATCAAATGTCAAATTTTAATATAAATTTTGTCATCATCTGTCAAAGTATATTTCTTCCATTTTTCACCCAAGAAAATTCCCAGTGACAATTTCGAAATGAATACACCAGAGATCTCCGTTAATAAGAAAAAATCTTTAGAAACAGTTAATAAACAACTTTTGGAAAATCAATCTTTTCTTTTCTCGGAAAATCAAAGACTTCAAGAAAACGTTAATAAATTGTCCAAGCATCTCGAAGAATTGAGAAAAAGTACCGTAGACCCGAGAGTACTGGAACATTTGATACAGGAAAAAAATCATTTGGCGTCATTAAACGAAAGCCTTAAGCAAAAAATAACGGCTCTAAAGGATCTACCCACCGATCTGTCTAAAGATGACCTAGAGAAGCAGAAAGTCGAAAGACAAGAATTACTTAAATCTATTGAGGAACTGGATATAATTCTTAGTAAAATTAATGGAAGACCTGATGCTTTCGAAATAACTATACCTAAAGAAAGCACTGTCAAAGAGTTGTGTAATACTTTGACTAAACGACTTGAAGAAGAACAGAAAAGATCAGATGAAGCTTTTGAATCTTTACGAAGGATAAGGGATGATGATGAAAAGTTGGTTTTAAAGGACAAGATTTCTGATCTGAAACAGCTAATAACGGATTTGGAGGTAGAAAATACCAAACTCAAGTTTGATACTGAGCAGCTTACAGACGATTGTGAAAGGTTTACATATTTTATAAATGTTCTAGGCTTTATTTAATCTTTTCAGACGGTATCACTGCATGGCATCAGGCCACAATACCATTATAACGTTTTAATTAATAACAATTAAAAAAAGAAAGTGAATTTTGTACATTAAGTAACTATAAGATGTTGAACTTCCTTGGCTAAACGCAATATTGTATTCATAAAAAAAATCACATTCTGAGATTTCGCCTTTCTTCATATTTCAGTATCCTTAAATTATAAAAAACAATCACTCATTTCCATTAGTCTGTTGGCACGGTAACTTTCGAACGAAATTAGATAGCGATTTCAAAGTTGGCACACATATAACACTTAAAGAGGGAATAGAGCTAGCTTCAACAGTAGGGTTGAAACAGGCGGAAATTTTAAATTATGGTGCCGTTGTAGCGTACGGTCTACCAAAAAATTTGAGATCTACCCTGCTATAACATTGCTATACAATAATAATTGATGAGACGAAGAATTTTTTGTAAATCATGATATTATTACAAATATATTTACAACTAATATTTATAACCAGAGGCAATATCCTTTAAAAAGCTGACAAATAGGTCGTCTTCATTCTTCTCTAATATCTTCCAGGATAAATGGTCCAGATGTGATTGAAGATGGTTTAATGGTACTCCCTTTATTTTCTTCAAAATGTAAATTTTGGCATCTAATCACGACCGTTCAATACCTTGTGTATAAGCTCTCTCTCTCTAGATGGTAGATGCCCAGATCCCACCAGCATCGCCCGGTGTGATACCATCGCATCGGCTTAAGCTGCGTGAAGTTGCTTAACGTTTCGTGGCTGTGCCGATGTCCCGGACTGTGGGACCAAATAGCATGATGAGGCACCTGGATACAAAAAATTCCGGAGGTAAAATAGCCCCCCGTTCGGATCTCCGGGTGGGGGCTGGTTCAGGGGCGTCGACATGCAGAGAACAGAATTTCAAAATGGATTTTTGCAACATACGAGGTTTAAATTCGAACATAAATTCAGTGCACCAACACCTGCAATCAAATAAACCTCATGTACTCGCTCTCTGTGAAACTAAGGTCAGTTCATCGACCAGCACAGTAAACTATCTTTATCCTGGGTACGATTTCTATTCCCGATTTAGGCGTAACTTTGGAATCTGTCTTTATGTCAGAAGCGACCTCTCTTGCCAACGAGAAGAGGCTCTGGAGCCCCCAAACTTTGATGTTATGTGGTTAAAAATAACGACTCAACCAACCACAAGGTTCGTCTGTATCCTCTATCGACCACCAAGTGATACAAACTTTAGAACACTTTTCGCTTCTCTTGCAGACACCATAGATCATTTACAAATTAACTATCCAAATGCCGAAATTGCCATCCTGGGCGACTTTAATGTCCACAACATCAACTGGCTTAAATATTCAAATACTACCGACGAACAAGGTCGTGAAGCCGAATCATTTTCAATCAGTTGTGGCTTGACTCAGCTTATTGATGAACCAACACGGATCCCCGATCGAGACGGAGAGTTCGCCAGTCTTCTTGATCTGTTTTTAACCACCAATCCGGAGATTTACACGGTCAGCGTAAATCCACCGTTAGGTGCTTCCGACCATAAACTACTTTCGACATCGAGTATTCTACCAATCAGTGACAGAGAGGCGCCCAAACCGCGCAAGATTTGGCACTACAAATCTGCTAAATGGGAAGATCTCATGGAATATTTTCGAACTTTCCCTTGGCTGGACGTTTGTTTTCGATCCGACGACCCATCTGACTGCGCCAGGGAGGTTTCCGATGTTATTTTGGCCGGTATGGATGCTTACATCCCTTTTTCGAAGAAATGCCCTTCCAACGGCAAGCCTTGGTTTGATCTAAAATGCAAAGAAGCTGTTGCTTCTAAACATCTTGCATACCGACAGTGGCGTGAAGATCCTAACACCATAAATCGTAACATCTTTGTTCGTGCCAGGAACAGATGCAAAGAAATTATCGACGAAACCAAGGAGGTACACAATCAACGGATTAGAAACAAACTTCTCGCTTGTCCCGGCAATTCCAGGTCCTTTTGGTCAGTCGCTAAGGCAGTTGGTCAGAATTTCACCAAATCCACCATACCCCCACTCACACGGCCAGATAATTCTATTGCAACGACACCTGTTGAGAAAGCGAACTTGTTGGCTGAACTCTTTGCTTCACATTCTACTGTCGATTTCCAAGGAAATACACCACCTACTATTCCCATAGTGCAGTCAAGGATGCCCGATATTGTCTTCAGACAGCGTATCATAAAACGTATTTTGATGAAGCTAGACACCAAAAAGGCTTCAGGCGCTGACGGAATACCTGCCATAGTTCTCAAGAACTGTGCGAGGGAACTAACACCAGTTTTCTGTAGACTTTTCAACCTATCCTACAGAAAGGGAATATTTCCTTCCTGCTGGAAATGTGCCACAGTTCAGCCGATACCTAAAAAGGGCAAGAAGACCTTGCCAAATAACTACCGACCAATCGCACTACTCTCAATAATATCGAAAGTCATGGAAAAGGCTATCAATCAGCATCTTCTAAAATATCTTGAAGGATTCAACATTATTAGTGATCACCAATATGGCTTTCGTAAAAATAGATCAACAGGAGATCTTCTGACTTATGTAACACATGTTTGGAACAACGCAATTGAACACTTTGGAGAATCTCGAGCGGTTGCTCTTGACATATCCAAGGCATTTGACCGTGTTTGGCACGATGGGCTGTTGGCTAAGCTACGTTCTTATGGTATGTCTGAAAAGTTCTGTTTGTGGCTCTCATGTTTCCTCAGAGAGCGTTCTTTACGAGTGGCGGTTGACGGATTTCTTTCTAACACCTTCACTATCAACGCCGGTGTGCCCCAAGGTTCCATACTGTCTCCTACTCTCTTCCTCATTTATATTAACGAACTGCTGGAAAAGACCGAGAATCCAATCTACAGCTTTGCAGATGACAGTACACTTATCTCTTCATTCACTTTGAACGCTCGGACATCGACTACTCAGACGAATATCCGCAGACAGCAGGAAGTCATTCAACTTAACAAAGACCTGGAAGAAATTCTATCTTGGGGTGACAATAACCAACGCTACAAAAACTCAGGCAGCAGTTTTTTTTTTTCTAAAAAGTTAACGTTGCAGAACCCGACATAGTTATGTCGGGGCACTCCATCCCTCTAACATCGTCACTCAATCTGTAAGGCGTTAATTTGGGAGCAAATATGTCCTGGCATGAACATGTTGCAGACATAGCAAGAAGAGCTTCTCAAAAGTTGGGAATATTGTTTCGAACCAGCAGAAAGCTTTACACTCCACAACAACTGTTAATTCTTTACAAAGCTCAAATTCGACCAACTATGGAATACTGCTCCCATGTTTGGAGCTCCGCTCCCAAACATACACTGCATTTGTTGGATTCTATCCAGAGAAGAGCTGTTCGTCTGATTGGACACCCGGAACTGACCGACGGCCTTGATTCGCTGGAACATCGAATAACGGTTGGCGACTTGAGCCTATTCTACAAGTACTTTCATGGAAAGTGTTCGAAAGATGTGGCCCGTTTAATTCCTCCCAGAGCGGTGCATATTAGAAGTACACGTCGCGCTAATGCTTCATATCCGTATGAGGTTCAGCTTGTTACTCCTCGTACAACGCTTTTCAAGCAGTCTTTTATATGGAGAACATCATACCTTTGGAATGGTTTACCCAGGACTGTGTTTCCCATCGAGTACAATCTACAGCGATTCAAGAACAACGTGAATCGCTTTCTCCGCACACGTGTCGCTCCTGTAGCGCTTTAGGGACTTCCCTGTAGCACGTGTGCTAGCCCCATAAAAAAAAAAAAAAAAAAAAAAAAAAAGCTCCTGTGGGCGGATCAACATAATTTTGATGGTGATTAATGGTTTGATGGACGAAACCTTGCCTGCCAAAATTCCTATACGCTGGCCACTCTTCTGAATGAATAACAGATTGAAATTGAATCTTTCTTTCTATATTTGGCATTAATGTGTTTTCATCTCTCCTTTTCACAATAAAATATCGGACTTTTCGTTTTGTTTTCAATCCAAAAACCCACGGTCCATCTATTCGTCGTCCATGGTTTTGATTGTTTTGCACCAGTGAATCGCTATTTTCAGATTTAGGTTGTTGATCACCTTGTAAGAGCTTTTTTCACATGTTGTACTCGGAATGTCGTGCACGAACATAAACACCAATTCTAAAATATGACATAAACTTAAATAACATTGCCTTCCAAATCCATATAACGGAAGAATTCATTTCCGCTTCTAAACGATTTTGTTGTTTGGCAGCCTTTTCTAGGACAACGTAAGACTGGACGAAACGCTCCTCCATGTTTCCTCTTTCTTTGCATTTCCGCACACCCCTATCGCAGATGTTATTCTCGCCATTTTGCAGAAGTAGATTATGCGTATGCAAAAAAGTCACTAACTAACCTGAACTAATAAAATTACAATTCAAGAATGGCAAACATATTTTGGGAAACTATATAAAGAAGAAGAAAATAATGAAAAACTATACTTGAAGAAGTAAATCTAGAAGTAATTTTAGAACAGACAGAAAAAATTATAAGAAGCCTTAAAAATAGAAAAGCCTCAGGATCAGACGACATTACAAATGAGATGTTAAAATATGGAGGAGAAAACCTATATCAACAACTAGCACAGCAGCACGTGGACAAATACCTACAGATTGGAAAACTAGTAAAACAATCCCAAAATTCATAAAATAACAAAAGACGTCATCCGAAAACTACCGCGCAATAACGCTCCTAAATACTACCTTAAAAGTATTAACAAAAATCATACTGGAAGAAATGAGCAAGGATATTCAAATAAGAGAGGAACAACAGGGATTCTGCAAAAATCGATCGACTATAGATGTCATATTTATAGTGAGGCAGATAATGGAAAAAGCTAAAGAATTTAACAAACCTGCTTATATGTGTTTCGTCGACATGACTCAAGCCTTCGATAGTGTGCAATTAACAGATATTATAAAATTATTACAGGAAAAACAGACAAACCACAAGCTAAATCATACATGACATTAACATAAAATGTAGAACAAATATAAAAGTGGGACATCTACTGAACAAGGAAGTAAAAATAAACGCAGGAATAAGACAAGGCGATTCTCTTAGTCCCTTTATCTTCAATCTCGTCATAGACAGAATAGTGGAGAACCTTCCAAAAAGTAAAGGATACAAAATGGGCAGCACACACTTCCACACAATCTGCTACCCAGATGATGCAGTCCGTATCTCCGATTCTGAGGACAACCTTCAGAAGATCATTCGTGCCTTAAATTTGGAAGCGACAAAACTAAACATGATTATCAACACAACCAAGACAAAATGTATGGTAGCTTCAAAAGAATTATTAAGATGCAAGCTCAAGACCCAAAGAAGTATTATTGAACAGGTTAATAATTTTAAATACCTAGGAACAATGATAGCAAGCTCCGGAGACTTAAACAGGGAAGTAAAACAACAGTCTATGAAGGTATCACTAATAGCAGGTTTGACGGATATAGAACGGAAAAATTTATACAACAGTGGAAAATAAAATAAAAATATACAAGATAATAGTAAGACCGATTCTCACATATGCTGTAAACACAAGAGCTGACACATGTAAAACAGCACAAATGATGAGGACAACAGAATGAAGGTGATGAAATACTATTCATGACAGAATCCGCAAAGATCTACAGGAACTAAGCAAGATCCAAGAAATATCCAAATGGACCAGAATTAGAAGAAAACAATGGAATAAAGACGCAGATCAGATGGACGATAACAGACTGATAAAAAAAACCAAACTCAATAAATCCTGCGGTAGAAGAAGTAGGAGCAGACCTCCGAAAAGGTAGAAGGAATGCTGGACGTCCACATCGGAAGAGTCCTGATGGGGATAAAACAGGCAGTATGCCTACTTATATGACATACTATATAAGAAAGAAGAAGAAGAAGAAGAAGAAAAAAGGCACGGCTGCATCTTCGTTAAAGGTGATATTAATATAAAAATCTCGCAAAAGCATGGCTGTTTTTGAAATATACGTATTAGCAACTTGTCATTGTCATTAGTAACGAGACTTACCTTGTTATTTTATTGCTTTGCTTAGAAATGTCTTTATTGCAGGTAGACCGCACGCAACAATTATGATTTGCAGGTAGACCGCACACTACAGTGGCACCCAATATTGTATTCATGGAAAAATCACACTCTGAGATTTGTGCATTTTTTTTTTTCACGTTTCAGTATCCCTAGATTATGAAAAACTCATTTCCATTAGTTTGTTGGCACGATAACGCTCGAACGAAATTAGATATCAATTTCAAATTTGGCATACACATAACACTTAGAGCGAGAATAGAGCTATGTGGCTTCAGCAGTAGGGGTGAAACAGTCAGGAATATTAAATTTTCTGTAGTTTTTACATTACTACGAAAAGTTTTCCTGGTTTTTAATTGATAACGTAACGAAAACGTCTTAAGCATAATTATTTGTAGTTATTCGAAAAGAGTGGGGTAGTGAGTTAGAGGGGTTGCCTGATATACATCATGTTGCAATTCTTTTTCGGGGTTCTTGGAGTCGAAAAACGTGAAATATTTCCATATTTTAGTTATCGACAGTTAAGCGCAAAAAGTGTTAACGGCGTGAGAAAGGAAGTTAGAAGGATTGCTAAATCCTTTCTGAGTTCTTCGGAGCAAGAAATCTGAAAATTGCATTTAGCCCAGTCGTCAGAGGCAAATTTTGACGAAAAGCTCTCATTAAATGTTAACAGGCTACATTTTGGCATACAGGTAATTTTTCGAACGTAGAATACGATAAAAAAAGTTTGCTAAAGTTTGATGTACGCTAAGTCCACAAAATCCAAAACAAAATCAAAAATTCGATTTTTTGGTAATATTTTGAAAAATAAAAAAAATATTGGTTTAACCCTTTTAGTTGTACTGGGAGTCATATACTGTTAAATATTTTGAAATTGGCTATTAAGGGGTCTCTCTTGTGTTTTCAATAACTGTTTTCTTTGTACCTGGATTTAAATGAAATATAAATACTTTAGCTTAGACCTTTATCTTTCCTTTCCCACCTTTAAATCATTTTTTTTATTTTAAGTTGTACGGTTAATAATAAGCAATGAATACTTTTTCAAGACCAAATTACAAAAAAAGAGAAAGTTTTTTTTAAAGTTTTTAATGATTTTCTAATATCAAGTATACTTTTAAGTGTAATTAAAAAAAATTCTCCGCCCTTTCTTGACCATTTCCTACTGCTTTGAACGTAAAAACCGGACTACAACAGGCAAATTTTCATATTTTAAAACTCAATTTTTAAATAACACAGACAATGTGTGTATTTTTAATTATTCATATATTGAAATTTAAGCTACGAGGCTGGTTTGAAAAGTCCGTGCAAAGTCCGAGAGATGGCACCACCGGCGCGTATCGAGGTCATGTTTAGTTAGTAGCATCTCTTGAATGAACGCACACCAAGTTTCAGCCATATTGGTCTATTTCTTTGTGTTTGGCATTCGTGTGAATCAAGGAAGTCGAGTGATTTTCTAGAAATGGACGAAAAAGAATTTCGCGTGGTGATTAAACATTACTTTATGAAAGGCAAAATGCCTCAGGAGACTAAAGAGAAGCTTGCTAAACATTATGGTGACTCTGCACCTTCGATTACAACAGTTTATAAGTGGTTTCAAAATTTTCGGACTGGCCATATGGGCACAAGTGACGCTGAACGTTCTGGACGGCCTGTGGAGGTTACAGAGGAGAAATCATTGATCAAATCCATGATATGGTGATGGATGACAGAAGAGTTAAGGTGCGTGAGATTGCTAGTGCTGTGGGCATCTCGACTGAACGCATACATAATATTTTGCATAAACATTTGGACATGAGAAAGCTATCCGCAAGATGGGTGCCGCGATTGCTCACGCTTGACCAAAAACGGAATCGTGTGAAGTGTTGCAAGGATGGTTTGCACCTGTTCCAGAAGAATCCGGAGGACTTTAAGCGTCGTTACGTCACTGTGGATGAAACACGGATACATTACTATACTCCTGAGACCAAACAACAATCTAAACAATGGGTTACCAAGGGGGAATCTGCACCAAAAAAGGCGAAGACCGTTCCTTCGGCCGGAAAGTTTATGGCGACTGTCTTTTGGGATTTACAAGGGATAATCCTCATCGATTATCTGGAAAAGGGTAAAAACTATTACAGGTGAATATTATTCATCGTTATTGGACCGTTTGAAAACCGAGCTGCAAGAAAAACGCTCGCGATTGGCCCACAAGAAAGTCCTTTTCCATCACGACAACGCACCAGCACACACCTCAGCAGTTGTGGTCGCAAAATTAATGGAAATAGGATTCCAACTCGTTTCACATCCCCCCTATTCTCCAGACTTGGCTCCCTCGGACTACTATTTGTTCCCCAATTTAAAGAGAAACGGTTGGCGGGACAAAGATTTTATTCAAACGAGGAGGTGATTGCAGACACTAATGGATATTTTGCAGACTTGGACAAATCCTATTATTCGGAAGGGATCAACAAACTAGAACATCGTTGGACGAAGTGTATAAGCCTAAAAGGAGACTATGTCGAAAAATAAAAAAGGTTTACCCCAAACACATAAGTAGTTTTTATTTTTGCACGGACTTTTCAAACCAGCCTCGTATAATAACAATATATGCACAAGGATTTTTTTTAACACTATATTTTATTAAATATTCGTAATTTACTGTATGCCCGTTAAAATAATCAAACAAAAAATTCATTTTAAGTTTTACAATTTATAAAGCAACAAAAATAAAAAACTATTAATATCATCGGAAAGCTGAAAGTCTCCTCTTCAATTAATTTTCTTTTTTACACTCTTAAAACAAGTAATATCGATTAACCTTCGAGCGGTGCGCGTAGACTTTCAAATTAATCTGAATGAATCACCTATCCGAATTTTTAAAATTCTCACGTTAATAAAAAAACTGGAAAAAAATCTATATACCATTTTTTTTATAAAATTTCCCGCTCTTTCACGTGGTACTATTAGTTCTTCGATACCTTTTTTTATTTCTAGAGATATTATCGAAAAATCGAATTTTTGATTTTGTTTTGGATTTTGTGGGCTTAGCGTACATCAAACTTTAGCAAACTTTTTTTATCGGATGCTACGTCCAAAAAACTACCCGTGTACCAAAATGCAGCCTGTTAACATTTAATGAGAGCTCAAAACCTCTGACGGTTGGGCTAATTATATTTTCATTATTGGCAATTATTTATAATTCTATATACGGGGGTTAAAGAGGAAAGGGAGGATTTTAGAGAAATTGCTTAATATACCATGTTATACATCTTTTTAGGATAAATATTTTCTTTATTTTCATTTAATATAATCAAGTATACCAAAGACTAAAGGGAAGAAGAAAGGGAGTTACGTTCTACCTCCCTTTAGGCAAGTTGTACTGTAAGATGGCAGGAGACCTTTTCTTAGCGCTGTCGCACAGTGGAGAAAAACGAAAAATCGTGTTTCAAAATTGTCTAGAGCCTTCAATTTTGGTTCGATTTGGACGATTTTTTTTAAAATTGAAGCTTATTAATTTCCGAACAAAGTTGTCGGAGCCGATTTTGCAATTAAACTTTTGTTTCAAAATGGCGGACGTCTTCAAAATGGCGGTTTCTGATTATATAGCGACTGAGATACAGAAAACGCTTACAGTTTCAAACCAAGTTGTGCTAAAATGCGTGTATGTATGTTTTTTTATGTCGCAGATAATATATCTAATATCAGAGTTACAAGATTAATAATAATGAACCCAAAATGGCTGCCATGAACACTAAAGGTATTATAAATATGAATAAACGTACCATTATTATTTTATATCCATAACATTTGCATAAATAATTTCTTTAAGGTTGTTAATTATAAATATGTTTCAACAATTGACTTAAAATGACAAATCAAGTATGGCAGATGCCAAAATTGAATCGAGCAAGAAAGTTTCTCTGTGGCATTTAGACTGTGGCAGTCAGATCATTCAAGTTATTCAAGTTTAGTTGCGGGATTTAAATTTGCATGCAGTTATTGCTAGAATATTGCTGCTGTAAATTTTAAGTATCGTAAACAATTTTCTAGCAGATACAAAAAAACGGCGATACACGCAGAAAAGGACAGCTCACACAGCTAGAAAATGGCTACAACAGCTAAAACGTTTTGTTAAAATAGGGACAGCTAAATATTTAATGTAAGAGTAAGTTAAGGTTAGACATATTTATTTTCTTATTTTACTAGTCTACTCCTATAATTCAGTAGTTCTGTATATGTACTAAAGGGTTTTCTCGTTAATAAAGATTATTATTACTCTTACAAAATACACGCAGAGAAATGCTAAAATAGGGACAGTTAAATATTTTGCTGCATTAGCCACTGTTTAGCAACAGCAGCCACTTTTTTGCTACAACAGCAAACAATGTGGCTAGTGCAGCAAAATATTTAGCTGTCCCTATTTTAACAAAACGTTTTAGCTGTTGTAGCCATTTTCTAGCTGTGTGAGCTGTCCTTTTCTGCGTGTATCGCTGTTTTTTGTATCTGCTAGAAAATTGTCTACGATACTTAAAATTTACAGCAGCAATATTCTAGCAATAACTGCATGAAAATTTAAATCCCGCAACTAAACTTGAATAACTTGAATGATCTGACTGCCACAGTCTAAATGCTACGGAGAAACTTTCTTGCTCGATTCAATTTTGGCATCCGCCATATTTGATTTGTCATTTTAAGTCAATTGTTGAAACATATTTATAATTAACAACCTTAAAGAAATTATTTATGCAAATGTTATGGATATAAAATAATAATGGTACGTTTATTCATATTTATAATACTTTTATTGTTCATGGCAGCCATTTTGGGTTCATTACTATTAATTTTGTAACTGTGATATTAGATATATTATTTGCGACATAAAAAAAACATACATACACGCATTTTAGCACAACTTGGTTTGAAACTGTAAGCGTTTTCTGTGTCTCAGTCTCTATATAATCAGTAACCAACGTCCGCCATTTTGAAACAAAAGTTTAATTGAAAAATCGGCTCCGACAACTTTGTTCGGAATTTAATAAGCTTCAATTTAAAAAAAAAATCGTCCAAATCGAACCAAAATTGAAGGCTCTAGACAATTTTGAAACACGATTTTTCGTTTTTCCCCACTGTGTGTCGCACCGGAGCTAACTATCTGTTTAAGACAAGGTTGTAATTTATTTCACTGTTTTCTATTTGTCTTTACCGTACTCACTGAAATTTTAAATGCATGATTGAGGTGGTGGGAAGCGAGTTCATGAATGACATGATTTGTCTCCCCTTGGATTTAAAATAGTTTTAATTAAACCTAACAAAACCTAACAAAAAATAAAATGTTTCAGTTTTAATACGGTAATTATAACGATTTTTGGTGTTCCGTACAAAACACTTATAAGATCACTTCGGTGAGTGTCTCTGTCTGACTGTACGTCTTCTTCGAATTTCTTCGAAATTGTTTGACACAGAAAGTTGAAATTTGGCACTAATATAAAAAATTGATAGTCTCATCAGAGCCGTATAGTTTTGAAAGTTAAATTTTGGCTTAAAGGGTTAGTTTTGAGGGGTGAAATCAGAAGTGAAAAAAAAATTACCAGGTCATCGAGTGGAGTGTCAAATAAAAGCTTATTAAAACATGAGTTCAAAAATATATATAATGTAATACTTGCGCACACTTTTCTTTGTTTTATGTTTTAAAAATTGCCAAAAATCATTATCCACTCCCTTATCTCGAAAAGTACTGATTAAAAAATTTTGAAAAAATTCTGGAATATTCTCCACAGGGTGTAGATTGAACGAAACTTATCACGAGTGCCTTACCCTTAAAAATTTATGTGGTATGAAAAAAGAAAACAAAAATCAGTCATCAGTTTTCCACAAACAAAGAACTCATTTGGGGTGTTTTGTCAAGTCGGACTTGCACTTGCCGGTTATTATTTTCTTCTAAAACAAATATGTTTATTCACTAAGTAGAAACAATACATTTCTCCACAATAGTCATGTTGCAATACAACACGCCCCTAACAGTATTTTTTTTTCATTTTTTCAAAACAACTACAAAAATTTTACACCTATCTCTTCATATATACAGAAGTTTTTATTGTCAGAATACCCTCTTAGTTTTATAATACCATTATATTGGGATACCTTTATAATTTTTATCCTCTCTACCTGCTAAGGACTTTTGTTTCCCTAACAATAATGCAAAACAGAATTTCACATTCAAATTCTACTTCTTCAACAAGGCTTAGTTCTTTTGTTGACAGATGGTAGCACAGAAGAAAATTAACTTCTTCCTTTTAAGTAGCTTCTAGCACATCGTTGTAGATGGAAGTGTTGACCAGCACAACTTTTATAAGACCTTTGTTCACCGTACATTTTTAAGCTCAAATAGAACTTCCATATCGGGTACTAATGGAGGTGCGTGTTAGTGATGGCCCAGTTAATCGATCGCTTCACGAGCTTTCGTCCAGCTTGGATCGTTTAGCGGAGTGCTATCACCGAGAATGGTTCGGTTACCGTCGGAACCACCGAAGTCTAGTCGCTCAGTGCGCTGCGATGGTAACTAGAACACCGCCGTTTCAAAATTGTACAGGTGGTTTTCAAAAATCGTTTCGTTTCGTTGTACACCTTACACGATAGGCACTGCGGTTAGGTAGTTTGCCATTTTTTTTGTTTTATTATTTCAGATTTTAACAGCAATTTTTTCAGTTACCCTTCGAAATTTAGCCTTTTTTTACTAAATGGGGAGCTGGGGTCGAAAACGCTATATGATCTGCTCGTTGCGTGTAATCATACGTAACGTAGTTTGAGCGTATGCGTTTACGAAAATGAATTTCCAAATTGCAAAAAAAAGTCCTAAATTTTGTGCTCGCATCTGCCTTTGCTTCTAACGTGTTAAGAAGATTACCTTGACGCTAAAAAAGCAACTGGCGGACGTTCAGATTAATGCATTTTCCATATTATAATTATAAATATGTCAAAAAAAACTTCTAAGTCAGGTTTGTATTGACGGAATTTTATTTATTATGGTCACGTAAACACGAAAATACAAGAGGTAGACGTATATCTTCTGCCTTTAACGTGTACAGGTGAATTTATGAATATTGGATATGGACTATTCTTTTACAAACTGTACACCTATTTTGACTTGACATTTTTGATTTGCCTGAAAAAATTTTTATGGCTTGTATACATGAAATTAGTCGGCACATATACCGAGAGTTCTTTCCAAATGTATATTTTGCAAAATATGGATCCTATAGATTATCGTAATCCACTAATCGGCGGCATATTAAAAAGGCAACACGCGCCTGTGTTTCTAACGGAGTCTCGTTGACGTTTACGCCCATTTCTTGCTTTTGAACGGTCATCCTTTTATATCGGTACCGATATATAAAAATTATATATATACATATACATGTATATATATATATATATATATATATATATATATATATATATATATATATATATATATATATATACATGTATATGTATATATATAATTTTTATATATAGGTACCGATATAAAAGGATGACCTTTCAAAAGCAAGAAATGGGAGCAAACGTCAACGAGACTCCGTTAGAAATACAGGCGCGTGTTGCCTTTTTAATGTGCCGCCGATTAGTGGATTACGATAATCTATAGGATCCATATTTTGCAAAATATACATTTGGAAAGAACTCTCGATATATGTGCCGACTAATTTCATGTATGTGTATATATATATATATATATATATATATATATATATATATATATATATATATATATATATATATAATATAATACGTTAAAATTCCGGGTTTCAATCCATTCGTCTAACAATGAATTTGCACAACCTTTCACTAAAATCTTATTTGGCGCACGAAGCTAACCGTCTTTAGCTTCGAGCGCCAGCAGCAGCAAGATCACAGTATCGAGTAGCAACAACAACAAGAGCACTTGAAAATGCCAAATGAGATTTTGGTTAAAACGTCGTGCAAATTCATCGATAGACGAACGAATTGGAAGCCGGAATTTTAATGTATTACATTCCACCATCCGTGAAAACCTCTATGGAACACATATATATATATATATATATATATATATATATATATATATATATATATATATATATATATATATATATATATATATATGTATATATCGAAAAAACGAACAAGTAGAAAGTGTTCCTTATTATTAGGCAAATAAACACTCATCAAAAACTTAGAAATGTAATTATTGAATACTGGAACAGAGACAAACTGAGTTGATATCGAATATTACGATTTTTTTATGATAAATAACCGGTCAAGTGCAAATTGAAGTTGCGCAATTAGTGTTCCGTACATTGATAGCTTTTAAAATTGAAATTTTTGTTACGAAAGTATAAAATGATAAATAACTTAATAAAACACATCTTAAATGAGTTTTCAACAAAGTTTGTTTCCGATCTTTACTGAAAACTGATGACTTTGAAATTTTTTTTTATACACCAGATAAATTATTATAGGTAATGCACTCGTGACAATTTTCATTCAATCTACACCCTGTAGAGAATATTCCGGAATTTTTTCAAAATTTCTTGATCAGTATCTTTCGATATAAGGGGGGACAACGATTTTTCGCACTTTTTAAAAATAATACAAAGAGAAGTGTGTGCAAGTGTTTATATATATTTTTGAACTCGTCTTTTTACAAGCTTTCATTTGACACTCCACTTGATGACCTGGTAAAAAAAATTGTTTTTCACTTCCGATTTCATCCCCCAAAACAAAGAGCTCAAGTAAAAATTTAACTTTCAAAACTACACAAATTTGATGAGGTCATCAATTTCTATATTAGTGACAAATTTCAAGTTTCTAGGTCAAATAGTTTCCGACTTAATAGAGACCCTACTTTTCAAAAATATGGGTTTTTTAGCTTAAAATATAGGGAATATAATAGTATTTTTTTTTGGATTTTATAAGTTGTGGTGGCAAGCATGAAAAAATTATTTAAACTTTATTGTTATTATTTTTTATAAATAAACAATTAAAAAATTCCACGATTATACTTCGCAAAAGCCAACATAAAGAGCAATAACATGCCGGAAGAACGAAGTTTATACGATAAACAGAACTGGAAATATTGCTTTTTTTTAATGTTCCGCAGATTAGTGGACTACGATAATTTATAACGTCCATATTTTGCAAATATACATTTGGAGAAAAAATCCCGATACACATGTCGACTAATTTCATGTATAAAAGCCATAAAAAAATTTTCAGGCAAATCGAAAATATGAAGACTTTTTTTCCTCAAATCCGTACGGTTTATAAAAGAATAACTGATAGAATGTATAATTACTTAATTATCAAAATTCATGAGGAAATTAATAATTACGTTATAATATTTAAAAAAATATATTATTTCTAATTATGTAATGGTATCATTATACGAGTATATATTACGCGGTAAAAGAAAAAAAAACTCCGAAAAATTCCGTTCCACGTTGTAAGTATCTATTTTGTTCTCTCGCGGTCACCACAGCTATCTCACTTTCTCTTTAATGAATCTTATGATGTTTACATTCTGTCGCTATACCCAGAGACTGAGCATTAACTTCACAAAATTGATCACTCTATAGAAAGAGACAAAGCGACTGTGCGGCCAATATCTTTTTTTTTTGTAGGCCTATAATAAACAAGGCGCAGTACCCCGAGACGGAATTCAAGACAAGAAAAGCCCCTACCCGATTTTAGTTCAAATAGAACACACATAATTTTTTCAACTGCACCGTAGCTTAGCGGCTTTCTAGAAACAGACGGCTACTGGCCGCTCAATCGCTTTGTCTCTCTCATACTTTTGCGTCTATATTTATTTCACAGCAGGATACGGAACACTCAGTCCAACCTCTACAACAATGGCACGATAACTATCCAACGAGATATTGATTCTAAATTTGGTACACATCTGACACTTGCACTAGAAAACAAACCTATAGTTTTTGAGCCTTAATGGAAGGGGGTAAAAAAAAGAGGCGGTGGTTAAATTTTATAAAGTTTGGCAATTGGGTTAATACGAGGGCTACCTTTTAAGTTTTTACAAAAACAATGAAAGAAAAAAAATTGGTACATACAGTTTTATTGTTTCTCAAAATATTCGCCTGTAAGGTTTATATACTTTTGCATGCATTCGAACCAATTCTTGAAACATTTTTTCCACTCTCAAGTTAGTACCTTAAAAACATGATTCTGGAAGGATTCAACAGCTTCTTGAGGTGATCAAAATCGCTGTCCATGCATATTTTTTCTTGATATTCGGGAACAAAAAGAAGCCGTTAGGCGATAAATCAGGTGAATACAAGCAATGAGACATTAATTCGATGTTTTTCTCCGTCAAATCACCAATTTTTTGACGTGCTGCGTGAGAGCTGGCATAGTCGTGATGAAGAATGATGCGACGTATTCGGTTGTTTTTCCTGACGTCATCGATGACTTCTGGCAAACAAATTCTTGTATATCATTCAACATTAACTATTTTTCGATCCTCTAAAGCAGTGGTTGCAACATGATCAGTATAGCCAAAGGAACAAGGGATTTTTCTTGGAAGTGCTTTGCAAACGAACCGATTCGGTTCATCTTGGAGCACCCAAATAGTTGATGATTACTTATATTGAATATATTCAAGTTTCGTCTCCTGTTACGATGTTGTATACGGATTTTGAATGTCCTCTCTCGAATTTGTTGAGCATTTCCTTGCACCAACTGACACGAGCCTGTTCTTGCGTTTCAGTCAAATTATGCGGAATTCATCGGAAACAGATTTTTTCACACCCAAATGTTCATGCAAAATCGAATCTACTGCGGTCTTTGATATGCCTAAGGATGCCTCGATCTCACGGTAAGTCAAATGCCGATCCTCTTCAATTATGTTGCGCACAGCATCGATCTTTTATGGAACAACAAACGATTTTGCTTGACCTTCACAAAATTCATCGCTGACGGAAGCACGAACATGATGAAATTCTGCAAATCAATTGTAACCAGTCTTGTCTGATGGTGATTCACTACCAAAAGTTAAACGAAGCGATTCGAGGCATTATTGTTGAATTAGGCCTTTACTAAAATCGTAAATAATCATCCAACAAAAACCTTCATGTGAAATTTCACGTGTGTGTTAACAAAACTACTCGACCACTTTCGGAGCTGCCACTGTTTTAACAATAACAAACGTCAAATTTTACAATAGTAATGTCACATCTCAATAGCGCCATCTATTGGTCGTTTGTAAAATCTTAAAAGGCGTAAAGAATAAATTTGAAGCATAATTATTA
Organism: Pachyrhynchus sulphureomaculatus; assembly: GCA_019049505.1. NCBI lineage: Eukaryota > Metazoa > Arthropoda > Insecta > Coleoptera > Curculionidae > Pachyrhynchus > Pachyrhynchus sulphureomaculatus. Next base: position 169,151,458 of record CM032454.1, on the reverse strand, counting down.
ATAGTCAAATATACAGGAGGTGTAAGGCGGTGGTGTAGCCAAATGCAGGCTATGAAAGACATATGCCCTCATCTCTATAGATTAGAAATGAGGTTCTGCTTTGGGAAAAATCTCTTCTCTCCAAGGTCACCGATTTTTAAAGTTCCACTATATGAAAGGGCTCTTCGATTTTGAGTTTATTGTGTTAGAAAGGATCTAAGTTTTCAGAGTACCGGCCCAAGGTTTTTCATTAAGTGATTCAGCCCTGGTTGTTGATTTTTGTCCATTGACACCTTCTTTATAAGCTCTCCTCGCTTTTACTATTTTCTTTTGCTCCCTCTATATTCGTCTGCCCCCCACCCCTTGCCGCTAATTACAGGGAATGCTTCGAATAGTCACAAAACACTTTTGATATTGAGAAATTATGTTATTTACCCTTTAACCACCCTTAACAAAGGGCGACAATGACCTGGACATTAGTGTTCATTTAGCGAAAGATTAGCATATTTTTTCGTCAGTGCGGATTATATGTAGAGTAGTTTATATCCAAAAGAAATAAAAGTAAATATTTAAAAAGAAAAACTGGCCAAGTGCAAGTCGGACTTGTGCTTGTTACGGAGGTATAAAATAATCAATGACTTCACACCCCAAATGAGTTTTCAACAAAGTTTTTTTTCCAATCTTTACTAAAAACTGTGTTTTATATATCTATATATATATATATATATATATATATATATATATATATATATATATATATATATATAAATAATATATATATATATATATATATATATATATATATATATATATATATATATACACCAGATAAATTATTAAAGATAATGCACTCGTCATAATTTTTGTTCCATCTACACCCTGTGGGGAATATTCCAGAATTTTTTCAAAATTTGTTCACCAGTACTTTTCGAGATAAGGGAAGGGACATCGATTTTTCGCATTTTTTTTTTTTTAAATAATATAAAGAAAAGTGTGCGTAAGTTATTATATAAGTATATTTTTGAACTTTTATTTTTACAAACTTTCATTTGACACTCCACTCGATGACCTGGTAATTTGTTTTTCACTTCCTATTTCACCCCCCAAAAATAACCTCGTAAGTCAAAATTTAACTTTCTCTCTGATAAGGCCATCAATTCTTATATTAGTACCAAATTGCAACTTTTTATGTCAAATAGTTTCGGAGAAAATCGAGTGTGACCGACAGACAGACAGAGAGTTTGGTATAAGTTTTCGATTATTCCAATGTTCAGCTACTGCTGTTGAAGCATACTATTAACAACAAAGCAGACAAAAACAATGATACCAGACAAGGCTTAACGTGTTCCAAATGCGTTTCTAAATCTCATCTGGATTGATCGGCAGATTGACCTCGCATTTGTTCTGATTCTGCAACGGATGATGCGTAAAAAGACTTTTAAGAGGTGACTTATCAAACTGATTAGATCGTAATCACTACACGTTTTGGTAATTTACCACTTAGAAATCGTGGTTTCTCGGATTAGACCGCGTCAATATGGAATAAAATAGTTTATCGCACAGCCTTAGTAATTAAGTAAATTAAATTCCATTTTAGTAAAATTGGATATTGTTTTTGTAGGTACAAAAAAGAACTTGAAAGTACATCAGAAGAACTAAAAAGAGCCAAGAAGGAAAAATACGGTCTTGAAGATGAAAGAGACCAATTAAAGCAAACGATATCCGATTTAGAAAATGAAAAATTGAAGCTTAAGAAAGACATGATCGAAGAACTCGCCGATGCAAATCGAGTAAAAAAAAGAGTTTCTGCCGATACTGAAATTGCGCTTCAGCATATTTCAGAAGCATATGAAAATAAAAGAAAAGAAGTGGCGAAGTATCAGAAGCAACTAGACGAAGCTAATGCTATTATAAGGGCATTTAGGGAGCAGTTTGAAAAGGTTAAATAAGTACAATATTTTTGTATAAATGTATTACTCTATTTTCTTGTTGTCTGGTTAATTTTTATGTCAATTTCTAATAGCAAATAATGTGTAAAAGTAATATTGCGTATATTTAATTGAAGGGAAAAATTAAAACGTAAGGAAGTTATGGTTTTTAAATCCGTATTCATTTTTAATATATAATAACAGGACTCTGGACCTACTGGTTGAAAAGAATGCGTCTTGGTTTTCTCTGTGTTCTATTCGGGGAAATAGCTAACAGATTTACAAAAATTTAAAAGGGGTAATTCATTAAAACAAAGAAGATGGATGGGCTACTAAACATGTTTCCTACCGACAGCGGCGTGAAAACTCTGATAGCATAAACCACATATATTTTTGCAATATATTGCCACAGGTAATTGGCCTTTCAATCCAAAAAAAAGGGCCAAGTGCAGGTCGGACTTGCGCAATTAGTATTTCGTACGTTGATTGCTTTTAAAATAAAAATTTTTGTTACGGAGGTATAAATGAGTTCACAAAACACCCCCAAGTGAATTTCCAACAAAGTTTGTTTCTGATCTTGGTTAAAAACTGATGATCTTGAAATTCTGTTTTTTTTATATACCAGATAAATTATTAAAGGTAATGCATTCGTGATAAGTTTCATTCTATCTACACCCCGCGGAGAATATTCGAAAATTTTTTCAAAATTTTTGGATCACTACTTTTTAAGATGAGGGGGGACAGTGATTTTTTTTCGCAATTTTTTTAAAAATAACACAAAGAAAAGTGTATGCAAGTATTACATTATATATATTCAAACTTTTATTTGAGACCCCATTTCGATGAGCCGGTGGAAAAAAATTAAGTCAAAATTTAACTTTCAAAACTACATGGCTCAATTCCTATATTAGTGCCAAATTTCAACTTTCTATGTCAAATACTTTCGGAGATAATCGGGTGTGACAGACGGACAGACAGACACCGAAGTGATCTTATAAGTGTTCGGTACGGAACACTAATTACCCCGGTATGTTATGCTACGCAGTACAGCAAATATTGCGGAATAATGCAAGAATCTAGTTTCTTCCTCGATTTGTTTTCGCCACATGGAATCTAAAACCTATGCATTATGGTCCATATCATCACATAAACAATTTTATAAGAAAATTTTATACAATAATCTAGAGTTATATCCTCGGGATAAGTAGAAAATATAAGTTTTTAAAATTTTAACACAGTATTTCATTTTTATCGATTTAATCATAAAAGAAAACGAATTTTTTGGCCCTATAGCGTCCAGTCTCGTAACTGTAGTTGGTTTACTGTTGCTTCAGTCAATTTAATTTTTTAATTATCAAATTTGTTAGTTATACAGCCTTTGTGTGTCACAATCTTATTGACAAAATGGCGACACCAATTACTACGTGAAACGAACACAACTATTTTCGGGCGGATGAAACGCTCTGTAATTAATAGTTTTAATTTTAATTTGGATGTTCATCTAAATGAATTATTCAAACTGACAAATGTAAATTAAGTTTCACTTTCAATTCACTTGAAGTGTACATCAAAACGGAATGGTGAAAGAAATAGACTCCTTTCCTATTTTTGTTGAAAACAACGTTCATCAAGCGGACGATTCATCGACAGTGAAAATGTAGTGTAAATACGTCCGAACCAACTTCAACTCATCACATCAGTGTTTTTCGCCCGGCGCTGCAGTATCGTGTTTTGTTTAAGGATGAACACCACTGTAGAGGACAAAAAAAGGTGAACTTTAAGAATTTTTTTATGAAGAACTATACAAGATATCGATTTGCGATTAAAAAATTTTTATTATACAAATATCAATGAACATACATGATTTTTTTCAGAATTTTTTATACAAAATGGCGGCTGAAGCCCTCGGTAAAGAAAAAAACCCCCTTTTTTGCACTACCGGAAAGATTTCTCATAAAGAGATGAACCTAGAATGAAAAAACAAAAATATTCTTGTTTCATAAGTGAAAATGTAGGGACTGACATAGGGAAATGAAAAAATATTGATTTTTGTTAATTTGGCAGACAAATGAATAAAACAAAAAAAAATGACGAAAAATTTTGCACTAAATTATTAATAAAAAAAATTGCATTAAACGTAAAATCCGTACACCATTCCCTGAGTTATGACCTCTTAAAGCTGTGTACAAAATTTTTAGTCGGTTGATTGAAAACCCATTGAGTTTCCGGTAAGGTGAAAAAACGAGGTCTCAGTAGGTACCCTTGTCGCACGCAGCAGGCAGTCCGGTTCTACGTCGAAACAAACGTGTTACCGATTTTTTCCTGCTATAAAACTTTTTTCCCACATTCTAGACAACACAAAGAATTATTTAAGCCAAGAAAAAAATCGATTTTTTGAAAATTTTATAGTGGTGTTCACCCTTGATGTTAAAAATTTAAGATTTCATTTTTATAGATTATAAAACAGTTTGTTTTTTAAAAAAATAATTTGTATAATTTATTAATAAAATGTCGATAATCATATGCTACCTTTTTTGGTAGGAGGCATGTTTGTGGAATCAGAAAATGAGTTCTTCTCGAAGTGACATATCCGATACGGACGCAGATGACCCTTTCGCCTTTGCCTGAAGTTGATGCCTTTTTAAGTGTTCCACAGACAAAAGGGATCTACAGAGTAATGTCGATTCCGAACGGCCAAAGTGAGAGGACTTTACTAAGCATTATACAAATCAGAAGTTACCGGATTAAAAAGTTCAAAAAAAAAGCGGAGCAAGTGCAGATGACGTTTATGAACCCACGTTATTCTGGTTCAAGGAAGCTGAAGCATTTTTACGAAATGTCTGCATTCCAAAATCAAGCTCTTTAAATTTCTATTTTCTGCAATTGTCTATTCACTGACAGTGAAGACACGCGTTCATCGGATGAAAATATGATTCAGTTCATCTTAGAACACCCAAACAGTTGATTGTTGCTTAGTTTCCGGCTCGAATATAACCAAGTTTCGTCTCCTGATGTGGTATATGGATTTTGCAGGTCCTCGGTCGAATTTTTTGAGCATCTCCTTACTTCAATTTTCTTACACCAATTGACAAGCGACTGTTTTTGAGTTGCGGTCAAATTATGTGGAATCTATCTTTTTCACTGCTAACTATTCCTGCAAAATCGAATGTACTGCAGTTCTCGATATGCCTAAGGATGCCTTTATCACAAGGTAAGTCACATGCACGAAATTCATAGCTGACGGAAGTACGACCATGACGAAATTCTGTAAACCAATTGTAAACAATCTTTTCTGATGGTGATTCATTACCAAAAGTTGAACGAAGCGATGCGAGGCATTGTTGTTGAGTTAGGCGTTTACTAAAATCGTAAAATATCATCCAACGAAAACCTTCACGAGAAATTTCCAAGTGTTCACAAAACTGTTTTTTCAAACGTTCACCGTAAATAAACTACTCGGCCAATTTCTGAGCTGCCACTGTTTTAACAATAACAAATGTCAAATTTTACAACAATGGTAATGTCACATCTCAATAGCGCCATCTAGTGGTCGTTTGTAAAAAACTGAAAGGCGGCCCTCGTATGATGTCTTTTTAGTGTTTAGTGAATACTTATAAGATCACTTCGGTATTTGTCACCCGATTTTCTCCGAAACTATTTGTCATAGAAAGTTGAAATTTGGTACTAAGGTAGGAATTAACGGCCTCATCAGAGCCGTGTAGTTCTGAAAGTTAAATTTTGACTTAAGGGGTTTGTTTTGGAGGGTGAAATCGGAAGTGAAAAAAAAAAATTACTAGGTCATCGAGTGTGGTGTGAAAACAGGAGTAAAATATATATATATATATATATATATATATATATATATATATATATATATATATATATATATATATATATATATATGTAATGTAATAGTTGCGCACACTTTTCTTTGTATGATTTTTAAAAAAATCGCGAAAAATCGCTGTCACCCCCCCGTTATCTCGAAAAGTACTGATCCAAAAATTTTGAAAAAATTCTGGAATATTCTCCACCGGGTGTACATTGAACGAAAATTATCACGAGTGCATTACCTTTAATAATTTATCTAGTACATAAAAAAATAAAAATTTCAAGGTTATCAGTTTTCAGTAAAGATTGGAAACAAACCTTGTTGAAAACTCATTTGGGGTGTGCTGTGTGAAGTCACTGATCATTTTATACCTCCGTAACAAATTTTTTTATCTTAAAAGCAATCAACGTACGGAACACTTATTGCGCAAGTTCAACTTGCACTTGACCGGTTATTTTTAACATTTTTAGGTATAGAGGTATCTTTATTTTTTAAACACATTTCTTGTTTTTAAATATACATAAAGTCTATTATTTTTAGTTCTGTTACAAATAAAGCATGATGCGGCATGGCTACTTTCCGAAAAATCATTCAAAAATATGTCAATACCGCTCCACACTATATCAAAAATAAATAAATAATTAAGTAATACAAAATTATATTTAAACTAAATCCTGTGCTTTTTTGCTATAATTAACGACATTCACAATATTTCTTTCCTCCCATATACAAAATTTTATTAGGAGTATTAGTCATAACAGCCATATTCTGAACCTCCTGTCCTGTTGATTCACCCCAAATTTCAACTTGGAAATGGAGTCCTTGTGAGTTTTTGGATACCATTTCGATACTGACTCTTCCTTCGCCGACTCCTCCTGAGGTTATTCTAGCTTCGGCTGCTTTGTCAGTTCTGGGCATACGATTGCTAACTTTTAAACAAGTTATGTAGAACATGTCTCTTCCCATCCAAGTGTACTAAAATTTAAAAAAAAAAAATGGGTCCACTCATTGTTTTGCACTAAATGTAAATTTAATTTCAAAATATTTATGGTAACAAACCTTATTTTTTTTATTTATCCTAAAATTATTTATTAAAAATAATGCAGTCTAAATGCCAAACGTTACGTTTTCGGCACTTTTCTAAGCGCGCATTGCCCGTATTGATCACTAGTTAGAATCTACCTAAATATACCTTTTTGTCAAATTCGACTTGAAATGATTAGTTATTTGATATTTTCTGAACAGAGCCTACTATATACTGAATTGCCTAAGATAATGATATTATTATTATTTATTTATAATTAGAGGGGATCATTTCCATCTGGAGTACAATTCATAGTGCGGTGGAAAGTTTTAATACCCGAATCTTTTCTGTCTCTTTTTTCATTTTGTGGCTTCAGTCACTAAAAGAAATTCCAAAGTTTCTTAAGAGAGCGACATTCTGTTTGTTTTAAATGCCTGACTGAGACGTGAAGGTAATGAGTCCGAGGTGAGTAATAATTTATTTATCACATCCATATTGCACGACATCTGGCAGGTCTTAAGATTAGATCACAATCAAATTTTTAACTGCTACAAAAAATGGTAGATTTCTTGAAAGGGTTGAAGGTGAAGACCATTTTTGCTTCACTATTAGTTACACACATAAATGAAGCACTAATCAAAAAATATAGACAGGAGAGTGAAGAAACTTGTTAGATATTAAGTAAATCTCAAGCAGGGTGACTAAGAACATAAAGATGCTATGAAAATGTGGAGTAGGTTCGAGTGGGGCAACACACACTTCAAACAGCTTTGCCAGTCGGTCGAAAAATTTTCTGTAGTTAATTGATCCCCAGAAGAAGTGATTAAAGTTGGCCTGATTTGGCCCTGGTGAGAGGTGGTGAGAGGATATCTCAAAACTAAAATCTACAGAAAAAATGCGCACTGGATCAATTCAATTGAAATATCCCTCTAAAACGGCACTATATGCCACGTATGGATCATTAATTTTATCGGTTGCTTAGAAGTGTGCCTGAAATATAACAGTTTACAAGTTAACAAGAAAGAAGAAATATGTTTTTAAGGGTTGTATTTTAATACACAAGTCAGTTTTTTTTTTAATTTATCATGTGCTTTTACTTTACTGATTTAAAATTTTAAAATCTAAAATGAGCTTTTAAAGCTCAGCCTAAAATATAACCCTATTCACTAGATGTAAAAAAGTGTTATTTGGAGTAAGCAAGTTAAAATGCTTGTTGGAACTAGTCAGAACCAATCAAATCGAAGAAAACCAGTTTTCTGTTTGAATTCCGCTAATCGCATTGCTTTTAACTGATTTCAAGCTGCGGCATAAAAAAACTTGATAAAAAATGTAAAATAAAATTGGAAAAAATACTTACAGTTGTCTTCTTAACAGTAAATGGAGTGGCATCCTTGGAGACATCTTCATCTACCAACTTAGTACCTCTACACTGACCTTCATTAATACTATAACTGTATCCAGACCATTCTAAAGGGTCATAATTATTTCCATAGCTATTTCTATTATTGTATGTAGTGTATCTAGACACTTCACCAAAACAGCATACGATAATACTGAAGAAAGCCAGAATTTCTACGGTGTACTTCATTTTTGACGAAGAAAAAAAATATGTCAGTAGGACGCAACTTATCTTCAATAGGATTGTCTTTATAATGGTAAATTGAATATGTAATAATAATAATCTTGTTTATGACATTGAAAATTATGTTTATAACATATAACTTTTAACCCTTTATCAAAAAGAACGCCTACTTTGATAAAATTTTATTTTCTAGTAATATTTTTGGTGTTTATGTATACCCATAAAAACTCCGAGAAAACGTAGATTTATAAATATTATATTTTATAAACAGTTGACCAGAAACATTTCAATGAACTGAAGTAAGAAATTTTCCACAGTGATGGATCACAAGCTTTATGGAGGACAAATGAAAATCTGGAATGTACTTAGGACGACAACGAAGGAGTCAACGAAGAAGTACAAGTAAAATCACCTAACAAATGGAAAACCCACATGAACAATCTATTTAGTAGCCAGCAAGAAGAGACTAACGAGGACCAGGTGGAACCCGATGGCGAAGAAGAGCTGTTAGATGAAGAACAGAATATATCTCAAGAGGAAGTACAAGAGGCACTGAAAAAACTAAAGCAGAGAAAAGCTCTTGGGCCTGATGACATCACCAACGAAATGCTCAAGTACGGAGGTATTAGAATAGAAAAAGTCTTGACAATTCCTGAAGATTGTAGGAACAGTATTACGATCCCAATATTCAGAACAGGAAATAAAAACGACCACGACAATTATAGAATCATTACCCTGCTAAATAGCACTAGTCAATTACTAACCAAAATTATGTCTGCACGAATAACAAAAAAAAAAGATTAAAATAAGCGAGGAATAACAAGGATTTAAAGAAAATAGATCGACAGTGAATACTATGTTTACAATCCTACAATTGATTGAAAAATCGTTAAAATTCAATAAGCCTCTATTTCTGTGCTTAGTTGATCTAAAAAAAAAGCATTCGATAGGGTATATAATCCAATACTTTTTAGTTTAATAATGGACAAAATAATAAACAGTGCCAACGAGGTCGATAGCGGATATAAAATAGGATACAAAACTCTAAAAATATTGTGCTTTGCTGATGAAGAAATATTAACAGCACAAAATTTAGATGGCTTACAGCGACCATCGTTTCTAAACCGCAGCAGAAACTTGCATGAGAATATCAGTGGAAAAAACAGAATCAATGGTTATAGATAAAGACCCCAGTAGATGTAAATTAGCCGCCTACAACAAAACAACTGCACATACCTGGGAGTACAGTTATCGAGCTTAAAAAATGTATATCTAGAAGTACTGAATCAGGCAAATAAAGCATCGAGTATATCTAGTTGTTTGAGAGACTTAATATGGAAAAAATGCCTATATGTTTACAGAAAGCAAAGTGCGAATGTATAGGACCATGGTAAGACCGGTTCTAACGTACATAGCAGAAACAAGGGCAGAAATATCTAAAACAAAAAGCATCATGAGAGCTACAGAAATGAAGACACTGCGCCCTATCAAAGGAGTAACCCTGAGAGACCAGGTACGAACCACAACTATATGAGAAGAACTGAAGATTCAAGACATCGTCGGTTTCGCCAAATCAAGACGGCGATACTGGAGAGATCACCAAAAAGATGGCACGAGAACTAGACATCTACGTCACAAGAGGCTTAAAAACAGAGGCACCAAGATCTTGTCTTATAGGAAGAAGAGGGAAGAAGAAGAAGAAGAAGAAGAAGAAGAAGAAGAAAAAGAAGAAGAAGGAGAAGGAAACTTTTTAAAACTATTTGTTTGTGAACTTACGCATGTACACCTTTAATTACTCCTTTAAACTGTCGGGAAATTTTCATGTTTAGCAGCTAGCAAGTAAACAAGAACGATCCCGTTTCCCCATTCCTAAATGATTTTCCTAACTATCCTAACTACTATGGTCGTCTTTGACCTCGCTATGAATGTCAGGACAAGACTTCATATTTCAATCTTCTCAGCGTCTCCCAAGCGCACATAAATTGGAGCGGCATCTTTTCATCCACCAGATAGCCCGGAAAAATCGAATCTTCTTTAAATATCCTGTCAACCAACACTGTCCTATGAACGACACGTTCGTTTTATTTCAGCAGCTCATTAAGGGCCTTTTCGAATGAGTTCATCTTGGGATTAACAACTGCTTTGAATGTCGCTGGTCTATTCGAGCATAATTGTTACCTTCTCCATTGTAGGTTCCATCAAAATGGGAAAGATTTCTAGCTGAAAAACTGTAGTATACTTTATAATGGGAAGCTACAGTTTTTAAAATATTCCTTTACTGAAGCACACCAAATCGTTTGAAGCGAGGATAATTACCTACTTATGCCATTGTTCCTGGCTTCTGTTGATATTCTATTGTCATCGCACCAAAACTCGTGTGTCCTAAATCGCCGTTTGTTTCCAAGATTCGGCATTCCGGATTCGTAGGTCGCCATTGTCTCCTTTTTTAACCAAACTGGGAGACTATGTAGCCCAAGCAATGCGTTCATACCAGCTATTGACGTAGACCTTGTTGCTCTTGTAATGCCTTTGAATTCTTCTCAGTATAGTTCGAACCGGAATCATCTCCATTCCACACCACGAAATCACTGAGCCATAAGTGATTTTTGGCTCGATTACCGCCGCATATGAACAATGAAAAAGTTGGGGATTTGGTATTTACAAAAAAAACTCAAGTCTTCAATGTTCCTAAGAATCGAAATTTCTAGCGAATTTTGGATCCCTAATAAAATGGGGTGGACAGAATTTAGAAAAATATTTGTTATAGTTAGTAGAACTTGATGATTCCAAGATCAGTGGCGTGGCCAGGTTCAAGGGGTACGGCATATGATTAAAAAAGGCGTTTTTAAGGAAAAAAAGGGAACGTTCAAGGCAGAGGAGCGGGACGTCAATTGATAAACAAGAGCACGTTAAATCCTTTAATGAAAAAAATACCCTTCTCACAAAAAAAAAGATAGTGTCTAGATTTTTGTTGCGTTTAATTCTACTGGGCCACTCCGGGACAAAATTTCTTTCAGGGTTTTGTTAAGTTTTAAAGCCTCCATCTGTCAACAAATATGCGCACGCCAATTGATCACGTACAATTCGATGCATAGCAATTTGGCGCTGAGACAATTTAGGGTTAGTCGGTTCATTGCTAGGATAATTTAGAGCAGGGAAATTTAATTATTTGTTTTTCCTGTTACATCTGTTAATTCAGCTGACTTCTGGTTAGTTCGTGATAATTCTGAATTGAACTTGTAATCTCAAATTACTGATTTATATTTTTTACTAAATTTGCCCCGATATAATAAAGTCATAGATAAACAAAAATAAAACATTATACTATCATTCAAGATGCGTAAAATGTGTTAAGGAATAATATGTTTTCTGTTTCGTATTATTTATTTTCCTCAAAATAAATTAGCAAAACATATTAACCCATCTAACCTATTGGGGTCTAGGTCACTTATCTACTCGACTTTGAAAAGACTCCCAATAAGCCAAAATGTAATAAACTTAGATCTTAATGCTCGCATCATTGCAGGAATAAAACGAGAATTTAATAAAAACATTGGAAACTTATTTAATATAAATTTATTATTCAGATATTTATGGTTTTCTGCCTTATAATTACCCAAAAAGTGTTTAACGATTTTTACGGAACACTTCCTACAGTTTTCTAGAAAGGGTTTTAATCTTACTCAAAGAAGTTATCCTTTAAAAGTCAAAAGATAAAAACGTGGAACAAAACATCGCCGTAAAACGGTGCTGGCTGCCTACCGCCAGCAAGTTAAAGTGGGTTGAGTTTCTCAGAGATGTCGCATTTTTGATTCACGTGGCGCACATTGCGCTATTCTTGTTCACTCGACAAAGTTTTAATAAAAACATGGTTAACATAGGATGCTACAAAACTGAAATGGCTAAATTTTAACGCGGACAGGAAAAGCATGGCGAAAGATGGACAAAGATTTCAGCGATCACTTTTGATTTTTGTGGGTTTGGAGATTCACTGAATCTTCAAACACAAAACTTTCCTTACTTGTATTATAAGTGACTAGAGAGGATTTTAATTTCACTCAAAGATGTTATCCTTTAAAAGTCAAAAACGTGAAACAAAACATCGCTGCAAAACGAAGGTGGCTGCCTACTGCCAGCAAGTTAAAATGGGTCGAGTTTCTCAGAGATGTCGCGAAAGTTGAAGTTGTATTATATGTGACAAAAATAGGGATGCATTTGTGCGGAGTTTCTGAAAGCTCGACGAAGCATATTTCAACGATCCCGCTGTACATAGCCAGCTTCTTTTGCGGTGACGTTTTATTTCACGAGTTTGTCTTTCTGTAGCGCCAGCTATATTTTCTGTGACTTTGTTCACAAGTTGGATCTCACTTTGTTTCCTCATCTTGACTACGGTTGAAAAGTGGAATTTTAGTATTCTACCAGAAACAAATGCAATAATATTCCATGTAGAAATCTACACAATACAAGCTTCACGAGAATATTAGACGGAACTACCGCAACTAAAAACTATATATTCTCTCATAAGCTGTTCTAAAGGCCTGCTTTGATGCCTATCAAGCTAATCACGATGGAGTGCAAAAAGTGATGTGTGTTAGAACTATCCTCCGGGAACAACAGGGTTGAACTACTGTGGGTTCCAGGTCATTAGGGGGTAATGGAAAAGTGGACAAATTAGTATTTGAAGCTAGAAAACTAAATAGGGTTCAAGAACCATCATTTGGTATACCAAAACAGATTGTAAGCACGACAATAAACAGATGGCCATATCAGCAAAATCTAGATAGTTAGCTCTCCACATCTGCCGAAGACATGCGGGGGACGTAGCTGTCGGCCCCTCAAAGAAACTAACACGTAACGTCCTTTGTTTAAAAAGGACCCAGACCAAACTAATGATGGGACTGATCACGGCCACTGTCTCTTAAAGAAACATTTATACAAAATGGGCTAGCAGGCTATGTGGTGAAGAGGCAGATACTTGTATGCATATTTCCCCCGGACACCGGGCACCCTCCTCCGGGAGTAAGTAGCCTTGCTGTGGCCTCCAGGCTCTCCGCAGTCGACCCTTCTTTCCTAGGATACTCGTGGGAACACTATGTTGAATAATAATTATTATAATAGTGATAATGGCAGGGTGTAGCGGAGGCGGACCCCTGACGTACAAACAGCCACAGCACCACCACAGCAACAACAACCACATACGATCCAAACAACCGCCTCAGCCGAAACTATCCCCAATAGTTTTACCAGATCCGACATTGTAGGTGATGGAAATTGCCTTTTCCGTGTAGTTAGCTTACACTTGGCCACTAAAACCACCATGAAAAACTCCGAGAAGTTGCTCTAAGATATATACAACAGAACTGGTAGGAACTTCACACATTTTCATTAATTGAAGACGCCGCACAGTGTGTCGCGTAGAACATGCTAGGTGGACAAAATTCATGTTATGATTTCCAGGAAATCTTATTTGCAAAACGTAAACAACACCACCAAACCCCGAATTCCGAGAAAAGGTTGTTTATCAAATTTGCAAGTGGCGAGTCATAAGCGTCAGAAGTCAGGTAATGAGTTTAATGCAGCTCTTTCAATCAATCAGTTGCAATTTAGCGACACTTTCGTGCACATCTTATAGTGACATATTGTAATATTGTGAAAGTTTTTGTGATGAATATTAATACTGAGGGTAAGTACTATTTTTTAATGTATTTTTTTAATGAGAATCTATTAATTTGAATTTTTAGTATTTTTTTAAATAGCCTATATATTTGAGCGTGTTTTTTTTTTTTAAAAAAAAAAACTTTGAAAGTTCGGAATATACAGACATTCACCTCTATCCGGGCTAGTTTTTAGATATTACACAGAAATAACTTTATTCTTCGTAAAAATACACATATTGTTTAACACACTTCAGTACAACATGTTTTTTTTTTTTTCTTTTTTTCCAGAACACGTTTACTCTATTTCAAGGGTAGCCTTTTTTGAGGAGTGGTTGAAACACACGAAGAGAATGAAAAAAACTCGCGTATATATGACTTTCTTTCTTCAAAATTTCACTTTGGTGACATTACTGAAAGCAGCCAAAAAGAAATAAAGTTGAAGATTGTCTAATAAGTTTGGTGCCAAATGGTTGGTTTCAGGAAAGTCGAAGGAGCGTTTTTTAATTAAAAATAAGAATTGGTTGGATGAAGCAGACATACAGTTTACTGCGAGTTCTTTTGCGCCACAACCTTCAACATCAAGTGAGAATGTGACTCCTGCAGGAAGACCTCGCAAAGATTTCGAGGAATCGTCGTTTAAGACGAAGAAACGTCGCGTCGTGGATCTCGTAGAATCCCGAAGTGTCAGTGAATTGGTGACTGCTGCCGAAATTGCTGTGCGTTCAGCAGGGCAAAGGAAAATTGCCAATGTGATTAGAGACATTAGTGAGAGCCCAGATAATTTTATTAAGTCTAAAAAATACCAGTTCCGTTAATCCCAGGCAATTAAGTAGTGACGAAGCCTTAGCTTACTATATAGATTCTAAGTCAACAACGCATTCTTACAAACAAACTAGGAAGTGGTCCATGAAGGCGGGGCATAATGTGTTTCCGTCATATTTTAGTTTAAAAAAGTCCAAACAGGCCTGTTACCCTGCAGAAGAGCACATTGCTATAACAGAAAGTCGTGCTGAAATAAATTTGCAAGCCTTATTAAACAAAACAGTGGAACGTCTAGTATTAGCACAGAATGAAGTTATCAGCAGTGTGCTCCCAACAAGTTCATCGTTTACACTTGTTAGTAAATGGGGATGTGATGGAAGTTCTGGGCACAGCACATACAAATAGAGATTTGAGAACACTGAATATACGGACGAGTTTCTTTTCGCATTTTCTTTAGTTCTCCTTAAGTTATATGATGGGTCCAAAATTATTTGGCAAAATCCTCGGCCTTCATCAACTTTGTATTGTCGCCCAATCAAATTTATATTTGCCAAAGAAACGAACGACTTCACGTTAGTGGAGACAAATAGATTGTGGGAAGAAGTTAACGCTCTTCTTCCAACACTTATCAACTTTGGTGATTCTCAAATCTCTGTAAAACACGAACTTTTGCTGACAATGACAGACGGAAAGGTGCGTAACGCCTTAACGGAAACTAGTTCATCCCAAAAGTGTTTCATCTGTGGCGCCACCCCCAAGACGATGAACGATGACCCCGCGATATTTAACAGCAATCAAGAACATTTTGGCTTTGGTTTATCTACACTTCATGCTTGGATTCGTTGCTTCGAATGTCTTTTACATATCAGTTACAAGTTGAATATTAAGAAATGGCAGGCTAGAAGCAACGAAGACAAAGCAGATATCAAGGTTCGTTTCGAGGAAATCAAACTGAAATTTAAGAACGAGATGGGACTCATTGTAGATAAACCAAAGCCAGGATTTGGTTCCTCAAATGATGGAAATACAGCCCGTCGCTTTTTTAAGAATGCTGAGATGAGTGCTCAGATCACAGGGTTGGATGTTACAATTATAAAAAAGTTTGATGTTATTTTGAGAACATTGTCTTCTGGATTCGAGATAAACTTAGGTGAATTCAAAAAATTTTGTCTTGAAACCAGGAAAACATTATCTTAGTCTCTATTCGTGGTACTGTATGCCTGCTACTGTGCATAAAGTATTAATTCACAGCACAGAAGTCATCAAAGCGGCCTTGCTTCCAATTGGACAGCTTTCCGAAGAGGCTCAAGAAGCACGGAACAAAGATTGCCGCAGATTTAGGGAGTACAACACCCGCAAGTGCTCGCGTGTTGCCACGAATAGAGACTTACTGTGCATCTTAATTATAACATCTGATCCTTTGATCAATAGCCTTCGGGAGATTCCCAAAAAAAAAAGCCGGAAAAAAAATATGTACAGATGTATTAAAGTTAATTGTAAGCCCTAGCATAGAAGAGTCAAGATTGGAATCGTCATCATATTGTCGCACAATGCCACAAAATGATGACGATTATACAGTAAACGACTCATCAGAAGACTCGGATGATGATTATTAGGTTCAGCTACTATTTTTAGTTATGTAGTGCTTGTACTAAGCATGTAAACCTTGACTTGTAAATTTTTCTTTATCAATAAATGAGTATTTTTATTTTACATATAATTACAGTCAGTGTCATTATGCTAAATTTATTACAGAGCATTTATAACATTTATTTTAAAATTAAACAAAAACAATTTTTGACTGGAATTTTCAAAAACAATTTTTTTTTGAACCGAACAGCAAGAAATATGTACCTTAAAAAAATCAAAAACATTTTAAAATACCAACTACTTATGTATGTATAATGCACAAGTTACCTACCTGAAAGGCAGGTATTATTTGAGTTTATCCTTTTTGTGTCAATAAAACTAAGTAATATGGATTAATTGTTTTATTTTTAATTGACAAATGCAATAAATGATTTTTCATCTGGTTATTATTAAAAATAATAATACAGTGTCTTTCATTTAGTTGCACATTCAAGTTTGTAGAAAAATTCGTGCACATACGCAGAATATTTTGTTTTTGTTATACAATGTTTTGTGCAGCTGGACAAAAAATACAGGTAAGCGAAATGCAGCTAAATGAAAGACACTGTATTATAATTTTTAATTCTAATAACCATACAAAATACCCTTGCCCTTTAGTTCCGTTATCTACCTGCTAAGCTGATGCAATCCTACCGCGATATTCAAGGGTGGCTGTATTACACAAATTTTATCGATATTGAGTACCTGCGGTAAATTGTGAATAAAACCCACATTTATTAACCGATTTTCATGATTAATACCTTATTTTATTTTCCAGATACACAGCTGTCAGAAAAATGTATAATATTTTGTTTTCTTTTGTTATTGCGCTTTTTTACCGAAAAAAATAATGAATTTTATACGAAAATTTTTTTTTTCTCTCCATTAATTTCTAAATAACTCCAAAACGATAAAAGATAGAATAAAATAATATTCAATCCACTTTAATAAAATCTTGTTACGCTTTTTTTAATGTTTTATTTATAAAAATCTGACAAGTTGTTCCCGAGTTATCGTTAAATATGTCTGCGTAGCTGACTAATTTAGGGGAAAAAATTAGCCACGCCCATAAAAAAAACCAACGCGATGATTTTTTTCTTAAAATAACTTAATATGTCTAGAATATACATAAACAATTGAAATAAGTGAAAAAATAATTTTGTCCAGCTAACTTGTACTAGTCGACACACTGTGCGCCGATATGAAAGACTTCGATAACTACTATAATTATATGAGAAAAAATGGCACCTATGGAACGAACCTAGAGATACTTGCCCTCTCGAAAACCCAAAATAGCAACTTTCATATCTTCTCAAAATAACGAAGAACCAGAGATACAAAAATAACGTTTAGGGATAGACCAACAATAATAGGCACAGGAAAACACACCGAAACTATTTACTTTCTACTAACAGGCAACCCAATGTCGGGACACTTTGAGCTTCTGACACCACAAAACACTAGAAACATCCCAAACAATAGTGGACCAATAAAAGAAGCATCGGGCGAGCGACGTAAGGGTCGAGGACGTCGCGGGAATGGCAGCTTGACCAAAACGATGAAAACCGGGCAACCGAAAATGGACCTGCCAAAAGTGTTGTGTCGGCGAATAAGCCGACACCCACCAAGGCGAACAAACACACAGCAAAAAAAAAACATCCTATATAAATGTGCGGCTTTAACTTGGAATAGACATAAATTGTTCCGAGATCTACTTTGTGGCGATCAATTATCACATGAAGGGCTTGAAAGGAAGAACCTTCTAAAAGAGGGGAGCAAAATAAGCCAAGAGGCTACAGTGCCCAAACAGGTACAATCCTCTATCCCACCTACAACCAATCAGCTAACGGTTGACAAGCAATTTTTCAGTTTCTATAGATTTAGAAGACGGTCCATATTTGGATGACATTATTTTTAAGAAATAATTTTCCAATTTTATATGCAGTACAGATATTTACCTCTTTTATCATAAATATTTTAAAATTAAACTTTTTTATGAGACACCTTGTATCAGTTTAAAATGAATCACGAATAATTAATTAAAAATTTGATTATAAAAAAACTGCAATTTACAAACTTTAAGTTTATTTAAATCTACTATGGAACATTAAATTTTGAAAAAATAATACATTTTGAAAGGTTTTTTGTCTTTTCAAGGTCCCTAGGGGAAACAGGTTAAATGAACCTTAATAAAACTACCAGTTTACATCATATTCTTGTAAGATTAAATTTATTTTTATACTTTTATACATTACTAAATATAAAATATTATACACAAGATCCATTCAGAAAATAAATTTTGGAGATCATATGAAATATCCGAATTCATTTTGCCATAACCAAAAAGACAGACCGAAAGCTTACATGGTCTTGATTCGATAAAAAAGCATGGTTGTTTAATTTAGACAGTACCAAATTGAAATTACTTTTCGAAGTTTCTTCCCAGATTGTACGATACAGTGTTCTAATCGTCTAAGAAACGAAAATCGAATGTCTTGACAAAATAGATAATATACAGAATGTTCATCGTTTTAAATGGACAACCTGCATATTCTTTACATTAACAGCAAATATTTTTAAGGTTTTTAAGAATATGTTACTTAAAGTACCGAACGAGCACTTTGGATTCACGTGGCGCAGATTGCGCAATTTTTTTGTTCGTTCGACAAAGTTTTAATAAAAATATGGTTAACATAGGATGCTCCAAAACTGAAATGCCTAAATTTTAACCGCGGACGGGAGAAGCGTGGCGAAAGATGGACAAAGATTTCAGCGGTCAGTTTTGAAAATTTACGTTATTTTTGTGGGTTTGGAGATTCACAGAATCTGTATTTAATTTCTTCAAATACAAAACTTTCCTTATTTGTTTTGTAAGTGACAGGTTAAACACAAAGAACCATGATTTTCTCATCGAAAAAAGACACTTCATTTTTTATTATGTTCAAGATGAATTTTAGTGCTACGTAAATTTTAGCTCTTTTAATACCTATTTCGAACGGCGAGTTAGCGAAATGCTATTTTGGATTTAAGAAAATTAATGAATATACAGAGAAAAATGGACAGAAGACAAAATATTGGGTTGTCGAACAAGTATTGAGACTTTTTCACGTTAGACAGGTTTAGCTCCTCGCACTGGTCGCCCAATGACGGGAAAAATTGATAGAATTTTGGCAAAAGTTGAGCAAGCTAGACATGTAAGTAGCCTTGACATCGGCAGAGTACTAAATATCCATCACCAAACAGTATTAAACCATGTGGACAAAGCTGGCTATAAAAAGCTCGATCTTTGGGCGCCACATGATTGGACGATAAAACATTTACTCGATCGAATTAAATCCAGCCATTTTTGAAATGGTCGATAACGGACAATAAAAAATGTACCAGGACGATAATAATGTGGAAAAAGGTCATGGTTGAAAAAAGAGTGAAGTTCCACAAACGATTGCAAAGCCCGGATTAACACCAAAAAAGGTGATGGGTTTTGGTGGGATTGGAAGGTAATCGTGCATTATGAGCTGTTACAGTCTGGCCAAACGATAGAATCAGTATACTATTGTCAGCTAGCAAGCAGCAGCAAGCCATTAAGAAAAATAGGCCCGAACTAGTCAACAGAAAAGGTGTCGTCGTCCGCCATGACAACGCCAAACCACACATATCTTCGATGACTCGGCAATAATTGAGAGATTTTGTATAGAAAGTTTTAATTCATCCACCGTAAAGCTCAGACTTTGCACCGTTAGACTATCATTTGCTTCAGACTCTGTAGACCTCCGTGAATGGTGTTAAATTAGTTCGGATTAGTTCAGGTTTGTGAAAACCTTTCGTCACAATTTTTTGCTTAGAAACCACAGAAATTCTACAGTGACGGGATTATGGTGTTGCTAGAAAAATAGCAGGAGGTCATTGAACAAAATGGCACCTATTTGGTTTAAAAAGGTTTTTTTTAAATATAAAAAAATAATTGTTTTTTTTTTTTATTTTAAACGGCTCGTAACTTTTTGACGACCCTTTGTATTAACAGCCTTGTACAGGGCTTACCGTTTACGAATGAAGTTTTTTTTAAATATAAAACAATAATTGGTTCAACTTTGATTTTAAATGGCTCAATATTTTTTTTTGGCGACTCTTTGTATTAACAGCCTCGTTTTTTGCGCCAATGACGAACATATTTCCTACACGAAAGAAAAAAATAAAATTTGGCCACCTTTAATTTATGGGATTTACCGTTTACGAATGTTAACAATGTAAATCAAAATTTTTGATGTAAATTGGAAAAAAATATATATATTTTATATATATATATATATATATATATATATATATATATATATATATATATATATATATATATATATATATATAAAGGATGTAATGGAAAAATAATAGAACTGGCATCTCCTTCTAGTAAGACCGACTGCAAAAAATTCACCTTAAATAGCAGATCTCAATAACAAAGTAAAAAATCAACCCTAAAGAAATGATGACATGAATGAAATGAAATCTTCTTTCCGCTCCGCCACTGGTAAACAATATAACTAAACAATATGGCCGACTATTAACAAAAACGCGCCTGCGCTATTTCGAACAATAGCGGCTTTTCAGGGTGTAAATTGATTTGGCGCTAAGATCCAGTATTGAGCTTTCTTTTAAATTTTAAAAAATTTTTGAATATATATATATATATATATATATATATATATATATATATATATATATATATATATATATATATATATATATATATATACAATCGACAATTCGGTTAATGTCATTCTGCTAGGTTAATAGTCTGGGTCGATACTTCGACACGGGTTTGGTATTTGTTTTGATATATGTTCTGTAACCTAAATTACGGGGCAGCCAAAAAAAATTTGAACAAAACAGAAACTTGTTCATTGATTTTTATACAGTCTTTTTTTAGAACTTTGGTTTTTGTTAAAACTTGCGTTTACTTAAGAAAAGTCTTTTTTTTTAACTTTTTAAAAAAAAATTCTCAAAAATTATAGAGGCTGTATGAAACAAAAAAAAAACGATCGGACCAAATCAAATATATCTGAAATTGATCTTTTGGGGGCCCCAAAATTAAAGGGCGTTTACACTAGCTTTAAAAACGGAAAAATCACCAATTGTAAATTTTTAAACCGAAATGTGTCAGTAACTGCCCTAGACTTTTTTACTTGCATTTTTGTAATTTTTAATTTTGCTGTCTCGAGGAAGAAATGCAATTTTAAGATATTTTTTGTGTTGCCGGATAACATTTTATAATATTTAGCTACCACCTGATATTTTATCAGGATATTTTTTTTGGATGAAAAATGGTTTTCTTTATGCACACGGGAAAGTAACTATTGAGCCACTTTGAAGAAACTAACTGAAGTCCTTTTTTAACAAAACACACAAGGATGGCGAAAATAGAGATCCTTCTTTAGTTACAAATACGGAAACGTATGGTCACACATCAAGTACAGCGAAAAAAACAAAAGCTGTAAGAGTTCCTCACTCCCACATCTTTTTGAACAACCTGTATTTAACCAGTGTGTAAATTAATTCTTGGCTCTTATAGACCAAATTTGACATTTATTGAAAAAAATTAGTACAAACTGAAATATTCAAATAAATCTTCTTGGTGGCAAAAATGTGTAAATTTTTGTTACCTCTCGGTAATTGATTCCAGGTATGAGAAATGGTTATTTCAAATTATCGAGGCTTTTTTACACCTGTTTAACTAATCAGAGATCTGAATAGGTGGTAATCCGAAGTGACAAACTCTGGAGACTATGTATGCCGCCCGAGAGAAATTCTCACTCCAAATTTTTATATTTTTTCCGAGAATAAGCGTACTAGAATTTCTCATTATTTTTGGTTCATCATTCTGAAGGTTGAAATTTCTCCTGTACCAACTTTTCACATGTATTGTATGACACAGTGTTGCTATCCAAGGCCGAAGTTGAAATAAGTAAGAAATCAAGTATCATCATTAGCTGATTCCATCCATAGTCGGATGTAAGTCTCCCCAAGTTGTGTCCAATGATCTCTGTCGTTTGCTTTTTGTATCCAATCGTGTTCCGCTAATCTGTTTGTATCGTCAGTCCATCTTGTCTTGTCGTTTTAAATCTAAAAGATGAAGATAACGATGATGGTGGCAGCCCTAGCCCTGTGGTAGTGCCGGCATACGGTATCAAGGATCCCGGTTTCCAATCCCGGCAGGTCAGCGTACTTATTTAGTAATTTATTTAAGTATATTTGGCTTGGCCACATACACAGGTAATAGTTGTTGAAGAAATATAATAACGCTCATAGCAGTACTAGCGTGCTGTCCAAAAAGGTGCCGTGAAATACAAATGTGTTTCGTAACTTGGACAACGTTGATGCATATTGCATCCTCGCCGATATACATCTAAAAAGGGTAATCTCTATCGAGGCGAGAGGTACCTGTTGAAAAACGATTTAAAAAAACGATAGACCGGGAAAAAATTCCAATTTAAATAGATTCTGTAGTCGATGGTAGATTGAGACTGGGAATTAATTTTTACACCTAATATGTCTTTTATATGTCCGCATTGCAGTAATATTTTCAGAACCCAATTTACCTGTAAATGAAATGTAACATTTCAGTTCTACTCTTATTACCAATGGCGCAACCAGTTGGATGGCCCGCTATTTCACAAAAATTATTGAGTAATTATATATAATTTTACTTTTTTTTTGGGAGCTGAATAGTTTATTGCAAAATGAACATTTTTTTTAAATGTAACAAATAAGATAAAGACGGTAAGATGTTGTTTATGCATCAAGATTGTAGTATTCTAAATGGAAGTGGACTTAAATTATGCATAAATTCATAGAAAAATTATCGAAGTTAAAGTAGACGTCGTTAACATTTTAATAGGTACAGTCAGTCAAGTTAGAACGTATCGCCTATATCTTGTAGCCGGTAAAAAAATTTCCTTTTTTTTTTTTTCAGTTTATCATTCGTGCAAACAATGCTTTCTGAAAAGAGATTTGTTTCTAACCTTATTTATGGCCAAATAATACATTATCGAATATGAATGCTGCATACGCTTCGAGACTCTGTTCCTATGTAATCATCCAAAAGGTCCGAAAATGATGCCTACAGGTGCGGCAACAACGAAACGTGTAGACGTTTAGAAACGCTTTTGATAACGAACAAACGAATTTAACAGCGAAATGGGTGCCACCAGTTACATTTATGACCCTAACCCTAAGTCTTGTCCATTTTAATATGCTCGATTGTATAGTTGATCCAAATAAAATGGCTGAACAAATATGTACTAATATTTTTGAAGAGGCAAAACGTCAATTCATTTTATAAAATTCCAGGAATTAATAACCAAAACAAAATAAAAACATACTTAAATATCTAACAATTTGACTTAAGACAAATAACACATACATACAATTATTTTATAGAAAAATAAAAATAATTACTAAAAAATTAAAAGTATATATTTCTTGCATCTTGCGGCGACTGTTCCATCGGGCAGTATGGGCATTTCATTCTAGAAAAAATTCATACAAATTACCAAATATATATGTGTATATATATATACGAGGCTGGTTTGAAAAGTCCGTGCAAAAATAAAAACTACTTATGTGTTTGGGGTAAACCTTTTTTATTTTTCGACATAGTCTCCTTTTAGGCTTATACACTTCGTCCAACGATGTTCTAGTTTGTTGATCCCTTCCGAATAACAGGATTTGTGCAAGTCTGCAAAATATCCATTAGTGTCTGCAATCACCTCGTTTGAATAAAATCTTTGTCCCGCCAGCCATTTCTTCAAATTGGGGAACAAATAGTAGTCCGAGGGAGCCAAGTCTGGAGAATAGGGGGGATGTGAAACGAGTTGGAATCCTATTTCCATTAATTTTGCGACCACAACTGCTGAGGTGTGTGCTGGTGCGTTGTCGTGATGGAAAAGGACTTTCTTGTGGGCCAATCGCGGGCGTTTTTCTTGCAGCTCGGTTTTCAAACGGTCCAATACCGATGAATAATATTCACCTGTAATAGTTTTACCCTTTTCCAGATAGTCGATGAGGATTATCCCTTGCAGATTCCCCCTTGGTAACCCATTGTTTAGATTGTTGTTTGGTCTCAGGGAGTATAGTAATGTATCCATGTTTCATCCACAGTGACGAAACGACGCTTAAAGTCCTCGGGATTCTTCTGGAACAGCTGCAAACCATCCTTGCAACACTTCACACGATTCCGTTTTTGGTCAAGCGTGAGCAATCGGAGCACCCATCTTGCGGATAGCTTTCTCATGTCCAAATGTTTATGCAAAATATTATGTACCCGTTCAGTCGAGATGCCCCACAGCAGTAGCAATCTCACGCACCTTAACTCTTCTGTCATCCATCACCATATCATGGATTTGATCAATGAGTTCTGGAGTCGTAACCTCCACAGGCCGTCCAGAACGTTCAGCGTCACTTGTGCCCATATGGCCAGTCCGAAAATTTTGAAACCACTTATAAACTGTTCTATTCGAAGGTGCAGAGTCACCATAATGTTTATCAAGCTTCTTTTTAGTCTCCTGAGGCGTTTTGCCTTTCATAAAGTAATGTTTAATCACCACACGAAATTCTTTTTCGTCCATTTCTTGAAAATCACTCGACTTCCTTGATTCACACGAATGCCAAACACAAAGAAATAGACCAATATGGCTGAAACTTGGTGTGCGTTCATTCACGAGATGCTACTAACTAAACATGACCTCGATACGCGCCGGTGGTGCCATCTCTCGGACTTTGCACGGACTTTTCAAACCAGCCTCGTATATATATATATATATATATATATATATATATATATATATATATATATATATATATGCCTTTCATCCGAGTTGCGGTATTCGACAAATCGGCAGGAAGGTAGGGTTAAATTATCGAATATTATTAATTCTTAAATATTATTACATTAAATTAGGGTTGACCTAAATTAGATAAAAGTATAAAACGTTAAGAGCATTTTTGAAACTTACTGGTTTACCTTTAAACTTTTTCAAGTCAACATGGTCTTATTACAGAAGATGTTGAGCGAGAAAGGCAAAACTTTGATCTTATTGGAAAATTATAAATTTCGACAATATCGCCGTTTAAAACCGACAGAAGAGATGTGCTGGATCTGCACAAACAAGAACAGCACTGCCAAAATTTATATCATTGGACCAGACGACATATTTTCAAGACAAACTGGCAATCATCCACATCAACACGATAATGAACACGTACTGAATCGCCAAAAAATTAACAACACAGTGAAGAAGAAAGCCAACGAAGAACATTACAATGAAAGACCAGGAAAGATGATTCGGCTGGAGGTGGCTGCAGATCCGAATGTACTGAACACTTTCAACGACTCCAATATGACAATAGGGAAGAATTTGAACCGAGCCAGACTGCAGTGCTATCCAAAGTTGCCAAAGTCTCTAGAGGAAGTTCATGAATATCTCCGTTCAATTTCGGTCGAAACCGCCAGGCATGAAGATTTCCTGATGTTTAATGATGTCCAGGTTGGTGTGATATTTTCCTGTAAAAGTAATTTAGAATTCCGGTGCGCGGCGGAAATTGTGATGGTGGACGGTACACTTGAGTTTTGTCCACAAATGTTTACTATTCCGGCATATATCAATGGCCGCTATATTCCCCTGGTGTTCAGCCTATTGCACGACAAGAAGGAGACTTCGTATTCTTTGGTATCCTCTGCGGTAAAGTCTAAATGCCAGCAATTAGGATGTATCTTCTCGCCTACTGAAATATGTCTATTGCTTTAATTTTCACACATAACTTGCATACTTATAGCTCTATACATGCCTGTGACGGACCGCAACTCGGCCGTCAATTTTGGGTTTGAAAAAGGTCTGTACCGCAACTCGGAACTTTTTATTGCCTTTCACCGACCCTTACCGCAACTCGGTATCAACCTTTTATACACCGTTTCTACAGAAATTATAATAATAAAACAACAATTGTAACAATACAATAACAACATCAGCAAATACCCTCACAGAACTCAGTGGACAGTCAACGGTTCTTTTTTTAAAAGTTTTAAAGAGAGATTAAAAAAATTTCGTTTCACCGGCGCCATTAGTGATTCTAATGATCGGCGAGAATAGGCTATCGTATTTCGGGGCGAAGAGTGAGTGGTCCCTTGTTGATCTTGGTGGAACACGGAAATTTATCAAACTCAGAAGATCGGAGCAGCTTATATGACCATTTACAAGTCGAAATAAGAAACAGATATCAGCAATTTTCCTACGTCTTGAAAGCTATTGCAGCTGGAGTCTTCGCAGCAGGTCCCCGTAGGCAGTGATGTTCCACTTAAATTTGCAAGAAGCATATTTAGCATACTTCTTCTATACCCTTTCAATACCTTCAATATGTATAACATATGAGGGCGACCATACACATGACAGGGACTCTACAGAAGATCTTACCAAGGCCTTATACAAAGTATTCATGCTATCTAAAGTCTGGAAATCTCTAGTATTCCTACAGACGAAGCCAAGGAGTTTTAAACAAAATCGAGCTTAGTGTCCAAATGAATACCTAAGTCACATAATGAAACTTTTTCCAGAAGACAATTATTGATACTATAGTCATATATATATATATATATATATATATATATATATATATATATATATATATATATATATATATATATATATATATATATATATATATATATACACATACATACAGTCTGTCAAGTAAGAGCGTGTCTGTGATAATTCATTTTTGATCAATGCGATCCTGCCGATTCAACAAAAAATCGGTAGAGGGAACCTTTGTTTACGACGCATTTTAGTAAAAGAATCAGTCGATTCTGAACTTTCGTCGAAATTACGTAAAATCCAAAATGATAAACTTGTTTGCGCGTCGGCTAGAGGCTGTCTTTCTTTGTTCCCATCTAAAGGGGCCTAAAATGACACATTCTGCGGCCGCTAAATATTTTAAAAAGTCGGTATTATTTGTGAAGAAGTGGGTAAATCATTTCAACGAGACGAAAAATGTAAAAAGTACATTTTATTTTAATAATTTTGCTCTTTACACATTCACCGTTTTAAAAGTGACAAAGATGTCTATAAAAAATCCTATATATTTAAGTTCTGTAACTATTACCATATACAAGGACCAAGCAGAATACCCTTCGCTTAACTAATAAAGGAAGGCAACACAACGCTTCGTATAACGTCAGTTTATCACAATCTGGAAACGAGCCGCAGGATTTTAAGTATAGACGTGCAGTAATCAGCTTGTGATTCTTAAGGTAGTAAAAATGTAGGATTTGGAAGAACAAGTGAAATGAAGGACTTAAAAGAACAGGTGTGTTTAAAATTTTCCTTCAAACTTGGAAAAAGTCCTACTGAAACATGGCAAATGCTTTAACAAGCATTCGGAAATGAGTGTTTAAAAAAGGAAGAATAACCACCGATGAAGTTTCCCGAAGTGGACGATTCTCCACGGCATTGGACGATGTTTACATCGATGCAGTTCGCGATTTAATAGTCAAAAAACATCGTTTGACTATAAGAGAGATTGTTGAGGATCTATGCCGGAAGAAGTCTCACCTGTAAATAAACCAGAGTCGAGTGTTCCACCCGCTCGCTTTTCGTTCCATGTGCGCCAGTTTCTGGAGAACAATAGAAAAATCTTTTGATTTCGGTTACCCTACCCTCCAGATTTGGCTCTCGCAATTCAAATCGAGTTTAAAAGAACGCCGTTTCGACATGCTAGAAGAGACGAGGAACATTTCGATGACAGAATTGTTCCCGATTCCGTAGCAAGCGCTTAAATAGGCGTTCCAAGGTTGAAAAAACTCTTGGGAGCGGTGTAATACTACTATACTACTCTGGAGGCGGCAAATCTGGACAAGCTGTACATAATCGAGTAAAATTATTTATTAGATTGATCCAGTCTGATTAATGGTATCTTTTCGTTGGTATCTATCATAGAATTCTTGTTGTGATAATTATCGCTCTTGGTTTGCTTCTATTTAATTTAGGTTTCTTCAGTTGAAATAAAAACTTAAAACAAAATTTATTATTTTTGTACTTACTTGTTACCACTACAGAGTTTCTGCAAAGCATCTCGGGATATTACGTGACCACATATCAGCCTCATTGGCGGATTATTTTTAGTGGACTGCTGCCTTAAGATAGGACAAGCGAACATCGAGTGGTATCTGTTTTCCGTACCCAAGTCAATTTCAATCTAAAAGTGGTACAAATTAGTTGCTGAGACATTGATGTAAAATAAGTAATATTTAGATTGCTAAAGAATATTGCCATCAAATCAAAAACTAAAACGGGGTTTTATTCGAAAATACAATGTTTAGACGCCACCAAAGAAATGCTTATACCTAGCACCCACATTTCCATTTACTGCCTTGTGTCAATTAAGATGTATTTTTTTATAATACTCGTGCTGCAGGGAAATCCCTAAAGTGCTATAGGAGCGAGGTGTGTATGTAAAAAGCGATCCACGTTGGTCCTGAGCAAATTATTCCAAAGGGATGAGATTCTCCATATAAAAGACTGCTTAAAAAGGGTTGTACAAGTGACAACCTGAACCTCATACAGATGTGAAGTATTAGCCTGACATGTATTCCTAGCATGCACCGCTCTGGGAGGAATTAAGCGAGCCACATCCATTGAACACTTTCCATGAAAAAACTTTTAGAATAAACTTAAGTCGCCAACCGTTCTTCAAAGTTCTAAGAAATTAAGGTTGCTGGTCAGTTCTCTTCTGAATAGATTCCAACAAATGCAGGGTATGTTTGGGAGCAGAGCTCCAAACATGGTAGCAATGTTCTATCCGTCGAATTTGAGCTTTGTACAGAATTAACAGCTGTCGTCGAGTTTAAAGCTTTCTAGTTAGAAATAGTTTTTAACAAGCTCTCTTTGTTATGTTTGCAACATGTCCATGCTAGAGTTATGGAGCTTTGTCGGGTTCAGCAACGTTAACTTTTTCAGAAAAAACTGCCGCCTGAGTTTTTGTACCGTTATATTCTACTTGGTTACTGTCACCCCAAGATAGAGTTTCTTCCAGGTCTTTGTTAAGGGGAATGACTTACTACTATCTGTGGATACTTGCATGAGTAGCCAATATTCGAGCGTTCAAAAGAGAGAGAGAAGAAAGAACCATACTGTCATCTGCAAAGCTGTAGAATGGATTTCTGGTCCTTTCCAGCAGACGTTAATGTAAATAAGAAAGAGAGTAGGAGACAGTATGGGGCCTTGGGACACATCGGCGTTGATAATGAAGTTGTTAGAAAGAAATCCGTCGACTACCATCCGGAAAGCACGAATGCCATAAACAACACCTTTTAGGCATACTATAAGGGCATAGCTTAGCCAACAATCCATCATGTCAAACACGGTCGAATGCCTTGGATATATCAAGTGCAACCGCCCAAACATATCAAATCTTTCTAGATATCTTAGAAGATGCTGGTTGATAGCCTTCTCCACTTTCGATATTGTTAAAAGCAGTCGGTAATTGTTTGGCAAGGTCTTCTTGTTTTTTGTGCAGCGCATTTCCAGCAGGAAGGACATAATTTCTTTCTGCAGGATAGGTTGAAAAGTCTAGAAAAGACTGGTGTTCGTTCGCTCGGGTATTTCCAGCAGGAAGGACATAATTCCTTTCTGCAGCATAGGTTGAAAAGTCCAGTCCAGGTTTTCCATCAGCGTCAGAAGCTTTTGATGTCTAGTTTCATAAAATACGTTTTAATAGGCAATACGCTTGGTAGGCAATCCTATAAATCAACCAGAAAATTCATTTGAAGCACTAATAAATTGTTGTAAAACTTAGTGAATTAGAAGAACATATATGCAAAATATTGAATAAAAAGGGAAAAACCGAAAAAAACTTGCTTCATTTAGTTTTTATAGATCCATTCCGAAAAATTAATGGCGCTGTGTAGATCCATCACGAAGCATTTTGAATCAGTTGAAATCATAAAATACGACCATTTGTCAAATGGTGTAGTGTTTTGTAATGGTTTTAATAATAAATAACCGGTCAAGTGCAAGTTGAACTTGCGCAATTAGTGTTCCGCACGTTGATTGCTTTTAAATAAAAAAATTTGTAACAGTAGTATAAAATGATCAGTGACTTCACAAAACACATCCCAAATGAGTTTTCAACAAAATTTGTTTCCAATTTTTACTGAAAATTGATGACCTTGAAAATTTTGCTTTTTTTATATACCAGATAAATTATTAAAGATAATGCACTCGTGATAATTTTCGTTCAATCTACACCTCTTGGAGAATATTCCAGAATTTTTTCAAAATTTTTTGATAAGTACTTTTCGAGATAAGGCGGGTGGACAGCAATTTTTCGCGATTTTTTGAAAATAATACAAACAAAAGTGCGCGCAAGTATTACATTATATATATATATATATATATATATATATATATATATATATATATATATATATATATATATATATATATATTACTCGTGTTTTCACAAGCTTTTATTTGACACCACACTCGATTACTCGATTTTTTTTTTTCACTTCCGATTTCACTCCCCAAAACTAACCCCTTAAGTCAAAATTTAACTTTCAAAACTACATGGCTCTGATGAGGCCATCAATTCCTATATTTTTACCAAATTTCAACTTTCTATGACAAATAGTTTCGGAGAAAATCGGATGTGACAGACAGACGGACGGACAGACAGACAGACAGACGGGCAGACAGACAGACGGACAGACACCGAAGTCATCTTATAAGTGTTCCGTAGAGAACACTAAAAACCTGTATAGCAGATAAGGTCGTATTTTTTCTTTTTAACGCATTTTTTTTTTATTATAAGAAATAGGTACAATCTTTAAGTAGTAGTAGATGTATCTACATATATTTAAATTTATGTTGTTGATATGTTCATATGTATATATTTTTTTAAAGTTTAGAAAATATGTCTGGTAAGTTGTTTGCTATTATTTTTAATCTACTTACAATGCCACTGTGTGTGTCTCTTTTTATATTTCATGGTTTGTCTTTTGGTATTTTATTGTTTGGCTTGTTATTACTTTAGTTTATTATATTTTTTAAGCATTGGATATATTACACAACAGTTATCTCAGCTACATTAGATACTTTATTTTTGGATTAGACGCGCGTTTAACTAACTATGTTAGCATCATTAGTAGCCACAGTTAACGAAAGGCACGTCTAGCGTAAAAATAAAGCGTTTGGTGCAGTGGTGATAACTGTTGGGCAGTATCATTGTACTAAATATTCAAAAACCTCCTTTTTTTAATTTATTTATACTTTGTTTTTTAACTGACTGTACTTTTAGAATTAGTTTGTGTAGGATTTGAAACAATGTTTACCTTCCTTCTACAAGGGCCGTCTGAAAAATTCTAGGACTTATAATGAAAGAAACTTTTTTTTAACATAAAATGTCTTATTTCTCAAGATAATCTCCTGACACTTCAATACATTTATTCCAACGTTTTTCCAATAATTCAGTACCTTCATTAAAGGGTTATTTCGGAAGGTCTGCAAAAAATCCATCCACAGCTGCAATAGTTTCATCATTTCAGGTTTGGAAATAGATGGTAGTCAGATTGGGCCAAATCCGTTGAGTACGCTGGATGTTCAAGCAATTCGTACTTTAATTCGTTGAATTTTGCCATCGTCAAAACACTTGTGTGAATACGTGCATTTTCTTGATGAAAAGTGATTCTTTTCTTCCTTAAAGCAGGTTTTTTCTCACGAATTTTTGCTTCCAACTGATCCAAAAGATTACAATAATATTCAAAGTTAACTGTTTTACCTTCCTGAAGATAATCGACCAACAGAACATCTTTGTAATCCCAAAAAACTGCTGCCATAACCTTCCCTGCTAATAGAACTGTCTTTGCCTTCTTTCGTGCACTTCCACTGGCTTCAATCCATTGTTACGGCTGTTCTTCTTGCTCTGATATATAGTGGTGGATCCAAGTTTCAACAACAATTATGAAACGACACTTGAAATCCATTTTATTTTGCTTAAAATGATTCAAACACACTTCAGAACTACACATTTGAATGCGTTTTTGGTCAATTGTCAGCAAATGCGGCACCTACTTGCACAACATTTTTTCACATGCAAAATATTTCCAATTCGTTCTTTTGAGATGCCTATGGCCTTAGCTATTTCCCACGCTTTCACTCGTCGATCATCTAACATATCATGGACTTGTTGAATGATTTGTGGAGTTATAGCAGTTTTTGGACGATCTTCACCTGGATCATATTCGAGGCTTGTACGACCAGATTCAAAAAGAGCAGCCCATTTTTCCACAGTGGAAAGTGAAGGGCTAAGGAATGCATCCTTCTACATTTTTAACAATAAATTTCTGTTGGTATTAAACCATCCAAAATAAAAAAATTTAATCAGTGCATAATATTCAATTTTTTCCGTTTTTAAAAAATCAGTAAGTCAATATTAAACAGCTGCTACTACTCAAATGAATTGACAGATCGAAATAAGATCTCACGTGTTTATATAAAGGATGAAACTTTCCAATACACTTATGGTTTCACAGTTTCTAACGCCATCTATGTGCCAGGCCGAAAACTTTTGAGACAGCCCTCATAAAAGAAATTCTAGTTTATTTTTGGTAAAAACAAGCTTCAATTTTTAACTACTCAGTACACCACTACACCAAACACTTTATTTTTGCACTCGACGTGCGTTTCGCTAACCATGTTAGCTTCATTGGGAGCGATCAATTTTTAAAACATCTAATTATCAAAATTTAAACTTACAGGTAACTCCTCGTTGCCTTTCCATATCCCACTGACTTGTCTCTGCATCATAACTTGCTTAATGTTAAGCAGCGCCGGAATCGTCTGACAGCCAGCATTTATACACGTTATAAGAGGACTATTCACGCATACACCCAATAATTGACAAGCGTCTCTGATGAACATCTCATAGATTTCAAGCCACATCTCACTGTCTGTTGTGAAGTAACAGCTGTACGGTGATTGCGTGATCCCGTTCGGGACGTAAAGCAGCATTCCCATTAGAGTTTGAATGTCTAAGAAAATGAAATTTCATTAGTTTAAGCAAAGATGAACTTTTTTATAAAAGAATAAGGAATATAAATAAAGTTATAGAATGAAAAATAACATATCTCACTACGTTAAAGATTTAACAGATGAAAATCATACTTTTAATGAACATTTCAGAATTGTTTAGAGCAGGTAGAGTTTAACCAGAAAAAATCCTCAGGTTTATTACTCAACGATCAGTTAGATTGTGGTGGGTCTCCTTTATTGAACTTGTTCTAGGTATTAAGGTGAATATTGTTAATTAATTTAGCCCTTGCAGCCAGGTAACTTATATATTCTGTAACGGTATGTCGAAACAATTGTCAGCTCTAATATAATAAACATAAGTGATGATCATAAATAGTTGTTTAAGTTAATAATACTGTTCAAAAGTACTTCATCGGAATTGCAAATCTGATTCCAAAAACGATTTCATTGCTTTTGCTGTGTAGCCATATACTATCTTACTTATCTACTCGTTCTAGTGCAGTACAAAAAGCATTTGAAATTGCACAGTAAGTAAATAACTAATTATGAGAGAATGAAAAATGATCGGAGTATTATTATTAGAAAATCTAATAGTTCGCTAAATGACAGTATATTTAACTCTTCATGTACTTTAAACGCTCGAACATCGGCTACTCATGCAAATATCCGCAGACAGCATAACGTCGTTCAACTTAACAAAGACTTGGAAGAAATTCCATCTTGTGGTGACAATAATCAAGTTGA
This sequence comes from Pachyrhynchus sulphureomaculatus, assembly GCA_019049505.1. Classification (NCBI taxonomy): domain Eukaryota; kingdom Metazoa; phylum Arthropoda; class Insecta; order Coleoptera; family Curculionidae; genus Pachyrhynchus; species Pachyrhynchus sulphureomaculatus. The sequence continues at coordinate 169,117,246 of CM032454.1, read as the reverse complement.
ATTTAATGCTATAAAAACCCCGGTGGCAGTTTTTTCTAAAAAAGGTAACGTCGTTGAACTCGACATAGCTATGACGGGACACGCCATTCCTCTAGCATCGTGACTTAATTTGCTGGGCGTTAATTTGGGAGCAAATATGTCTTGGCATGAACATGTTGCATGTATAGCAAAGAGAGCTTCTCAAAAGCTTACACTCCGCAACAATTCTGCACAAAGCTCAAATTGGATTAACGATGGAATACTGCTCCCATGTTTGAGACTTTGTTAACAAACATACCCTGCATTTGTTGGATTCTATTCAGAAGTTCACCTGATTGGAGACCCAGAACTCACCAGCAACCTTGTTTCCTGCGAACATATCAAAGAACGGTTGGTGACTTGAGTTTATTCTTCAATTGTTTTAATGGAAAATATTATTATGAATGTGGCCCACTTAATTATGCCCAGAATAGTGCATGTTAGGAATACATGTCATACTAATACTTCACATCCATATGAGATCCAGCTTGTCTCTCCTTGTAAAGGGTGATTCATTTAGAGGTACTTTTTGTGATGGGAATTTAATTGCAGATTGCGCATGCGTCATGTCAACTGAAGTGGCATTCCTGTTCAGTAGTGTTTGACAATTCATAATGGAAAGACTTAGCCCGGCACAGCGTCTACAAATTTTCAACTTTATTACGAAAATGGGCGTTATACGAGGAATGTGTATCGGGCGCTTAGAGCAACTTATGGTCCAGATAATCGGCCTACCGAACGCACAATTCGCTCTACCATCAATAAGTTTGGGACCCAATTTTCATTATTGGATAATGCTCGACCGAATAGACCACATCCAGCACGTAGTCAAGAAAATATAGGGGCGGTAGCGGAGAGTGTACGCGAAGACCGTGAAGTGCCGATTCGTCGCCGTTCTCAACAGCTTGGCCTGTCATATTCAACAACTTGGCGTATTTTACGTAAGGATCTTTCTTTAAAAGCAAACAAAATTCAACTAGTGCAACAACTGAAGCCGACCGACCTTCCGAATCGTTTCCGTTTTAGTCGTTGGGCCATTGACAAGCTTGCAGAAGATCCACTGTTTTCGAGAAAAATTTTGTTCACCGATGAGGCCCATTTTTGGCTTAATGGGTTCGTGAATAAACAAAATGCCCGTATTTGGGGTGATGAACAACCTGAAGAGGTTCAAGAGCTGCCATTAAATCCAGAAAAAACAACTGTTTGGTGTGGTTTATGGGCCGGTGGAATAATCGGTCCATATTTCTTCAAAACAGAGGCCGGCCGGAATGTTACTGTGAATGGTGACCGTTATCGCGCCATGATAACAGACTATTTGATGCCAGAAATTGAAGCCCGTGGTCTCGACGAAATTTGGTTCCAACAAGATGGCGCCACTTGCCATACAGCCCGTGAAACCATGGCTTTACTGCGAGAGCAATTCGGCTAACAGATCATTTCACGCTTTGGACCAGTGAATTGGCCGGCTAGATCATGTGACATCACACCTCTTGACTTTTTCCTTTGGGGCTATGTAAAGTCCAAAGTCTACATGGATAAGCCAGCTACAATTGAGGCATTGGAGGCCAATATTACTCGAGTCAGTGGCCAAATACCACTCGAAATACTCATACGCGTCATTGAAAATTGGAACTTCAGAATGGACGTTGTTAACCGTAGTCGCGGACAACATTTGAAAGAAATTATCTTTAAGAAATAATTGTAAAGAATGGTTCTTTTATATGATATAAGATTATAAAATAAAATTGTTTTTATTCATTTTTTTTATTTAAAAAAAAAGTACCTTTAAATGAATCACCCTTTACAACCTTTTTCAGGCAGTCTTTTATATGGAGAACCTCATCTCTTTGGAATAATTTGCCCAGGACTGTATTTCCTACCTAGTAAAATTTATAGTGATCCAAGACCAATATCAATTGCTTTTTCACACAAGCGTCGCCCCTGTCGCGCTATAGGGATTTCTCTGCAGCGCGTGTGCTATGCCCATTAAAAAAAAGATTAGTAATAAGACAGTGCAACCCATCGCTTTTATTCTATTTCAATCACATAATGAAATTGAGTAGAAGACTTTCTTTGGGTTGCTCTGCTATCAGGGTTATGAGAAATGAACCTGGCCCTGATATTGTGTGAATGGTTTATATTGCATTGTTTGAGTCCCATCTCAGATATGGTATTCCCTTTTGGGGCTTTGCCAGCCAATATCTTTTGAATATTTTGTTTTTGCTGCAGAAGAAGGCTATCCGCTTCATCACTGGTGCCTATCAGAGGGAATCCTGTAGACCTATCTTTCTGTTGCAGGGAATTCTGAACCTCACTTCCCTGTTCACCTTGGAGACCGCTGCCTTGATATATACGAATCGCCTAGGTATTCAGCACGTAGCATCTCAGAGGAGTATCCAAAGGGCTGCGGATCTGCCTATACCTATTCCAGTTAGAGCGCTCACAACGCACTCATTAATATACGAGGCTGGTTTGAAAAGTCCATGCAAAGTCCGAGAGATGGCACCACCGGCGCGTATCGAGGTCATGTTTAGTTAGTAGCATCTCTTGAATAAACGTACACCAAGTTTCAGCCATATTGGTATATTTCTTTGTGTTTGGCATTCGTGTGAATCAAGGAAGTCGAGTGATTTTCAAGAAATGGACGAAAAAGAATTTCGTGTGGTGATTAAACATTACTTTATGAAAGGCAAAACGCCTCAGGAGACTAAAGAGAAGCTTGATAAACATTATGGTGACTCTGCACCTTCGATTAGAACAGTTTATAAGTGGTTTCAAAATTTTCGGACTGGCCATATGGGCACAAGTGACGCTGAACGTTCTGGATGGCCTGTGGAGGTTACGACTCCAGAAATCATTGATCAAATCCATGATATGGTGATGGATGACAGAAGAGTTAAGGTGCGTGAGATTGCTAGTGCTGTGGGCATCTCGACTAACCGGGTACATAATATTTTGCATAAACATTTGAACATGAGAAAGCTATCCGCAAGATGGGTGCCGCGATTGCTCACGCTTGACCAAAAACGGAATCGTGTGAAGTGTTGCAAGGATGGTTTGCAGCTGTTCCAGAAGAATCCGGAGGACTTTAAGCATCGTTTCGTCACTGTGGATGAAACATGGATACATTACTATACTCCTGAGACTAAACAACAATCTAAACAATGGGTTACCAAGGGGGAATCTGCACCAAAAAAGGCGAAGACCGTTCCTTCGGCCGGAAAGGTTATGGCGACTGTCTTTTGGGATTCGCAAGGGATAATCCTCATCGACTATCTGGAAAAGGGTAAAATTATTACAGGTGAATATTATTTATCGTTATTGGACCGTTTGAAAACCGAGCTGCAAGAAAAACGCCCGCGATTGGCCCACAAGAAAGTCCTTTTCCATCACGACAACGCACCAGCACACACCTCAGCAGTTGTGGTCGCAAAATTAATGGAAATAGGATTCCAACTCGTTTCACATCCCCCCTATTCTCAGACTTGGCTCCCTCGGACTACTATTTGTTCCCCAATTTGAAGAAATGGCTGGCGGGACAAAGATTTTATTCAAACGAGGAGGTGATTGCAGACACTAATGGATATTTTGCAGACTTGGACAAATCCTATTATTCGGAAGGGATCAACAAACTAGAACATCGTTGGACGAAGTGTATAAGCCTAAAAGGAGACTATGTAAAAAAATAAAAAAGGTTTACCCCAAACACATAAGTAGTTTTTATTTTTGCACAGACTTTTCAAACCAGCCTCGTATGAGGGCAGAAAATTGTTTAACCACTTGCCAACTCACATCAAGACTGCTAACTCACTTAGAGTGTTTAGAAAGTATCTTAAAAAATTGTTAATTAACAAATCATATTATGATCTGGATGAGTTTTATGCTGATTCGCTCACACAACCCCCTCTGTCTGTTGTTGGCTTTCATTACACTTGATCGTGAAACACCTGAGCTGTGTTGGCTTGTATGCTCTTTCTTCCCTTGCTAATGACAACTACGTATTATTGTTTTAGTTTTATATACTAGTGTTAATTTTACTTTGACTGCAACTAGTTCTGTGTTAATTAGGTATTTTGCTGTTTGTCTTGCTTAGTATATATTTCGTTTTCAACTTTCCTTATTATTTTTAGTAGATTTAATTTGTTTTATGTTCTATTTTTTTTGCATTATAACTATAGTTTTATTTTTCTTAGATTTAATATGCTTAGTCAAAGAAAAATCATTGATTCTTTACGACAATAAAGTACTTTTGATTTGATTTAGATTTCCAACTGTTCTACCTAATCATAGTGGCGGCCCGAGGCTCCGTGGCGCAGTTACTTGCGGGGCAGAAGGTACCTCGTGTTCCAATCCAGGCCGGTTGGGATGCTTATTTATTAATTTAGAAGAATATTTGACCTGGCCACGTACATAGGTAGTAGTTAGTAGAAATGTAATAACGTCTGTGGCAGTACTACCGCGTTGTCTAAAAGGTGATGTCAAATACAAAAATGTGTTTCGGCGCTTGGACAACGTTGACGGGTCTTACGACATCCTCGCCGATATCATTAAAATATACAAGAAAGGGTAAAATCGCTACTCAGGTAGGGAGGTGAACAATAAAAAAAAAAATTACACTAATGTTGTAAGAAGAACTACTAATATGTTTTATTCTTAGAAGAAAAATTTTCCTACGTTCTGCCTGTGATTCCACGTGGCATTGATAGTTCAATATTTATACCTAATTTTTGTTTATTAAACTGTAATTCATCTCACCATTCTCTACTGCTTGACCTACCATTCATTATCGTCAGACTTGCAAGCCACAAAATAAAATGATTTAAATTTGATACAGCTCAACACAACTATATTTGACATTTGATAAATAAGAGCACAAAATTGGACACCTCACCACATACAGATGTTCTACCCCTCTATCAAATTTATTTTAAAATTGAAGTTTTAAATTATATAAATAGGAAGGAAGATATTCTATTAGACTCTTCGGCAGTAAAAGAAACTGGTTAAAAAGAATTCAGGTCATTTTGTCAAATTCACATTTTGGGGAGATACTAATACAAAAACATAAATCTTTAACTACAGATTACCTTTCTCATGCTTGTGAACGAATTTTCTAAAATGGTTTCTAGCATATGCAATTGCTTCAGCTTGATAAGCAGGCCCATTTTTTAACAATTCGATGTATTTCAGCCTGTGAATCATAAATTCTAGTGAAGAGTTCTGTGCCTCTAATGCGTCATGATGTACTGTTGCCCAGGCTAAAAGTGGTTCCAGATCTTTATTCTTAAGACTTTCTGAAATGTGATGAAGTTCTGTAAATGGTTCCTTTTCATGATTTTCTACAGTAACTTCTGATTCAGCTGCTAGGGCATCAGCGACATCGTGCATACCTTGTCTGTAAAAGAACAGTTCTACTTCAATTTTAAAGTCTATTTCTTGTGTCTAAAAACTACAAATATTCTGTAACCAAAAAAAAAAAACTCTTTGTGTGACTCACTTTCTTCCATAATATCGCCATAGTCATGATGTGACCAAGACTCATTACTTGATTACTCACCAAGTGAGTGTGCTGATCACCTTAGAATTTTTTATCATTTGTTTACTTTCACCTAATCCATGCTGGGTACAAAAGTCCAATTTTCATTTTCATAAGTAAAAAATATAATTAAGTTGTGCAAATGTTAGTGTACAAAAATACACATGGTGTGGGGACAAAAACCGAATTTTAAAATTTTTTTAAGAACAGTGATGTTTCCAATAGAAACACCCAGATTAATTGTTTTCAAAAAAATAGCTTTAACATCACATATCTCAGGTAATATGTGGGCTGCCTTTTAAGTTTTCACAAACGACCACTAGATGACGCTAGTGAGATGTTATTGTTATAACAGTAACAGCTCAGAAATTGGCTGAGTAGTTTGTTTACCGTGAATTTAAAAAAAAAACAGTTTTGTGAATTTCACGTGAAGGCTTTCGTTGGATGATTTTTTATGACCCAAATGCAAAATACGTATACAACATCGTAACAGGAGACGAAACTTGGATATATTAGTACCAGCCGGAAACTAAGCAACAATCAACTGTTTGGGTGTTCCAAGATGAACCGAATCTAACAAAAGTGGTGCGTTCGCGAAAGGCCATATTTTAAAATTTTATTTTGATAAAGGCATAAAGACTGCGCAGGCCTATGAAGAAATTTGTGCTATTTATGGTCAAGATACATTATCAAGGCAACAGCTAAAAGATGGTTCAGTCGCTATTATTCTGGACATTGCAATATCAAATATGTCTCTCATACTGGTTGACCAATGAAAAAAAGGTTGAAGAAAATCGACATGTAAGTACCCACAACATCGGCGAGGAACTAAGCATACACCACCAAACGGTTTTAAACCATTTGGACAAAGCTGACTACAAAAGGAAGCTCGATTTTGGTATGCTACATGATTTGACGCTAAAAAATTTACTTGGTCGAATTTCTATCTACGAATCTCTACACAAGCGGGGGATGAAAAGTGTATGACAATAATAAACGAAAAAGATCATGGTCAAAAAAGGATAAAAGATGGCAAAGCCTGGATTGACGCCAAAAAAGGTGATGCTGTATGGTTGGTAAAACTGGAAGGGAATCGTGCATCATAAGTTGCTAAAACCTGGCCAAACGATTAACTCTGCCAACAATTGACAAGAATGAAGCAAGTGACTGGAAAAAATCGGCTGGAACTAGACAACAGAAAGGATGTCGTCTTCCACCATGACAACGCCAGACTACACAAATCTTTGATGACTTGGCAATAAATGAGAGAGCTTGGCTGGGAAGTTTTAATGTATCCATCATATAGCCTGGACGTTGCACTGTCAGAATATCATCTGTTTCGGTCTCCCCAGAGCCCCTTTGTATGGAGTTAAGTCAGTTTACGAAAAGATCTGTCAAAATCACTTGTCGCAATTTATTGTCCACAAACCACAAATTCTACAGTGAGGCATTCTGGTGTTGTCAGAAAAATGGTTGAAAGTCATCGAATAAAACGGTACATATTGGGTTGAATAAAGTTATTTCAAAATATAAAAAACAGTTGTTTCAATTCTGACTTTAAAAGGTTCACTACCTTTTCAGCAATCTAATATTTTGTACCCACCTCTAGATAAAATCTCAGATTTCCCTTACATCTATTTATCCCTAATTTGTAAAAATTACTGGTATTAGGACAAAAATCATTATTGCATAAACAGAATCCTATATATGAATAATGTAAATACATTTTAAAACTCAGACATTTGGGAATATTAAAATTGTTGGAATACCATGTACTTCCTACAAGTAGCACCATTCTTGTGGATATTACCACAGGAAATACTTTGAGTACTTTTACAATAACTCTGTGTACTAATATTCCTAAAGCCTCAAATATCAAGTAAAACAAATAGTATATAAAAGATATTACCTGTAATAATGTTTACATATAACTTTGTTGATAATCTCCAACTTTTCTGGGCTGTTAAACACATCTTCCCTACTACACGCGGAAAAATCTTGTATAAAATTCCTGTCTATTGACTTGCCTACTTTTGATACTGAACTGTGTAAATCTCTGTGTTCGGTTGCTAGCCGTGACACAGTATCTTTTACTTTAGTCACAGCTTGTTTGAGTAAATCCTGTTGAAAATCAGTGAGGACATGGTTTTCTGGACCTACATCAGCATAAAATAGGAAGAACTTATCAACATAAAATTATTAATTAACCGTATATGTTTTAGTATTTTAAGCAGTTTTGTTTCACTGGTACTTTTTGAGTTTATTCTTTAAATAAAAAGGAACATTTGAATTATCTGATCCTAGGATTAATATATTTATCGATATTTAATTCCAGAAGTCATATCTCACATCAAAGACCAATATTTTTGAAGTCATAGTTCCATAAACAATAATTTTTAAATCATGACAAAACCAGGATATCCTAAAATTACCCACCCTTGAAAGATCAGAGTTAATTATTAAATATGAGTAAACTTGGTCTAACTACAGAACACTCAATATTCTGTATTGGCAGCATGTTACTCATTTTATTGTGACTACTGCTATTCTGTCAGTCAAGAAATCTTCAATCCATTTCAACAAATTCCAGCACACTACTCTATAAGAGAGCCTTTTAACAGGAACATGGTAAAAATTAACTTCTAAATTGATATACGGCACCCGCTACTTTCCAATTATTAAAATCAGAGAGTCTAAATTGTGATTACACTGTGTTAATTTCGAATAACTTTCTGATGTTTGGCTTAATTGCATGGGGCACCTTCAGGGAGCTTTACCGCTTGAGATTAGAGGGGGTTCTAATTTTGAAGAGTAACGATCCCTAAAGATCTCTAGTGCAATCGCAGGTGAATTTTCTGCAAATTGACAAAGACCATGATTTCAGACCTAAAAAAACATGACAGCTTCCATTCTATGTGTTTTACATTGTTTAAGAATTCTAGGAATATTTATAGACCTTGGTTTGTTATTGCAGATAGTCTTATGAGTATTTTTAGGAAAACTTATATTTAGTATATTATGTCTTGGATTGTCAAAAATTTTGCAGAAGTCTTGTACTTCTTCAAAATTTTTCAGAACTCCTATAACAAAAGATTAGAGAAAAACCATAGTTTACTGTGTAGATTAATTTTTTTTTTTTTTTTTATGGGTCTAGCACACGTGCTGCAGGGAAGTCCCTAAAGCGCTCCAGGAGCGGCATGTGTGCGGAAAAAGCGATTCACGTTGTTCTTGAATCGCTGTAAATTGTACTCGGTGGGCAACACAGCATTGGGCAAATTATTCCAAAGGGATGATGTTCTCCATATAAAAGACTGCTTGAAAAGCGTTGTACGCGGAGTAACAAGCTCAACCTCATACGGATGTGAAGCACCAGCGCGACGTGTATTTCTAACATGCACTGCTTTGGGAGGAATTAAGCAGGCTACATCCTTCGAACACTTTCCATGAAAATACTTGTAGAATAGACTCAAATCGCCAACCGTTCTTCAGACGAAGAGCTCTTCTCTGAACAGAATCCAACAAATGCAGTGTATGTTTGGAAATAAAATTAACTTTTCTGTGTGTTCTACCTATTTATAAATTTTGTTGATCATAATTATATTAAAAAGTTAATTTTTAGTGTTCCGTATGGAAAACTTATAAGATCACTTCAGTGTCCATCTGTCTGTCCATCTGTCACACCCAATTTTCTCCAAAACTATTTGACACAGAAAGTTGAAATTTAGCACTAATATAGGAATTGGTGGTCCCATTAGAGCCGTATAGTATTGAAAGTTAAATTTTGACTTAAAGGGTTAGTTTTGGGGGGTGAAATCAGAAGTGAAAAAAATGTTTTTACCAGGTCATTGAGTGGGATGTCAAATAAAAGCTTGTGAAAACACAAGTGCAATGTAATAGTTGCGCCCACTTTTCATTGTGTTATCTTTAAAATCGCTGTCCCCCCTTATCTCGAAAAGTACTGATAAAAAAATTTTGAAAAAATTCTGAAATATTCTCCACAGGGTCATCAGTTTTCAACAAAAATTGGAAACAGACTTTGTTGAAAAGTCATTTGTGTGTTTTGTGAAGTCACTGATCATTTTATACCTTCATAACAAAATTTTTTATTTTAAAAGCAATCACTGTATGTAACACTAATTGCGCAAGTCCTACTTACACTTGATCGGTTATTCTTTCTTTGTATTAAGCTAAATCCCAAACTTTTTACCATACTGTTTATTTAGTTAAGCCCAGAGCACAGTTTTTAATAGATGATACAGAACTACTGGTTTACGTATGTGAAGTTTAATATTATATTAAAAAAATTTCTATACTTTTTCTATATTTATGTTTTCTTTATTAAAAGAATTACGGAAAAAACTCTCATTTTTGTGGTTGTATGTACCAGTAATGACCAGGAATAGACTTCGTTTTAATTATAGTATTATAAGAAATTCAACCAGTTGGATTTTGGATAAAGCGGGCAATTTTAGTTCATGTAGAAAAGTACAAGAGTGCTGCATTCACTGTAATTAACACAGGTACAAGTAGAGCATCAAAAGAAAAGCTGATATTATGAATATTTTATATAGAGTGGCAGTAGTACTAATAATTGTGGAGATACTCAGGGACTAGCAAATGGACCAGAGAGACCCTTTTGGCCAACCCCAAAACACTTCCCTAACTGTTGTAAACATAATATTCATCATGAAACCTCCTAGACCTGGCCTGAAAAGTCAGGATATCACCCCATGCCAGGATGCTGGCCTCCTTTCTTCAAAGCACTCACATTCCAAAGACCTTAAATCAGTACGTATACAGTAATTTTAACTCTAGAGTTAATGTTATAAGTATAACTAGGTTAGAATATATTTGGCAATACCATGTGTATGAAGGTTAAATAGTATGGGTGACAATGGGAAACCCTATAGATCCCTATTCATTCTGATAATTAACATCGTTTGTTTTAATGACACAGAAAACATCCTATATGATAGAGAAGAAATAATTAACTAATGAAAAAGCTCCATAGCCTAACGTACTTTCAAATATGCCGTGTAATGTTGCACATCCCATTTCAAAATTTACTTGAGAGGAAATTTAAAAAAAAAAATTTGTTGTAAATATTTATTAAAATATTGAACATGAATGAGCTCAGTTTATATTTTAAAATTTAAGGACGTAATACCGTTAATTCTAATGTCTTAAAATTGCCATAATTAAAGTGAAATTATTTCCTCTATTTAAAGTCAAATTAACCCTGTGTGTAAAAAAATTAATTTGTTTTAAAAAATTAATAAGTTATAAACCACATTTTTAAGATACATTTAGGTGCAAGGCACTACGCATTTACGCACATTATCTAAAAATAAAAGACCCTGTTTCCAAACAAAGAAATTGGCACATTTACCTGTTTGGTACTCCTCTTTTAAATTTTGAATTTGGTCAATTAATTCTATCAGCACACGTTGCGAATGATCGTTGATGCCACCGAATTTAGATAAGACTTTGTCCACATCTTTTTCGACTGCTAAACAAGCTTCCATGTTTATTTTTTCTGAAAAAAAAACAAAAATTGCAAAATTTTAAACGTCACCGGGTCATTGACATCTACTTTTTCGAAGTTGTCAACTGTCAATTTTTGACGTTTGATAGGAATGTGTAACTAATATCGATATTTCACGTATCGTTATTTTTTTACTTGCGACACTGAAATTAAAAAATTAGGACATGGAGAAATTGTTAATAAAAAAATCATAGAAACTAACTGCTGAGTCTATGATAATACTGGCACCACTAAAAATATTGACTTAATTATTGGTGAAGTACGAATTGCATACCTAGTCAGGATACAGCGTTTATAGACGCACGAAGTAAAATAAAATGATAAGGTTTTACCACATATGCAAGAAACAAATTCTATTTCGTTCGGAATAGCTAAAACTTCATATGCTGCAACAAATCGCAATTGACGCTCCACAAGCATAATGCGGTTGTTTGTTGTCATATCTGGAGTTAATTGTTTTGTAAACTACGATAGTATTAAGAAGAACTCTTGATAATTCAATTACAGGTATTGAACAAAGCAATTAAATTGCTATTGGTACTTAAAAATTCGCTGTTATTTATTTTCTAACAACTAAGAATAAAGTAATTAAGTTATTAATTCCACATTATTATTATCTTGTCCTTGGATGTTGTTCATTAAATGTAAGACGTAATCCAGCATCTGTCTTTCTTAGTCAAGGTAATAGGGAGAAACAAGGATACAGCCATTATAGATAATACCTAACCACAGTAAACCTAATACAGTAGTGAAACTGTGGGGTAACCGTATAGGAAAATCAGGACGCAGTTTTTAAGAGGTCGTGTGGCAGTCCGCCATGTTAAAAAGCGGACCAACGGGAGATTTTAAATAGAAATAATATTACTGTGCAAAGGGTTATCATTCGAAATCATAGATATTATACAATTGTTTGAAAATTTTTGATTTAATGAAATGTCAAGTTAATGTATCATGAGAAACATAAAAAAAAAACAAAAGAATGGAGCGCTTTGTGAGAAAAGAAATTACTACAAGTGAAAAACTTGACAGAAAGGCATTTTCAGAAAAAATGCTGTAGACAAAAGTTTTAGCATTTTCTCCAGGGAATTGGATAGGCATATCAGATTTTGAGCCCAACGCTTTGTTGGGACTCTATAAGGCCCAAAAGTGAAAACTGACACCGGAACCTAAATTTTTAAATACATATTTGAATTCGGCAAGGAATTTTATGGCCGAATACAAACTGAATATTTCTGGGCCTGATTGGGCCTCATTGTAATTACAATAAAATCTTTTGCGAGGATCTTTGACTGTGTTATTAGCCTTTGTCACAGGTAGACGGTAAAATTATATTCAAGCAATACCTGACGAATTTGAAAAAAAAAATTTTTGACCACTTACAAATATGTTTTGAAATGTGACTTTATTAGTGCGATTTAAATACCCTCTCTAATCTAGAAGCCTATAGCGAGTGTACACTTTAGAAAAAAAAATGTTTTATTTACATTGCACACATTTTCAGTTGTACAATTAATGACGCGTTTGGTTGCTGCAAGCCAAATCTATAACCATAAAAACGTCATAAGAATAGCTTCTCAGAATTATTCAATTTATCCGCGTGCGATTTTTTACGCAATTGATATTTTTTAATTAAATCACTTACCTTTCAACATCTTTGGGGAAGAAGAAGAAACTCACTCCTGGCGTACTTTTTGAATTTTTTTTGATAATTGGCAACGCCACAACAATAACCTCCTTTCTACATGATTATATAAATTGTTTCGATTCTTTTCACTTACAAACGTTCTTTTTATACAAACTCTTTCTTTCTTCTCTTTTTAAATTCATATAAACTGCAGTGATATCCAGAAACGATAGAAGCAATCGACAATACATTTTAAAAGACACATTCCGAGATCAGAAGTAAACATCGAGCTGCCATTTTAAAAGAGGGACCCGTCAACGCACGCGCTGTCAAAATCTTGTCACGAACTTGAAGCTCACTTTGGCTAATGTATTGGGTTTATTGTGACCCGACGTATTTTGTTGTTTTCTAAATTTTATTGAACTCGACTGCGTATTATTAAAATTTAAGGAGTGTTATATTTTGAAGTGTATCAGCAAAAATTATGTATTCCTGATAAAGAATTGAATTTAAGATATTGTTTATGCATCATATTCGAAAAAATACGATACCATTTTCTAATAATTATGGCGGTGTTAAAATTTTTGAATAATTTATTAAAATATAAATTTAGAGTATACATCGTCTAAATAATTTTGAGTTGCGTTAATGCCGAAAAGGTTGGTAAAAAAAGATTTACTAGTTTTAAAACACCTGAAAAAAATTCTAAATCTAATTTAAGGTTATGTTTTTAAAATTGGCGGTATTCAACTGGTTGAAAATGGTGGAACTTCCCGTGTTCCTTTTTACTGCTCTTCGTACTATGGGAGACGTGTTCTCTATCAACCCTATTCCCTGTTTTGAAGGCGTTTAGACAGCTGATATGATTTGAAAGACGGAACACCTGTTTTATTTGATATTTTTCGTGATTTTTTTCTTCTTTTTCATCTCATGCCTTTTCATAATGGAGGTTAGCGACCACTTTTCTAAATGTTTCTCTGTCCCTCGCAACATGGAACAACTCCCCCACATTCATGCAGGTCCATTCTCTGCTGTTTTCAGCCAAGACTTTTTGTTTCTTCCGAAAACCTTTCTACCGTCAATTCTTCCTTGCATGGTAGTTTGAAATAGTGAATATTTGTCGTTTCTGAGGACATGACCTAAGTAGGATGTTTTTTCGTATTTTACAACTGTCAAGAGTTTTTTGCTTTAGCATATTCTATGTAGAACTTTCTCATTAGTGATCCAGGCTGTCTATGGGACTTTTAATATTCTTCGAAAGAGCCACATTTCAAAAGCTTTTAACATCTTAGCTTCAACGATCATGTCTCGACTCGATACAAAAGATAGAAACACACGTACCATTCTAGAAAACGTAGTGTTAGAGCCAGGGATAAGTTGTTGCAGAACATTGTCTGGAATTTTAAAAATGATTTTCTTGCAATCTTGGTTTTAATCTCAGTGTCTTTGTCATTGTTGGATGTGATATAGCGGCGTAAATATTTGTACTTTTCTACACGTTCTATTTGTTTTTGTTCGAGGAATAATTGACATTTGTTGGTTTGATGTTTTGGACACGACAATAAATTTTGTTTTTCCGTGTTTATCGTTAGACCCATTTCGGCACTTTCTCTATTCACGATGTCAACCAGTGCTTGCAAGTACTCTAATGTTTCTGCTAAGATCACGGTATTGTCGGCAAAGCGAATGGTGTTTATCACTTCACCTCCTATCCTGATTCCTTTACTTTGTTCCCATAATGTTTTATTTATTTATTTATTTATTTTTTTATTTATTTAAATGGACAAGCCAATTACAATAGTAATATAAAAACAAAATTACAATAGTAATATAAAACCAAATAATGTTAAAACACAATGCACATATACAATTCATAACGTGAAAAAGGAGAAAATAAAAAAACAAGCATTACAACAGTTTAACACCTCAGATCCCGATCGCGCTTACAAGCGTTTTTAAATTCGCTAACACTACAACTGAAGGGATCAAGGCTGTATGTATTAAATAATCGGCACATTCTTGTGAGAGGACTGTAATAGCCATAATTAGCACTGTGAAATGGAATACTAAGCAGTACACTGCCACGAGTCCTATGAACAGTATTAAGTTGGACGCTCTCCAAACGTGGCGGACAGGAAATAGAGCCATTCAGGAGTTTGTATAGGAATAAAACATCTGCAAGATCCCTACGCTTCTCCAAAGTAGCCACACCAAAAGCGTTCATAATCACTCCATAGTCAATATGAAAACTTGCATCCTTATAAATATTTATTCCAGCTTTAAAAGCTAAAGTTCGTAGAAATCTACGCTGCACTGACTCAGTCTCAGCAATATGGCACTGGTAAGATGGTGACCACATTACCGAAGCATACTCCAAACCAGAGCGGACCATTGAAAAATATAACACTCTAAACGTGCTAGCCGACAATTGATTACTATATCTGGTAACAAAACCAAGATTCCTGAGACCCAGTCTCAAAATATTATTAATATGGCCACAAAATTAAGTTGACTGTCCAAAAGCACACCCAAGTCACGAATCTCCGACACCGACTCAAGCAGGGCGCCGTTCAAACTATACCAATGACACTCAATATTCCGCTTCCTACCAAAGGAAATTCAGAAAACACTTTTTAACATTTAGACTTAAGCCATTTCTTTCTGACCAGTGATAGAGTCGATTCAGATCTTTCTACAGACGCGTAACATCGTTTACACTTTCTATTCCTCTGTACAATTTGAGGTCATCCGCAAATAAAAGATATTCAGAATGGTTGAACATCTCACCAATATCATTAATGAACAAATTAAAAAGGAGAGGCCTACAGTGTGAACCCTGCGGGACACCTGAACATATCGATATGTTTCTTGAAATATGATTTAATATATAATATAGCACTGGTTACGTTCAGTCAAAAAACCCTTGATCCACCTAGTCACGCTCGTGCCGAATCCTAGGGCTCGAAGATTTCCCACCAAAAGCTCATGATTAACCCTGTCAAACGCCTTCGAGAAATCAGTGTATACAGCATCAACCCGCATACCTCTCTCAAACGCGCCCAACAGATACTGCTCGTAACTTAATAAGTTCGTGACTGTGGATCTTTCCCGAGAAAAGCCGTGCTGCTCGTATCTAACAAAGTTCCTACAAATCCATGAAAGTTGATCCGCCACAAGCTTATCAAAGAGCTTCGGTATAGCCGACTGAATACAAATACCCCTGTAATTGGTTATACCCTCACGATTTCCCGATTTATAAATGGGTGTCAAAAAGCTAGTCTTCCAATATTGCGGAAAAACGCAGGAGTCCAACGACAAACAGAAGATATAGAGTAGTGGTCTGCTCAGGGAAAACACACATTGTCTCAGGAATGCTGATGAAATCCCATATGGGCCATGAGAATAACTCATCTTAAGCTGATTAATGCCTTCAAATACTTCGGCCAATGAGACCCTCACAACGTTCACGTCCAGTACGTTATCAATATTACAGGCTGAAAAGTCACAGTTCTCTCTCACATAACTAGCCGAAAAATGACGCGAGAACAAATCCACGATGCCATTGCCATCATTAGCAAGTGAATCCATCAAAAACATGCTATGTGTTGTGTGTATTTCTTGAAGATGACTTGGGAATATAAGTTAAACAATACTGGTGACAGTACGTGTCCTTGCCTGACTCCTCGCTGAATCCGTATTTCATCTGTTAGCATTTCATTTACTTGTAATACAGCAGTCTGATTTCAATAGATGTGTTTTATTACTTCTCTGTATTTCTGGTCAAGTTGGATGTTCTTTCATTCTTTTATCAGTTTGATGTGCTGTACTTTATCAAACGCTTTTTGATAGTCTAGAAAGCATATATAGATGATCTTGTTGTACTCTCTACTTTTTTGAAGGAGGACCCACATTCCAAAAAGTGCTTCTCTTGTTCTCATGCCACCCCTGAAGCCAAATTGTGGACTGTCGAGTTCGCATTTCTTGTAAATTCTGTTTTGTATAATTTTTAATAAAACTTTCAAGGGAGGGCTTATGAGACTGATGAACCTGAAGTCTTCGCACGATAGGGGAATATTTTTCTTAGGTAATGGCATAAAAGCAACCATTCTTTGGGGACTCTTTCGTCGTTATGTATCTTGCTGAGTAGTTTTGTGAAGGTCCTTATGTTCCTTTCAGCTAATACCTTTAGCAGTTCCATTGATATTTCATCAGGGCCTGGTGCATTCTTATTGTTGCTGTTCTTGAGAGCATGTCTAACTTCGGTTTCCAAAATTACATAACAATCCCCTGTTGAGGCGGATTCTACGTTATCGCTTTTATTGTCGTTGAATAATTAAAGAATATACTCTTCCCAGCAATTTTTTTTTCATCTTTTCTTCTTCTGCCACTATGTTGTTCTGTCTGTCTCTTGTTATCTGTAACCTCTTTTAACTTCCTGTGTGTTTATTGTTTAGTTTTTCAATGTCGTTGCATTGCTATTTCATTCATTTTTCTTTGGCTTTGTTGTTTTCATATTTTATCTTTCTGTTAAGAGTTCTATATTTTTCTTTATATTTACTTTTATAACCTCTTCTTTCATCAATCATTTCCAGTACGTCGGGTGACTTTTTATATCCATTAAATTAACAGAGAGCAATTGAAAAATGTTCTGCCATCTTTTTATACTTGATTAATTAGGGAATTTCAAAAGAAAATTTGGAGATTATGGTCATTTGAATGAAACTATAAAAAATTTGGTAATTGCACGAATATGTATGTGTAATTTTATTACTCATTTCTATTATTAACTGATTATATTTATGTCATTTCTTCATGTTTACTAGTTGATCAATAGTTACAAAATAACATTATTCAAAGAGTGTGTTATGAAAAATGCCAAAAATAGACTAGGTTTTATTTTCGAAAAGCTTCGAGCTTCGTGTAAACAACTTGTCTAAAAACACATATAAACGTCATGAATGAAAGAAATACAATGAATTGTTATTTTTTAGTGTATGGACGACTAATTCACAACATTGTACGTATATAAACAATAACTCCCGGTGAATAAAAGTTCCATCAGATATGGAATAACTATATAGTAAAAGGGAGCAGTGTAGAGGGGCTTGGCGCTTTAAATGAACTGCTTTATTTTTATTTTCGACACATAAATAAGTAGAAGTTTTGCAAGAGGTAAAACACTACTTAAATTTCTACTAAATTTTTTATTTTTAACACCATGACATGTTTCACTGTACGATAGCTTCTTCAGATGGTTTGTTACAAAATGAGGATAAAATTACTATAATAAAACGGTTGGTTCACAATTTATGGTAGGTAATAAAATAATTTAATTAAATATTTAGTAATGGTGAATTATTTAATTTTAATTGTTCATTTACGTCAAATAGGAAACAATAAGAATAAAAGAACATGCGTCATCATAAAATAATAGAAAAAAAAAACGGTCAAGTGCAAGTTGAACTTGCGCAATTAGTGTTCCGTACGCTGATTGCTTTTAAAATAAAAAAAAACCGGCCAAGTGCAAGTTGAACTTGCACAATTAGTGTTCCGTACGATTGTTTTTAAAATAGAAAATTTTGTTAGGGTGGTATGAAATGATCAGTGACTTCACAAAACACACCCCAAATGAGTTTTCAATAAAGTTTGTTTCCCATCTTTACTGAAAACTGGCGACCTTGAAATTTTGTTTTTTTTTCTATACCAGATAAATTATTAAAGGTAATGATTATTTTCGTTCAATTTATACCCCGTGGAGAATATTGCAGGATTTTTTTCAAAATTTTTTGATCAGTACTTTTCGAGATAAGGTAGGGGACAGCGATTTTTCACGATTTTTTAAAAGTAATACGAAGAAAAGTGTGCGCAAGTATTACATTATATATATATTTTTTACTCGTGTTTTCACAAGCTTTCATTTGACACCACACTCGATGACCTAGTTAAAAAATTTTTTTTTCACTTCCGATTTCACCCTTCAAAACGATATAAAATGATCAGTGACTTCACAAAACACACCCCAAATAAGTTTTCAACAAAGTTTATTTCCAATTTTTACTGAAAATTGATGACCTTGAAACTTCTTTTTTTTTATATACCAGTAAATTATTACAGGTAATGCACTCGTGATAATTTCCGTTCAATCTACACCCCGTGGAGAATATTCCAGAATTTTTTCAAAATTTTTGATAAGTACTTTCCGAGATAAGGCGGGTGGACAGCGATTTTTCGCGATTTTTTAAAAATAATACAAAGAAAAGTGCGAGCAATTATTACATTATATATATATTTTTTATTCGTGTTTTCACAAGCTTTCGTTTGACACCACACTCGATTACCTAGTAAAAAATTTTTTTTTCCACTTCCGATTGCACCCCCCAAAACTAACCCCTTAAGTCAAAATTTAACTTTCAAAACTATATGGCTCTGATGAGGCTATCAATTCCTATATTATTACCAAATTTCAACTTTCTATGACAAATAGTTTCGGAGAAAATCGGGAGTGACAGATGGACAGACAGACAGACAGATACCGAAGTGATCTTATAAGTGTTCCGTACGGAACACTAAAAATAACTCAAATTAGCTAAATCATTTAATTGAAAATAATCACGAATTCAACCCAAACTTTGAAATATTACATACTTACACAAAGGGCGTGAAACTTAATTACCTAGTATCTTTAGAAATAAACAAATTGAAAAATTCAGATTCCTTAATAAATGAACAATTAGACTTAAATAATTCACCATTACTAAATCTGTTTAATTAAATTATTTTATTACCTGCCATAAATTGTGAATCAACCATTTTATTATAGTAATTTTATCCTTATTTTGTAACAAACAATCTGAAGAAGCTGTCGTAAAGCGAAACATGTCATGGTATTAAAAATTAAAAATTTAGTGCAAATTTAAGTAGTATTTTACTTCTTGCAAAACCTCTAGTTATGGGTTTCCACCAAGTAATTAATTCAAGATATAAATAATTGATTATTTACGACTTTACGAAAATTACCTGAGAATAAAACTACCTTGTCAGATGATTAGGGATTAACGATGAGACATAAAAATAATAAAACTTACTTATAATGGGTTTAGAAAACACCAAATTCACTTGTTCTAGTTAATTCCTTTTTAGAGTTAAAACGGGAATACAAACTTTATATTTTTAAATGGAACACCCCGTTTTTCATCTTTCAGTTTTACAGAACTCTCAATTTCAGAAACGCCACAATATGTTTTTATAATGTTTATAATGTTAGTGTGCAAGGTAAGAAAAAGCACTTTATATCCTTGCTGAGCTTGGCTATAATTCAAATTGAAAATGGCATATGTTTATGTTAAGAATTTAGATAATATAAGTTTAAATTCAGTGTCAAATGATTGAAGAAAAGATGAAGAAAAACAGGATATATGCGGAATGTTTATTGAAAATGGTTATAACAAACAAACAGGCACGACCGGAATTCACATCTTTATGGAAGACGAATCTTTAGCTTAAATATATTATCAATAAATAACTACATACTAACTGAAGCAATGTTTAAATAAAAAAGAAAACCACACAAAGAGGATCAAACTACGAAAATGAAGAACTGAGCAATTTTACTATAATGAGAACTAAACTAAAACTAATATTTACTAGCTCTTTTTTTAGTGTTCCGTACGGAACACTTATAAGATCACTTCGGTGTCTGTCTGTCTGTCACACCCGATTTTCTCCGAAACTATTTGACATAGAAAGGTGAAATTTGGTAATAATATAGGAATTGATGGCCTCATCAGAGCCATGTAGTTTTGAGAATTAAATTTTGACTTAAGGGGTTAGTTTTGGGGGTGAAGTCGGAAGTGAAAAAAAAAAATTTTTTACTAGGTCATCGAGTGTGGTGTCAAATAAAAGCTTGTGAAAACACGAGTAAAATATATATATATATATATATATATATATATATATATATATATATATATATATAATATTATACTTACGCTCACTTTTCTTTGTATTTTTTTTTTTAAATTCGCGAAAAAATCGCTGTCCCGGGCCTTATCTCGAAAAGTACTTATCAAAAAATTTCGAAAACATTCTGGAATATTCTCCACGGGGTGTAGATTGAACGAAAATTATCACGAGTGCATTACTTTTAATAATTTATACGGTATATAAATTTCAAGGTCATCAGAATTCAGTAAAGATTGGGAACAAACTTTGTTGAAAACTCATTTGGGGTGTGTTTTGTGAAGTTACTAATCATTTTATACCACCGTAACATAAATTTTGACTTAAGGGTGGTTTTGAGGGGTGAAATCGGAAGTGAAAAAAATTTTTTTTTACTAGGTCATCGAGTGTGGTGTCAAAAGAAAGCTTGTGAAAACACGAGTAAAATATATATATATATATATATATATATATATATATATATATATATATATATATATATATAATGTAGTACTTATGCACACTTTTCTTCGTATTACTTTTAAAAAATCGCTGTCCCTTACCTTATCTCGAAAAGTACTGATTAAAAAATTTTGAAAAAATTCTGGAATATTTTCCACGGGGTATAGATTGAACGAAAATTATCACGAGTGCATTACCTTTAATAATTTATTTGGTATATAAAAAAAAACAAAATTTCAAGGTCACCAGTTTTCAGTAAAGATTGGAAACAAACTTTGTTAAAAACTCATTTGGGGTGTGTTTTGTGAAGTCACTGATCATTTTATACCATCCTAACAAAAAATTTTATTTTAAAAACAATCAACGTACGGTACACTAATTGTGCAAGTTCAACTTGCACTTGACCGGTTTTTTTTTATTTAAAAAAATCCAGTCGGTTCAATAACAAATGCTTCAAAAATCTTGGCAAACGTATACTGGCATAGTTCGCCGACACATTGTTGAAAACGATATTATGTATTCTTTTAGCTCAAGGAGTTTTTTTGGTCTCCAGAATCATTAATATAACTTTTATGATACGCTTTCCAAAAATAATACCAGGTATGTTTGCCTTCACATTTGGAATATTGGTTAGTATTTTTCCTTGGAAATTGAGAGTAAAGTGTGAAAAGGTAGGTTAGCCAATTCGTTGGCTTTACTTGTAGATGTTGCAATATTATTGTCTGAGCTAGCAACTGATGGAATAATTGATCTAGTGAGTTAGCGACCAACCAGAAAAAATCTTGAATTGTTCGGACAGGTAAGAAGCTTGTTTTAAGTTTCTGACCACGGGCCTCCTTGAATTTTTTGATTATTTATTTGCATCTGTTTTTAGCATTAAGATGTTAACGATTTATACTATTAATGCTTCCACTCGTAGTCCAGTTACCAGAGACGAAAATGTAGTAAAAGTGTACATAAATTTAAATAAGGTTCATTACCAGCCAAATAATATACAGTCGACACTCTATATAGTGAAAGACCAAAATGTTGACCGAAATTTCACTATAGAAAGTTTTTCACTATATAAAGAAAAAATCCGTATATATTGCTATTTTATATTGGTAATCATTTACTTGTATTTTATAAGGTACAAGCAACAAAAAAAATTGCAAAATTGAATTATTAGAAAAGATTTTATTAAACATTTGAAAGTTTAAATAGTACATAGCATGTACAGGGCTAAATACATACATAAAGTCCGTACGTTATATCTTTACCCGTGCGTCATAGTTTTCAGGCCATATAACAGACGACTATTATATTATTTGTCTCTTTTCACCAATAAATCGTAGGTATTGGCAAAAAGAGACAAAAAATATAATAGTCGTCTGGGATATTGCCTGAAAACTATGACGCACGTGTAAAGATATACCGTACGGACTTTATGTATGTATGTACTACATACGAAATAAAAAGAATAATACAAAATCTGTTAATACATATGTACATACTACGTACATACGTACTAGGAAAAATAATCAGTTATTTTCTTTTGAACATTACTTTTAAAAAATAATTGTTGCTCAACAAAATTCTCGCATTTATTCAAATGTATAAAGATTTGATCAGGTACAGTTTCCTGGCCCCTGAGAGTAGTTCGCACAATGTCAAATGCATTTCTTACTTCATTTTCACTAAATTTAGCAGGACATTCCCCGGTTTCAGTTTCTTCTTCATGATCTTCTATACTTTTTATATCGTCAATTATGTCTTGGTCAGTTGGGAGATCTGTCGTGCCAACATCATTGTCGATTTCTAAGAAATCTTCAAGTAAAAAACCTGCGTCGACGGTAGCAGTTTTTTGTAGAATACCCCATTGCCTTTTTAAGGTAGCGAGATCCATTTCGTCTTCTTCTTCCCATTCGTCAATTTTTTCAGTAAAACCTGCTTTAGAAAACCAGTTTTTGATAGTTTTCTGAGAAACATTTTCACTCCATACTTTAGCGACTTCGGGTATACACTCTTTAAGGGTAATCAATTTTTGGACTGGAAGGTTGTTATCAATCGCATTAACAATTTTGTGAACAATTCTGTTTCGGTAATGATGTTTTATGTTTTTTATAATACCTTGGTCCATAGGTTGCAATTTGGAGGTCATGTTTGGTGGAAAAAAGATCAATTCAATATTCCTTAATTTTTTACTTACAGTAACTGGATGTGCAGGACAATTGTCTATAAACATCACAATCTTTCGCTTTTGGCTTTTCATTTTCGTGTCCAGTTCTTTGATCCATCTTTCGAAAATCTCAGAAGTCATCCATGCCTTTTTATTATTGGCGTAATCTAACTCCAGAGATTTAACTCCTTTTAAACAACAAAGATTTTTGCTTTTACCTATGAGCAGTAATTTCAGTTTTTCTGAGCCAGCCATGTTTGCTCCAACCATAAGTGTCACCTTTTCTTTACTTGTTTTAACACCAAAACATTTATCACTTTTAAAAGCAAAAGTTTTATTTGGCAAACATTTAAAAAACAAACCGGTTTCATCACAATTGAAAATGTTTTTTGGCTCGTACTTTTTCAATGCACTTTTTAAAACAGTTTCAGTCCAAATGTCACAGTCCTCCTGACTAACGCTTGCACTCTCGCCAGACACCGTCTTGAAAACAATTGAATTGCGAGTCTTCCAGGCACTCAACCACCCTTCACTAGCTTGAAAATTAACGCAGTTAAATTCTTTAGCAAATTGTAGAGCCTTTTGCTTTATTAAATTTCCCGATATTGGTACGTTTGGATGCGTACGGGCCACTTGAAACCATCGTAAAACTGCTTTATTTACATCCTCGTAAGTAATCACCCGTACTCGTTTTCGACTGCTTGGAACACTAGATTTCTTGATGATACTGTCGCGACTTTTTATTATCAGAGAGACGCAACTTGGAGAAACACCAAATTTTGCAGCCACATCAATTTTTTTGCAGTCTTTATCAACTTCCTCCAAAACTTTAATTTTCTCAGCTAAACTTAAACACACTCGCTTGGACATCTTACTTGATTCTTTAACAAAAAGAAACTGAACCTGAATTTGCGAATTACTAGGCCTCGACTATAAAATGGGTTATTCCCCGGGTTTCTCACAGAAATCTACCTGATTTATTGCCAACCATTAGGCGTATAAACGCGTTAAGAACCTTTTCAAAAGAATGCGTCATAAAAATGGAATTCGTGCTAATGTTAGATAAAAATGGGAAACCCGAAATGGCCAAGATCTCAATAAATGCATAAAAATTTATAGATAAAATTCTGGTAAAAATTTGATTATATAGAGTGTTACTATTTTACAGATTCACTATTGCATTATAAAGAGTTTTTCACTATATAGAGTTTCACTATAAACAGTGTCGACTGTATGTATATAAAAAAGTTTGCAGCAATCGGAGCATGGCCGGCTGAAAAATGGGGTCCGAAATTGCCCCATTTTGGATCTTTCAAGAATATTTCGAAAAATATGCGTAATTTGTGAAAATATTACATAGAAAAAATGTAGATCAAACAATTCTACACAAAATAGGTCTCTGGATATTATTCTGTAAAATGCACTGTTTTTGAGAAAATCGCGATCCAAAAAATGCAATAAACGTATATTTTGACAATTATACTAAGTTTTTTTTTTAAAATACCGATATTTTTTTAAATAATTCTTATCCAATGAATTCTTCAATAAAGTATCAAAGAAGGAGCGTGTAAATTAACATAAGATCCTACGAATTTGTTATTAAAGTTTCACTTTACCTTAAGATAATGCAAGAAATTTATAAGTATGTTAAAGAAAAATATGGATCAAGAAGAAATTATATGGAAAAAATAATACAAAAAAATGCATATGTTATATAAAAAAATATAATTTGTTTAGCATACATTATTGTAAAATATATATACAAAATTGTACTTAAATTTCATGTATGCCAGAAACTTCTTATTCCAGAAATTCTTCCAAATCCTCCTCATCTCTAATTGGTTGATATTCAGAGGTTCGGGTTCTTTGACACTTTCTGCTTCTTCGTCGGATATGTCCTCAATTGTTTCTACATTTGGTAAATTCTGGCAGGAATCCATGTTTAAATAAATTCCACAAACCCTGGAACATAGTAAACCAGCTACTACACAACTACAATTGCTTTTCTTTTCATATACTTTTATTTTACAATTACAGAAGATATCGGCTATCAATAGACAAGACGTTTGGAAGTAAAACTTTTTTACATGCTCGATTGAAGCAAGGCTTATCGTTAGAAGAGTGTTAACGCAGCTATGATGTAATGGATCACTGTAAAAAGAAACAATAATTTATTTACTATTTCAAGTTTAGGCACTAAAAAAAATATAAATTTTATGCTTCTTTATATTTTTTTGTTGGTTATTTTTAGTGTTCTATAAGGTCATCGAGTAGGGTGTCAAATCAAAGTTTGTGAAAGCACGCCTTCAAAAATGTATATAATGTAATACTTGCACATACTTTTCGTTGTATTATTTTAAAAAAATGGCAGTAACACCCTTATCGACCTACCTTATCTCGAGAAGTACTGATCAACAAATTTTGAAAAAATTCTAGAATAGTCATTATAAAGTGTAGATTGAGCGAAAATTATCAAGTTTGATAACACTGGTTAACTCTGCAATTACTACGGAAAAAATACTGGTTTAATGCTATCAGCTCTACTTTTTTATTTATATAAAATTACAATTTTCTTCAAAAATGGAACAAAAATACAATATTTTTTTCTATGTCTGATATAATTACACACTATGAAATGTTCTTTTATGCGATTTTCTTGAATGTACGGCTTGAGGATCATCTCTTTGCAAACTCCAACAACAATCGGCCATCATATCGATGTCCCCACCTTCCTTGACAACCCTCTTCCATCGTGCATATATCTTGGTGAAATCTTTCACCCTGCTCTTCACTGAAATCGCCAAAATTTTCTGGAAATCGATCTAAATGAGAATGTAAGTAATGAATCTTGATACTCATGTTGCAGCCAAGCTATTTCAAATTGGATAACATGCAGTCAACTAACCCAGAATAGTTGTCGGTTTTATTGTTTCAGAGAAAATTTTTAATCACCATAACAAACGATTTTTTAAGCTTTAGACTCGACTTCATTCATTGAATTCCCAAAGTTTGGGTCTTTCACAAGTTGTCTGATTTGTGGCCCATCAAAAATACCCTCTTTCAATTTTTCTGTGCTTAATCCTGGAAATTACCGTGAAAGAAAAGCAAAACATTCGCCGTTTTTGTCAAGGGCTTTTACAAACTGTTTCATAATGCCTAGCTTGATATGAAGTGGTGACAGTATAATGTGATCTCGATTTACTAAGGAAAAATTAATAACATTTTTGGTACCCCTCAACAGTTCTTCTTGTACTGGCCACTTTTTTGAGGCCAATGACGTTGTTTGTAGCGGGTATCCCACAGACACATAAAACATGGGTATTTCGTGTATCCACCCTGTTGTCCGAGAAGAAAGTCATCTTTAAGTCTACACAAATGCGCCAGTTGTGGTCTCGATACTTAGTTATTGTATACTCTTCTTTCATAGTAGTAGAGTGTTCAATAGGTATAGAGCCATACTTGTTGCCGTTATGAAGTAGCACACACTTTAAGGTTCTCTTTCTGGTTGGTATAGTTGTGAACTCATCTTCTCCAAAATACCTCTGACATCGTTACAAAAAACGAAATCATTTTCTCTAGAAAAATTTCTCGTGTCCGATATAAAGTAATTCTGGTTCCTGGTGCAAGTAATTTTTTTTTTAAACGAGATGCCAAAATTTCAGAAGCCTCTTTGACAAATTTAGATCCCTTACTAAGTCATTCAATTCCTCTTGATTAAAAGGTTGAGGATCTGATGACTGACTACATATGAAATCCGATTCAGTGTTGCCCATTGTGTTGTTTTCAATTTTCATAAGATCTGGTTCTTCAGAACATTTAGATGATGCTCCTTGTGTCTCACTAGAGTATAGAAGAGGTCGTTAAGCGGAGGATAAGTTAGGATATGACCATTTATTTCGATTTCCAGAATTTATGCCGTTAATATTTATGACGCAAAAATAGCAGTTGTCATGGTGATCTTGAGGTTCCTGGCAAATCATCGGTGTTAAAATTTGATAGCACTTCTTTTTCCATTTGACCATTGCCGCAGACACACAATGCAGTTCTGGCACCCAATATGAGGTACCCATTGCTTGTCTTGATTGCATAATGTTATTTGAAAGCGGTTAAAATTCGTAGTTTTAACGAAGACCGAGATAGGTTTTCGATACATGATGTATTCACCACAAATATCGCAAAAACAATCTGGATTATGTAAACAACGTCTAGGTGTCGAAGCCGAGTCGAGTATATATTAAAAAACTGCGGGTGTCGTCTAAGTTAGGGTAGACCGAAAATATTAAAAAACATGAGCTGTCAGAGAAAAACTAATATCGGATTCGAAATCAGACCACTACAGTAAGCCCAAAACTGAAAAAAAAATTAGAGGAAAAAACCAAAAAAAAGAAAATTATTTGTTGACCAGTGTAATTTATTTAGTATAAAAAATACTGAAAAAAATACCGAGAAATACGTTTCCCTACAAAATTTTGGATTATGTTCCATACATTCCCGCGTATCTCTCCTTTAGAGACAAAGTAATTTTATCTTATTAGTTCATAATTCAATGTTTAGGAAGTAAATAATTGTTTTACATTTTTATTACTAGATTCGAGACTGAGCTAGATTGATTTATTGGCTATTAGGTAGCTAAGATGCTATATTTTTTATACAATATTAAATAAGAAAAAAAGTGAAAATATAGTTTGGATCTTAAGATATATACATATCAGGGACCTAATTAACCTAGCCCAGGTGAGTATTTTATGTTATTTTAAAAGCAATCACGGAACGGAACACTAATTGCGCAAGTCCAACTTATACATCGGTTTTTGTCTATATTTTTTGTTTATTTAAAAACAAGACATATAAAATTTCCACCTGTCTTAATGAATGGACGGATGATAACAAAATTGGAAAAAATTAATCGTTAACCAATTTGATAAATAAAGTCTTGCATCAAATTGTACTATTGATTGATGTATAATTTCTCAAAAAGGAAATATTTTGACAAAAGTAATTTATAATTAAACGATTAAAAAATAAATATAATATATCACATAGCTAATGTAGGCATAATTATTGGTATAAAAAAGAAAAATTTCGCACATGTTTATTAGTATTCTAATTTTTTCTCAAAAGTCAGTCAAATGTTGTCGTTAGAACCGAATAGTATCACTACGTATTTAGTGCAAGGACTTATTATTAGTCTAGTATTTTATTATGTAGTTTTTATTTACAAAAATTGGCAGATACTATTATTTTCAATCAAGGAAAAAGGATTTTTATTGCCGATACTACCGCTCATTGGACATTTTTTTATGTGGCTTACTTCACAGGTCAAAAAGGTAAAAAAATATTTATATTAAAACTTTTTAAGACGTTAAACTCGTATATAATTTGCCCAGGGTTGTGTTTCCCACCGAGTACAATGTACAGCGATTTAAGAACAATGTGAATCTCTTTTTCCGCACACATACCGCTCCTGGAGCGCTAACCTGAACTAACCTGCAGCACGTGTGCTAGACCCATAAAAGAATATATATAATTTTTTTACGGTTTCACTGTTTCACATTAAATAGAAACCGGTTAAGTGGTCCAGTTGTCAGAGGTAAATTTTGACGAAAAGCTCTCGCTTAACAGGCGGCATTTTGGTATACAGGTAGTTTTTTTGGTCGTAGAATACGATAAAAAAAGTTTGTTGTTCTAAAATGTACGCTAAGCCTACAAAATCGAAAATAAAATGAAAAGTTCAGTTTTTCGCAAATATCTCGAAAAATAAAAAAATATATCGAAGAACAAATAGCACCATGTGACAGAATGGAGAATATTACAAAAGATATTTTATAGTTTTTTTTTAAAATTTTACAGTAATTTAAAAAATTATTTAAAATAAAATGGCTAGTTTAACACCTTCAGTTGCAGTGGGAATCATGCTTCCAAACTAATTTATCATTAAATTAAAGTTTCTGTATATCGCTAAATCATTTGAAATTTTCTATTAAGGAGTTTCTCGAGGTGCTAATTAAGAATCCGATGACAGATTTGAAAAATTCAAAATGGCGGATCCAATATGACGGCCAGAGAGTACGTAATTCATTTAATTTCTTCGAGTAATTTAGAATTTTTATGTTTCAATCACTGTTTTCTTTGAACCTGAATGCTTAAATGAAATATAAATACTTTAAACTTAAAGTTTAGACTTTTAACTTTCATTTAAACATATATATATATATATATATATATATATATATATATATATATATATATATATATATATATATTATTTTAAGTTGTTTGATTACTAATAAGCAAAACAAACATTTAACAAACACTTTTTTAAGAGTAAAATTACAAAAAAAGAGAAAGTTTTTTTTTTTAATTTTTAATGATTTTCTAATAAAACAAGTATACTTTTGGGACTTCCGGTCGACAGTTCGTAGCACGCGGACGTATTTTCCCGGTTGCGGCTTCTGAAGGCAAAGTTCGGGCGTTTTGGGGCTTCGGAGTGTGGATCGCTTGGTAGGGGTTCTAATCGCAGAGGGTTACTAAGCGCTGTGAGGGGTGATTCCTATAACGTCGGTTGAGGTTAGGTAATTTGAGCAGGTGTTTCAATCGCGTAATCAGACGGGCGGGCTGACAGAAAAGTTTATACCCAAAACCAGTAGCAGTTCCCGAGGAGATCCTTTATCAATGCCAAGAAAATAAATTAAGTTATAAAGACAAATAATATATTCTTTTTGATGCTAAATGGACGAAAGAAATAAAGTTAAAAGGAGGGTGATGATCGCCTAGAGCGAGACAAAATTACTCTCCACGGACAGTGGGGGAACCGGATTGGTGCGCGCGCCTTTGTCGTCAGTATAGCCATGACCGAACAAGAGGTACCTTCGTCTGTTGCGCAACGTATTATCATCAAGTTTTTAACCAATGAAGGCGTTAAACCGTTAGAAATTTTAACCCGTTTGAAGGTACAGTTTGGGGACAGTACACTGTCTCAGAATCGTGTGTATACGTGGGCGAGAGAATTTAAGGGCGGACGAGAACGGGTTGAAAACGAAAGTCATGATCGACGCCCTAGGTTAAGCCTTACAGATAACAACATCCGTGACATTAAACACCTTATCGAAGGTGATTGCCGATTAACCGTTGAAGAAATTTCCTCAGAAGTGGGTATCAGCTATGGAAGTGTGTGTTCGGTTTCAGAAAAATTACTGCTCGATGGGTTCCAAGGTTGTTGACTGGAAACCAAAAACAGGTCAGGTCGGAGATCGCTGAAAGGCTTCTGAATAGATTTCAGCAAGAAGGGGAGGCCTTTTTAAAGCACATAGTAACATGTGAGGAGACGTGGGTACATCACTACACTCCCGAGTTTAAAATGTCAAGTAAAGAGTGGCGAAGAAAGAATGAAGGTTCCCCAGTGAAGGCCAAAACTCGTCTCTCTGCTGGAAAAGTCCATGCAAGGGTTTTTCTTGACTCTAGGGGAATTTTACTGATCGATTTCCTGCACGATCAACGTACGGTGAATGCGGCTTACTACTGCCAGTTGTTACGGTTGGCAAAAGCCACCTATCGAAAGAAAAAACGGGACATGCCCATCAGAGATGTCATTCTCCTCCAGGACAACGCCAGGCCTCACACTTTGGCTTTGACAAGGGATACACTGGAAGAAATGGGCTGGGAAACCCTCGAACACCCTCCTTATATCCCTGATTTATCCCCCTGTGACTATTTTTTGTTTGCGCATATGAAAGAATCACTGGGAGAACAGCGATTTGGAAGCAATGAAGAAGTCGAGGAACACGTGCGCAATTGGCTTACAACCCGCCCTCAAACCTTTTATGACCAGGGAATACGGAAACTTCCAAATCGGTGGCAAAAGTGTGTAGATCACGCAGGAGACTATACTGAAAAATGTTAAATCAATGATTTGTGTATAAGGTTATGCAATAAACGTATAAAAAAAAATTACCGTTTATATTTGATTTACTCACGTACATATATATATATATATATATATATATATATATATATATATATATATATGTATATATATGTATATATATATATATATATATATATATATATATATGTATATATATATATATATATATATATATATATATATATATATATATATATATATATATATATATATATATATATATATATATATATATATATATATATATATATGTATATATATATATATATATATATATATATATATATATATATATATACATACATATATATATATATATATATATATATATATATATATATATATATATATAATGTAATACTTGCGCACACTTTTCTTTGTATTATTTTTAAAAAATTGCGAAAAATCGCTGTCCCCCCACCTTATCTCGAAAAGTACTTATCAAAAAATTTTGAAAAAATTCTGGGATATTCTCCAGGGGGTGTAGATTGCATGAAAATTATCACGAGTGCATTACCTTTAATAATTTATCTAGTATATAAAAAAAAAAAAAATTTCAAGGTCATCAATTTTCAGTAAAGATTGTAAACAAACTTGTTTGTTGAAAACTCATTTGGGGTGTGTTTTGTGAAGTCACTGATCATTTTATACCACCGTAACAACATTTTCTTGCACTTGACCGGTTATTGATTTTCGGAGATATTACCGAAAAACCAAATTTTTGATTTTATTTCGGATTTTGTAGGCTTAGCGTAAGTAAAACTTCAGCAAACTTTTCTTTTATCGTATTCTACGACCAAAAAATTACCTGTGTGCCAAAATGCAGCCTGCTAACACTTAATGAGAGCTCAAAACCCCTGGCGACTCCGCTAAAGTGTAAGTGACAATTAGTGTTCCGTACGGTGATTGCTTTTAAAATAAAATAAAATTCTTACCTAGGCTAAGTTAATTAGGTTCCTGACATGTATGTATCCTAAGATCTAATACGTATTTTCACGTATTTTCTTAGTCAATAATGTCTAATAGTTACAGCTTCTTTGCTACCTAATAGCCAATAAATGAATCTAGCTCGATCTAGAACCTAGTAGTAAAAGTTTAAAACAAATATTTACTAGCTAAATATTTGTTTAATTATAGACAAGTAAAATAAAGTTATTTTCCCTCGTTAGTCAGCAGTCATCATTGAAATTTATTATTTGCGATTGGCCAAATGCAGTAATGTACTGAAAAGTATATGAGTGTATTACGAATACGTTTTGATACTTTGTAGGTCTTGTTCCCGGTTAAATTCACAACTTTCGACGAAAAAACCTTCACCTTATTGTCA
This sequence comes from Pachyrhynchus sulphureomaculatus, assembly GCA_019049505.1. Lineage (NCBI taxonomy): Eukaryota > Metazoa > Arthropoda > Insecta > Coleoptera > Curculionidae > Pachyrhynchus > Pachyrhynchus sulphureomaculatus. The sequence continues at coordinate 169,084,714 of CM032454.1, read as the reverse complement.
AGACAAATAGTTTTTGTTTAATACCAGATAAATTATCAAACGTAATGCCCTCGTGATAATTTTTCTTAATCTACACTTCATGGAGAATATTGCAGGCTTTTTTCGAAATTTTTTGATTAGTTCTATTCGAGATAGGGGGGGGGTGACGTCGATTTTTGGCTATTAATTTCTATATTTGTGCCAAATTTCAAATATAGATGTCAAATAGTTTCGGAGAAAATGGGGTGTGACACACGGACACCGAAGTGTTCCAGATGGAACACAAAAAATAGACAGTATAAGCCCCTAATTATTGCCTTGCTTTCCTTTAAAAGTACAGTTTCGAGAAATGTAATATCTTTTTTTTCGCTTTATAATAACTGCTAAATACTGGTGAAATTCAAAGCAATACGCGCCTTTCATATTTTTAATTAAAAGAGAACAATTTTAGAAAATCAAAAACATTCCTTTTTATTTATCGAATACATTATTCGAGGTTGAAAGCGATTCTTTGAAAAAATACCAATTGTTTTATGGCAGTTAATTTAAAAATACAATGTATCAAAAAATTTTCAGCAAATGAGGATTTTTGAGGGATAATTAAAAGGATGGATGATTTTTTTTTTACATATAAAATTCCGGAAAAATGGGAAAAATATAGGAAATGTTATTTTAGGAATGCAAAATAATTGTTAATATTTTTGGGTAAAATGAAATTAAAAGTTAAAATAATAACTTCAAATAAACAATGAAAATTTTTATTTAAAAATTACGTTAGAAATTAAAAAATGTTATCACACTTCTTTTATTTTCATTCTATTGCTCTCATGTTACAGTCTGACAATTAGAAATATTTATGTTTGGTAACCTTTTCGAATAAACATTTATTTACTGTGTATATTTTTACCTGTAAGATGCTACAAGAGTTTTCAGGCAAAACTAGAAAAGTAATGTTTAAATTACTGTATACACGTCAAATTTGAGAGTTACCTATAAGAATCTTAAAAGCGCCAGATTGTAAAAATATGCCATTCTTTTCATACATGAAGTGTCTATAATTGTCAAAGAAAGTGTAAAGTAAGTGGGGTGTCAAATGGAAGTTTGTGAAAACATGACTTCAAAAATATATATGATGTAATACTCGAGCGAATTTTTCTTTATATTATTTTTAAAAAAAACCGCCAAAAATCACTGTTCCCCCCTATTTCGGAAAGTAATTATCAAAAAATTTTGAGAAAATCCTAGAATATTCTCTATAAAGTGTAGATTGAGCGAAAATTATCACGAGTACACTTGGAAACTTAACAATATGGTGGAGGTTTTTTTTCATTGTACTCTACACCAACCACAGGCAAAGGCGAGAGGGTCGCTTACGTCCGTATCAGATATTCTTATACTATATCAAGACGAAGTCGCGCATCGCTCCTGTACACAGACATGATTTTATTTCATTTGTTTATAATTAAACAAATAATTAGGTAGTAAATATTTGCTTTACGCTTTTATTACTAGATTCTAGATTGAGCTAAATTGATTTATTGGCTATTAGGTAGCTAAGATGTTATAACTATTATACATTATTGATTAAGACGACACGTGAAAATACATATTGGATCTTAAGATGTCAGAGACCTAATTAACTTAGTCTAGGTAAGGATTTTATTTTATTTTAAAGGTAATCATGGTTCGGAACACTAATTGCGCAACTCCAACTTGCACTTAACCAGCTTTTTAGTGTTCCGTAAGGAACACTTATAAGATCACTTCGGTGGCTGTCCGTCTGTCTGTCCGTCTGTCCGTCTGTCACACCCGATTTTATCCGAAACTATTTGTTATAGAAAGTTGAAATTTGGTAATAATATAGGAATTGATGGCCTTATCAGAGCCATGTAGTTTTGAAAGTTAAATTTTGACTTAAGGGGTTAGTTTTGGGGGGTGAAATCGGAAGTGAAAAAAAAAATTTTTTTACTAGGTAATCGAGTGTGGTGTCAAATGAAAGCTTATGAAAACACGAGTAAAATATATATATATATATATATATATATATATATATATATATATATATATATATATATATATATATATATATATATATATATATATAATGTAATACTTGCACGCACTTTCCTTTGTATTATTTTTAAAAAATCGCGAAACATCGCTGTCCACCCACCTTATCTCAAAAAGTACTTGTCAAAAATTTTTTTAAAAATTCTTGAATATTCTCCACGGGGTGTAGATTGAACGAAAATTATCACGAGTGCATTACCTTTAATAATTTATCTGGTATACAAAAAAACAAAAATTTCAAGGTCATCAGATTTTAGTAAAGATTGGAAACAAACTTTGTTGAAAACTCATTTGGGGTGTGTTTTGTGAAGTCACTGATCATTTTACACCTCTGTAACAATTTTTTTTTTGAAAAGCAATCAACGTACGGAACACTAATTGCGCAAGTTCAACTTGCACTTGACCGGTTATTTTTATTTAAAAATAATCTTGTCTGGCTTGCAGATAACCAGCCAGAGTAACGAAAATATAAGTTGAAGAGAGAGATATATGAGATGTGTAGATGAACTAAAAAAATTGAGCGATAGCGATCATCCTTTTTGTGGATATCGAAAAAAATTGTGTTGTAGAAGTTATTTATGACATCTCTTACATTATTATGAGTGACTTGATTAAATTTTGGTTCTAGCGAGATAGCTGGTGTAATGCTTATGTTTTCACTAATATTCGGAATATTAGTTATTATATTGCTAAGGGGGCATCTGGGCGCTTTAAAAAGTAATATATGTATATTTCAAAAAAAATATTTGAAAGGTTATTAAGTGAATAATACAAAAGAATGGTGATTATATATTTTTATTGTACTTTACACTATAAGAAAAAATTGTTTTTAAATATGTTTTAAATGTTAACTTTATTTTTTATCAGATTCAATGGAACACTGATGAAAACTATGCCACCTTCTTATCTGCAGGATAACTTCACAAAAAATAATTCACTTTGCAAAATTTAGTATGCAATTTTCGACTAAAAATTTATGTTTAAGTATTTATAAAAAATCGTCGATTAGAAAAGTTACAAAAACCTCTCGACATTTTGTAGGAAAAGTAATTATTAAGATCAAAAAAAAGTTAAAAAATATTAAAAATTAACTGAGTAATATTGCAGACAGTGTCTGAAAACAGGTAGCGGACCCAATCCGACGCCAGGTCACATTTAATGCTATAATTTTGTAATGGAATGAAATTTCCTTAAAAAATTTTTTGAATAATTCTTAGAAATAGAGAGAAAAAAAATCCGTAAAAGAAATTGAATTTTTTAAAATTCGAGGTGTATGTAACCCCTAAAATTATTTACGATATAGTCTAAATTAACACACAGTTTTTGTGTATTTTTAAGTTTCTATTACGTTAATAAATAGAAGAAGAGAAAGCAAGAAATCCTTGAACTATTTATATTTCTTCTTCTTTTAGTATTGCGTAAATTATTCTTTTTAAGTATTTTAATTGGTCTTTTTTTTTGAATCAATGCCAGCGTCATATTTTTATTTGGAAAGTTAACAAATAAACTTTTTGAAATTGTCTTTTACTCCTAAACGATTAGTAGCATGCACATAATGTTTTAGCCTTCTAAAAAAGCGACGTTGTAAAAGTTTTAAAAATTAATAGTGTGTTATTTAGCATTTTTAGTGTTCCGTACGGAACACTTATAAGATTACTTCTGTGTCTGTCCGTCTATCACACCCGATTTTCTCCGAAATTATTTGACATAGAAAGTTGAAATTGGCACTAATGTAGGAATTGATGGCCCCAACAGAGCAGTGTAGGGTGAAATCGGAAGTGAAAAAAAATTACCAGGTCACCGAGTGGGCTGTCAAATGAAAGCTTGTAAAATCACGAGTTCAAAAACATATATAATGTTATACTTGCGCACAATTTTTTTTGTATTATTTTTTAAAAATCGCTCTCTCCCTTATCTCGAAAAGCACTGATCAAACAAATTTGAAAAATTGTTTAATTAAGGTGTCCGTTACTTTGTGACAGTAGATTTTAAATTTCTAAATAAAATGAAACGAATTACTGTGTTATTTGTCACTTATTTTTTTTATTTATCTGCTACTGCAGTTTCGTAGATTTTCTACATTATTACGGAGTATTACGCTTGATAATGTAGAAAACCTACGAAATTGCAGTAGCAGATAAATAAGAAAAACAAAAATAGATACAATAGAATAAGTGATAAATAACAAAGTAATTCGTTTCATTTCATTTAAAAATTTAAATTTGGAAAAATTCTAAAATATTCTCTATAGGGTGTAGATTTTAAAGAGCGTATTACCATTAATAATTTATCTGGTATATAAAAAAAACAAAAATTTCGAGATCATCAGTTTTCAACAAAGATCGGAAACAACTTTGTTGAAAACTCATTTGAGGTGTGTTTTGTGAAGTCATTGATCATTTTATATCTCCGTAACAAAAATTTTTATTTTAAAAGCAATCAAGGTACGGAACACTAATTGTGTAAGTCCGGCTTGCAATTGGCCAGTTATTTTTTAATTAATGCCAACTTCATATTTTTATTTGGAAAGTTAATAAACTTTTTGAAATTATCTTCTACTTCACTACCTAAACATGTGACAGAACAGGAAAATTCCACATTAACTACTGTGGGACCAAAGAGCATGATGAGGCGCCTGGATGCAAGAAGTTCCGGAGGTAGAATGGCCCCCCGTTCGGATCTCCGGGTAGGGGCTGGTTCGGAGGCGTCGACTTGCAGACATCATAATTTTAAGATAGATTTTTGCAACATACGAGGTATAAACTCGAACATAAATTCAGTGCATCAACACCTGCAATCAGATAAACCTCATGTACTCGCTCTATGTGAAACCAAGGTCAGTCCATCGACCAGCACGGTCAACTATCTTTATCCTTGGTACAACTTCTATTCCCGATTTAGGCGTAACTTTGGAATCTGTCTTTTTGTCAGAAGCGACCTCTCTTGTCAACGAGAAGAAGCTCTGGAGCCCCCAAACTTTGATGTTATGTGGTTAAAAATAACGACTCAACAAACCACAAGGTTCATCTGTATCCTGTATCGACCACCAAGTGATACCAATTTTCGAACACTTTTCGCTTCTCTTGCAGACACCATCGATCATTTACAAAGTAACTATCCAAGTGCCGAAATTGCCATCCTGGGCGACTTTAATGTCCACAATATCAACTGGCTCAAATATTCAAATACTACCGACGAACAAGGACGTGAAGCTGAATCATTCTCAATCAGTTATGGCTTAACTCAGCTTATTGACGAACCAAACACGGATCCCTGATCGAGACGGGGAGTTCGCCAGTCTTCTTGATCTGTTTTTAACCACCAATCCGGAGATTTACACGGTCACCGTAAATCCGCCGTTAGGTTCTTCCGACCATAAACTGCTTTCGACATCGAGTATCCTGCCAATCAGTGACAGAGAGGCGCCTAGGTCGCGCAAGATTTGGCACTACAAATCTGCTAAATGGGAAGATCTCATGGAATACTTTCGAACTTTCACTTGGATGGACGTTTGTTTTCGATCCGATAACCCATCTGACTGCGCCAGGGAGGTCTCCGATGTTATTTTGGCTGGTATGGAAGCTTACATCCCTTTTTCGAAGAAATGCTCCTCCAACGGCAAGCCTTGGTTCGACCGAAAATGCAAAGAAGCTGTTGCTTCTAAACATATTGCCTACCGACAATGGCGTGAAAATCCTAACACCTTAAATCGAAACATCTTTGTTCATGCCCGGAACAGATGCAAGGGAATTATCGACGAAACCAAGGAGGCACACAATCAACGAATTAGAAACAAACTTCTCGCTTGTCCCAACAATTCCAGGTCCTTTTGGGCAGTCGCTAAGGCAGTTAGTCAAAACTTTACCAAATCCACGATACCACCACTCACACGGCCAGATAATTCCATTGCAACCACACCTGTTGAGAGAGCGAACTTGTTGGCTGAACTCTTTGCTTCACATTCTACTGTCGATTTCCAAGGAAAAACACCACCTACTATTCCCATATTGCAGTCAAGGATGCCCGATGTTGTCTTCAGACAGCGCATCATAAAGCGTATTTTAATGAAGCTAGACACCAAGAAGGCTTCTGGCGCTGACGGAATACCTGCCATAGTTCTCAAAAACTGTGCAAGGGAACTAACACCAGTTTTCTGTAGACTTTTTAACCTATCCTACAGAAAGGGAATATTTCCGTCCTGCTGGAAATGTGCCACGATTCAGCCGATACCTAAAAAAGGTAAGAAGACCTTGCCAAATAACTACCGACCAGTTGCACTGCTTTCAATAATATCGAAAGTCATGGAAAAGGTTATCAATGAGCATCTTCTAAAATATCTTGAACGATTCAATATTATTAGCGATCACCAATATGGCTTTCGTAAACATAGATCAACAGGAGATCTTCTGACTTATGTAACACATGTTTGGAACAACGCAATTGAACACTTTGGAGAATCTCGAGCGGTTGCTCTTGACATATCCATGGCATTCGACCGTGTTTGGCACGATGGACTGTGTTGGCTAAGTTGCGCTCTTATGGTATATCTGAAAGGTTCTGTTTGTGGCTCTCGTGTTTCCTCAGAGAGCGTTCTTTACGAGTGGCGGTCGACGGATTTCTTTCTAACACCCTCACTATCAACGCCGGTGTGCCCCAGGGCTCCATACTGTCTCCTACTCTCTTTCTCATTTACATTAACGATCTGCTGGAAAAGACCGGGAATCCAATCTATAGCTTTGCAGATGACAGTAAGCTTGTCTCTTCATTCACCTTGAACGCTCGGACATCGGCTGCTCAGGCGAATATCCGCAGACAGCAGGAGGTCGTTCAACTTAACAAAGACCTGGAAGAAATTCTATCTTGGGGGTGACAGTAACCAAGTGGAATTTAACGCTACAAAAACCCAAGCGGCAGTTTTTTCTAAAAAAGTTAACGTTGCTGAACCCGACATAGTTATGTCGGGGCACTCCATTCCCCTAGCATCGTCGCTCAATTTGTTGGGCGTTAGTTTGGGAGCAAATATGTCTTGGCATGAACATGTTGCAGGCATAGCAAGGAGAGCTTCTCAAAAATTGGGAATATTATTTAGAACCAGAAAGCATACACTGCATTTGTTGGATTCTGTTCAGAGAAGAGCGGTCCGTCTGATTGGGGACCCGGAATTGACCGGCGGCCTTGATTCGCTGGAACATCGAAGAACGGTTGGCGACTTGAGTCTGTTCTACAAGTATTTTCATGGAAAGTGTTCGAAGGATGTAGCCCGCTTAATTCCTCCCAAAGCGGTGCATGTTAGAAATACGCGTCGCGCTGGTGCTTCGCATCCGTATGAGGTTCAGCTTGTTACTCCGCGTACGACGCTTTTCAAGCAATCTTTTATATGGAGAACATCATCCCTTTGGAATAATTTGCCCAGCGCTGTGTTTCCCACCGAGTACAATTTACAGCGATTCAAGAACAACGTGAATCGCTTTTTCCGCACTCGTGCCGCTCCTGGAGCGTTTTAGGGACTTCCCTGCAGCACGTGTGCTAGACAAATAAAAAAAAAAAAAAAAAAAAAAAACTCCCAAACGATTAGTAGCAGGCACATAATGTTTCAGCCTTCTAAAAAAGGAACGTTGTAAAAGTTGTAAAAATAAACGTGTTATTTATTTTCTTTTTTAAACCTTGCTGTATTCTAAAACGTTAAACATTTATATTTCAGCAAATCTTATTTCAACATTTAAATGGATAAAAAACAACATTAGCTATCCATGTGGGGTCTGGCAAGGACTTCGATATGTATATGTTGTAAATGATCCAAGAGAAATTAAACTACTTCTGAATCATCCGAACTGTTCTAGAAAGTCAAAAATATATGATAATTTAACCTTTCTGTTCAGACAGTCAATCTTTATGGTTCCAAGTAAGTATCTTTTATCAGGTTAGTTTCACTTATGTTTCAAAAATAGATGACAAATTTACGTACGAGGGTGGATTGATACGTTTGGTAAATTGCTACGAAATGGAGGGAAATTTTGTTAAGCGGTAAGACTGGTGATAAGCGTAGTTCTGGTAACGGTGGTGTTCAAAGTTTCAAGTAGCAAGATGCAACGCGCAGTTGTTTATTTGGCAGCTGTCGTAAGTGATCTGTGTTAGACGTGTCGTATATAGATAAAACCGAGTATCGTGCAGTAATAAAATAGTTTTATTTAAAAAATGTACTGGATAAATGAATTTAAACGTGGCCGTAGAAGCACTGCAGATGCTGAACATTCAGGACGCCTGATTGATGCTTCTTCTGAAGAAATGGTCGATAAAATTCATGGTATCGTGATGGAACATCGTCTCATTAAGCTTTATGAGATTTCTAGATTGTAGGTATCTCATATGAACTGGTACGTAGTATCCTGCTTGTACTTCTAAAAATGAAAAAGCTGAGTGTGCTAGAATTCTGTTTTTTTTTAATGAGTCTAGCACACGTGCTACAGGGAAGTCTCTAAAGCGCTCCAGGAGCGGCATGTGTGCGGGAAAAGCGATTTACGTTGTTCTTGAATCGCTGTAAAATACAGCCCTGGGCAGATTATTCCAAAGAGATGATGTTCTCCATATAAAAGACTGCTTGAAAAGCGTTGTACGCAGGGTGACAAGCTGAACCTTATACGGATGTGAAGTATTAGCGCGACGAGTATTTCTAACATGCACCGCTCTGGGAGGAATTAAGCGGACTACATCCCTTGAACACTTTCCATGAAAATTCTTGTAGAACAAACTCAAGTCGCCAACCGTTCATCGATGTTCCAGCGAATCAAGGCCGCCGGTCAGTTCCGGATCTCCAGTCAGATGAACAGCTCTTCTCTGAACAGAATCCAACAAATGCCGTGTGGGTTTGGGAGCGGATCCCGAAACATGAGAGCAGTATTCCATAGTTGGTCGCATTTGAGCTTTGTAAAGAATTAACAGTTGTTGGGGGTTACTAATTCCAGACCAAAGACGCACGAGGAAAGATATTTTCAAATCGTGTTTGGGAAAGTTGCAGTGTAGTCCGAACGAGTTTTGTAACTGTGGGGGAAACGTAAATCCACTATTAAAGCACGAAAACAAAACCGCAGTTAAAACAGTGGATTGGAGAAGGTAAAAGTACGCCGAAAAAAGCGAAAACAGTTATACGCGGTTTTTTGGGACTCTCAGGGTATTATTAGGATTAACCCTTTGGATAAGGATAAAACAGTGACTGGCACTTATTACGCAACGTTATTGGAATATTAGCGCGCAGGACAATGCGCCTGCTCCCACTTCGGCCATTGCAATGGCAAAAGTACACAAGCTGGACTTCGAAATAATAAAGGGATTAGAAATAAATTTTTGTTTTTCAAAAAATGTTATTTACCTTATTTTTTTACAAGACTTTTCAATCAAACCTCTTATATTGATAAAAAAATATTGTAAAGCATGCACTATATTGAAATGCTTCATGACAGCATGTGGCGGATTGCTCATCTCCTTCTTTCTTAAACATTGAAATGTTATATTCTCTTTAAAATATTCGTAAAATTATGCACTCCCCTGCAAATATAAACAAATATATAAATATAAAAGAACCCTGGGAGGTGGCTCTCTTGATCACATCCTATTTCTCTCTATTAACAGGTTGACTGCCGACCACTCCGATCGGAGTGCGTCGGGTCTCTTCGCCAACGCCGTCTACTCCGATCGGAGTTCGACATGCGTTCTTACGAAACGTTTTAGTATTCCATCGGCGTTGTATATGAAACGTGTTTCTAGTGGTGACGTTGCTTAAAAACGCAAGTTCTAACAGGTGCTTAAGTGGTTCCGCGGATTTGCTTTTGGTTTGGTTGTAATCTGCCGTACAATATGGACAATCAACCTGGGCCTTCTGGTATTAAAAAAAGACATTTTAGTGATGAAAAAAAGGTATATGATAAGAAAAAGAAGCTAACTGACATTGAATTATTGCAGCTATTGGAAGAAAGCGGAGGTAGTAGTGACGAACAGTGATGTAAATTCAAGCTCCGAGTCCGAAGAAGAGAATTTTATAGACCCTATTCGGCCACATCAAACACTTCCTAGCCTTGATGAGATAAAATGGAACGACAGAGGTGCGTTAAAACAAATTTTGTTCCAGAAAACCCAGGAATTATTGGTGCAAATTCCAGGACAGGGTGCACCTATCGATTTTTTCGAAATGATCATTGATGACGATTTTTTACAAAACTATTGTAGAACAAACGAACTCTTACGCAGTCGAGGTTTTGCTGCGCCCAGAAACAAGTACAAAATCACGTATTACTAATTTTAAAGATCTTACTCTTGACGAACTAAAAATTTTTTTGGCCCTGTTACTTCACACTGGCACAATATCCTTGAGCCGTCTTAACGATTATTGGAAAACTGATCCGCTATTTAATCTACCTGTTTTTAGAAAATATATGTCAAGGAATAGATTTTTGCTTATCTTGAGGTGTTTGCATTTTACATCTCCAGATATGGATCCGGCAGATCGGCTAGGAAAGATTAGATTTGTGGCAGATTTTTTTAACAACAAGATGGGGAGAAATTTACTATCCTGGAAGAGAGTTGTCTTTGGATGAAGCTATGGTACTTTATCGGGGTCGTCTCCAGTTTAAACAGTATATCAAGAATAAGCGTCATAAGTATGGTATGAAGTTATACATGCTGACAGAGCCTAATGGACTTATTTTGAAATTTCGTGTCTACGAAGGTGCGACAGATGTTTATGGTGGAAGCGGACATACTGAAAAGATTGTTTTACATTTATTGGAGGAAAAATTGGGTGTGGGACATGCTGTTTATCTAGACAACTTTTACAATAGTGTTAATTTAGCTAGGAAATTACTTCAACAAAATACATACTGCACTGGTACGCTGAGAGCTGAGAGGAAAGATAATCCGAAAGAGGTAATGAGTGCAAACTTAAAACGTGGTGAGAATAAATCTATGTTTTGCAATGGAGTGCATGTCGGAAAATGGCGCGATAAACGCAATGTTCAATACATTTCAACAGAATTTGGAAGCGAAATGGGCATTTTTAAAAACAAAAGAAATCAAGAATCTGAAAAACCTTCCGCAATCATTGGATATAATGCTTTTATGTCCGGTATAGATAGACAGGATCAAATGATGGCATATTATCCTTGCAGCCGTAAAACCATTCGGTGGTACAAAAAGTTATTCATGCATGTGCTGCAAATGAGCATGATAAACGCCTATTTTTTGTACAATAAATATTCGCGGTCTGACCAGTTACGATTATATGACTTCCGATTGGATGTCATAAGAAATTTACTAGCCAGACGACCAATTACTAATTTGCCGCAAATTCCTCCAGGCCAAATAAATGTCCACAGCATTAGCAAAGTAGACAAAATTGTTAGTGAAAAAAAGGAACTAAAGAAACAAAACGGGTAAGCAGAAAGGAATGCAAAGAATGCAGGAAAAATAAAATAAGAAAGCAAACAGTGTATGAATGCAAAATGTGCCCTGGACAACCAGGTTTTTGCCTTAATTGCTTTGAGGATTACCATAAAAATGTACAAAAATGATTTAGAAATAAATGTTTTGAGTTCATGAGTTCGATTTATTATTTCTTTACTTATTTAATTGGACACTCCGATCGGAGTGTTCGGCATCTAGTAAAAATTTTCACTTGCAATGCCGATTACTCCGATCGGAGTGAAATTTTTTTTTTCTAATATTTTGAATGGCACATAAAAAAAACACATCCAAGACTCATTTTAATGCATATTTACCACAATAAAATAAAAATATTTGGAAAAATCTTACCGGCGTCAACCACAAACTGAAAAATATAGATCGGCAGTCAACCTGTTAATTGTCTCAGTTTAATTGGGGAATAATGACTGATTTTTAAATTTTTTTACTCCAAAAACGTTTTTTATTTTTTCATCCCCCCTATTAACTCTATATATCTCTTAAAAATGTAAATACCCTTATACTTAACATTGGCTTTTTTCTCAATCAAAATAAAGGAATAAATCAAATAACACTATTGATTTTTTTGACGTCACTCTGTTAATGTTTCTTCTATGTACGTCATCAGATATGATTCAGAAACGCTGAAAAAGGAATATAACATGATAAATTTCCCCTAAAAATATATTCACAAACTGCAGACATTTGTTCACTTGAAGGACTGTATGGGAGTATTCATTTTGTTCGAGAGTTATCGTGATAGCCGACTGTTTATGAAAATTAGGGATTATCTAGGAACAACGAACCATTCCATGTGGGTAATACAACTAAAATTACCAAAATATTTTTAAGTTACTGAATTATTTCTAAAATATTAAAATCCCCCCGCCCCTTCTCTTCATTTTTAGATGAACAATGGAAAGAACGTCGTCGAAATTACCAGAAAAGTTATAAACCTAATGTATTAAAGAGTTTTTTTCCTTCATTTTATAAACAAAGTTGTGAACTGTTGAAAGAAGTTGATGATGAGACGCAAGATCTGTATGATATATGCTACAAGCATTCTTTCACAAATTTCTTTTGTGAGTATTAATTTAAAATTTATAATTTCGACAATCCGCTAGTTAAATCAGTTTTCAGTTTAAATATTTTTCTTTCTATTCCTTCGTGAAAATATCTTGTTTAGAAAAAAGTATTTCTTCATTTCTCATTAAATAAAATAAATGTATTTTTGGTGGATTTTCCAACCTAATAGCTTAGAAATACAAGTTTTTTTTTTTTTTTTTTATGGGTCTAGCACACGTGCTACAGGGAAGTCCCTAAAGCGCTACAGGAGCGACACGTGTGCGGAGAAAGCGATTCACGTTGTTCTTGAATCGCTGTAGATTGTACTCGATGGGAAACACAGTCCTGGGTAAACCATTCCAAAGGCATGATGTTCTCCATATAAAAGACTGCTTGAAAAGCGTTGTACGAGGAGTAACAAGCTGAACCTCATACGGATGTGAAGCATTAGCGCGACGTGTACTTCTAATATGCACCGCTCTGGGAGGAATTAAACGGGCCACATCTTTCGAACACTTTCCATGAAAGTACTTGTAGAATAGGCTCAAGTCGCCAACCGTTCTTCGATGTTCCAGCGAATCAAGGCCGTCGGTCAGTTCCGGGTGTCCAATCAGACGAACAGCTCTTCTCTGGATAGAATCCAACAAATGCAGTGTATGTTTGGGAGCGGAGCTCCAAACATGGGAGCAGTATTCCATAGTTGGTCGAATTTGAGCTTTGTAAAGAATTAACAGTTGTTGTGGAGTGTAGAGCTTTCGGGTTCGAAACAATATTCCCAACTTTTGAGAAGCTCTTCTTGCTATGCCTGCAACATGTTCATGCCAGGACATATTTGCTCCCAAATTAACGCCTAACAGATTGAGTGACGATGTTAGAGGGATGAAGTGCCCCGACATAACTATGTCGGGTTCTGCAACGTTAACTTTTTTAGAAAAAAACTGCCGCCTGGGTTTTTGTAGCGTTAAATTCCACTTGGTTACTGTCACCCCAAGATAGAATTTCTTCCAGGTCTTTGTTAAGTTGAATGACTTCCTGCTGTCTGCGGATATTCGTCTGAGTAGTCGATGTCCGAGCGTTCAAAGTGAATGAAGAGATAAGTGTACTGTCATCTGCAAAGCTGTAGATTGGATTCTCGGTCTTTTCCAGCAGATCGTTAATATAAATGAGGAAGAGAGTAGGAGACAGTATGGAACCTTGGGGCACACCGGCGTTGATAGTGAAGGTGTTAGAAAGAAATCCGTCAACCGCCACTCGTAAAGAACGCTCTCTGAGGAAACATGAGAGCCACAAACAGAACTTTTCAGACATACCATAAGAACGTAGCTTAGCCAACAGCCCATCGTGCCAAACACGGTCAAATGCCTTGGATATGTCAAGAGCAACCGCTCGAGATTCTCCAAAGTGTTCAATTGCGTTGTTCCAAACATGTGTTACATAAGTCAGAAGATCTCCTGTTGATCTATTTTTACGAAAGCCATATTGGTGATCACTAATAATGTTGAATCCTTCAAGATATTTTAGAAGATGCTGATTGATAGCCTTTTCCATGACTTTCGATATTATTGAGAGTAGTGCGATTGGTCGGTAGTTATTTGGCAAGGTCTTCTTGCCTTTTTTAGGTATCGGCTGAACTGTGGCACATTTCCAGCAGGAAGGAAATATTCCCTTTCTGTAGGATAGGTTGAAAAGTCTACAGAAAACTGGTGTTAGTTCCCTCGCACAGTTCTTGAGAACTATGGCAGGTATTCCGTCAGCGCCTGAAGTCTTTTTGGTGTCTAGCTTCATCAAAATACGTTTTATGATACGCTGTCTGAAGACAATATCGGGCATCCTTGACTGCACTATGAGAATAGTAGGTGGTGTTTTTCCTTGGAAATCGACAGTAGAATGTGAAGCAAAGAGTTCAGCCAACAAGTTCGCTTTCTCAACAGGTGTCGTTGCAATAGAATTATCTGGCCGTGTGAGTGGCGGTATGGCGGATTTGGTGAAATTTTGACTAACTGCCTTAGCGACCGACCAAAAAGACCTGGAATTGCCGGGACAAGCGAGAAGTTTGTTTCTAATCCGTTGATTGTGTACCTCCTTGGTTTCGTCGATAATTTCTTTGCATCTGTTCCTGGTACGAACAAAGATGTTACGATTTATGGTGTTAGGATCTTCACGCCACTGTCGGTATGCAAGATGTTTAGAAGCAACAGCTTCTTTGAATTTTAGGTCAAACCAAGGCTTGCCGTTGGAAGGGCATTTCTTCGAAAAAGGGATGTAAGCATCCATACCGGCCAAAATAACATCGGAAACCTCCCTGGCGCAGTCAGATGGGTCGTCGGATCGAAAACAAACGTCCAACCAAGGGAAAGTTCGAAAATATTCCATGAGATCTTCCCATTTAGCAGATTTGTAGTGCCAAATCTTGCGTGGTTTGGGCGCCTCTCTGTCACTGATTGGTAGAATACTCGATGTCGAAAGCAGTTTATGGTCGGAAGAACCTAACGGTGGATTTACGCTGACCGTGTAAATCTCCGGATTGGTGGTTAAAAACAGATCAAGAAGACTGGCGAACTCTCCGTCTCGATCAGGGATCCGTGTTGGTTCATCAATAAGCTGAGTCAAGCCACAACTGATTGAAAATGATTCGGCTTCACGACCTTGTTCGTCGGTAGTATTTGAATATTTAAGCCAGTTGATGTTGTGGACATTAAAGTCGCCCAGGATGGCAATTTCGGCATTTGGATAGTTAATTTGTAAATGATCTATGGTGTCTGCAAGTGTTCTAAAGTTTGTATCACTTGGTGGTCGATAGAGGATACAGACGAACCTTGTGGTTGGCTGGGTCGCTATTTTTAACCACATAACATCAAAGTTTGTGGGCTCCAGAGCCTCTTCTCGTTGGCAAGAGAGGTCGCTTCTGACATAAAGACAGATTCCAAAGTTACGCCTAAATCGGGAATAGAAATCGTACCCAGGATAAAGATAGTTTACTGTGCTGGTCGATGTACTGACCTTAGTTTCACAGAGAGCGAGTACATGAGGTTTATTTGATTGCAGGTGTTGGTGCACTGAATTTATGTTCGAATTTAAACCTCGTATGTTGCAAAAATCCATTTTGAAATTCTGTTCTCTGCATGTCGACGCCCCTGAACCAGCCCCCACCCGGAGATCCGAACGGGGGGCTATTTTGCCTCCGGAATTTTTTGTATCCAGGTGCCTCATCATGCTATTTGGTCCCACAGTCCGGGACATCGGCACAGCCACGAAACGTCAAGCAACTTCACGCAGCTTAAGCCGATGCGATGGTATCACACCGGGCGATGCTGGTGGGATCTGGGCATCTACCATCTAGATTGTTCTTTAAGTCGCCTCCTACGACAGGCAGAACATACCGGGGGAGATATTCTATCCCGCCCCCCCACGGGCTAAAAGTTGACAAAGGTTTAGTGACAGTAAATCCAGTCCAGTATCGAAACTCGGGGGTGATCGAATAGGAAAATCAGGTATGAGTTTTCAAGTGGTCACGCGGCAGTCTGCCATGTTAAAAAGGGGACCAGTGGGAAATTTTAAATAAAAATAATATTAATGTGTAAAGTTTTATCATCCAAAATCAGAGATATTATACAAATATTTGAAATTTTTTTTATGAGTCTAGCACACGTGCTGCAGGGAAGTCCCTAAAGCGCTCCAGGAGCGGCATATGTGCGGAAAAAGCGATTCAAGTTGTTCTTGAATCGCTGTAAATTGTACTCGCTGGGAAACACAGCGCTGGGCAAATTATTCCAAAGGGATGATGTTTTCCATATAAAAGACTGCTTGAAAAGCGTTGTACGAGAGGTAACAAGCTGAACCTCATACGGATGTGAAGCACCAGCGCGACGTGTATTTCTAAGATGCACCGCTTTGGGAGGAATTAAGCGGGCTACATCCTTCGAACACTTTCCATGAAAATACTTGTAGAACAGACTCAAGTCGCCAATCGTTCTTCGATGTTCCAGCGAATCAAGGCCACCGGTCAGTTCCGGGTCTCCAATCAGACGAACAGCTCTTCTCTGAACAGAATCCAACAAATGCAGTGTATATTTGGGAGCGGAGCCCCAAACATGGGAGCAGTATTCCATAGTTGGTCGAATTTGTGCTTTGTAAAGAATTAACAGTTGTTGTGGAGTGTAAAGCTTTCTGATTTGGGGAATGGAGGTGAACTATGTCGGGTTCAGCAACGTTGACTTTTTGAGAAAAAAAAAATTGATTTAATAAAATATTAAGTTAATGCAGCATGAGTAATATAAAAAAAAAAAAACAAAAAAAATGGAGCCCTTCGTTAGAAAAGAGATGAATACAAGTGAAAAAGTTAACAGGAAGGTATTTTCAGAAAAAATGTTGCTGACGAAATTTTAGCATTTTTCCAGGAAATTGAATTGGCATATCAGATTTTGGGTACAACGCTTTGTTGAGACTCTATAATGCCCAAAAGCGAAAACTGAAACTGATACGATACATATGCAACCACCCTTTTAATCCCCTACCATTTATCTTTCACCTTATAAATCTTTTACTATATATAATTAGCTAAAATTTTATAAAATATACCAACGAAAAACTAGAAAAAATTCTCATAATAGTATTGAATCTATACAATATTTAATGATCCCCTGTTAACACTGAAAATAAGGAGAAAATAATGTAATTTTTCAACCTACAACACATTAATTATGAAATCACCCTTCTAACACCCTTCTCTACCACTTGTACTTTATATAATTATTTATAGAAAATAAATAATTATGCTTAAATTTTTTTCATTATCGCAACCGAAAACCCGGAAAAAATTCGCTAATATTATTAAAACTGTACTATATTTGATATCTCCACCTCTTTCACACCTTTCCCCTATTATGATTAAAGTCAGTAAATAGCAAATACTAGCAATGTAAAAATAAATTAATTTTCCAATTCCTCGACATCATACACATTGTTAAATTTTTAGATACCTCAATCGGTCTGGACCAAGATCAAGTTTTTAACAAGATGGAAAGATATGGTCAATTAATAAAAGAGTAAGTCTAAATTCCTTGTATATTTTTCCTAGATACATGGATATACGTGTATATATATATATATATATATATATATATATATATATATATATATATATATATATATACACGTATATATATATATATATATATATATATATATATATATATATATATATATATATATATATATATACATATATATATATATATATATAAACTTGATTGGTTTTTCTTGGGTACTTAGGTTCTTTTGGAAAACACAAACTAGTCTATTTGACGTTTCGCCTTATTTTTTTTAGGCATTTTCAAAAATTCTTTATTTTTTAATATTCATTCTAAAATTAGAAAACACAAGGTTAAAATCTTTTAAGTCAAATTACACTTTTAAAAACATATAGCATTTTTACGCACACTCGGACATTTAAAATATTTACACCATAACAAAAATATAAAACAATTTACTAACGTGTATATACCCTGAAAGTCAACAGTCATATCTACACAAATTTAATTAAAAAATAAACATGCTGGCATGCATATCCTCTTAATAATACAAAATGGTATATATACTTAACATCAATAATAGTTTTTTCGTTAAGACACCCATTACAGATAATAAAACTTTAAAAAAATCAGTAAAAAATACGAGACACGATATGCTGAAAGAAATACAGAATTTGAAATTCACAAACACACAAATAGTTGACTTTCAGGGAATATACACGTTAGTAAATTGTTTTATATTTTTGTTATGGTGTAAATATTTTAAATGTCCGAGTGTGCGTAAAAATGCTATATGTTTTTAAAAGTGTAATTTGACTCAAAAGATTTTAACCTTGTGTTTTCTAATTTTAGAATGAATATTAAAAAATAAAGAATTTTTGAAAATGCTTAAAAAAATAAGGCGAAACGTCAAATAGACTAGTTTGTGTTTTCCAAAAGAACCTAAGTACCCAAGAAAAACCAATCAAGTTTATGTAAACAAAAGGTTCAACAGAAAAATTATTATATATATATATATATATATATATATATATATATATACATATATATATATATATATATATATATATATATATATATATATATACATATATATACATATATATATATATATATATATATATATATATATATATATATATATATATATATACATATACATATATATATATATATATATATATATATATATATATATATATATACCAGGTGTACAAGTATGAAATGCGGATTTGTTTTCTAAAAAAACATGTTAAATTCGGAAGAATGATAAAAAGTGCTTTATTCAAAGTATGCTCCATCGCTTGTTATACATTTTTCCCATCTTTCGGGCTGCGAACCATTCAACGAGCCAGTTTTTCACATCTTCGTACGAACTGAAGCGCTGCTCAGCAAGTGCGTGACCCATCGATGCAAACAAGTGGTAATCGGAAGGGGCCACGTCTGGTGAGTAAGCCGCATGGGGGTAGAAGTTCCCAGCTGGGTGCTTCTAATGTGTCGCGAACTGGTTTTGCTGTATGTGATGGAGCAATGTCATGAAGAAAAATGACTTCGTGTTGCCTCTTTCGGTACTCTGGCCTTTTTTCAAGCAGCGAATTGTTCCAATCAGTCAATTGTTGTTGGTACGTTTAGTATTAACCGTTTCCCCAGGTTTTAACAGCTCATAATAGACCACGCCCCTCCGGTCCCACCAAGTTCAGAGCATCGTCTTTCTGCCAAAGCGATTCGGTCTTGCGGTCGATGTGGATGATGCGCTGGGTCTACCCATGATTTTTTGTGCTTGAGATTCTCAAAATAAATCCACTTTTCCTCCACTGTAACTATACGATGCAAAAACGACTTCCTTTTGTACCGAGCGAGCAAAATGTCACAAGTGTTTTTGCGCTTTTCCATTTGCCTGTCGTTCAACTCATGCGATACCCATCTACCGGTCTTTTGACTCTTTCCCATCTCTCGTAGCCGATTGAAAACAGCTTGTTGACTAACGCCCAATTGCTCGGCGAGTTGTTTTGTGTTTGCGAATCATCTCCGTCCAACAATGCTTGCAATTCCACATCTTCGTATTTATTTGGCAGTTTTCCACGTTCCTTGTCTGCAACATCGAAGTCACTACTTTTGAAACGCCGAAACCATCGTTACACGTATCTTGCGATGGAGCAAGTTCACCATAAGCTTCTCGAAGCAATCGGTATGATTCAACACCAGTTTTCTTCAAATGAAAACAAAAAATTAATGCTGTCCGCGAATGTTCTTTGTTCGGTATAAATTTCGACATATTGAACACAACAACACAACACTATGCACACACTTTTCCATCTTATCATTCGTGCGCGCCTGACACTTGTTGATGACACAACAAAATGGCGCAGTGTCAAATCTTTATAGCACAAACTGCATTGGTGCACCATCTGTTGTCTGAAATCCGCATTTCATACTTTTACACCTGGTCTATATGTATATACTAGAATCTTAAATATTGTTTTCGAAAATTTATCTAAAAAACCAACCAAGTGCAAGGACTTGCGTAATTATGTTTCGTACGGTGATTGCTTTTAAAATAAATAAAATAAAATTCTCTTTTCTCGGTACCTATCCGTCGGTCACCAGTGTGTCTACTGAAAAGCATATTTAAAAAACTCCACCATATTGTTTAGGCAAATAGTTTTTTATACCAAATAAATTATCAAACGGAATGCCCTCATGATAATTTTATCTCAATCTACACTTTATGGAGAATGTTCTAGAATTTTTCCAAAATTTGATTGATTTGATTTTGATTAATAATTTTCGAGATATGGGGGTACAGCTATTTTTTGCAATTTTTTTAAAAGTAATATAAAGAAAAGTTTGCGCGAGCATTACACCATATATATTTTTGAACAATTATTTTTAAAAGCTTTCATTTGACACTCCTCTTGACATCTTAGATTTTTTCTTTTCAATTCCCTCTACAACCTACAACAACTTAAGTAAAAATTTAACTTTCAAAATTACAGGGCTCTGATTGGGTCGTCAATTCCTATATTTGTACTAAATTTTAACTTTTTACGTCAAATAGTTTTTGGAGAAAATCGGATGACAGACAGACATACAGACATTGAAGTAATCCGATAGGTGTTTCGTACGGAACATTAAAAATCATATGCTCGATTTGAATTTTAAGATCCTTTGGAGATACCACGGCAAAAACACATGCAAACACTCCAATTTTAAAGTACTTTCTCGTATCTCTTTACCTCAAACTTCAATGTTTTTAATTTCCAACAAAATATTCCTTTTCTCTAACAACGTAGTAAAACGTTTGATTTACAAGATATTTGAGCATTTCTAAAAAATTAACTTTATATAAATTGTAAAGATAAAAATAAATAAATAATTAAAAAGTCGTTTACTAGCTGAACCTGCGCTTCGCTGGCTTTGATTCTACGATTTGTATCGTGGAAGTAATAAAGGACATAATCACGGAAACCCCATTATCTAATATTAACCCAAATAAATCGTTCAGATCTTTGCTATATACGCATTTGCAATAAGAGTTACATAAGCAATTTTTGACGATCCTGTTAAGTTGTAATTAAAAGGAATCACCACTTAACGTCACTGTAAATAAAAAAGTTGTTCATGGAAATCATTTTTGGTGGGATTACTTGTCTCTTTTTATTGGCATTGTGAGTCCCGCCAAATTCTGGTTGCTAAATATTTTCTCTGTGCTCTTCTATAGGCAGTGTTGTACAGTGATGTTTCACCCAATTACAAATGCCCATGAAGATAGGTGATAACATTTCGCCATCTATATCATACTTCATTAACCATATATGAACATTTTTAGATTTTCAAAATAGTAATAAATTAGTTTTTTCGTATTCCCAGTTACCAATTTTGAAATACCTACATAAATGTTCTAATATTTAAGAAGTTTAGTATCTTTGATCCCGATATATCCGTATGCATACTTAGATTATATTTTTTAATTAGAAGCCAAGATGAATTGGTCGATATAGTAGTGAATCCCGTTATACCACCACCTCTCTGGTTTACTTTGTATCCTGCAGGGAGAAGGACAGAAAAGCTATTAAGAGAAACAGAAGATATTGTGAAGCAACTCATTCAGTGTAAAAAAGACCAGCGAGCAAGAGGAAATGTTCCTGGTAATATATGTTTTAAATACTTATTACAATGCTATTTTTATATCACATAATATTGACCAATATTGATCAATAAAAAAATGGTTATTTCAGATACATCAATCTTTAATAATTTTTTTTATGGGTATATCGCACGTAGTACATGTGATGCAGGGAAATCCCTAAAGCGCTACAGGAGCCATGCATGTGCGGAAAGAGCGACCGATATTGAATCGCGGTAAATTGTACTCTGTTCCCCATATAAAAGACTTCTTGAAAAGGGTTGTATGAGGACTGACATGTGAAGCAGTAGAGCGACATGTATTCCTAGCATGCATCGCGTTGGAAGGAATTAAGCGAGCTACATCCATCGAACACTCATTATGAAGATATTTATAGAATAGACTCAAGTCGCCAACCGTTCTTCAATGTTCCAAAGAAGCAACTCTCTTCTGAATAGAATCAAACAAATGCATTGAATGTTTGGGAGCAGAGCTCGAAACATGGGAACAGTTTTCCATCGTTGGTCGAACTTCAGCTCTGTACAAAATTAACCAGTTTTGAGAAGCTCCCTTTACTATGCTTGCAACATTATCAGGCCAAGATATCTTTGCTTCAAAAACAACGCCTAGGAAACTGAATGGCGAGGCTAGAGGAATTAATTGCTCCGTCAGATTCGGCAACGTTAACTTTTTTAGAAAAAACTGCCGTCTGCGTTTTTGTGGCGCTAAGTTCTACGTCGTTACTGTTACTCCTTGATATAATTTCTTCCAGGTCTTTATTAAGTTAAACGGCTTTCTTCTATCTGCGGATGATGAGTAGCCGATGTTTGGGCATTTAAGATGAATAAAAAATAAGTGTACTGTCATCTGCAAAGCTGTAGAGTGAATTCTTGGTTCTTTCCAGCAGATCGTCAGTGTAAATGAGAAAGAGCGTAGGAGACAGTATGGTTCTTTGGGGCACACCAGCATTAATAAATAATATCATTTTTTAGACTATGATGATTCATTTGATGGTCCAATTCCTCTTATGGATTTGATGATGGGAATGACCGATGACAGAATTGTCGAGGAACTACTCTTCTTTACAACAGCTGTAAGTAATCTGATTTGAATTTTTTTATATGACGTGTTCAATACCGTTTTTTTGAGTTATCGTAATTTGTCATCGATATTTACATTTTTTTTAAGATTATTAAATCAAAAATGGGTTATTTAACTCTGTGTAGAAAATTAACGTAAAATCTAGTAAAAATCTTAAGTTGTAGCCGTAAAATCAAATGTAACCAAGAAACCAATAAATATGAATCAGAAAGATGAGTCAAAATGACATATCAACTAAAACCACCTGCAACAGTAAGGCAGGGTATTATGCTTGGTGTCATAACATATATTAAGAAATTTTGTTTTATTATTTCTTGTATCAGTGAATCCATTACCGGGATTTATGGAACCTTATAAAGTTTTTAGACGACAGAAGACCTTTCTAGGGGATATAAAAGAAGTAAAGATTCAGCTTCAAAAACATACGATAATGTGAAAAGTGTAAGGACTCTTGTGATGTCACTGATACTAAGAATAATCAGCAATAGATTAGATATTTAAACAGGATTTGAATACGAAAAATTTGTTCGTCGAGATTGTTTCAGAGAATCTGGCTACTAAGCAGAGGTCCTGTGTGATTTTTGAGTACAATCTTTAAACAAAACAACAAAGCCGGAAGTGGCACTCTGCATACTCTCCTCGTCCTAAGAAGGCGAGAATGGAGAACCTCGAAAATCAAATAGAAGATCATTTGTTTTTGTGGCACCCACAAAACTGGCTGCAGGGAACTTGTACCTCCTGAATAAATTGTCAATTTTGTTAAAAGTCAAAGTCAAGAAGCCTTTAAAAGGATCAATAAGGGTGCGACCAGCCATTTCACGCAGTTTAAAGCTGTACCACGACAACGCCCCATTTCACACGGCACTCCTTATCCATGAATTCTTAAAAAAAACTTCTTGTAGTTTTCCATTCGCCAGATTTCAGTCCATGTGATTTCTCCTTATTCTTTACGATTTAAAAATCACGTGAAATTGAGCCCATCCATCGCTTTGTAGCTCCCCAAGTAAACGTTTTCGATGGAGATAACCTTAATTTATGAAACAAGATAAGCTAGGTTGCTTGTACCACCTATAAGACTAATTAGTTATGAATGGGATGAATTTACTTAAAAATAACTTAAATTGACATCTTCATTAAATATTCTGTATTTTTTTTATGTATAAATTAATATGCATGCCTCATGTACACTCGTATTTCTTTTTTGTCTTGGAGAAAAATTTGAAAATAATGCAGCTTCTTCTATAATATATATAAAATGCAACGTCTCTCTGGCTGTCTGTCTGTCTATCTGTCTGTCTGTCTATCTGTCTGTCTGTCTGTCCGTTAGTGCGCTTATCACTGGAGAACCACTTATCCGATTTACGTACTTTTTTTTTAAAACATACATATGTTCTCTGGCCAGGTTATAGGCTATATTTTATTACGATAGGTAGCATAAGGAATGAGCAGTGACGTAAAATAGTGAGTGAAGTCGGAAAAAAGTTTGCCGCTAGCGCGTTCCTTTGCAATACACAGCCTAAACCATTAATTATGGAACAATATTATGTAGCAGAGAATATCTTTAATCTATAATCTACAATATATATAAAATGCAATGTCTCTCTGTCTGTCTGTCTGTCCATTAGTACGTTTATCACGCGAGAACCACTCATCCGATTTACGTGTCTTTTTTTAAATTCATACATATATTCTTTGGCCAGGTTATATAGTAATAATAATAATCTATATCTATAATATATATAAAATGCAACGTTTCTCTGTCTGTCTGTCTGTCCGTTAGTGCACTTATCCCCCACTTATCCGATTTACGTGATTTTTTAAATTCATACATATGTTCTCTGACCAGGTTATAGATATACATTTTATTACATCTATAATATATATAAAATGCTACGTATCTCTGTCTCTCTGTCTGTCTGTCTATCTGTCTGTCCGTTAGTGCGCTTATCACTGGAGAACCACTCATCCGATTTTCGTACTTTTTTTTTAATACATACAAGTGTTCTCCCGCCAGGTTATAGCCTTTATTTTATTACGATAGGTAGCATAAGGAATGAGCAGTGACGATAATAGTGACTGAAGTCGGAAAAAAGTTTGCCGCTAGCGCGTTCTCTTGCAATACACAATCGAATTAAATATGGAACAATATTATGTAGCAGAGGATATCTATAATCTATAATATATATAAAATGCAATGTCTCTCTGTCTGTCTGTCCATTAGTGCGTTTATCACGCGAGAACCACTTATCCGATTTACGTGTCTTTTTTAAATTCATACATATATTCTTTGGCCAGGTTATATAAAAATAATAATATATATAAAATGCAACGTCTCTCGGTCTGTCTGTTCGTCCGTTAGTGCGCTTATCACTCGACAACCACTTATCCGATGTACGTGTTTTTATAAATTTATACATATGTTCTATATATTTCGTTATAAGCCTAGATAATGGGAGATAAGGTGAGATAATGGGAGATAAGGAGAAATAATGGGAGATAAGTCGAGATAAGCCTCGATAATGGGTGATAAGGTGAGTTATGGAAGATAAGTATAAATAATGGGAGATAAGCAGAGATAAGTCTAGATAATGGGACTTATGGTGGTATAATGAGAGATAAGGAGAAATAATGGGAGATAAGGAGAAATATTGCGAGATAAGTCGAGATAAGCCTAGATAATGGGAAATAAGGAGAAATAATGGGAGATAAGCAGAGATAAGTCTAGATAATGGGAGTTATGGTAGAATAATGGGAGATAAGGAGAAATAATGGGAGATAAGGAGAAATAATGGGAGATGAACGGAGATAAGCCTAGATAATGAAAATTATGTAGAGATAATGGAAGATAAGGAGAAATATTGGGAGATAAGGGGAAATAATGGTAGATATTTTATTACGTTGGGTAACATAAGGAATAAGTAGTGACGATAGTAGTGACTCAAGTCCACGCGAGCGGAGCCGCGGGCCCGGCTAGTTTAATATATGTTTGAAGTTGAGCAGCAATTTGCAAATCGATCGAAAATTTGAATGTTCAGCCATTGTTCTAAATTGCTATACTTGCCATATTTCCCACTTCATTCTAGCGACTATCAATATGATTTCGTAAACAAAAATCAACATAATTGTTGCTTAAACTTTGCTCTTATAGTAGATCTCTTAGAATTAATTTATAGCTTTTAAGTTTTCTCAGAGATGTTTCTTTGCAAGCAGCAATTAATGGATGTCTTGCCGACCTCATCACTGTCAACGTCGATATACTCCAGAGCTCCATACTTTCTCTCTCTTGAACTCAGTTTCTGATGAAAATATTTGCAAATAACCAGAAATTCTATCATTTAACAAAGACCTGGAAGAAATCCTACCATCTGTTATCGGCGTAAAGACATTATTAATTCGGGAATAAAAAAATAGATTTCCAATTATGAAATAATGAACCAATTGGCGGGTCTTGGATAGCACGATGAAGTGAGTGTACTGGTTCTATCACCCTACTGTCTTCAACTTAATCAAAATACTTAACAATATAGAAATCGTTCGTTTACCTTAGTATATGAATGTCAGTTATTAAGATAAATTCAGTAACGTTCAACAGCAATAGCAATTAGCGTTATTAAATAACAGTTCGAAGAGAGAGTCTGATCAATTTAAAATAAAATAAAGTTCAAATTCAAATTGTTTTGCGCTACCGTGTATACATTTATAAAGCTTAAACAAATAACAATATAAAATAAAATTATAATTCATCAAAATTTACTATTCCCGGGATATATGCTTTCTATAAGCAATGTATCTGTCTAATATATTTAGACATGCCGTGCCCGCGGCTCCACTCGCGTGGACTTGATTTACTATTATCGTCACTGCTTATTCTTTATGTTACCTAACGTAATAAAATATATCCTATAATCTGGCCAGAGAACATTTGTAATTTATAAAAAAAACACGTAAATCGGATACGTAGTTCTTGAGTACTAAGCGCACTAACGGACAGACAGCGTTGCGTTTTATATAATATGGATTTTTTTTTGATGAATACTAGATTAAGAATTAAAAAAACACACCTAAATCGGATAAGGGGTTCTCGAATGATAAGCACACTAACGGACAGACAGAGAGACTTTGCGTTTTATATATATTATATAGATCATTATTATTATTATTATATAACCTGGCTAGAGAACATATGTATAAATTAAAAAAAAAAACAAGTAAATCGGATAAGAGATTTTCGAGTGATAAGCTCACTACGCACTAACGGACAAATAGACAGACAGACAAAGAGACGTTGCATTATATACATATATATATATATATATATATATATATATATATATATATATATATATATATATATATATATATATATATATTATGGATAACCTGGCCAGAGAACAAATGTATGAATTAAAAAAAAATATGTAAGTGGGATAAGTGGTTTTCAAGTCATAGGCGCACTAGTGGACAAACAGAGAGATGTTGGATATATTAGGTTCTTTGCTACATGATATTGTTCCATATTTAATGGTTTAGGCAGTGTATTGCAAGAGAACGCGCTAGCTGCAAACTTTTTTCCGACTTAATTCACTATTATCGACACTGTTTATTCCTTATGTTACTTAATAAAATATAGCCTATAACCTGGCCAGAGAACATATGTATGTTTGAAAAAAGTACGTAAAACTGATAAGTGGTTCTCCAGTGATAAGCGCACTAACGAACAGACAGACAGACAGACAGATAGACAGAGAGACGTTGCATTTTATATATATTATAGATATAGATATTCCTTGCTACATGATATTGTTCCATATTTAATGGTTTAGGCAGTGTATTGCAAGAGAACGCGCTAGCGTCAAACTTTTTTTCGACTTGATTCACCATTATCGACACTGCTTATTCCTTATGTTACCTAACGTAATAAAATATAGCCTATAACCTGGCCAGAGAGCACAGAGAACATATGTATGTTTTAAAAAAAGCATGTAAATCGGATAAGTGATTCTCCAGTGATAAGCGCACTAACAGACACACAGATAGACAGACAGAGAGATGTTGCATTTTATATATATTATAGATGAGTTTAAAATTTAATGTAGAGAATTGTCAAAATTACTACTGGACAGAGTTCAGACTAGAACGTTAGTATCTAGCTTAGTATTTTAAATTGGCTTAAGTATAAATAAAACAGATTTGGCTGAACAGTACTTATTATGGTCTCTTGGATAAAATAATTTATAATATAAATATATGTCACCTAATTCTTTGTAGATCGTTTGTTATGTTTCCAGCGTTTTAACTAATACAAAAATTATTATGAAAATATGTTATTATTTTATATAAATTACTTGTCTTTTGCAGGCCACAGATGCCACTGGTATTGCCATGACATTTTCCTTTACTCTTCTAGGAATGTACCCAGAAGCGCAGGTAAAAAATAATATTTTCTACTTCATTGCATCTCGCTTTAATCTAAACTAATTAATAATTAACTTATTGCGACGTCCGCGCCCTGGAAACCCTTTTAGTTTTGGGCTGAGAAATTCTCCCTTATAAGGCTTAAACTTCAGACTTGATTCTTTTGAATTACCACCTGCCCTGGCTTGTTCCGGTTGAAAAGACCGGTAAAAATCCTGAATTCATCGTATGAAAACAAGCATCATAACATATTTCCGAACTGAAATTCGAGAGTTGCCTAAGACAAACATAGGTAGAAAGCGAATGATTACTTTGAGTACTGAGTTTCTGTTCAACATCATCATTATTAGAATATTCCATCTACATATAGTCGGATGTAAATTTATGTCAAGTTATCTCCAATAAGCTCTGTTGTTTGTTTTTTGTATCCCGTGTGTCCCGTTAATCTCTTTATGTCACCCGTTCATCTTGTCTGTGGTCTACTTCTGCATGTGTTATGCTCTCAAGGCCCCCATTCAACTATAGAGCGTGTGCAACTGTTATCATTCATCCTTGCAATCTCACACATGGACATATTCATTGTATTACATCTGTCACTTTTGATCTTCGTATCTCGATGTTAGGCATACGATCTTGGAGTCTAATATTTGGCATTCTTCTCTCCATTACTCTTTGGGTTACCTAGAGTTCACTTATTACACTTTTATTTAAAGCTCACGTTTCAGTGCCATACCGGCAGTACATGTTGATCGAACACTCTGGCTTTTATTGTATTTGGGATGTCGAATTTAAATGTAGATTTAAACCTTCTGAACAAAGACCACGCTAACCAGACTCTTCTATTCAAAGCCTTTAAATTATTTTTTGATATTTCGATTTTTTGTCCTAGATATATCAATGTTCTTAACTTTCCTATTCTTCCACTTTCTATTAATAGTTCCTGGCTGTTACCTGACTTTCGTTGTTCAAATATTTGGTTTTGGTGAAGTTTATCTTTAGATCTATTTCTTGATACTTGTTATTTACCATAATTCCATCAGCATTTCTTGTCGTTCTTCCTTTGTGTTGGCGATCAGAGTGTCATCATCGGCGACCCTTAAGTGATTTAATCGTTCACCGTCCATTAGTATTTCTTTATTTTCCCACTTTAACGATTTGAACATATCTTCTACAGTCAACGTGAACAGCTTGAGGATGTTGAGTCGTCTTGTCTAATTTTGATTTTATTTGTTTTTTCTTCAAGCATTATTTGTGATGTGGCATTTTTATATATGTATTCCAGAAGAGTTGTGTATCTTTCGTCGACTCTGCTGTTACTTAAGTCGTTAAGGACTGCCAATATCTCTACCGAATCAAAAGCTTTTTCGTAGTCAATCATTGTTATCCACAAGGTGATCATATATTCATTTGCTTTTTCCCCACTAGTAATTTAATTGTTTGAAGTTGGTCCAAAGTGCTGTATCTCCATCTAAATCTCGTTTTTTCACGTGGTTGAGTTGAATTCCTATTACTTTTATTTAAGTAACGGTCAAAATATGTTTATAAAGACAGCAAATTAATTTGTACACTTAAAATATGGGATGAAAACACTACAAAATTGCTTTATCCTGTATTTTATTACTTTAGGAAAAATGCTATAGTGAAATAATATCAGTGACAGGTGATAGAGAAATTACTCACGATGATTATACGAATCTTAAATATACCGAAGGAGTTGTCTGTGAAACCTTAAGGTTAGTACCACCAGGACCAATTATTGGTAGAAGACTCAGTGGAGATGTTGACCTTGGTAAGTTAGGTAAAGTAGTAAGTAGGTTTATCGCCTATGAGGTCTTCATCCATAAGCACTGGATTTAGGCGTCTACCCTCATGTCAATTAAAATTGCACATAGAAACAAAAGAAGGTCACAAGCTTATTACTGTTACTTTTTTTTAGGATCGAAAGTACTTCCAAAAGGAATAGATATTGACGTTGACGTATTCCATCTTCATCGAGATCCAAAGTATTGGAAAGATCCATTGAAATTTGATCCCACTAGGTTTTTGCCAGAAAATTCATCCAAAATACATCCCTACACATGGCTACCATTTTCTGGGGGACCAAGAGATTGCATTGGTATGCTTTTATTTTTAGATAAAAAATTCTTCGAAATCTCATGTATCTTTTTAGTGTTCCGTACGGAACCACTTCGGTGTCTATCTGTCCGTATGTCACACCCGATTTTTTTCGACACTATTTGACATAGAAAGTTGGCACTAGTACAGGAATTGATGGTCCCATTAGAGTGGTATAGTTTTGAAAGTTAAATTTTCACTTGAAAAAAAAAATTTTTACCAGTCATCGAGTGGGGTATCAAATGAAAGCTTGTAAAAATGTGAGTTCAAAAATATATATAATGTAATACAGGCGCACACTTTTCTTTGTATTATTTTTAAAAAATTGCCAATATCACTGCCTCCCCCCTTATCTCGAAAAGTACTGATATAACAATTTTGAAAAAATTCTGGAACACTCTCCACAGGGTGTAGATTAAACGAAAATTATCACGAGTAATTTACCTTTAATAATTTATTTGGTATATAAAAAAAATCCGACGCCAGGTTACATTTAATGATATAACTTTGTAATGGAATGGAATTTTCTTAAATTTTTTTTCTTTTCAATTCTTGGAAATATAGACAATAAAAATCCGTAAAAAAAAATCGATTTTTTGAAGATTCCAGGTGTATGTACGGAACATTAATTACGCAAGTCCGACTTGCACTTGGCCGGTTATTTTGAACTTATCTTAAGAGCTTACTAAAAGATACAGCGATTATAAGAGATACAAATACATGGAAATGGATTTTTTTAAAGAATTAGATAGTTATTAAATGAAATTTAACAAAGTCCATCTTTCTTTTTTATTTTCTTTCCATTAATGTTTTAAAATAATAAATATATGCTGAAACACTTGAATTGATTCAGCCGATACTTGGTGGAAATCCATAACTAGAAGTTTTGCAAGAAGTAAAACACGATTTAAATTTCCACTAAATTTAGTGGAAATTTAAGTAGTTTTACTTCTTGTAAAACTTCTAAATATATGCTGGATGAATGTTCCAATTTCAAAGAGTAAGGATCTCTGGAGATGTTTCAATCGTAGGTGAGACGTCGCAGAGTTATTCCAAATTGATACGATCTAATCCTAAGAAGCACGATTTTTCATTCGAATTTTTATTTTAGGAAAACGCCAAGCAATAATGCTCTTAACTACGACACTGGCAAATGTAGTAAGAAAATTCAAAATATCCTCGAAGTACGAATCACTGGATGAAATCAATTTTACATCGTGTGTGACAATGAGGAGTACACATCCACTGGATTGTCATTTTGTACCAAGGACATAAGAATAACACCCTTATTTGAGGAATTAGTAAGCCAAAAACTCCGCGTAATAATAGAGCCAAAATCGATTACTGATAACAAGTTGGTGTTGCCTCCGATTCTGGTGGGTTTATGTAGTATCGCAATTTAATATCATACCAGACAAATTTTCCTTAATTATTTAGGTAGCCGAAAGCAAAGACGGCGGGTAAACAACAATAGTATCGTCTAGAGCCATTTATTCTAGTTCGGTTAAAGTTTTAAGATTTTGTAGATCGTTTCTGCCAAATAGGAATGTACTTGCATTTCAGGGTAAATTAGTAATTGTCAGTGTTTAGCGTTTTACCGATAAGTATAATAATAAAGAAGCAAGCTTAAAATCCGTTTTAAATATAGGAATTTAAATAAGGGGCAATAATACTGGAATCTAATATAATCTGGTTTTAGCCTTTTCGTAAGATTTGAGTTGTCCTTTCTAGTACATCCCTGCCACCAGGTTCTAGATGCTATTGTTGGTTTTCAGCCACCGCCTTTGTTCTCGTCTACGGTTTTTGGGGTATTGTTTACAGTTGCAGTTTTTTAGTGTGATATAAAATTGTTGTTTTATGTTTTTTTTTCGTGTTGTGTCAATGTTTAAAAACTATATTATTTTAGAAATATTTTAAGAACTATTTTAAGAATCTTAACCCACGTAATGGTTAATAATTAAATAGTGTAAGCCTTAGGATATTGGACTATATAACCATTATTTTTTATTATTTTAGTTTGTTAAAAATACTGCTATCATTTATTGTATTCTTACTTTTTGTATTTTTAATACACTGTGGATTATATAAGTTTTTAATTATAATTCAATCATTAGAGCAATGGAATATTGGTATTGTTTCAATTAGACTATAATAGCTTTATATTGTACTTTTTATATTTTTATTTTTATAACAAATGGGAATAAAGTAATTATAATAATTAATATTATTTGTTGTTAACTCTTTTATTGATATTAAATATGTTTTAAAAATAATGTTCATGCAGTTTTCTTTCACGTGTAGGAATATAATCTGTCAGCTTTTCCACAATATTTGATCATAATTGCTTTGAAAACATAGGAAAAATTGCACAAATAATATGGAAAGATTTCTTTTCAAAGTAATGTAAATTTTCTCTAAATTTCTATTTTTCCTTTTCTATTTCTAAAATATATATATATATATATATATATATATATATATATATATATATATATATATATATATATATATCTAATAAGCCTCCCCTTCCTTTCTCCATCCCTTTCTATTCAGCGTCTTTCTGATCCATCCTAAACAAACCGTTCTTTTCAGGTCATCTTTCCATCTTGTTTGGGGCCTTCCTCTGGATTTTTGTCTCAACCATGGCTTCCATTCTTATATTCTTTTAGTCCATCTCTCTCTCTCATGGGCACCATCTCATGGTGTGATGTGCCCATCTCCATTTTAAATCTGCCACCTGTTTTCTTACACTTTGGTCTTTTGTCTTATACTTTCGTTTCTGATTCTGTCTTGTAATCTTAGATTTAGCTTCTCGCTTTTTATTGCCCTCTGTGTTTTACTCAGTTGGTCAATCATCTTCTTAGTCAATGTTCATGTATGGGCCGCGTAAATGAGAACCGGTAGAATACATTGATCGAGCACCATCTTTCTTAGTTTAGGAGAAATTCTTTTGTTGGTTAATATTTTCCCTTGTTTATCAAATGCTGCCCATGCCAGTCTGATTCTTCTCTGTGTTCTAACCTCTATTCTCAAGCCTCAGTAATAATTTCCTGCATGTATGTATGATATTAACACTACATCATCAGCATAACGCAGATGATTTAACTTTGGTCCATTTAGACTGACCCCCTTTTTTCCCATTCGAGTTCCTTGAAAACCATATATATATATATATATATATATATATATATATATATATATATATATATACGAGGCTGGTTTGAAAAGTCCGTGCAAAAAATAAAAACTACTTATGTGTTTGGGGTAAACCTTTTTTATTTTTCGACATAGTCTCCTTTTAGGCTTATACACTTCGTCCAACAATGTTCTAGTTTGTTGATCCCTTACGAATAATAGGATTTGTCCAAGTCTGCAAAATATCCATTAGTGTCTGCAATCACCTCCTCGTTTGAATAAAATCTTTGTCCCGCCAGCCATTTCTTCAAATTGGGGAACAAATAGTAGTCCGAGGGAGCCAAGTCTGAAGAATAGGGGGGATGTGAAACGAGTTGGAATCCTATTTCCATTAATTTTGCGACCACAACTGCTGAGGTGTGTGCTGGTGCGTTGTCGTGATGGAAAAGGACTTTCTTGTGGGCCAATCGCGGGCGTTTTTCTTGCAGCTCGGTTTTCAAACAGTCCAAAAACGATGAATAATATTCACCTGTAATCGTTTTACCCTTTTCCAGATAGTCGATGAGGATTATCCCTTGCGAATCCCAAAAGACAGTCGCCATAACCTTTCCGGCCGAAGGAACGGTCTTCGCCTTTTTTGGTGCAGATTCCCCCTTGGTAACCCATTGTTTAGATTGTTGCTTGGTCTCAGGAGTACAATAATGTATCCATGTTTCATCCACAGTGACGAAACGACGCTTAAAGTCCTCCGGATTCTGCTGGAACAGCTGTAAACCATCCTTGCAACGCTTCACACGATTCCGTTTTTGGTCAAGCGTGAGCAATCGCGGCACCCATCTTGCGGATAGCTTTCTCATGTCCAAATGTTTATGCAAAATATTATGTACCCGTTCAGTCGAGATGCCCACAGCACTAGCAATCTAACTAAACATGACCTCGATACTCGCCGGTGGTGCCATCTCTCGGACTTTGCACGGACTTTTCAAACCAGCCTCGTATATATATATATATATATATATATATATATATATATATATGCAATTACAAACTCGCACTCTTAAAATAAATATTGAATTTGGCTCTTCTTTCTTTGGTTGTTTTGATAATCGACTAC
The DNA here is from genome assembly GCA_019049505.1 of Pachyrhynchus sulphureomaculatus. NCBI lineage: Eukaryota > Metazoa > Arthropoda > Insecta > Coleoptera > Curculionidae > Pachyrhynchus > Pachyrhynchus sulphureomaculatus. The sequence continues at coordinate 169,050,114 of CM032454.1, read as the reverse complement.
AATTTCTCTCTTTTTTTCGTATTTTCTTAATAGGAAATGAAAAAAATAGAGCTATTTCAAGAAAACCACCAAAACCGTGTATACATGGTATTTTTTAATATTATATAACACTCTTATTTAACGTACAGAATGTGTTATTGTAAAGAGATACTGTTATGAGAAATTCCCTGTACAAATACCGTAGCTGAAATAGCCCAAATCTTAGTAGGAACTGATTAGGTCAGTTACCAATTTGTTAGTGTACTTTACTGGTTTCTCAGATTACTGGTTTGTGTGTTAGATTGGGGTACTACCTGGTATCTTACATATTTTTTTAAAATTCTGTGTTTCTGATAACTTTCACTTAGAGCACAGATAGGTTCGCCTTATGTAAGCTTTTATGGTGTCATATAAAAAACGAAATTTTATTAATAAGGTTACAAGATTGGCTAATCAAAATTTTTAACATTAAAAATTGGTTTTGTCATTTTTATTATGTATTCATATATGTTGATTATGTTCTACTTATTCTTCTCTTCTTCCCTGGTACTTTTAGGATGTCATATATAGAAAGAAATTTTATCAACAAGGTTACAATACTAACTAAATTTTTTAATGTCTATAACTAACCTGAACTAACAAAGAATGTTTTTCTTGAAACGTTGGTCTTGCCACTAACTATATAACCATATAAGGTAAAAATCAACATGTTAACTAATTTGCTCAAAAAATTAAAATTTATTAAAAAATGGAAATATTCTCAACTAATCATCCGTAAACAATAAATGTTACAAATCTACACAAACGCAGTGGAGTCACAGGGTAACTTCTTATTCAAATATTCAGAGTGTGGAGATCAGACCACTCATAGTAATGAAAGAGATATAAATAATTTTAAAAAAAAAAACGTCCATCATCATCAAATTCTCTCGATAACCTTGATTTATACCAAACTTATTAAACAATTCAAAAATATTTTAATTATGTCATTATCTAAATAATAAATAGATATTATTGGTGTATGAATTTATCCGAAGATATTAAAGATTTCAGAAATCTTTCCCATCCATAAGGAAAGTGATAATTTTCCTAGTAACTATAGTCCAATTAGGCTATTTCAAATTGTAACAAAAATATTTTAAACTATTTTAAAATTTTAATTTTAGTTAAATGTAGTTTCAATAAAACGGTGGATATATATTTCGGTATTTAAGTTAGGGATTCTCTTTGTCTTCCATAAAATTTTGTATATACCCGTTGTGATTGCATTTTATTATAACCAGTTTTTATAAATATTTCTAATAAATATCCCGGTTTATACTCCTTAAAAAGACATTTTCACATTAACATTTACTTTTAACTTACTATTAGTAAAATTGTTAACATAACCCAATGCCATATATTTTGGTATTTAAGTTGCGGATTCTTCTTTGCCTTCCATAAAATTTTGTATATACCCGTTGTGATTGTCTTTTATTATAACCAGTTTTTATAAATATTTCTAATAAATATCCCGGTTAATACTCCTTAAAAAGATATTTTTACATTAACATTTACTTTTAACTTACTGCTTGTAAGATTGTTAATATAACTAAGTGCCACTATCAATTCGCGTTATCATCAAACGTCGCTTAGGCGAAGTTAGAAAAAAACTCCTTTTTTCATTATTTTGCACAATAACACCATAAAACTATAGGTAATAAATATCTGACCAGTTTTAACCAATTTATTCTACAGAGATATAAAAGTTCTTGACGAGGATAGTATGTAGGAGTGACTTACCGAAGGAATCGTGCGAACTACATTCATCTAACACTTCTCATCAAAATATTTGTTGAATAGGCTCAAGACCTTTCTTCTATTTTAAGAAGTCCAGGTCCTTGGTTGGTTTTGGTTGAAACTATTATTTCCTAGTGAAAGTTTTCAGACTGACGACCCTGCTGTAGCATTCAGTCATGATTTTAAATGGGGCGACGACTCCGAGCAGCGGCTTCCTCAGTACCGCAACACCCTCCTTGTAAGGGCATTAAAGTTGTTGTGGAGTATACAGTTTTTTGATACAAAATAATGATCTGAGGAATAAAGAAACATTCTTAGCTGTGCCATTTCAACGTCTAACAAGTTGAATGTCAATGTTCATAGTACAGGTGTCGTGTACAGGTAACTTTTTTAGGGAAAAATTCTGCCTAGAATTTCGTAGCGCAAAATTTTATTTTGTTACTTTCACCTCAGAACAAAAGTTCTTCTAGATTTTTGTTAAGTTGTGTTAATGTTGTCATCAGCAAAGTTAGAGTTTCGATTTTTCGTCTTTTCCACCAGATCGTTAATGTGATGTAGAAAGAGAATGATCGAGAGTATCAAACACTAGGGCACACCAGCATTGATACTGTAGTAAAGGTGTCGAAAAATAAATACATTATTTGCCATTCGCAAAAAACGACCTTAGTAGGACGAACATATTCATTCTCGGTAAAATAAGTTGAAACATTTAGAAAAATCCTGTTGTTAGTTTGCATTTTGACAAAAGTAATATATAATTGAACCATTAGAAAATAAATATAATATATCACATGGGTAACGTAAGAGAAATTACTTACTTAATCCGTATGCCTTTCTACCACTTTCGTTAGGAGTGTAAGGCCCGTAGAGTTGAGTTATTCTATATCTGTCTTTTCCATATTTCCTTCTATATCCTTCCATCCTGTTTAAATTGCCGATTGCCTCTTTTGTTTCTTCTGTATTAGTTTTTCTTCTGTTTGTGTGAGTTCTGCTTCTTGTTCCGGTATTATGTCTCTATGTTGATTTTTGTATGTTTTTCCTTTTAATTTTTTGCATCCATTTTTTTTCCTTTCTGTTTCAGTGATTCCTATATAATGCATTTGTTGTTCTTCTGTCAGTTTATCCTCTTTTTCCGTTTATATCCCTATTATTCCGTGTTTTCAATCTAATAACTCGATAATTATTTCCCATCTTTTTCTTCCCATCTATTTCTTTGATTATCTTCTTATTTGTATTCATTTTACTAGTCTTCTCTTCTGTATCCTTTATCTTTACCAGGGTCGTCGTCAATCTACCTACCGCTCCTTTTTCTCAGTTTTTTTGACTTGATGGTTGTAGTATTCTTTATTTGTTCTTTCAGTTTTTCTTCCTCAATGTCCTATTTATATTCTCTTCCTTCGATTACGATTTTTTGATATCCTATTTTCGCCCTTTTCCATTCTTTCTCTCGTTCTCTGCTATATGTTTCAATTTCTTTTAATCTCCCTTTCACCTTTTGTTAAATCGTTGCTTATGTAAACTCTCTCTCTTAGGTTTCTCAGTTTGTTTTTATTTTTCATTACAGCTTCTTTATCTCCCGTATTTTCAAGTTCTATCTTGTATCTAGTCGCTCCTATTTTTATCACATCTTAAATCTGTACTTTTATGTCCGTACTCCTCTCCATAAAATGTTCTACACTCATTTTCAGATCTGGTTGGCTATTCGCTTCAAATTTCATTCCCGATATTACAATATTATTCCTTACGTTGTCTTTTTCCAGTCTACTCATCTTCAAATCCATACTTCTCATGTTTTCTCTAATTATCTTATTTTTCTCTTTCAACACTTCATTCTCCTTTCTTAGTTCCTTCAACTCTTGTTGGTATCTCTTCTGATCTTGCTTTATATCCTTTATATCTGACATTAACTCTCTGACCATTTCTATCAAATTGTCTATCTTATCTACTCTCTCGTTTTTCTCTTTCTGTGGTGTTCTTATTAGCTTTTCACTCTTCTTGAATAATCTCATTGGCTCTTCTTTTTCTTCAACTCTTTCTCTCTTCGAGTCTCCTGTGGTATAATCATCGCTATCCATTGTTCTTTCTGTTATAAAAACTTTACGTGTGTTCCTCGTACTATATATTCCGTTTTCAAACACGGGAGGAAAAGAAAAAAAAACAGTTGTTTATATTTCTTATCACCGTAAAGAGTAAAACGATCAAGGTCGTCGCTTATCGTCTTGTTAGCTTTATACAATTTTATAGAATTATTCTCATAAACCTCCAAGTTTTTTACTTATTGTCTTAATTCTAACACTACACTTTGCATTATTTCTCGTCCTCTCGTTTGCAATCGGTAAACTAATTAAATAGATCGAAACACTACCATATTAATGCTCGTTGAACGAGTTGACTATTGCCGGGCGTTCGATTTACATGTACACACTTTGCGATCCGAAACTCAACTTGAGAAATTATTGGTATAAAAAAGAAAAACTTTACACATGCTTTATTAGTATTTATTTTCAGTCAGCTAAATGTCATTAAATCGTAATAGTACGACAACATATTTAATGAAAAGTCTTATTATTAGTTTAGTATTTTATTATGTAGTTTTTATTTACAAAAATTGAAAAACGTTATTGCTTTCAGTCAAGGAAAAATGACTTTTTTCTGCCGCTCTTTGGACATTTTTATCTGGCTTATTTCACAGGTCAAAAAGATCAAAAAATATTTATAATAATACTTTTTACGACGTAAGAACCTTATATGTTTTTTCTACGGTTTCGATATTTTATATATAAAAAAGATCACATACAGTCTGTCAACTAAGATCGTGACCGCTCGTATTCTTGAAAAAAATGTGTTTCGAGAAAATTTTTTTGCCATCAATGTATTCTTTGGTATGCTAACAACAGCGCAATTGCCTTAGTAAGTTGTCCAATTGCTTCCTGCATCAATAATCGCCTGGCGTCTTCCAGAAAGCTGTCGACGAGATTTTCTGCATACTCCGCAAATTTTTCGAATCGCAAGAGACAACCGAATAAAAGTCCTCAAAGTCTTTCCTCTGAGCTTTCTCTTTACAAGGGAATAAACGATTCCAATAAAGTTGGCATTCGGCGATTGTAAGGGCCACTCTCATATCTTATCGTGGGCCCAAGCGAGCCGCCTAGCGACGTGATTTCCGCCCAGTAAAAGTTTCTTCAATGTGCTTCGGAATTTTACATCATGAGCACGTAAATTTGTCGAATGGTCTCATGAGACACATTCAAACACGATGTTCTTAATTTTACCGCTCCTTGACGCAGCGCCAATTTCCGGTCGCGTGAAAACAAAGACACGATTCGTTTTTCGACTTTCAGAGTGACTTTGCCTACCAAGCCACGTTTTGGCAAATCGTCGTTAAAACGATTTACTCACTGCTTCACACACGACACCGACTTTTTAATTTATTTGTGTCATTTTTAGGCCTCTTGGAATAAAGAAAAACTGTCTTGAACCGACACTCAAACAAGTGTATCATTTTGGATTTTACGTGATTTCGACAAACGTTCGGAATCGACTGATACTTTTAATAAAATGCGTCATAGACAAAGATTCCTTCTATCAATTTTTTTGTTGAATCGCTAGAATCGCTTCTGCCAAAAATGAATTATTGTGAACACGTTCTTAATTGACAGACTGTAAGCCCCAAATTATTGCTCCGTTTTCCTTTAAAAACACAGTTTCGAGAAAAGTAATAACTTTTTTTCAATTTATAATAACTGTCAAATACCGTACAAATTCAAAGCGATGAAATACCTCTCAGATTTTTAATTAAAACAGAACAATTTTAGAAAATCCAAAACATTCCTTTTTATTTATCGAATACATTATTTGAGAATGAAAGCGATTCTTTCAAAAAATCTTAATTGTTTTAAGGTTGTTAATTAAAAAATACAATGTTCCAAAAAATTTTCAACAAATGAGAAATTTTAAAAGATTTAACTGATGATTTTTTTTTTAAATATAAAAATTCCGGAAAAATGGAGAAAATATAGGAAATGTTATTTATGATATACATTTTTATTAATATTTTTGGATTACATTCCATTATGGGAACGAAGATGGTCAGAGTCAGGTCACTGTAGCATGAAAAATTGCATAATAGGACAAAAATTCAGGATCGGCAGAAAATAAACATGAGTATGGAGTGGGAGTTATAGTTGATAAAGCTACAAACAAGTGTGTCACAAATTTTGCGCCTGTTTCAGACAGAATAATGCTGCTCCAAATAAGAACGAAACCTGTTCCTCTTAACGTCATACAAGTATATGCTCCCACTGCAGATAAACCGGATGAAGAGGTTGAGCAATTTTACCAGCAAACAACACAAGTTCTAAAAACAATACCAAAACGGGACTTGACAGTCATAATGGGAGACGTTAACGCCAAGATTGGAAGAGGTAGCCCAGGAACTTCCGTAGGACCATAAGGTCTAGGCGAAAGAAACAACAGAGGCGAACTACTAAACATTTTCAGTGAAATAATAGGTTGTGCTATCACTAACACCGTCTTCAACCTACCACCACGAAGATTATATACATGGAAGTCCCCACTAGACTCACCAGACCATATCACCAGAAATCAAATAGACTATATTCTAAACGTTTTAGAAATAGTGCTGTATCTGTCAAAACATAGTCAGTGCTGGTGTAAACTCGGATCACAATGCCCTGGTAGGGGTTCTAAGAATTAACTTGAAGAAGTTAAAAAGAAAACAGAAAAAACATATATAATATACGACAACTTAAAGACGAAAATGTAACAAAGGTAATTAAAAACGATCTTAATAAAGAACTCCGAGACACAGATCTAAACGAAGATGTAAAATCTGAAATAGAAAAGTTAAATGAAATAACAACGGGGCTAAAGAGTAAGTAACTGTGGAACAACACATAAAAGGAATGGCATGAATGACAGATGGCATTCTAAGACTAATGGAGGAAAGACGGTCACAGAAAAACAGAGGTAACAAAAAAGAATATACCAGGTGTACAAGTATGAGATGCAGATTTCAGACAACAGATGGTGCACCAATGCAGTTTGTGCTATAAAGATTTGACACTGCGCTATTTTGTTGTGTCATCAACAAGTGTCAGATGTGCACGAGTGATAAATTGGAAAAGTGTGTGCATAGTGTTGTGTTCAATATGTCGAAATTTATACCGAACAAAGAGCATTCGCGGACAGCATTAATTTTTTGTTTTCATTTGAAGAACACTACTGTTGAATCATACCGATTACTTCAAGAAGCTTATGGTGAACATGCTCCATCGCAAGATACGTGTGAACGATGGTTTCGGCGTTTCAAAAGTGGTGACTTCGATGTTGCAGACAAGTAACGTGGAAAACCGCCAAAAAAATACAAAGATATGGAATTGCAAGCATTTTTGGACGAAGATGATTTGCAAACACAAAAACAACTCGTTGAGCAATTGGGTGTTAGTCAACAAGCTGTTTCCAATCGGCTACGAGAGATGGGAAAGATTCAGAAGACCGGTGGATGGGTACCACATGAGGAACGACAGGCAAATTGAAATGCGCAAAAACGCGTGTGACATTTTGCTCGCTCGGTACAAAAGGAAGTCGTTTTTGCATCGTATAGTAACAGGGGATGAAAAGTGGATTTATTTTGGGAATCCCAAAAAATCATGACCCAGGCGCACCGTCCACATCGACCACAAGACCGAATCGCTTTGGCAGAAAGACGATGCTCTGTGTTTGGTGGAACCCGATGGGCGTGGTCTGTTATGAGCTGTTAAAACCTGGGGAAACGGTTAATACTAAACGTTACCAACAACAATTGACCGATTTGAACCGTTCGCTGCTTGAAAAATGGCCAGAATACCGAAAGAGGCAACACAAAGTCACTTTTCTTCATGACAATGCTCCGTTACATACGGCGAAACCAGTTCGCGACACGTTGGAAGGACTCAGCTGGGAAGTTCTACCCCATGCGGTTTACTCACCAGACTTGGCTCCTTCCGATTACCATTTGTTTGCATCGATGGGTCACGCACTTGCTGAGCAGCGCTTTGGTTCGTACGAAGATATGAAAAAATAGCTCGATGAATGGTTGGCAGCAAAAAAGGAAGATTTTTACTGGCGTGGTATTCACAAATTGCCCGAAAGATGGGAAAAATGTATAACAAGCGATGGAGCATACTTTGAATGAAGCACTTTTTATCATTTTTCCAAATTTAACATAGAAAAAAAATCCGCATTTCATACTTGTACACCTGGTAGCAGACTTCACACACAAATACAGCAAGAAGTTCGAAAAGCTAAAGATAGATGGAATGGTGAAAGATATAAAGAGATAGAGGAGTTACAGGGAAAGCTTTAATATCTATCGAAAAATCAAAGTCTTAACTGGGGAACGGAGAACGAAATCAAACGGACGTTTAATAAATCATTAAGGAAACATTGTTATCGATAAGGAAGAGAAACTGAAGATATGGCCAGACTATCGTACAGAGTTATTTTCTGATGCAAGCCACAATGCTCAATAAACTTGTTTGGGCCCTGTATTACCACAGATGAAGTGCGCATTGCAATAAATCAACTAAAAAATGGAAAAGCAACCGGTCCCGATGAATTCCATGGGGAGTTTCTTAAGTTCTTAGATGAAGCTGGGATTAAGTGGCTTACGGTGATCTACAGTAAAATCTATGATTGAGGCAGAATACCAGAAAATTCCGAGTTTATATCGATCCTAAAAAATGCAGGCGCTAAAAAATGTCGAGAATATCGAATAATTAACCCCATAAGCCATCTTTTAAAAACATTTCTGAAAATCATCATCAAGTTGTGTGAAGAAAACATGTCAGCTACACAATTCGGTTTTCCTGATGCCATGGGAACCAGGATGGTCTGGTTTTCTATGCAGGCAAGGCAAAAGGCCTTTGATAGTGTCCAACATCACAAAATGGTCGAAATTCTGAAAGACCTTGAGCTCGATGGAAAGGATCTGCGGATTATTAGCAACCTCTACTGGAACCAGATGGCATTTATTAAAGCAGAAGAGAAGCGCTCAGAAGCAATATCGATTAAGCGTGGAGTAAGGCAGGGTTGTGTTTTGTTGACATATCCAAGGCATTCGACCGTGTTTGGCACGTTGGACTGTTGGCTAAGCTACGCTCTTATGGTATGTCTGAAAAGTTCTGCTTGTGGCTCTCATGTTTCCTCAGTGAGCGTTCTTTACGAGTGGCGGTCGACGGATTTCTTTCTAACACCTTCACTATCAACGCCGGTGTGCCTCAAGGCTCCATACTATCTCCTACTCTCTTTCTCATTTACATTAAAGATCTGCTGGAAAACAGATGACAGTACGCTTATCTCTTCATTCACTTTGAACGCTCGGACATCGGCTGCTCGGGCGAGTGTCCGCAGACAGCGGGAAGCCGTTCAACTTAACAAAGACCTGGAAGAAATTCTATCTTGGGGTGACAGTAACCAAGTAGAATTTAACGCTACAAAAACCCAGGAGGCAGTTTTTTTTTTTTTAAAGTTAGCATTGCTGAACCCGATATAGTTATGGCGGAGCACTCCATTCCCCTAACATCGTCACTCAATTTGTTGGGTGTTAATTTGGGAGCAAATATGTCCTGGCATGAGCATGTTGCAGGCATAGCAAGGAGAGCTTCTCAAATGTTGGGAATATTATTTCGAACCAGAAAGCTTTACACTCCACAACAACTGTTAATTCTTTACAAAGCTCAAATTCGACCAAATATAGAATAGTGTTCCCATGTTTGGGGCTCCGCTCTCAAACATACACTGTATCTGTTGAAATCTATTCAGAGAAGAGCTATTCGTCTGAATGGAGACCCGGAACTGACCGGCGGCCTTGATTCGCTGGAACATCGAAGAACGGTTGGCGACTTGAGCCTATTCTACAAGTATTTTCATGGAAAGTGTTCGGAGGATGTAGCGCGCTTAATTCCTCCCAGAGCGGTGTATGTTAGAAATACACGTCGCGCTGATACTTCACATCCGTATGAGGTTCAGCTTTTTACTCCTCGTACAATGCTTTTCAAGCAGTCTTTTATATGGAGAGAACATAATCTCTTTGGAATAATTTTCTCAGGACTGTGTTTCCCACCGAGTACAATTTAGAGCGAATCATGAACAACGTGAATCGCTTTTTCCGCACACGTGTCGCTCCTGTAGCGCTTTAGAGACCTGCCTGCAGTACGTGTGCTAGACCCATAATATATATATATATATATATATATATATATATATATATATATATATATATATATATATATATATATATATACTCTGACCAAATTTTCAGAGAGGCACTTGAGAAGGCTGATGAAGGAATACTGCTTATGGGGAAGCGAATAAATAACATTCGTTATGCTGACGATACGACGGTTATGGCTGATAACTTAAAGGGTCTGCAACATCTTATGACAAAAATAAACGAAGTCAGTAATCGATATGTTCTCGAGCAAAACAAAGTACATGGTAATCAGCAAGTCTCCGGTACCTGCTACCTTGTTGATGGTAAACAATCAACAAATACAAAGAATTCCACAATATTCACATCTAGGTACCATGATAAACGAACAATGGGATTATTTGCAGGAAATTCGTTGCCGTATCGAAGAAGCTAGAGCAGTGTTTTTCAAAATGACACTTTTCAAAAGCTCAGCAATAAAATTGTGCATGAAAATGAGACTCCTGAGATGCTATGTCTTCAGTGTTCTTCTTTATGGTGTGGAATCTTGGACGCTGACTGAAGCCACTCCTAAGAAACTTGAGGCATTTGAATTATGGCTATATCGCCGAATTTTAAAAATTTCTTGTACTGACCATATTACCAACGAGGATGTCTTACGTCGCATGAATACGAAATTAGAAATTATGGAAACTGTTAAAGTAGGAAAATTGGAGTATTTAGGACACATAATGAGAAATCCCCACAGATATGGATTACTACAGCAAATACTTCAAGAATGAGAGATGAGAAAATTTCTGCTTTTTTTTTGTTGAAAATTTGATCTTGGTAACTATGGGCTGTTTAAGGGAGGCCCGGGGGGGCGTGAACCCCCTGCTCTGTCCCTAGTATACTAGTGGTTCCCTTGCACACGCGGAGTTCTAAAATAAACAATGAATTTGCCTTCTCTTTTGGGATCTTGCTAGTTGACTTTAAGGAACGAAAAACCATAGTTTCTGGAGGATATTATACGCCATTAATATATAAAATGTATAAATTAAGGGATATCATTAAAGAACAGCGTCGCTGAAAGCTGCCTCGGGGAGTGAGCATTACACGACAATGCGCTAGTGTATACTACAGTTACTGTAAAAGCTGCTTTGCGATTACAGCCTTACAGCGTTGATTTAAACTCTAGCGCCAATTTTTTATTCTTTAAATTGAAGTCGGATCTGCGTGGAAGAAATTTTACAAGTGATCTCAGAATTTCTAGATTATTTTAAGAACAAAAATTTAGGTAATTCTTTAAGTATTATAGAAAAGTTAATTAATCATTCTAAACAATTTCACATCAAAATCAACGGTAAGTATATAGATAATAAAATTGATTGATGATGATTTGATTCTATTACCTATCTTTTTAGGCTCGAAATTTTGGGCCCTTACTACGTATATTGATCATATAGTTTCGGTACTCTGTATATGTTATTTTGATTATTTCGATAAAATATTTACATATATATATATATATATATATATATATATATATATATATATATATATATATATATATATATATATATATATAATCTTCAGTCTCAATTCTCTCCAGGTAATGTAACGGTAATTTTGCTGCATTATGGGATGTTCTTCTCCACTTTCTCTATCCTGCGCTTCGTGGACCAATGTGTGAAATGATTGAGAACTTGATTCACCCAACGGGACAGAGAACGCCCTTGAAATCTTTTACCTGGAGCTTTTCCTTGAATGATGAATTTTTCTAAATATTCCTGATCTTTTCTCATGATTTTTGTTCGGATAAAACTTGAAATGTGTTGCTGGACACTGAGCTCTGACATAATTGGTCCGTCGTGTGGTCCACGAGATCCTAAGCATTCTTCGCTAACAGCATATTTCTTTTTTTTATTTTCCACTTTCTAATTGTTCAGGACTCACAGCCACATGTGAGAATAGGAAAAACAGGACAATTTACCAGTCTGATTTTCACTTGTTTGGATATGTGGTTGTGTTGCCAAATTTTCTTGAGCTTTTCCATAGCAACTTTTACAAGAGTACACATACCTATATATCCCCGTTTACTGTACCGGCATTACTAGTTAGGGATCCCAAGTACACATACTCACTAACAACTTCAAGGCGGTCAATTTGTCTGACATCTGATCTGTTGTTATTTTGCCTATCGACAATAATAATTTTTGTTTTCTTTATATTCAGTTCAAGTCAAAGTTCTACCCTTTCTTTTTCTACCCTCTTAAGTATTTGTAGTAATTCCTCTTCCGTGCCATCTGAAAATCTCAAATTACTAATCATTTTACCGTTAATTGATATCTCTCCTTGCCCATCATACAAGGCCCTTCGAATGATATATATATATATATATATATATATATATATATATATATATATATATATATATATATACATGGTCTATAAATAGTTGCATATCTACTTGTAAAAACTTTTGTAAAATATTTGAATTTGGAATTTTTTTTTTAAATTGCATTTCTTTCCCATTTTATTTTAGCAGAAAATGTTTAAGATTTGTCTAAAAAACTCCATCTAACCATACAGGAAAAAAAGGAAGCTACTCAAGAAAAGTCACTATACAATCACATGATTTTTTTCTGATAATTAATGACTTATTTAACGTACAGAATATGTTAATGTAAAAAGGAACTGTTATGGTAAAATTCTCCAACAAATACCGTAGCTGACTAATGAGACACGAAAAAGCATTTTTGCATCCCTGCCACATAACACCAAATAAACAACTGTCTAGCCCAAATCTTAGTAGGAACTGGTCAGGTCAATTACCACTCTGTTAGTGCACATTATGGGTGTCTCAGATTACTGGTTTATGTGTTTGATCGGTGCGTTACCTGGTATGTTATATATATAATTTTTTTTAAAAACCTTTCTTCCTGGTAACTTTCACTTATAGCATAAATAGATTCGGCTCGCAATTTTTTTTATGTTGTATGATACATTCACCTCGTACAAGTTTTATTTTTAATTTTGTGTTTATGCGTAAGTACCTTATATCTACAAATTCTTGTTGGCGCTTTCAAGATGTCATATATAGATAGAAATTCTCGTAATAAGGTTACAAGATTGGCTATTCAACATATTTAACATGTTTATTAATTCACTAATATGTAATTGATTTTTTCTTGCAAAATTGGTTATGTCATTCATTATACAATCGTATATGTTAAGAACCGACATGACATGTTGACTAATTTGCTTAAGAAACGAATTTTATTAAGAAGTGGACATATTTTCAATTAATCATATGCAAATAATAAATGTTAAATTCTAAAAAAATATAATTAGGTTACAGGGTAATGGTGCATTTTTCGCTATGAATATGTACATGCCTGCAAATGTTGCTCTCCAGACGAATCCATAGCGTCTCATGCTAAAAAATCACAAGACACCATAGGTATCGTCAGATCTAACTGAATTTCAATATTCGGACTTCTTGACGTGTCTACAAACAATTCAAAAATTCAAAGTGATCAGACCACTTACAGCAATGTAGGAGATATCATAAATAATCCAAAAAATGTTCATTATAATCAAATTTTCTTGATCAATTTGAGTTATCTGCCAAATTTATTAAACATATAAGAAATATTATAATTATTATACTGAGTCAATTAATAAAAAACTGGTCAAGTGCAAGTTGAACTTGCACAATTAGTGTTCCGTACGTTGATTGTTTTTAAAATAAAAGTTTTTGTTAGGGTGGTATAAAATGATCAGTGACTTCACAAAACACACCCCAAATGAGCTTTCAACAAAGTTTGTTTCCAATCTTTACTGAAAACTGGTGACCTTGAAATTTTTTTTTTTTTATATACCAAATAAATTATTAAAGGTAATGCACTCGTGATAATTTTCGTTCAATCTATACCCCGTGGAGAATATTCTAGAATTTTTTCAAAATTTTTTGATCAATACTTTTCGAGATAAGGTAGGGGACAGCGATTTTTCGCGATTTTTTAAAAGTAATACGAAGAAAAGTGTGCGCAAGTATTATCATATATATATATTTTTTACTCGTGTTTTCACAAGCTTTCATTTGACACCAAACTCGATGACCTAGTAAAAAAAAAATTTTTTCACTTCCGATTTCACCCTTCAAAACGAACCCCTTAAGTCAAAATTTATGTTACGGTGGTATAAAATGATCAGTGACTTCACAAAACACACCCAAAATGAGTTTTCAACAAAGTTTGTTTCCAATCTTTATGAAATCTGATGACCTTGAAATTTTTGTTTTTTTTTTAAATACCAGATAAATTATTAAAGGTAATGCACTCGTGATAATTTTCGTTCAATCTACCCCCCGTGGAGAATATTCCAGGACTTTTTCAAAATTTTTTGATAAGTACTTTTCGAGATAAGGCGCGGGATAGCGATTTTTTTTTCACGATTTTTTGAAAATAATACAAAAAAAAGTGCGCGCAAGTATTACATTATATATATATATATATATATATATATATATATATATATATATATATATATATATATATATATATATATATATTTTATTCGTGTTTTCACAACTTTTCATTTGACACCACACTCAATGACCTAGTAAAAAAATTTTTTTTTCACTTCCGATTTCACCCCCCAAAATTAACCCCTTAAGTCAAAATTTAACTTTCAAAACTACATGGCTCTGATGAGGCCATCAATTCCTATATTATTACCAAATTTCAAGTTTCTATGACAAATAATTTCGGAGAAAATCGGGTGTGACAGACAGACAGACAGACAGACAGACAGACACACACACGAAGATGTACTGCATGAATTTACCTAAAGATATAAAGATTTAAAAAAATCTTTACTATACACAAAGGGGGCGATAATTCTCCCAGTAACTATATCCCAATTGCTCTAGTTGCTACCTTGTCAAAAATAATATTTTAAAATTACCAATAAATTCTTACTTGGAAAAGAATAATCTTTTCTTTAAACATTAATACGATTTTAGAGAAAAAAAATGACTATTAGTGCCATTTTGTGCCATAAATCTAGCTAATAACATTGTTAAAGGACAGGAAAATGGCAAATTTGTAGAAGTAAGATTTTGCGACTTACAAACAGCTTTCTATTGTGTAAGTCACGAAATGTTATTAAAAAAATAATTGAGGAACTATAAATTTGACAATTTAAATATAAATCTATTTAAGTCGTATATATCTAAATAATAGAACGTAATATATTTCCCCTAATAAGTAAAACTTCTGATGTAAAACTGTTTTAAATGCTGACCCGCAAGATTTTGTATTCAGACCAATTTTATTTTTAATTTACGTAATTGATTTGGCAGTAATAAGATTACTAATATTGTATTATTCGCTAATATGTACTATTCCCTTAATAAATAAAAACAAATTCAAAAGTACAGCAAATATGGATGTTAGTAAACTAACGGAACAAAACTGGTCTGAATTAAATAAACTCGCTTTAAACCACAATAAAGTAAAGTAATTATTCTCAAAGTGTTAGATATTTGGGTATGTATATTGATCCAAAATTAAGCTAATATTGCCATGTAGAAATTTGGAATACAAAAAAAAACTGTATTTAGGCATTTCTGACCATTCTGTTCAATTTTATCACTCATAATAGTAATCTTTAATAGCTTTAAAATGCCCTTAAGAACATTATTATGAAAAGAAACTCGTCAAGATATAACTTTTTAAATTTAATGTGAATTCGCATATCCAGTACGTGTAGTACTAATATTTTAATTACAATCTGTGAAGTTCGTAATATTACCAAAAGAATGTGAAAACTTCTGGTGTCAGCATCCAATTAACAATTTAAATATTTGGTGGAATGTTACATTAAAATTCCGGGTTTCAATCCGTTCGTCTAACAATGAATTTGCACGACGTTTCGCCAAAATCTCATTTGGCATTTTCAAGTGCTCCTGCTACAGCTGCTACTCGATACTGTGTTCTTGCTGCTGCTGCAGCTCGAAGCTAACTCAAGTTAGCTGTGTAAGAAGTACCAACCTTCAAACGATATGTGTCAAAATTTCATGACATTTCGACGATTAGTTTACAAGCTACAGTGGTTTTAGTGACGCTACTTTTGATATTTTCAAAACAATGGAAAAAGTCGAATTTCGTGTGTTGATTAAACACTGTTTTTTGATGGCAAAAAATACCTTTCAAGCAAAGCAATGGCTTGATAAGTGTTACGGGAACTCTGTCACTGGAAAATCACTTATTAGTATGCAGAATTTAAAAGCGGTAGTACAGATACAAATGATGCTGAACGCTCTGGATTCCCAAATGAGGTGGTTACACCAGAAATCATAAAAAAAAAAATTCCACAAAATTGTTTTGGATGACCGTAAAGTGAAATTGCGTAAGGTAGCTGACACCCTAGAGATATCAAAAGAACGTGTTGGTCATATCTTGCATGAATATTTGGGCATGAGAAAGCTTTGTTCGAAATGGGTACCGCGGGTTCACAGTGGACCAAAAACAACAATACGCAATAAAAAGGATTTTTTCATGGAATATGTGACAATGGCTGAAACGCAGTTCCACCACTACACACAGGAATAAAATCGGCAGTCAGCTGAGTGGACAGCAGCCGGTGAAAGCCGCCCGAAGCGACCAAAGACACAAGAGTTCGTTGGGAAGGTTTTGGCCTCTGTATTTTGGGATGCGCATGGAACAATTTTCACTGACTATGCTGAGAAGGGAAAAACCATCAGTAGCGAATATTATATAAAGTTATTAGCGCGTTTGAAGGCAGAAATCCCCAAATGGACAAGAAAAAAGTGCTCTGTCATGAAGACAATGCACCGTATCACAAGTCAACGGTTATGATGTCTCCGTATTCTCCAGATTTGGTCTCTAGCGACTATTATCTATTCGTAGACCTCAAAAATGCTCGCGGGAAAAAGATTTGGTTCCAGTGAAGAAATTATAGCCGAAACTAAGGCCTATTTTGAAGGCAAAGACAAATCCTTCTACAAGAAAGGCATAGAAATGTTAAAAAGACGTGGGACTAATTGTATCGCTCTTAAAGGAGACTATATTGACGAATAAAGCCAAATTTTGCAAAAATAATATGTTTTAAGTAGCTAGACCAAAAACATTTTATCCTACGTGCTAGATATACATATACATATATTATATATATATATATATATATATATATATATATATATATATATATATATATATATATATATATATATATATATGTATGTATATATATTAGTCACCCACTATTAGATTTGTGAAAATAAACCCCTAACTGTCAAGCCACACCAGGTAAACCTTTTTAGTGAATTAGCTATTAAAATAGTCCTTCATTCCTGTGAAATATTTGTTGATAAACAATAGCCAAGGGAAGTACATGTTACATGCTGTTGTTGCATATACTAGTTTCACGTATTTATTAGAGAAAATAATTGCATACCGTACCTACACAATAATGTGGGAATGAAATTGAAGCAATTGTTTTAGCGTGAGTTATAGCAAATATTCGAAAAAGTTTTTGTAATTAAATTGCTTTTATTTATTTCGGTAATTTTTAATTGAATTGTGTTTCTTATAATTGGATACAAAATTTTTTAATGTGCTATTGCGACATAATTCAAAAAATATATGTAAATACAAATGGAATAATTGTCTTTTATTATAGGTAAAAATGCATATTCCCGCTTTAATTAACTAGTGAAATGTTTCATATTATGTATTAACTACAGGATGATTTTAAGGGCATTATTTTCACCGCGTAGAAGAATTCAAGACGTAGTGAAATGTTAATCCAATTCTGTCGTGATTAAAATTTAGTTATTAAGAATACATTCCCTAAGCTACCCTTTACATGACTTTAATCTTGTTATTTTTCACAGAACTCATAAAAAAATATTGTATGGAATTCAGTTTACTTCGTTTAAATTCGTTTAAATTAACCAAACATGCCTAGTAAAGTCTGTCAAGTAAGAACGTGACCGCTGGTATTCTTGAAAAAATGTGTTTCGAGAACATTTTTTGCTAACAACGGCGCAATTACCTTAGTAATACTCCTCAAATTTTTCGAATATCGTGAGATAACTGAGTCAAAGCCCTCAGAGTCTTTCCTTTACAAGGCCCCAAACGCTTTTAATAGGGTTGGCGTTCGGCGATTGTGAGGACCACTCTAGGATCTTATCGTGGGTCCAAGTGAGCCTCTTCGCGACGTGATTTCCGGCCAGCAAAGATTTCTTCAATGCGCTTCGGAATTTGTCATCATAAGCACGAAGATGTTATCGAATGATCTCATGGGACACATTCAAACCCGATGTTCTTAATATTGCCGCTCCTAAACGCAGCGTTAATTTCGGGTCCTGTGAAAACAAAGGCACGATTCGTTTTTCGCCTTTCGGAGTGACTTTGCCTTTTGGCAATTCGTCGAAATTTCTGGTCTCGTTAAAATAATTTACCCATTTCTTCACAAACGAACTGACTTTTTAATATATTTAGCGGCCGCGGAATGTAATTTTAGGCCTCTTTGGATGGGAACAAAGAAAGACTACCTCGAACTAATTTTGGATTTTACGTGATTTTGACGAGGGTTCGGAATCGATTGATTGTTTTACTAAAATGCGCCGTAGACAAAGGTTCCCTTTACCGATTTTATGTTGAATCGCTAGAACTGCATCTACCAAAAATGAATTATCACGAACACGTATCACATATATCGGAAATGACTGTCATTTTTGAAGACTTTGTTAGGTCCAAATTTGGGATCAATATATTGAGCAATTAATTTCACGTTAGTATGATCTTAGTAATTTGAACGTGTTATATTGAACGATGAACATCATTCGGTATTAGTTCTTCTTAGTCACGACAGTCAAAAGAACGTAAATCCGAACGGAATTTCTGTTCCGATTTTCGTTTGGATATCATTTAATAACCTTTACATATTTTTAGCAGTACGTTTCCTGATACTCCTGTAAGTTTTTTTTCCAGTTCTCGTTATTTATTTAGATTTTTATTATTTTCTAAAATTTATTAGATGCATTTGCATATTTTCCGGGTCAGGCGTTAATTTTGTTGAAAAAAATCTTGTTCAGGTAAAAATTGCAAATTCAGCATGCGACTAAATCCTAGGGAGATAACATATACCATTATTTACTAAAAGCAAGAAGTGCGGTAATAATCAACTCTCGATTAATGTTACTAACATACATCTTGCAGTACAGTCGTTGCAAGATGAGAATCGAAAAACCCATTAGAATGTTTGGCCTTTAAAAGTAACTAGACCTTCCCCTAGCCTTTAGCCCTTCCAACGGCCCCTAGCCCTTCCAACGGCAAGCCTTGGTTTGACCGAAAATGCAAAGAAACTGTTATTTTTAAACATCTTGCCTACCGACAATGGCGTGAAAACCCTAACCCTTTGTTCGTGCCCGGAACAGATCCAAAGAAATTATTGACCAAACCAAGGAGGTACACAATCAACGAATTAGAAACAAACTTCTCTCTTGTCCCAATAATTCCAGGTCCTTTTGGTCAGTCGCTAAGGCGGTTAGTCAAAATTTCACCAAATCCACCATACCATCACTAACACGGTTAGATAATTCTATTGCAACCGGCCATAGTTCTCAAAAACTGTGCGAGGGAACTAACACCAGTTTTCTGTAGACTTTTCAACCGATCCTACAGAAAGGGAATATTTCCTTCCTGCTGGAAATGTCTCACAGTTCAGCCGATATCTAATAAAAGCAAGAAGACCTTACCAAATAACTACCGACCAGTCGTACTGCTTTCAATAATATCGAAAGTCATGGAAAAGACTATCAATCAATATTTTCCAAAATATCTTGACGGATTCAACATTATTAGCGACCACCAATATGGCTTTCGTGAACTTAGATCAACGGGAGATCTTCTGACTTATGTAACACATGTTTGGAACAACGCAATTGAACATTTTGGAGAATCTCGAGCGGTTGCTCTTGACATATCCAAGGCATTTGACCGTGTTTGGCACGTTGGACTGTTGGCTAAGCTACGCTCTTATGGTATGTCTGAAAAGTTCTGCTTGTGGCTCTCATATTTCCTCGGAGAGCGTTCTTTACGAGTGACAGTCGACGGATTTCTTTCTAACACCTTCACTATTAATGATCTGCTGGAAAAGACCGAGAATTCAATCTACAGGTTTGCAGATGACAGTACGCTTATCTCTTCATTCACTTTGAATGCTCCGACATCGGCTACTCAGACGAATATGCGCAGATAGCAGGAAGTCATTCAACTTAACAAAGACCTGGAAGAGGTTCTATCTTTGGGTGATAGTAACCAAGTGGAATTTAACATTACAAAAACCCAGGCGGCATTTTTTTCAAAAAAAAAGTTAACGTTGCTGAACCTGACATAGTTATGTCGAGGCACTCCATTCCTCTTACATCGTCACTCAAGTTGGGCGTTAATTTGGGAGCAAATATATACTGGCATGAACATGTTGCAGGCATAACAAGGAGAGCTTCTCGAAAGTTGGGAATATTATTTCGAGCCAGAAAGCTTTACATTCCACAACTGTTAATTCTTTACAAAGCTCAAATTCGACCAACTATGGAATACTGTTCCCATGTTTTGGCTCCGCTCCCAAACATACACTGCATTTGTTGGATTCTATTCAAAGAAGAGCTGTCGTCGACCCGGAACTGACCGGCGGCCTTGATTCACTGGAACATCGAAGAACGGTTGGCGATTTGAATTTGTTCTACATGTATTTTCATGGAAAGTGTTCGAAGGATGTAGCCCGCTGGATTCCTTCCAGCTCACGCTAATAGTTTACATCCATATGAGATTCAGCTTGTTACTCCTCGTACAACGCTTTTTAAGCAGTCTTTTATATGGAGAACATCATCCCTTTGGAATAATTTGCCCACGACTGTGTTTTCCACCGAGTACAATTTACAGCGATTCAAGAACAACATGAATCGCCTTCTCTGCACACATGTCCTGTAGTGCTTTAGGGATTTCCCTGCAGCAAGTGTGCTAGACACATAAAAAAAAAACACACGTCGATGTGTTTTGTTGACAGTGCTTTAGTCTAAACACTCGCGGTTGTCGCCCAAACAAAACACAGAGTAAGAGACTGACAAAAAATAAAATCTTGTCGACTATTTGATAAATTAGGGATAACAGAGACGTTAAATGATCTTAACGCGCGCATTGAGATCTCAGAATAGGTTGGAGTCAAAGCCTAAATAAATATAAAATTATTAGAGTGTTTTCAAGGCTGGAATTTCATTTTTTTTTTCTGTTCTAGGACCCCCCAGTGTCAACATTGATAATGCCAATGTTCAGCTCTTTCCTATAAATAAAAATAAATGTCACTACATTGACCCCATTCGGGATATATCGTTTCAGTTGTTTACAAGGTAAGGTAAATAATATAGTACAATTTCGAAAAATCAGTAAAGAAATTTACTTAGTACTTTGCAAAGACGTAATTCTAAAATAAACATTAAATTTGATTTCCTCCAGGTAAAGAGTAACGTAATCCAAGTACTACCAGTCTCTCTCTCTCTCTCTCTCTATATATATATATATATATATATATATATATATATATATATATGTAAATACATATATATATATATATATATATATATATATATATATATATATATATATATATATATATATATATGAATTAATTTTGAGGGATTTCTAGAAGAGGGCGTATTATATCGCATCACAGCATACTGTTGCTATATTCATGGTGAAGCACCATTATTAGACTTTAATTTCTAGTATATGTTATTGTGTCGAAGTATAAACAACATTTTTTTTTGAGCATTGAATATGTCGAATTACGTGCCAACAAAACACCATGTGCGGAAAGCGTTACTTTTCATGTTTAATTCAAAGAAAAGCGCTGCTAAAAGTCATTAATTGTGTGTGGGTACTGGTTTCGACACTTTAAGAGTGGTGATTTCGACACGGAAAACAAAGAATGTCCAGGCTAGCCGCAAAAGTTTAAAAATGAAGAATTGGAGGTATTACTCGATGAAAACCCGTGCCAAATATAAAAAGAACTTGCGGAATCATTAGTAGTTGATCAACATTATTTTGATCAATTTTTTTCGAGTTATTTTGATTTGTGGTGATGATTTTGACTTCTATTCTATACGTTTGTAGATCATATAAAAACACCATGTCATCATCATCACCAGTAATTGATTTCAGGTAGTTTAATGTAAAACTACTGAAAACAGATAAAGTCCATATTTCAGCAGTCTACCCACTGTTTTTTTATTTGTTAAATCCATCCGGAGGTGAAGGAAAGTCAGAGCTAGTTTCGGGATTTAATGTGGAATATAGAAGAGGTGGTTTTGCAATAATTTTTATGGCTGAATATGCTAATATTTACTTGGTACGATTCGTAGTATCTTATCACTGATTTCAGGTAGTTTAGATTGCTTCTAAAAAGCTTATATGATTTTTTGGAATGTTGAACTCTCAATAAAGTTTGATCTTCAATTAAAGTGAGTGCCTAAATCTTTGTTTTGCCTAGATCTTCATTCAAAATCGTTTGAGTGGTTTCTTTGTTATTTTTTTTAGGTTAGTGAGAACACTAGAAAGACATCGTTGAAAATGATGATCACTTAGAAAAGTGAAACTGGTCTTCCTGTTTGCTTATCGTCTTCGAAAGTTGAGTTCGCGATAAGCAATTGCCATATACTTTTTTTTATCATTTTTAAGGTTTTTGTGCCAGTACTTTCTCCCTCTAAAATTGACCTGACATAATTTAACACTTTTGAAATAATTTGAAAAAAATATTACTTATACTTTAACTAAGTTATGATATTTTGCAATCAAAGTAGGCAAAAATTTTATTTTAGCGGCTTATAGTGAAAGGTTGTTATATAATAATACAGTAATTTTAAATTATCACGGTGTCCAGATATATTTTTTCGTTATCAGTAAAAGGAATTTGCAGCTGTCTATATGCTATAAGTAATAAACAGAGTGTAACAAAAAAAATGGTGGTAAGAGATAATACCTTTTTATTCCAACTTTTTAAACGTATGGTAAAATTGGTAGAACCATCCTCGTGGTATAGATGATTAGTTAGGGAGTGTTTGACACAGACTCTCTAATCTGATCCAATAAGAACAATAATCTTCTCTTTTACCTATTAGGATACCCAACAATCAAGAGTAAAAGAAGAAAGGAAGATTTTTTATTATTATTCGGTTGACAACATTCCTAGAAAACAGCTTCAGTCCTAATAATTTTTTTTAGCCTTTATTTAAAACACTTTTACTTGAGCGAACATTACTATAAAGGCACGTTGTTGGAGAGAGGTCACTTAAGCTTATGAAAACTGATTATGAAGTTATCGTTCTTCGTGCTCTGCTCCTTGTGGGGCTCATTTATGAAATCAGTCTTTAATGAATTATGTTCCGGCTCCGATGAAAACTGCCGACGGAATACTGACAATGTGAAACCACTTAAAGTAGGAAGGACAGTATACTTCTTATTCTCGAGTGAGATGCATATCTGAAATGGGGCTAAACTGATAGTCGTCACCAACAGACACATACTCTCTCTAGCTAGAAGTGTTCAATAAAACCGTAAAATTGCAGGCTGAGAGTATCATCGCAAAATTTGTACTATTAGCATAAATATTTCAGTTATAACTTGGCATAGCTTTAAAAAATTATTATATGTACGAGGGTTATATGATAAGCACGTGGCCTTGATAAAAAAAAAACGTTTTTAAGTGTAAAATTTATTTTTATACCTTTTGTATCTCATTAAAAAATATGATTTCGAAAATCCTTCAAAACAGGCGTTTGTTTCAGCAATTACCTCATCGTTTGTGCCAAATATTTTTGCGTAGAGCCATTTTTTTATATTCGGAAATAGAAAATAATCGGCTAAATCTGGCGAATAGAGTCTACCCAGAAGCAGTTCGTATTCTAACTCATGGAATTTTGCCATGTCGATGACAAAGGTGTGCACGCGTGCATTGTCTTGAAGAAGAAAGAAAAAATTTTTCTTGGCCAAATGCGGACGTTATTCTTTGACAGCATGGTTGAAACTATCCAATAAGTTGACATAATACTCTCCATTAATCGTTTTGCCCTTTTCAAGGTAATCGACGTGGATTATGCCGCGTGCATCGCAAAATACTGTGACCATGACTTTGTTGGCCGATAAAGTCGCCTTGGCATTCTTTGGTACCAGTTCGCCACCGAAAATCCACTCTTTGGACTGTTCTTTGGTCTCTGATATGCTGTGATGAATCCACGTTTAGTCAACAGTATGAATCGATGCCAAAAATCGTTTAGATTGCGCTTTACTGTCAGTTGTTAGCTGTCGTGTCACCTATCTTACGGAAAGATTTCTCATATCTAAATAAGTTGTTAAAATATTCTGCACTTGTTGAATGGAAATGCTCACAGTCTCAACAATATTACGCACTTTTACTCTCCGATGATTTATCACTAAGAAACCCCAAATATGCAAGTGAAAAACTTTAAAATATGCGCATAAATATGCAAATAATTTTCTCAAAATATGCACATACATGTTGTAAATATGCAGTAAAAAAAATCGAAATAGACTTCAAAATGTAAATTTATTGTTTCACATTACATGATACGAGTACTATACAAATGTAGCAATAAAAAACCCATTTTAAATTTTCAACATACAGGGCGAATGAACTAAATCTAAATATAATATTATACAAAGTAAAAAATAAATATAAATAATAATGTATTTTATTACTTTACTTAAAGATGAACATATAATAATAATAATAATGTAGGTACATATTATAAAAATTTATATACGTAGTAAACAGCATAATTAAACATACATTTTAGATTTGATACATACAGGGCGATGCAACTAAATAAGCGGAAATATGCAAATATTGCAAAAGACAGGGTCGACGTTAGTTATAAAAACAATAAAGTACTAAATGTTTCTCAAAATTCTCCATTAAAAAGTTTTGTCTTCTATGTATAAAAATTTATAAATTGAGAAACTCCTTTCCACATCGACTGATGTAATAGAGGCGTTTTTAAAATTATTTAATAGCATAGGATCTAAATCAATGGAATCAGTAAAATCCCCCTTTAAAACATTAGCTTGGCTTGGCTGACAAATTGAAACCCACTATTTTTTTCCATAACATTCTGAAATTTTACCTGCGACATTTTCAAAAGTGACCTCACATTGTTTTATTCGTTGAACACTTCGGGTTAATGGCAAATTAGATTCCTCCATTTGAGTTATGGTTTTAGAAACAAAGCTATAATTTGTTTTAAGAAAGGAAAGTTGTTTTATCTCCTTGTTTTTGAATAATCGTTTAAGTTCTGTAAGGGATTGGAAAGATTCGTCTGATAATTCTGCAATTAGACCATCTAGTTGACAGAAGTTGTCGCAATAAAATAATGTTGCTTCCAACCAAGTGCCCCATCTTGTAATAACAGGCTGAGGTGGAAGAGGAGTGTTTGGTAGTTTTTCTTTGCAGAACTGAATCCTTA
This sequence comes from Pachyrhynchus sulphureomaculatus, assembly GCA_019049505.1. Taxonomy (NCBI): domain Eukaryota; kingdom Metazoa; phylum Arthropoda; class Insecta; order Coleoptera; family Curculionidae; genus Pachyrhynchus; species Pachyrhynchus sulphureomaculatus. Next base: position 169,024,594 of record CM032454.1, on the reverse strand, counting down.
AAGGCGCTTTAAGAAAGATTTTCTTCATGTTAGAAATTAAGGTATTCACAAGCGGAAAATGATTCCTAATTTCCTCAGCAACCCTATTTAAAGCATGAGCGAGACATGTTACATGTATTAAGTTTGGATAAAAAATTTTCAAATTTTGCCCGGCTTCATGTACGGTGCTGCATCTGACAAAATAAGCAAAAAATTATCTCCTGGAACAGGCGTAGGAAGAAAAAACTTCGATAGTTCCTCTTGAACAAATCTGGCCACTGTCAATGCATTTGTTTTTTCTAACTGTTTGGAAGCAATCAGATAAGATTTTGGCAAAATATCGTCGCTAAGAACTCCAATCAATAAATGCGCAATATACCGTCCTCTTGAATCGGTGGTTTCATCAATACATATGTAAAAATGTTCGTTGCAAATTTTACCTTTAATTTCCTCAATTACCTGTGAATACAAGAAGCTTATGTCGTTTCTCCATATTGTTGTTTCATCTGGGATATTAAATTTGCAATACTTCTGGAGGAAGGAAGAAAAGTTTTGATTACGTAGCTTCGATAACGGAATGTTTGATGTCATCATTGCACCGCATAGATCTCGGTTAAAGATGTCTTGTCCATTTAGCTCTTTATTTTTGTACGTTGGTTGGAAACATTGCATTAATGTGTGTTGTGGCCTATCTCCAGGTTTCGTCTTATTCAATTTGGCAATATGGCAAGCAGTTTTCACGTGTTGCTCTATTTGAAATTTTTTAAAGCATGGTATCTGCAATAAAAAAAGAAAATTTAATTAAAATCCCAAGGAAAAAACTTCGTTTAAACAGAAATTTCGTTAAACAGAAAACTAGGTGCTTAGGGCAGGCAAAAATTAAAATTCTGCTTTGTACCTTTTTTATTAGATTACCTAGAAATACAGATGTTTACGTATGTATTTCTATTTGGTGGTTTCTTTAAATAGAAATTTTGTTCGTTAAATGGAACAAAAATAACTTAAATAACATTGAAAATAGCATCAACGGCAAAATCCTGACAAAAATTTCATTATATTAAACGAAAATGAAATACCTTGTATATTCAATAGGTATTCAAAAATTATACTTACAATTTTAACACATGCAGAACAGTAGATTTTTCCCATATCTATTCTTAGTTCTTTGTATGGTTTAATCCACACTGACACTACTGGCTTTGGTCATTTCACTGTAGTAAAATACGACTCACAAGATAAAAAGCACAAATCGACGTAACCACTTTAAAAGCACAACCAAAAATGAAATCTAATAAATTAATAATACAAGTATGCTCAGATGGCCGTCTGGAGTTTACTGACTGGTTTTTACTGACCATAAAATAATAAAATTTATTTGGGGAAAACAACCGGCGCGACGGCGGCGGCCTAAACACTGACCCTTATTCCGAAAAATGAATGAAAACGCCTGCCAAAGACCTACATTATTATAAATTCCTTCAAATATGCACATATATGCTATTTTTAAAGCATTTATGCAAATATTTAGAAAAATGCATATAACATGCAAAATATGCAATGTATGCGCTTTACATATTTGGGTGTCCTTATTTATCACTATATCGTGGATTTTTTCAATCATTTTTGATATGATGATCTCATTTGGACGATCTGGACGTTCTTTATCAAAAATGCTTGTACGGCTGCGTTTGAATTCAGATGTCCAATATTTTATGGTCGATTACGAAGGTGTAGAGTCTCCATAAACTTCGCTGAGTTCTTCTCTTATCTCATCATTCGTTTTCTTTATCAAAAACAAATATTTTATCACTGCTCGATATTCAGTTTTTTTTCCATTGTTGTAAAATCACAAAAGTTGTTCTATTTAAATTGTTGCCACTCACAAACTAAATCACGAAGCGATTTGAAAATGTGCTAGGATTCTTGAGAAAGGTTATGTTTTCGAAAAATATAATTTTTAAAATAGTAGTAGCGCCACCTCTGGCCGAGGCCAGGTACTTATCATACAACCTCGTATTTAGCTCTGAGAAGGATAATAATAAATTACTATAGAAACTAAAAACGCATTATTAGACAGTTATATAGACGGATCCAACAACTATTTTAATCTTATACATATATTATTATTCAAAAGTTTGGAAGCAGTGACTACGTTCAAAATAAATATATGATAAAAACTAAAATCGAATTATCTGTAATAAATTTTTATTTATTATCTTGGTTACCTAAAGTAACTAAGTTTTTATTCACATTTCTTGGAATTTTTGTCAATTTCCGACTTTACATGTTCTTATTACTCTTTTATCACTCACCACTACTTTGGGATTTTAGAATCTTTGGCACAATGACACTATGCAAGAGTTATCACCACTATATCAAACACTGCATTTTTGAACTCAATGCGTGTTTCACTAACCATGTTAACATCATCAGGAGCGATGATGAGACTAGAAACTAAATCATTTTTATTAAAATTGTGATTTACTGGTGCGAAACCACCACAAAAGGGTCATTTACGCTAGATAAGTTTATTAAACAACTTCACATTTAATAAAATTTTACTAGTTGCATTCAAATCTTCAAAGACGAGAGTTGCGATTTCTGAATTCACTGTGCTTCAAAGTGTTAGTATACCTTTTTTTGTTAAAAAGTTCGTTCTGAAAATGGCATCAAGAAAGCAACCAAGTATCGAACAGCGAGGTGCCATTTGTAGTCTACATGCTATAGTAACCTCCTTTTCCATCCGCAAAGCCTACGTAAAATCGTTGTGATATCATGAGATTTGTTCTACTATTTTAGCCCATGTTTCTCTGTCTTGGGCCTGATGTGATGCTTCTGTGAATGTGAGGTCAGTTGTTGTTTTAATATGGTCCGATCATCGTGTTTGAGACTGTGCACTGGGTCTCTTGTCCTTGTCATTGCCCTTCACGAGCAACCGCTCTATTGTCTTTCCTACTTGCTATGCCCAAAATAGCTGAATATATTTCTATTGATTATAGTAGTAAGTCTCATTTTGATGCTGAGCTGATCTAGGATGGAGGCATTTGTGCTCCTTCTATATAACCACATCTCAAATGCGTTGATTCGTTTCACGTCATTTTTTTGATGGTGCAGTTTTTGGCTGTGTATATAGCAACTGGAAATATTAGTGTTTTGATGAGTATTTCTTTCTCTCTCATCCACCGCTGTTCCTTATTACTGAACCGAGGTACTTCAAGTGACTATTTCATATCCTGCAATGTTTGTAATATAAAGCTGATTGCTTTAAGTACTGTCAATGGTCATAACTTTCGTCTTGGTTAGTGTGTGTGTAGTCCGTATTTGTGCAGCACTACGGTGTCGTAAGCAGATCGTAGATTATTTATTTTAGATCCCCATATTATTATACCGCCCTGCCAGTTGTTACACATGTCTCATGATGTGTTCACTGTAGATATTGAACAATATAGGTGATACCATGTATCTCTAACCAAGCCCAGCTTCGAGCTTGAAGTCTTGCGAGAAAGGATCATTCATGCGGATGGTGGTTGTACTATTGTAGTAGTAAGTGACAAATCGCAAAAAAATTTCGGTATTCCGATTAGAGGCGTATACTACTCCCTTAAAAAAAAGGAATGAAGTCTGATCGGCTTAAAACCACAACAGAACGTAAAGATCAGCTTAATACAGTAATGTCTAAGCCAAAACAGAGTTAAAATGGGTTAAAAATCTTTTTCCTTCACGCTCTGCGCAGCTTTGGGGAAACCTGTAAATAAATGGGGAAAGTTAAACGCTAAGTATTTTAATAAATAAATAAGTAGGATGGCGAACCTGAACTAACCTAAAATAAACAAACGTCAATAAATATACTTGTTTGGGAGCAAGAACAGATTTATTTGTGTAATTTCCTTTTTTAAAAATTAGTGCTCCATATGTAATTAATTTTGTTTTATAATTTTCAGTCACTGTGTATGTAGATACAATCAGATCCATGTAATAATAGAATAATTCATCGTAAAGGTTAATGGTTAAAGAAATTTTATCTGTCGCATGGCATATGTTGGTTTGTTCCATGTAATTAGTAGATTCTTAGCAAATCTACTTACATTATATTTACATTTTCGTTTCAAGTGTTGAAAGTAGAATAAACAATTTATTAAGGCTATTATGCAACAGTTTCAGTTTAATATATATATATATATATATATATATATATATATATATATATATATATATATGTATATATATATATATATATATATATATATATATATATATATATATATATATATATATATATATATATATATATATATATATATATATATATATATATATATATATATATATATATATATATATATATATATATATATATATATATATATATATATATATATATATATATATATATATATATATATATATATATATATATATATATATATATTTATATATATTTATATATAATATATATAGATAGATATATATATATATATATATATATATATATATATATATATATATATATATATATATATATATATATATATATATATATATATATATATATATATATATATATATATATAGTACTCCTATAAATACTTTTACAAAATTTCACGTACGGTCTTTATAAACGGTAACACACTTCCGTTTAAATTATTTGCAGATTATGTTACTCAGTTATTGTATATTTATTGTCTATAAACATATTTACAATTTGAATTTTTAAACAATGGATTAGGGTGATCGAGAAAATAGGATTGCTGTTAGAGTTTCATTTATGTGCGGTATGGAAAAAAAGCGACTGCTTAAAATAAGTCGTATGTCCGGAGACGGGAGACATAAAAGACAGGCAACGTTCAGGAAAACCAAGGACGGTTCGAACGCCATAAGCTGTTAAAGCTATAAAAGCGCGAATTGATCGAAATCCTCTCCGTAAACAAAAAATTTTATCTCGTGAGATGAAAATTTCGTAAAATTCTGTGTCTCGTTTTATTAAAGAAAAATAAAAAAAAACTGTTTTTGTTAGGCAGAGAACTTTATTTTATATATATATATATATATATATATATATATATATATATATATATATATATATATATACATATATATATATATATATATATATATATATATACATATATATATATATATATATATATATATATATATATATATATATATATATATATATATATATACATATATATATATATATATATATATATATATATATATATATATATATATATATATATATATATATATATATCTACCAGGTGTACAAGTATGAAATGCGGATTTTTTTCTAAAAAAACATATTAAATTCGGAAGAATGTCAAAAAGTCTTATTCGAAGTATGCTCCATCGCTTGTTACACATTTTTCCCATCTTTCGGGCAATTTGTGAATACCACCAGTAAAAATCTTTCCCTTTTGCTGCGAACCATTCATCGAGCCATTTTTTCACATCTTCGTACGAACCAAAGCGCATCGATGCAAACGAGTGGTAATCGGAAGGAGCCAAGTCTGGTGAGTAAGCCGCATGGGGTAGAACTTCCCAGCTGAGTGCCTCCAACGTGTCGCGAACTGGTTTTGCCGTATGTGATGGAGCATTGTCATGAAGAAAAATGACTTTGTGTTGCCTCTTGGGGAGGCTTACATCCGACTATGGATGGAATAAGCTAATGATGACGATGATCATATGTTCTCTAGTCAGGTTAAAGGATATGTTTTATTAGGTTAGCTAACATAAGGAATAAGCAGTGATGATAATAGTAAATCAAGTCTACGCGAGCTTACATGGCTAACTGTACCACCTGCGAAAAACGGCATCCGATGGGGAGCTTCTCAAAAAAATCCGTTTTTTGAAACCCTCCCAGCATTCTTATGACTGAGAGGACAATTCCACTTCTAATTAAATGTAGGCAACGAAAAAAAAGAGTGTTAAATTGTAATTTAAATTACTATCGTCAACTTCTTGTTTCAATACCGCCATAAAAGTGACTTCGGCAACAAGATTATTCTTGCTTGCTGAACGTGACGGTTTTATTAAAAATATGGATTTCTGATAGTGTTTGGAAATACTATTTTTCTCAACATTTGGTCGGTGGTGGGTATATATACGAGGCTGGTTTGAAAAGTCCGTGCAAAAATAAAAACTACTTATGTGTTTGGGGTAAACCTTTTTTATTTTTCGACATAGTCTCCTTTTAGGCTTATACACTTCGCCCAACGATGTTCTAGTTTATTGATCCCTTCCGAATAATAGGATTTGTCCAAGTCTGCAAAATATCCATTAGTGGCTGCAATCACCTCCTCGTTTGAATAAAATCTTTGTCCCGCCAGCCATTTCTTCAAATTGGGGAACAAATAGTAGTCCGAGGGAGCCAAGTCTGGAGAATAGGGGGGATGTGAAACGAGTTGGAATCCTATTTACATTAATTTTCAACCACAACTGCTGAGGTGTGTGCTGGTGCGTTGTCGTGATGGAAAAGGACTTTCTTGTGGGCCAATCGCGGGCGTTTTTCTTGCAGCTCGGTTTTCAAACGGTCCAATAACGATGAATAATATTCACCTGTAATAGTTTTACCCTTTTCCAGATAGTCGATGAGGATTATCCCTTGCGAATCCCAAAAGACAGTCGTCATAACCTTTGTTTAGATTGTTGTTTGATCTCAGGAGTATAGTAATGTATCTATGTTTCATCCACAGTGACGAAACGACGCTTAAAGTCCTCCGGATTCTTCTGGAACAGCTGCAAACCATCCTTGCAACACTTCACACGACTCCGTTTTTGGTCAAGCGTGAGCAATCGCGGCACCCATCTTGCGGATAGCTTTCTCATGTCCAAATGTTTATGCAAAATATTATGTACCCGTTCAGTCGAGATGCCCACAGCCCTAGCAATCTCACGCACCTTAACTCTTCTGTCATCCATCACCATATCATGGATTTGATCAATGATTTCTGGAGTCGTAACCTCCACAGGCCGTCCAGAACGTTCAGCGTCACTTGTGCCCATATGGCCAGTCCGAAAATTTTGAAACCACTTATAAACTGTTCTAATCGAAGGTGCAGAGTCACCATAATGTTTATCAAGCTTCTCTTTAGTCTCCTGAGGTGTTTTGCCTTTCATAAAGTAATGTTTAATCACCACACGAAATTCTTTTTCGTCCATTTCTTGAAAATCACTCGACTTCCTTGATTCACACGAATGCCAAACACAAAGAAATAGACCAATATGGCTGAAACTTGGTGTGCGTTCATTCAAGAGATGCTACTAACTAAATATGACCTCGATACGCGCCGGTGGTGCCATCTCTCGGACTTTGCACGGTCTTTTCAAACCAGCCTCGTACAAGTGTAAAATATATGCCATTAATCGGTGGCAGGTCTATAATTCTGACAAGGGAGGCATTAATTACTTTGCAAAAAAAAAATATTAAATACAAATTTTTTTCCCATGTCGTTTTAAGCAACGGGCTAAATCATTCTAAATTAGAAAAATATCTTAAATGAAAAGCCTGAACAAATGTTTACAGTTTTGTCCATACGAAATGTCAAAAATTGTTTTCATTTAGGCGAAGAGACCATCAGAAGTGTGTAATACAAGTATACAAATTTTTTTTCCCCGCAAGTAAAATTATTACATTTAGGGTTCATATAATAACTCGAAAGTTGTTTTATACGTATGATAAATTACATGTAATGGGGCAAATTGCGTAGAAAACTAACGAGCTTATTTACATACTTAATAATAATATAAGCTTTTAATTTTTAGAATAAACGTCTAAATTTAATCGTTATTCGTTATTTTCCTATGTAAACTATAAAATGTAATGTATATATTATGCATTTTTTCGAAAAAAATGTCACTTTCTGGACAGTCTGAAGCTAGTCCTCACTAGACCAACCTTAAACACTCAATTTTCCAGACCATTTCAGCACTCAGTAGCAAGTAATGGTGATTTTACAAAATAATAAAAATGAATTTATATTGTGTAACAATGACGCGCGTTTGTCGACATTTCTAAGAGGGTACCACTACGCCTATTTTTTAAAATTTGTATGACAGACATAAAATATTAACAAGCTGTCAGTCAACTTTTATTAATAGTGGAAGCAAATGCCGTAAAATTGTCATGATTTTTGAAAATTCTTGGGTACAGTTTGGAAATCGATTTAACTACTTTGAAACAGTGCCAACATGATGTAAACGAGTTTTTTAGCCTAACTTTGACCGTAAGATCACTATTCTTCTATTTTGCATTTGCATTTCTTTTAATATTTTAACGCTTTCGGCTCACTATTTCTTAAAAATCTCAACTTCTGTTCGTTGTTATGCGACAAGAAAAAAATTATTAGTCATAAAATTGCCTAAAAACTGCGTAGATTGCATTAAGAAATATTAAGTACATAACCTAAAAAAATGTTTTTTACGGGTAACTTCCGTTCAATTCGATATTACTGTTTCAAATTATAAGAAAATATAGCTTTTATATTAACATAAAAGTAGTTTTAAATACGTAAAATTTTATGCTCATCAACATGGTTAGAAGGAAAAATAAAGAATATACAAAAAACTATTTTATTTTTCAGTTTATTAGTTATGAAAAATTCAAAATTGTAATGGTTTAAATTTTGCGAATTGCGAAGATACTTCAGATATATCTTCGCAAGATCTAGATGAGAATGAGCTGATTGAAGATTATGATCAGTCAGAATCGTTAATAGGTGAATTTACAGATCATTTTTCCGATACCTCATCTTTATTAATTTTAGATAGTTTTACCGATGAAAGTGAGTTAGATAGCGCCAAATTTTTATACTCGTGCCATTAAGAATCCAATTCAGCTAGTCAATCGGATGATTTTGAATATAGTAGAAAACAAGCTCGAGCACATACGCTACAGAACGCGAATGATTTTTTAAAATTATAAATATTGTATCTGTGATATGGTGTTAATGGTGTGTCAATAAAAGTTTATGTTGTCTAAATCATAATTTTATCGTAAAATAGGTAGCATTTGTTTTAAAATCACTTTTTCATGTTGTATTTACGATAAAATATTGAATAGAAATAAAGAGAATGAACCAGACCTTTTCTAGAGCAAAAGCTAAAAGAATTGAGTTTTTCGTAACGAAAAATTGAAAAATAAGATAGTTCTTTGTATATTCTTTATTTTTCTTTCTAACCATCTTGAAGAGCATTTCATATGTTTTTTTTTTTAAAAAAAAGCTTCCTACGACCTATTGCCAACAAGAAAAGTTCATAATAACATTTGGACTAAAATGCGAATTTTGACCAATCCTCTTAATCTTTTTTAATAAAGTTTGGCGGGTAACGGAAGTTACCCGTAAAAAACCATTTTTCAATTTTCTGTAGGAAACTTTCTCTCTTTCTCTCTCTCTCCTCCCCCCCTCTCTCTATACGTTTTACGGCCACAACTGCCAGGACTATTCGGCCTAGTGTCGGTTTATATTTCAAAACCCTTATTTTTCTGTTATATTAAATGTTTCCCAACAAAGTCCACAGCAAAGTGAGTCTGGATTCTAGGTCTTTAACCTTGTTGGGATTTTATATTTTAAATATTTAGCTTAATCTTTTCATATATTTCAAGAGCTCTAATAAAGGTTCTCCTTAGGAAACTGCTACTGGTTTTGGATATAACCGTTTTCTGTCAGCCCGTCAGCCCGATTACGCAACTTTTACAAAAAACTTGGCCATACGTGCTCGACTACTTGCTCAAATCATATAATCTCAAACCGACGTTTTAGGAACCACTCCGCACAGTGCGTAGCAACCCCCTGCGATTAGAACCCCTACCAAGCAATTTGGGGATCACCGTTCCACACTCCGGAACCCCAAAACGCGGGAACTTCGTCCTCAGAAGCTCAAACCGGAAACACACGTCCTCGTGCTTAGGTTACGTACTTAATATGTTTTAGTGCAATCTACGCAGGTTTTTAAGAAATTTTAGGAGGAGTAAAATGATTTTTTTTGTCGCATAACAACGAACAGAAGCTTAGATATTTAAGAAATAGGAAGCCGAAAGCGTTAAAATGTGAAAAGAAGTACTGAAATAAATAGAAGAAAAGTGGCTTTGCGGTCAAAATTAGGCTGAAAAAACTTGTTTATAAAATTTTGACACTGTTTCAAAGAATTTACGCAAAAATTTCCAAAAATTATGAAAATTTTACGGCATTTGTCTCCATTATGCAGTAACTGTACCGATTTAATATTATTAGCGACCATAAATTTTCTTTTGTAACCGAAATCTAATAGAAGATCTCCTATGTGCATCTTATATCTTCGAAACAACAATATTGAACCACAATGTGATTAGTTCTTAGACTATGGACAAGGTCTACCATAAACATGCTAGGAAAACATGTCGCCTTAATACTTTACATTCATTTGAGGTTCTTTTCGTACAATCCTTTTCAAGCAGGTTTCTTTATATAGAGAAACTCATCCCTTTGGAATAATTTGCCAGGACTATATTTCCCAGCGAGTATAATTTACAGCGATTCCAGACCAACGTGAATCGCTTTTTCCACGTACAGGTCGCTCCTGTGGTGGTTTAGGGATTTCTCTGCAGCACGTGTGCCCATAAAAAAGTGTTCAAATTTCCTCCGTTTGTCAGGATTGCGCATTATTTTACTTTCTGTGAATTCAATTCAATTCAACCATTTTTTAATTTCAAACATGTAGTTATATTTCGTTGTCTAAAATACCAGCAATTACTTACGACTTATATAATAGTATAGGTATATATTAGAAGAATATCTTTAATGAAGAGCCTGAATAAATGTTTATAGTTTTGTCCATACTAAATGTTAAAAATTGTTTTCATTTAGGCGAAGAGACCATCAGAACTTCCCCTAAATTCGCGACTGCCGTATATAAACGTAATATGAGTACACAAAATTTTTTTCCCCACAACTAAAATTACTACATTTAGGGTTCACATAATAACTCGAAAGTTGTTTTATACAGATCGTATGATAAATTACATGTAATGCGGCAAATTGCGTAGAAAATTAACAAGCTTACTTGTACGTATTTTAAAGACATAAACCACTAATTATAATATTATATATTTATGCAAATTTTATTATAAAAGTCTAAATTTAAACGTTATTCTTTATTTCCCTATTTACACTATAAAATGTAATGTATGTCTTGTGCATTTTTTTCAAAAAATGTCACTTTCTAAACAGTCTAAAACTAGTCTTCACTGGACCGATCCTGAACACTCAATTTTCCAGACCATGTCACCATACTCAGTAGCAAGCAATGGTGATTGTACAAAATAATAAAATTGAATTTAAATTGTGTTAAGCGCGTTTGTCGATATTTCTAAGAGGGTACCACTACAAGGATATACTGACTAGTATTCAAAATTTGTATGACAGACATGAAATATTACCCTTGTTTTTAATACACTTAAGCTATAACATCATAGTTGCCAAGACAAAACAAAAATGTAGGCATTGTCAAATTTTGACATGTCTATTAAGCAAGTAAAAATAGTTTAATTTTGTTGTAGTAAGTGACGTATAAAGGTAATAGTTATGGATTTTCCTAAAAATGAATTAATTGATATAGTTTATATACTGGGCGAGACGGAAAAAAATTGTCTTTTGGCAGTGAGGCTTTACGGAGCGAAGTACCGTAATAGACGTATACCATCCAGAAAATCTTTTCAGTGGTTAATGGAACAATTTGATGGTAGTGTTAGCGTTGAGTATACGAAATGGATAGTAGTAAATAAGGATGCTACCAATAAGGAAAAAGAAATGGAGATTTTACTTCATGTTGAAGATAATCCTCAGGTCAGCAGTCGTCAACTAGCTGACTTATCTGACACATCCCAATCTACAGCTATTTGCAACACTGGAAAATACAAGTATCATCCTTTTCATATGGAACTATACCAAGAATTTCAAGACCGTGATTTTGAACGACGAGTAAACTTTTGTACCACCATGAATGGAGCAATAGAGGTCGATCCAAATTTTTTATCCAAAATAATGTTTTTTGATGAAGCCACTTTTCGCAGTAATGGGGCAGTTAACAGTTATAACATGCATCATTATTCAACAGTTAATCCATTTGGGTCCAGGAAGTTCAAAACCATTGGTCGCTTAATGTATGGGGTGGAATATTAAATTTTCGAATTATTGGTCCATATTTTTTCCGCGAACCGCTTAATGGGCCTAGATATCTAAATTTTTTGCAAAACGAATTAGCCCAGCTTCTTGAAGAAGTTGATAACTTTGAAAGGGAACAAATATGGATTCAACAAGACGGAGCTCCTGCTCATTACTACATATACCGGAATTTTTAAACGATCGTTACCCACAATAATGGATCGGTAGGGATGGATTTATTCAGTGCCCCCTCGATCATGTGAGTTAATTAGACTTCTTTTGGTGGGGCTACATAAAAGATCATGTTTATGTGAATCCCCCTACAACACCAGTAGATATGGAAAATAGGTACGGGATGCGTACAGGACAATAACGCCCTTTATGCTAAGGAAAGTGAAGGAAAATATAGTAAAACGACTAAATATGTGTATTCAAGTAGACGGGCATATTTTTGAACATTTATTACGCCATAATAATTAATCATTAGATAAGTTAAACTAAAATTATTATTAACTATTTTTTTATGTTTTCACAATAGTGTATTAAAAACAAGGGTAAAAATTGAACAAATTCAAAATAAATGGAAAACTATTAGAAATAGGTATATGACATACTTAATAAAAGTTGAAGGGTTTTGTAAAATCTATCAGAAAACATAATAATACACAAGGTAGTATCTAACTCAAATTTCTTTACATATATCTTTTTTTTTTCATCTCTATTGAACGCTTGTACTAATTATGAGTATTCCACCTACAGAAACAATGGCGCTACTGGCAATTTTTTACAAAACTGAAAACTAGTATTTTTTTTTTAAATTGAAATATTAGAAAAAGTACTAGGTTTAGGTACATAACATTATTAATAAAAAAGTTATAAAATTTTAGGCAGAATTTAAAAATAAATTAGAATATAGGATGTTCCATTTAAAAAAAAACATATGTTATATCGGCCACACTGTTTGGAAGTACTCTGTACACTCAAAAATAATTTTAAACTGTGCACCTTAACATTCCCTAAAATCCATTAAATTAAAAAAAAAAAAAACGGAAAAAACCCTTAGAGTATTTTTATGTTTTATTGGGGCGCTAAACAGTAATCCGGCATTAAAAACCGGCCCTCGACCACCCCTGAGCCGCCCCGCCACCCCTCAACTCCCGAAAAATCGGTAAAATTTAAAAAAAAACGAAAAAAAAACCTTAGAGTATTTTTATATTTTGTTGGGGCGCTGATTACGAATTCGGTGTTAAAAATCCGCGCTTAACCATTCCGGAGCTGTCCCGCCACCCCCAACCCCCGAAAAATCGATTAAATTTAAAGAAAATATGAACCTCAATTAACCTAAACTAATCTAAGCTACCTATGCGCACCGAACTCGCATAGGTTAACATAGTTTACGTTATGTTAGAATATAAGAGGTATAGGGGTTTAGGAGGGCGCGGGCCTCAAATACGCTTCTCTAGTGAAAAAGTTGTATTTTTTCACCCCGAAAAACATACATTCACTATCTAAATTCCATTTTTCAATTTACAGATTTTTCGGATATTGGGGGTGGTAGGGCGGCTCAGAGGTGGTCGAGCGCCAATTTTTAACGCCGTATTCGTGATCAGCGCCCCAATAAAACATAAAAATACTCTAGGATTGTTTTTCGCGTTTCTTTTTTAATTTAATCGACTTTTCGGGGGTTAGGGGTGGCGGGGCGGCTCAGGAGTAGTCGAGCGGAAATTTTTAATGGCAGATTCGTGTTCAACGCCTCAAAAAACATAAAAATATTCTAGGGTTTTCTTTTAATTTAATCGATTTTTCGGGGGTCGGGAGTGGTGGCGCGGGTTAGGGGTGCTCGAGTGCCGATTTTTAACGCCAGATTTGTATTCTGCGTCCTAGAAAACATCATTTTTGGTTCATTTTTTTGTGGTGTTCCTAATATAAATATTTACCAAGCTTTTTGGTATAGAGAACCTTATCTCTATGGGATGATTTGCCAGGGCTATGTTTCCCACCCAGTATAATTTACAGCGATTCCAGACCAAGGTGAATTACTTTTTTCGCACGCGCACCTCTCCTGTAGCTGTTTAGGGGTTTCTCTGCAGCGCGTGTGTTATGCCCATATTATATATGCCCATTATTTACTCCGTTTACCAGGATTGCGTATTATTTTACTTTCTGTCAATGCTTTGTTTTGATCATTTTTTAATTTCAAATATGTAGCATATTTCATTGTCTAAAATACCAGCAATTACTTACGGTGTAAATAATAGTACAGATACGCGTACGTTTCGACTCATTTACTTCAGTAATTGACTTTAAATAAATCATACGAGCTATTCAAAATTTAAGTTATTATGTTGTAGGCGAATATAAACAAATGTCGCTCAAGTTCGTTTTAAACAACTTGACCTATTTGGACAAATAACCATTTATTCATGACACTGAAATTATGTGCTTCTCTCCACCGAGGTGCGAGATATAGGTCATCAAAGTTTAAATGTTAAGAATATGGGATCTTTTGTTTTAACTCTAATTCTATGGTAATGTCATGTTTATGGGAATTTTCTTCACCATAACGCCATTTTACTAAAACTTTTGGGTGTCACCATTGTGGTCTTTGCAATTTTCGTTTTAATATACTTAATTGTTTACCGATGTTTGCCAACAGCTCACACATAAAAACATCAGTACTTATACTAGCTTAGGCTAAAGTATAGTAACGCATGCTAATTCTAGTGTTCTGAATAGGTGAAGAGGGCGACCTGAAATTTTGACCTGTCGACTAACCGTCTGCCTAGTTATTCATTTTATCGGGCGAGTCGAATAAAAGCCTTTAACGTTGATTTTGCGGCTCCTATGCCCTGAAATGCCCAGATAAGGCACAAAATGCTACACCCAAAAATGGACTGTTGTTTAACCACTTGAATCAAGTACCATAACATTTGTTGACAGTAAGGAAGTCGAGCGTCTCAAAGCGCAGACGCCGCCGAGACCGGACACAGCTTTAGGATCCAAAGAACGTTCAAAAACTCAAAAAACGACCGTCTCTAACTGAAAAAAGAGAGTCCAGCTTCGTCCTCCGGTATTTGCTGCGTCTGCCTTTTGCAGGTTCCCTCTTATTTTATCAAGAACAAACTAAATTTATTGATTTTATATGGTTAAATGAAAGACGTTTTTTGGACCCTTAAGCTGGGTGGGGTTTCGATGGTGTCTGCTCTTTGGGGCGCTCGACTTTTTGAGTGTCAATAAATGTTATGATACTTGATTTAAGTGGTTAAACAACAGTCCATTTTCGGATGTAGCATTTTGGGCATTCCAGGGCATGGGGGCCGCAAAATCAACGTTAAAGGCTTATTCGACTCGTACGATAGAATGAACAACTGGGTAGACGGTTAGTTGACAGGTCAAAATTTCGTGTCGCCCTCTTGGCCTAGCAAATAAACTTAAAAAGTAATTTTAAATTCATTTTTTTTTACTTCAATCTAATATTTATTAGGTTAGCAAACCAATACAACAATATAATTATTCATTTTTTTTTTTGTATTTCTCTGGCAAGAAATTCACATTTTTTGAATAATATTTATTTTAACACAATATAAAAAATAACCGGTCAAGTGCAAGTTGAACTTGCGCAATTAGTGTTCCGTACGTTGATTGCGTCTGAAATAAAAGTTTTTGTTACGGAGGTATAAAATGATCAGTGACTCACAAAACACGCCCCAAATGAGTTTTCAACAAAGTTTGTTTCCGATTTTTACTGAAAACTTATATACCAGATAAATTATTAAAGGTAATGCATTCGTGATAATTTTCTTTCAATCTATACCCCATGGAGAATATTCCAGAATTTTTTCAATTTTTGGAACAGTACTTTTCGAAATAGTGGGGGACAGCGATTTTTTGCGATTTTTTAAAAATAATACAAAAAAAAGTGTGAGCATGTAAGACATTATATATATTTTTTACAAGCTTTGATTTGACACCCCTCTCGATGACCTAGTAAAAAAGTTTTTTTTCACTTCCGATATCACCCCCCAAATCCCACCCCTTAAGTCAAAATTTAACTTTCAAAACTACAAGGCTCTGATGAGGCCATCAATTTCTATATTAGTACCAAATTTCAATGTATGACAGATGGACAGACAGACCGATAGACAGACAGATGGACACACAGACACCGAAGTGATCTTATAAGTGTTCCGTACGGAACACTAAAAAGCAAGTTTTAACATCCTAGGCGCGCCAAATACTGCAGTTGGCTTGAAAACTATAAAACAACAAATTAAGGAGGTAGGCTTTAAACTGAAATAAAAGAAAATACTACTAAAAGAAATCTGCCATTTCGTTCTGCATGTATTTCTATTAGACCAAGAAGGCGAGATGAAATTTTGACTTTTGACTAACCGTCTGCCTAGTTCTCCATTCTATGCCTTGTTCGGGCAAAAAAGTCGGACTTTGATGCACTAGTTTATATAAGCACTGCAATGGTTTTAATTGTGCGAATTACGAAGATACTGCAGAAATATCCTCGGATGATCTAAATGAGAATGAGCTGATTGAAGATTATGATCAGTCAGAATCGTTGACGGATGAATGTACAGATCATTTTACCGTACAAGTAGGCTGAAAAGTTTCTGGTCTGACACATACATGTCGCCCTTCTCAAAAAATCTATATGAACTTTAGAAAGTACCAACCTTTAAACGATAAGTGTCAAAATTTCATGATATTTCGACGATTAATTTACAAGTTATAGTGGTTTTAGTGACGCTACTTTTCATATTTTCAAAACGACGGAAAAAATCGAATTTTGTGTGTTGATTATACACTGTTTTTTTGTGGAAAAAAATCCCATTCAAGCAAAGCAATGGCTTGATAAGTGTTACGGGAACTCTGCCCCTGGAAAATCACTCATCATTTACTGGTATCCTGAATTTAAACGCGGTCGTACAGATACAAATGATGATAAACGCTTTGGACGCCCAAATGAGGTGTGTTTTTTTTTTTTTTTTTTTATTGGTCTAG
The DNA here is from genome assembly GCA_019049505.1 of Pachyrhynchus sulphureomaculatus. Taxonomy (NCBI): domain Eukaryota; kingdom Metazoa; phylum Arthropoda; class Insecta; order Coleoptera; family Curculionidae; genus Pachyrhynchus; species Pachyrhynchus sulphureomaculatus. The sequence goes on along the minus strand of CM032454.1, from coordinate 169,007,459 downwards.
CACACGTGCTGCAGGGAAGTCCCTAAAACGCTCCAGGAGCGGCACGAGTGCGGAAAAAGCGATTCACGTTGTTCTTGAATCGCTGTAAATTGTACTCGGTGGGAAACACAGCGCTGGGCAAATTATTCCAAAGGGATGACGTTCTCCATATAAAAGATTGCTTGAAAAGCGTCGTACGCGGAGTAACAAGCTGAACCTCATACGGATGCGAAGCACCAGCCTGACGTGTATTTCTAACATGCACCGCTTTGGGAGGAATTAAGCGGGCTACATCCTTCGAACACTTTCCATGAAAATACTTGTAGAACAGACTCAAGTCGCCAACCGTTCTTCGATGTTCCAGCGAATCAAGGCCGCCGGTCAATTCCGGGTCCCCAATCAGACGGACCGCTCTTCTCTGAACAGAATCCAACAAATGCAGTGTATGTTTGGGAGCGGAGCCCCAAACGTGGGAGCAGTATTCCATAGTTGGTCGAATTTGGGCTTTGTAAAGAATTAACAGTTGCTGTGGGGTGTAAAGCTTTCTGGTTCTAAATAATATTCCCAATTTTTGAGAAGCTCTCCTTGCTATGCCTGCAACATGTTCATGCCAAGACATATTTGCTTACACCAGAAAACATCAAAAAAATCTACAAAATTGTTTTAGATGACCGTAAAGAGAAATTGCGTGAGATAGCTGACACCCAAAAGATATAAAAAAATGTGTTGGTCATAGTTTGCATATACATTAGGGCATGAGAAAGCTCTGTTCGAAATGAGTACCGCGTTTACTCACAGTGGACCAGAAACAACAACGTATTGATGTTTCTCAGCGCTATTTGGACCTGCTTAAGCTCAATAAAAATATTTTTTTCATGCCGTATGTAACCATGAATGAAACATGGATTCACCACTACACACCGGAATCAAATCGGGAGTCAGCTGAGTGGACAGCAGCCTGTGAAAGCCGCCCGAACCGACCAAAGACACAACAATCGGCTGGGAAGGTTTTGGCCTCTGTATTTTGGGATGCGCATGGAATAATTTTTACCGACTATGCTGAGAAGGGAAAAACCATCGATAGCGAATAATATATAAAGTTATTGGTGCGTTTGAAGGCAGAAATTGCAAACAAACGGCCTCAAATGAACAAGAAAAAAGTGCTCTTTCATTAAGACAATGCACCGTGTCACAAATCAATGGTTACGATAGCAAAATTGCAAGAATTGATGTTCGAATTGCTTCCTAATCCACCGGATTTTCCTGATTTGGCACCCAGCGACTATTATCTATTCGCAGACCTTAAAAAATGCTCGCGGGAAAGAGATTTGGCTCCAATGAAGAAGTTATCGCCGAAACTGAGGCTTATTTTGAAGGCAAAGACAAATCCTTCTACAAGAAAGGTTTGTACCTTGTTACCTATGTTTAGAATAGCGTTGGACTGATTGTATCGCTCCTGGAGGAGACTGTATGAATGTGTTGAATAAAGTCGAATTGTGCAAAAAAAATGTGTTTTAAGTAGCTAGACCAAAAACTTTTCAGCCTACGTGTTAGATTGTTCTATCGATGAAAGTAAGTTAGACAGCGCCAATCTTTTATACTCGTGCTAGTATGAATCCGATTCAAGTAATCAATCGGATGATTTTGAATATAGTAGAAAATAAACTCGAGCACATGCACTTTGGAACACGAATGATTTTTTAAAATATAAGTATTATATCTGAGATAATTTTAGTAAATGTATTAATGGTTTGTTAATAAAATAAAATCATAATTTTATTTTAAAATAGATAATATTTGTTATAAAATTGCTTTTTCATGTTATATTTAAGATAAAATATTGCATAGAAATAAAAAGAATAAATCAGACCTTTTTTAGAGCAAAAGCGAAAAAATCGAATTTTCCGTAACGAAAAAATTGAAAAATAGGATAGTTTTTTTTATATATTCTTTATTTTTTCCTTCTAATCATCTTGAAGAGCATAAAATTTCGAATATTTAAAAAAAGCTTCCTACGAGCTTTTGCCCACAAGAAAAATCCATAATAAGATTTGGACTAAAATGCCAATTTTGACCAATCTTCTTAATATTTTCTAATATAATTTGGCAAACTTTTTTGATAACATAACAGCTATATTTTCTTATAATTTGAAGCCATAATATCAAATTGAACGGAAGTTATTCGTAAAAAAAACATTTTTCAATTTGCCGTAGTAAATACTTTTTTTTTAGATTATGTATTTAATATTTTCAAAGACATAAAGAATGGACTGAGCATTAGCCTTACCAAATTGATTACTCTCTAAAAAGAGACAAAGCGACTGTGCGTTCAATACTTGTCTCTTTTCTGTAGGCCTGTAATAACCAAGACGCATTACACCGAGAGACAACCACTGGCCGCACATTCGCTTTGCCTCTTTCAAACTTTTGCGTGCGTATTTACTTTACAGCGGGATACGGAACGCCCAGTCCATTCTCTATGTCTATCAATATTTTTTAATGCAATCTACGCAGTTTTTAGGCAATTTTATGACGAGTAAAATGATTTTTTTGTCGCATAACAATGAACAGAAGCTGAGATATTTAAGAAATAGTGAGTCGAAAGCGTTAAACTGTGAAAAAATGCACTAAAATAGAAGAAAAGTGGCCTTACTGTCAAAATTAGGCTAAGAAAACTCGTTAACATTATGTTAGCTCTGTTCCAAAAATCGATTTTCAAGCTATACCCAAAAATTTTCAAAAACCTTAAAAATTTTACGGTATTTGCCTTCTATCTAGGAATATTTGATTTATAAAGCTATTAAGGTACAAATCATTGCAACAGCTGGCGTTCAAGCGTAAACTCATTTATGATCAAAGCGAAAGAAATTTACTTCAATTAAACTACTTAGACAACAAAAATTTAAAGTTTTTAGCTAGATAAACAAATATTTAAAAAAATGCGGTTTTAATTCTTTTGAATTAGGTGCTCAAAACTTCGCAAGTAGGATTTAAATCAAATTCTAAATACATTTTACTCTTCCAGTTTTTTCGATATTCTGTCAATTAATTCCACCTTTTCTTTGTACAAGGGGTTCACCAAATTCATAACAAAACGCCTAGAGCAAAAATTAGATTTTTATTAATCACGCGAACAGGTTAGCTTTAGAAGTGAATACGGTACTAACGATCATTTACACCCCATCAAAATCCTTATAGAGAAATCTATAGAATACAACAAACCACTCGTATTGGTATTTGTGGATTTCAAAAAGCCAACCGTGGAGTTGTCGGCGATACGGTCTACCGTACAGCAAATGAGAACAGACTACAGTTATATTCAGTTACTTAAATTCATTTATAATAACGTAGCAGCACGTGTAAGATTCCATGAATCCATAAGTAAATACCAAGTGGAACGTGGAATCCGACAAGGTGATGCGATCTCTCCTAAACTTTTTACGGCGGTATTAGAATATGCTTTTAAGAAACTTAATTGGGATGGAAAAGGCATCTATGGCGAATATCTAAATCACCTGAGCTTTGCTGATGATATTGTCATAATAGCCTACAACCTAGGTGATGCCCAGCAAATGCTTAGCGAATGGCAAATAACATCAGCAAATATTGATCTAAATATTAACTTTCAGAAAACCAAGTTTATGACTAATCTAGTAATATGAAATTTAACGAAAGCGAGATGGAGTACATCCAAAATTACAAGTATTTTGATCAAGAATTACAAATTGGAAAAGATAACCAAAGCCGTGAGATACACCGCCGTGTGGGTTTGGGATGGACGGTTTTTGGGAAGCTGAGAGATAAGCTGCCAGGTAATTTGTTAATGTGTTTAAAAACGAAAGTTTACGAACAATGTTCTGGTAATCATATATGGCGCCCAGACAGTCACATTAACAAAACAGGCAGCAAACAAACTGAGAGTATCGCAAAGGGCAATCGAGAGAGCTATGCTGGGTATCACAAGAAAGGATAGAATAACAAACATAACTATCAGACAATGAACAAAAGTAATAGATATTATTCGAAACATTACGCAGATTATATGGAGATGAGCAAACCACATAGCCCGAAGGGATGATAACCGACGGTGTAGAAAACTAATAGAACATAGACCTATACAAGACAAAAGGAACAGAGGTAGGCCACCAATAAGATGGAGTGATGACATCAAAAGAGTGGCAGGAAATTGGGTTAACACCACTCAGAACAGAGATCAGTGGAAGTTCTTAGTACAGGCCTATATCCGGCAGTAGATGAGGACGGCTGATGGATAATGATGAACCCCATCTTTTCATAATTCCATATCAGTTTATTCTAATTTTCCGCCATATCAACGGTCACGTGACATATGTTAAAATCAATTTTTTGGTTATAAGACATTCAAAACTGATTACTCAAAAAAGAAATTTGGATATTCTAATAATAAAAAAAATTTCACATATTTTTTCAGATGCCTGGTATAACCTTACAATAAACATCTAGAGTTGTCCAGGATGTGGCAGTCAAAATCTTTTTAGAAGTGTTTAAGATATATTTGTACAATTTTATCCACTTTTAGTCTTAGAAATATTTCTGATACATGCTAGCTATAAGATTCTAAGTTTTTTTCTTAATAATCAAAACGATGTTTTATTTATTCTTATTTCAGGCACAACCCTTTAATGCCAACACCATTAAGAATAGGAGATGATGAAGCTTTAGTTAACTCACACTTTAATTTCTCTGACCCTACTGTTTTCTTTTTCCATGCATTCTTTGAATCATATCAACATATTCCAGCAACTTACATTAGAACAGGTAAGCCGAATAATTAATTATATGAGATTGCTTTTACATTAGCAGTTATTTGCCAAATGTCAACGTTACAGAAGTTCTTGGGGTTACTAACGAAAGTGCGTTTTTTCAACGGAAACTTTGCGAAACCAAAATTTTCAGAAAAGCAATTTGTTGCTTCTAGTCCAAATATATCCACGCCATATATTAGACGTAGGAAGCTTGACACCACCAAACGTAGGAAGTGATCATAACTTAGTTATATGTAACATAAGAAGCAACATCAAAATAAGGATTTGGAAACAAAGATAAGAATAGAAAAACCTACATGAAGAATCAACGCGAGACCTGTACCAGAGAGGATTGAAAGAAAAAATCAGAATAAATGAAATAAACGACAATGATAACATAAATGACGGTTGGTTAAAAATAAAAACAAATAAATTAGAAGCTGTATATCAGAGACTAAAACTGTCGATGAAAATAAGTAATGAAGACCAACACCATCATTTAGTGCAGAAATCAAAGAGAAATGCTGTGAAAAGGAAGAAAGCTATCTAGAGTACAGGTCAATTAGGACAGATGAAGTCTACCAAAGATATAAAAGAATATGAACAGAAACCCACGAATTAGTAAGGAGAACAAAAACGGAATACTGGGAGAGATACACAAAAAATTAGAATCAGACGTCTACGGTCAACAGCTTAAGACAGCAGAGAACTGAGATGAAAGAACTAAAGTATACTCACGTGAAGAAACGAGCGTGGGTAATATATCTTACCTAATTATATAAAAGGAAACAGAGTATCACATCGCCAAAACATCATATATAACGATAAACGAAGAAACATATATAAATGAAGAAGACATAATAGAAGCACTGGAAAAATTAAGAAACTGTAAATCTCCTGGCGAAGACCAAATAGCTAATGAACTACTAAACATATGGGTGACATTCTCTGGTTAAGCAACTCCAGAAAAGGAAGATCTAAATTACTATACTGTATACTGAAATTAACAACAATGATTATTATAACAAAAATAAACACGAGAATACAACTGGAAGAAGGACAGCAAGGATTCAAAAGTGGGTGCTCATGCGCCGATGCCGGATTCGTTGTGAGACAGGTAAAAGAAAAATCCATAGAATACATCATTCCAGCATACAGCCTGATAGACTTAAAACAAGCTTTTGACAGTGTGCAAATAGAACGTCATTCATCTATTATATAACAGGAACAAGATAATAAAGTGATCGCAAGATTAGCGAAAGGAATAACAGAACACATCAACTATGAATCTGGAAATTTGGAATCAGGCAGGAGACCCTTTAAGTCCTCTTCTATTTAATATTGTCATGGATGAAATTATAAAGAATGTCAAAAGAAAGAAGCGATATAGAATGAGTAACAGAGAACTCAAAATTATATGTTATACAGATGAGGCGAAAATAATGGCCGAGAACGATCTGTAGAGGCTGCTATACGAATTCTATATAGCAATAAAACAATATAATATGTCAATCTCAACTGAAAACCTGGTGGTGGAAGATAAACCAATAAAACAGGAGATGAAGTTCGATTAAATGGGCAGTAAAATATCTAGTATCGGAAAAATCGAGGAAGAAGTAAAACATCACGTCAACATGGCTAATAGGATAGCGGGATGCCTCGATGATACCACATATATAAATGCTTCACTGTTGAGATCAAAACAAGAATATACTAGAGCGTAATACGACCAGTAATGACTTGCACATCTGAAACAAAATCCGATACAAATATAATACAGCGGATGCTGGAATCAATGAGAATACTTAGGAGATGTACAAACACGACACTGAGGAATAGAGAAAGGAGTGAAGACCTAAGACGCACAGGTATTAGAGAAAATGTCAACCAGTGGATAAGAGGAAGAAAAGTGGAATGGGATCAACACACAGGAAAAATGGCAAATCTTGTTCGTACGGATAGCAAGAGACAAGTCACTGAATGGAAGAAGATCAATGGAACGTCCAAGAAAGAGATGAAGCGACGATCTATATAGCATGGAACAAGTAAACAGGCAATAGTGCCTAGCTATAGGTCGGAAGAAGAAGTCCAAATCATACTGATAATAAATAATGGTGCTGAGTTCTCAAGATTATTTAGAGTATTGAGTAACCCTTTTTGTAGAATCTATGGAAGGTTTTTAAAGATTAAAATGGAGAAGGAATATCAAGATTTTAAAGAAGTTCACTTGCTCTTCGTTGACTTGAGAATCGCATATGGCGGTGCTTCTCTGCAAAAATTCTGGCAATCAATGGAAAGTTCGTATATTAACATAGAATTCATTAATGCTGTCAAAACAGTATATGATCAACCCATAACAAAAATTAAAACAGGAACGCAAATAATACCAAGATTTATTGGACCAAAAGGTCTGAAAAAAGGATGCTCTTTATCTCCTACCCTTTTTAAGATATATCTGGAAAGCACACTAAAGAGTTGGAAGCAGAAATGCAGTCCAATGGGCATAACATTAATTGACACCATGCCGTACATGCTATGTTTTCTGACTACCAAGTGGTAATGGCTCGAGCCTGCTACTACCTGAACTACAGGACGGGAAAACTATTTGACGAATACAAGAACTGAGGTTTAGAAGTTCAATACAAAGGAAACGGAATATCTATGTATTGGAGGATAACAAAAAGATATTATGCTGGACGATCGAATCACGATAAAACACTGCTACACTGCGACTACAAGTACCTGGGTATAAGAATTTTAGAGGATGGAAAATTGGACAAGGCAATAAGAGGAAGAAATACAGCAGAAAGAAAGGACATTAAACTGCTAAACAGCATTTTATGGGATAAGTATATTAATAAAACCAACAAATAGAGGATATATGAAACAATAGCGCAAAATATTGCATTATATACCTGTGAATTATGGCCTCTGAAGGAAAGAGTATTAGCCGCGCTAAGAGCAACGGAAATGGACTTCTGGAGAAGAACAGCGGGAAGATACAAAAGCGAGAGAGAGACACCAACGGACGTGTTAAAGAAATCGTGGGAATTAAACACACACATCCAAAGAATGGACGAAAATTGAATTCCAAAATAAATACTAAAGTGGCAATCAGAAAGCAGAAAAAAGCAGGGTTAACCAAGGAGAGAGAGGTTAGACAAAGAGAGTAAAGAAGGAAATTTAGAAGATCTATGGAATGACCAATAAAAGATAGAGACTGGAGGTCGGAAAACGACGGAGAACGTTGTAGACTTATATATATATATATATATATATATATATATATATATATATATATATATATATATATATATATATATATGGGATGTTTCACGTCAACGAGGACACCTGCGTGACCAGAACTGAGAGAGACGCCCACATATGTGTAATGCCTCAAAATTTTTGTTAAAGTTTTTACTTTCGAATGCTACCTGGCCTTATAAAAAATTAAATATGGAAGACGTAATATGGCGGTTAAACTCATAATGTTTAAACAAAAATTGCACTTAGCCGGTTTTCTTTTTATTTCCTCAGGAGGAACAGTTGTTTTGCACTGTGCATAATACTCGTTTACAGCACAGATAATCTCTTCATTCGACAAGAATTTCTTAAGTCACTTATGGTGAAATGTGGGGAACAGAGACACTATTTCGAAGCCCATGACCGCAATATACGATCATTTCGACGACCGACGTGTGGGCAGGCGCAATGTCCTGGTGAAGGAACACTTTTTAATCGTTTCTGTTAATAAAATCATGAAGATATCCTGTGAGTTCCAAAAACAGTGACCATCACTTCCACAAACGCGGCACCGACTGCCCACTCAGCTTTTTCATTTTTAGAACTTCATGAAGGATCTTATGTGCGCATTCATATGAGATGCCTACCATTTCAGCAATCTCACGAAGTTTAACGCATCTGTTTGAAACTTTAAACAATATCGTTACAAGAATCACGATCACCAACAGTCAAGCGGCTTAACAAAATTTGCCGCCATTTCATAGAAATTTATTAGACTTATTAATACACCCTCGTACGAGGGTCGCCTTTTAAGTTTGTACAAACGACCACTAGATGGACCTATTGAGATGTGACATTACTATTGTTGTAAAATTTAACATTTGTTATCGTTAAAACAGTGGCAGCTCAGAAATTGGCCGTGTTTACAGTGATCTTTTAAAAAAATTAGTTTTATTAACAAATGGAAATTTTACGTGAAGGTTTTCGTTGGATGATTTGCTATTTTAGTAAAGGCCTAACTCAATAATAATGCCTTGAATTGTTTCGTTCAACTTTTGGTAATGAATCATCATCAGAAAAGACTGTTTACAATTGGTTTGCAGAATTTCGTCATGGTCGTACTTCCGCCAGCGATGAATTTCATGAAGGTCGACCAAAATCGGTTGTTGTTCCAAAAAAATCGATGCTATGCTTAATATGATTGAAGAGGGATCGACATGTGACTTACAGTGAGATGGGGGCGTCCTTAGACATATGTAAGACTGCAGTATATTCGATTTTGCATGAACATTTAGCTGTGAAGAAGATCTGATAAATTCCACATAATTTGACCGAAATTCAAAAATAGGCTCGTGTCAATTGGTGTAAGGAAATGTTCAAAAAATTAGACTGAGGACATGCAAAATCCGTATACAACATCGTAACAGGAGACGAAACTTGGATATATTCGTACGAGCAGAAAACTAAGCAACATTCAACTGTAGGTGTTCCAAGACAAACCGATAAATCCAACAAAAGTGTTCGCGAAGCATTTCTAAGAAAATGATAGCTTGTTTCTTTGGTTATACTGGATATGTTGCAACCATTGCTTTAGAGAATCGAGGAACAGTTAATGATGAATGGTATACAACAATTTGTTTGCTAGAAGCCTAACGACTTCTTTTTGTTTTCAAATCAATTTTCATCACTTCAAAAAGCTGTTGAATTCCAATTCCAAACCATGTTTTTTAGATACCAACTTCAGAGTGGAAAGGCGAATATTTTGAGAAACAATAAAACGACTCGTACCAAAAATTTTCCCTCGTTTGTCCCAAGCCGACACAGTTTTTATTCTACTCTATTTACTACTTCATTGACAATAAATTTATTTCTTAACAGTACAGTGTACATGTGCAGAAAAATAATATTGATTTCTGGTACATGCTTGGTATTTTATAATGGTTATTAAAATTTTAAGGTATACAATTTAAATTCCGTGGAAACCATTATATGGTTCACTCAAAAGTAAATGTATATTTATGTGAATGGTTCGCAATGACGAAATCTAGTGTTACATTTTTGAACAACTTTCATTTTATAAAGCTAATATATCTAAAAATGTTTTAAAACTATATTTATATGTATAATTTAATTGGCTGAATTATAATTTGCAATGTAAAATTTACCATTTTAGTCAATATATGATAATTAAACGGAAGGCTTAATCAATTTTAGTTAAGTATCTGTTTCCATTCACACAAACCATTTTATTAAAAAATGTTTATACATAATTCATGTACTTGTATATTTCGAGCTCGTGCGTAAGTCTTTGATATCCGATTAGATATTGCACACAGCGGAAAATATAGTCCAGTCGGAATACGACCGAGACAGGCCAAAAACAGTAATCGTCGGATATTGCTACTTTTTTTTTTTTAAATACTCGTCCCGACGAGTTCATTAAAGAAAAAATATTGTGACCACTAAAAAATTGGGGCAACACCCTCAAAAATGGGAGAATTAGCCCGGTTTTAGGTTTTTTAGTGTATTTTAGCAATCCTGTCATAAATTTATGGAAGATAAACTAAAAATTCTGACACATTTTGATTCTAAATAAGAGAAACGACAAATTTAAGTTGCTATGGATGTCATTTGAACCTTCTGGTCGGGAGAAATTGGCCGTTTTTGTCGTTTTTTTTTTTTGTCACTTTTTGTGATTAAATGTGTGTTTACTTGCAAACTGTAAGCTATTTTTTTTAGTTAACTGTGGAAATATGTTCTACGGAAATTACTTACTAATTATTTAATTGATCTTAACATAATTTCAGTCATTTTTTACATATTTAGATATATTTTTCATACCTCATAATACTGATAAATTTTACCGATTCACTTTTTTTTTCTGACAAATTTTGTAATCAACTTTTTTCATTATTTACTATCTTACCTAAAATATCAGAAAATGTTCCTTAGTCCCTAAGCTTTGATTTGAGGTACTCAAGAACTCATTTAAACAATTTAGGCTCGAGAAATATGCTATTGCTCCTACTTTACTTATACGTCTAGTTTCTCAGCGACAATCATCTAATCAGTAAGGCAACTGTAAATTTGAAATAAAAAGCATAAAATTGAAAATAAAATGGCCAGTTTTTTCAGCCTAATTGGACCAAATGATTTCCTCAGAAACTCAACATGTACAGCAACCAACATATATATATAGTATATATATATATATATATATATATATATATATATATATATATATATATATATATATATATAATAATTAAAAATAACTTTGGTTACTGAAAATATTATAAAACTAAAGAAAAAATAATTTTTTGAAAAGAAATCATAAATTTGCATTAAAACAAATTAAATTTGAGACTAAAATGGCCAGTTTCTCGGACAAATTGTTTAGATGAGTTTTTAAATACCTCAAATAAAAGTTTAAGGACTAAGGAAAATTTTCTGATATTTTAGGTAAGGTAGTACTATACTGAAAAAAAGTTGTTTAAAAAATTCGTCGGAAGAAAAAAGAGTGAAAAATATATCTAATATATAAAAAATGGCTAAAATTATATTTGGATCAATTAAAGTAATGTCCATGGAACATATTTCCAGAGTTAATTAAAAAAATTAGCTTACAGCTTGCAAGTACACACATTAAAAATGACCAAAAAAAACGACAAAAATGGCCAATTTCTCCCGACTAGAAGAATCATATGATATGCATAGTCCCTTAAATTTTTCGTTTTTTTATCTAGAATAAAAATTTGTTGGAATTTTTAGTTTATCTGCCATAAATTGTGATAAAATTGCAAAAATAGGCCAAAAAACCCAAGAACGGGCCAATTCTCCCATTTTTGAGGGTGTTGCCCCAATTTTTCAACGGCCGCAATATATTTTTTTTAATGTACTCGTAGAGACGAGTATTTTTTTTAAAAAAAGTAGCAGTATCCGACGATTTCACCTCAAAATCGTATGCTGACTGAAGTAATATATGAAAATACAAAAATTCTCTGGTTACAGATTGCGCATATTTAAATAATATTTTGAAACATGCTACAATAATTTTAAATAATTAAGGAGGCAATTTCATTTAGCAGGAGGCTTTTGGTATATATTTTAGAACGTTATATCTCTGTTGGCTGTAGAGTTAGGAAGGAATGAAAAACAAGACCAGAGCTAGTTTTGTTAGAGAACAGAAGTTATTTAGCTTTTAGGTATCGAACCTGCGTACAACTAGTACAAAAGGAAACCTTTAAAAACAGATCACTAGTCATTGCGCGCAAGCTTTTTCTATTAAAACTGCTAAAGTTCTCAAATTTTTCACAAATTAAGTTTAAAGTTGGGATATTAAATTGAGCTATTATTATCAAGATAAACCAATTAAAACATACCATAAAAGGAAATATCCCTTTTCAGAGTTTAGAAGAAGTCCTGTGCGCAACGTGCAAAACTAACAAACTGGGAAAAAGCTTTTAAACTTTTGAGAACATTATGAGTTACATTACCATTCGTAAATTTGTTAATACTCACCGAATAATCTTTTACTTACCATGCTCTTAACAGATTGCTTTTTAGATCTCTCCTGCTGCTACTGGGTGTTTCCGATTTGCCTCTTTATCTATACATACATATCCTAGTCCATAGTTTTAGATGTCCGTATTTTTGATGCAACATTGGAGAGCACAGGTCCGCTAAAGCCGATATAGATCATTTTATATATATATATATATATATATATATATATATATATATATATATATATATATATATATATATATATATATATTTTTCTATAAAATTTCTTTTTTTCCTGAACTTTCTTTTTATGATTCCGTGCTTTTTTTTATTTCTTACGATTTTGGTTCTATTTATTTTAAAACAACTTGTTTTATTTTATTTAGTCTTTACTGACGTTTCACCCATTCACCCATTTTTTTTTTGAGGGCATTCTCAAAGTATCTAAAAATTTTTAAAAAAAATTTCAGGAAACATTTTACAATTTAAAATTAAAATTCACGTCACGCTATAAAAACAATTTACACAGTTTTTTTTTTTATATATATAACTAATTTAAAAATATGTAAGCTAATTATACTGTTTTAAAATTAATACAAAAAATATTTACTGAAATATTTGATTTGGTATATGGTACGTACCTAATAAACTCAGTGTTTTTCATATACAGGTCATTATTGATCGAAATATTGGATGTTTACTAGTTTCTAAAGGTGAGATTAAAATAAATCGTGCCTTCGGTTTAAAAAAAAAATAGATGGTTTTTATGTTGTTATTTTTTTTATTTCATGTGGATTACATTCTGATAAATAAGGCTGAGGCAGGCTATATCAGTTCTATCATTTACAACATCAGGATCTCGTTTTTTTTAAATATAAATTTTCTTATTTCGATCATTTCCTTGATTTTTAGTTTTTGGTAATTGGAGTCTCTATTTAAAATCTTTGTCGCCTTATAATTGAATTCATGTTTGGTGTCTTTGGTGTGTTTGTTTAGTGCTGTGGAGGCGTTTTGCGTATATTTGTATCCGTTTAGTCGGTTTTGTAGTAACTGGCTCGTCATCTCTATATATTTTTTTGGGCATTCTGCACATAGAATGGAATAAATGACATTTGATTCTTTCATTTTTGGTGTTTTGCTTTTTAGTTGTGTGAATAACGTACTTAATTTATTATGATTTTTGTGGCATGTTATGATATTATGTTTCTTTAAGGCGAATTGTATTCTTTCTGATAGTTCATTTATGTATGGCAGTATTAAACGTTTTGTGATATCGTTTTTGGTCGTGTTTATTAATGTTTTTTTTTTAGTTGGTTGTAAAATCTATAAGTTCTTTTTTAAAATATATGTTTTATGTGTTTTTCCTTGTAGCCATTGGATATTAAGACTTCTTTTACGTTTTTTAGGCATTCAGGTCTGTATATTCGTGATGTTAGTATTATAGCTCTATCCGTCAAACCTATTATTCCTTAACATGACACTGTATAGGAACAACGAAAATAATGAAGTAGAAACTAAATGGTACACCAAAGTAACATGGTCTGGTAGATACCTAAGTAACGATTCAAATTATTCAAAAAAACAAAAAACTAGTGCCATAATAGGTTTAACGGATAGAGCCAATCGAAATAAGACGAGATCCTAATGTTGTAAATGATAGAATTGATATAGCCTGCCTCAGGCATGTTTATCAAAATATGATCCACATGAATTTAAAAAAATAACAACATAAAAACCATTTAAACCAAAGGCACGATTTATTTTAATCTCACCTTTACAAACTAGTAAACATCCAATATTTCGATCAATGATGACCTGTGTATGAAAAATACTGAGTTTATTAGGTACGTACTATATACCAAATCAAATATTTCAGTAAATATTTTTTGTAGTAATTTTAAAACAGTATAATTAGCGTACATATTTTTAAATTAGTTATATATATATATATATATATATATATATATATATATATATATATATATATATATATATATATATATAACTGTGTAAACTGTTTTTATAGCGTGACGTGAATTGTACTAAAATTTTAATTTTTAATTTTAAATTGTAAAATGGGTTCTGAAACTTTTTTAAAAATTTTTAGATACTTTTACACAAAAACATGGACGAAACGTCAGTAAAAACTAAATAAAATAAAATAAGTTGTTTTAATCAGTAGAACCAAAATCCTAAGAAATAAAAAAAAGCACCGAAACATATATATATATATATATATATATATATATATATATATATATATATATATATATATATATATATTTATATATATATATATATATATATATATATATATATATATATATATATATATATATATATATATACATGCACAATGTGTCTCAACGTAAACTTTTTAAATGAAAACAAAAAATTATAATTTGTGCAAAATAAATTTATTATGTTCAAAATTCGGGCTTGATACGGCGTTTTTCACGGTCAATAAGCATGTTAACTGAGTTTTTAGCTCATCTTTTGAGATGTTCTTTATTACTCAGGTCGACGCCTTTTAGATATCTTCAGTGTCCACATAACGCTTTCCTTTTATAGACAAATGTAATTTTGGCAATAGATAGAGATCACACGGGACTAAATCAGGTGAATACAGTGAATTGTTGAGGGTTAAAATGTCGTTTTTGATAAAAAAAATCAGGAATAAGCATCAAACGATGAGATGGTCCATTATCGTGTGTGGGACAAATACTCGAAAATAAAACGCTTCGATAATCTACAGCGTTAATCGTTTGATCAAGTAAACGGATTCCTTGTGCACTATATTCTCTGAATCGTAGAAACAAATTCAGCTTTGATTTCTGCAAACGACTTTTTGTTGAATTTTCTTCGCTTGGGTGCGTCCATTTAGAGCTTCGACGCTTGGTTTCTGGTTCATATTGAAAACACTACGTCTCGTCGCCAGTTACAATAGAATACTTGAAATTTTTGTCCTTTTGTGGCACTTTATTAAAATCTTTACAATCTTAAATTCCAAGCAATTTTTGGACATCAGTCAATTTGTGTGATACAAATCTTGCACAAATGCAAGTCCCAAATGCTCAGTTAAAATGAGATGGATTGCGGCTTTTGACATATTTAATTACATTTCAGAGCTTTTCTTGATAAATTCAAGGGCAATTCAGACGTTTTCTTTGATTATCACGAATTTTGGATGATCAACATGTTGCTGCAAGTTCCTATTCCTAACATCGAGATACGAGGAACAACAAAAGTGACAGATGTAATACAACGAATATGTATAGTAAGGTGGAATTGGGCGGGGCATATCGTATGGTTGAATGGAGACCTAGAGAACATAAAAGATGCAGAGGTAGACTACAGACAAGATGGACGGATGACATAAAAAGATCAGCGGGAGATGATTGGATGAAACAAGCAAACACTGGAGACAACTTGGGAAAGCTTACACCCAACTATAGATGGAATAAGCTAATGATGATGATGATGATGATGTCAGCGTTATTTATGTCCCCATAGTCCCCTTCAAAATGTTTATACCACTCATGCACTCTGCTACAGAAAGACTATTATCACCATAAACACGTTTCATCAATTAATTCGTAAATGTTTTACCAAGTTTAACACAAAACTTAATTTTCGCTCTTTGTTCAATGTTCATTTATATTAAGTTGATGACATATATGACATATGTGACATATATGACAAATACGACATATATGAGATATATAATATATGACATATATGGGTTATATGACATATATGTACCATATTTTCTCGCCATTGTCGGTAGGCAAGATGTTTAGAAGTAAGAGCTTCTTTGCGTTTTCGGTAGAACCAAGGCTTGCCGTTCGAAGGGCATGTCTTCGAAAAGGGTATGTAAGCTTTCATACCAGCCAAAATAACATCAGAAACCTTCTTAGCGCATTAAGAAGAATAGTTGGATCTAAAATAAACGTCCAACCAAGGAAAACTGCGAAAATATTTTATGAATTCTTCCGATTTAGTAGATTTGTAGTGTAGGCGCTTCTATTACTGGGCGGTGAGACACTCGATGTCGCCAGTAGTTTGTAGTCGGAAGGACCTAACGGCGCGGCGTATTTACGGTGACAGTGTAAATCTCTGAAATGGTGGTTTAAAATAGGTCAAGCAGACTGGGAAAATCTTCGTTTCGTTCGGGCTAGCCAGTTGATGTTTTGGACATTAAAATATGTAACTTTTCTTCTGCATTGCCGATTTCAATAAATAAGGTTTTAGAAGCAGAAACAGATTGATTATACCATAAAAATTTGGTGTGGTGGTTCTGGCCTTCCTTAGTAATATTTGTTTATTTTTATGCTAATTAACCTTGGAAATCAATTCGTAATATACAGGGTGTCCCAGTATTCCGTGTACATAGAGTTATTGTGGATTTCTGGGATGAAAATATGATCATTTAACCCAACTTACCTTAGTCCAAAAATTCATAATTTTTGAGATACAGGGTGTCAAAGTTATTTTTTATTTAAGTCTTTCTTAAGTAGCTGTCTTAATAATTGTACTATTGGTACAAGATTCGCTGCTAAGGGGTTTTCTGAGATGAGAAATCGAAATCAGATCATAGTTTTGTTGTAAATTGTAGGGGGTGCCACTTATTGCACTGTGAATACTTTTAAATTTTGCATAACTTTTATATCACTCTTTATGATATTTATAATTAAATATTCGTATTCTCCGTCTTCTCCTATCTAAAAAAGCTCTCTTGATAAATGTTGCTTAGAACAACAGTTTCTGAGATAGTCGGATGTTTTTTTTCGAATTTATCAATTTTCAAAATTTTTTATGCCCTTAGCCTGTTGGTTTTTACATTCTTACTGTTGTTGGCCCGTTGACCTTTAAATTGTTATTAACCAATTTGACAATGGAATTAAAAAATGGAAACAAACATCCCATTATCTCAGAAACTGCTACTCGGAGCAACATTTACCAAGAGAGCTTTTTTAGACAGGAGAAGGCCAAAAATACGAATATTTAATTAAAAATATCATACAGAGTGGTATAAAAAAGTTATGACAATTTAAAAGTATACACAGCGCAAAAAGTGGGTCCCCCTACAATTTACATCAAAACTGTAAGCTGATTTCGATTTCTCATCTCAGAAAACCCATTTGCTTGTACAAATAGTACAATAATAAGAAAGCTACTTAAGAAAAACTAAAATAAAAGTATAACTTTAACGCCCTATATCTCAAAAACTACAAGTTTTTGGACTAAGGTAAGTTGGGTTAAATGGTCATATTTTCATTCCAGAAATCCACAGCAACTCTATGTATACGGAATATTGGGACACCTTGTATATCCTACAGTGGAAAAACTCCTTCTAATAACCATTATCCAATCGATTAAATTATACTACGGTTCAACGACTTTTAAATTAAATGCATTCTGTTGCACTCATAAGGTGCATATTAGTGAAAGTCGTTCGACATTGACCGTTCTTGACATAGAAAATCATTCTTAATTTAATTTCTAACATGTTTATAGAACATTTTCTATGGTTTATGCATTTTTAGTTGTTTAATATGTTGTAATTATGCATTTTTAATTAATAAATCTAACGTAATATTTGTGTATTAAACTATGAAAAATGTATGGATTAATGTGGATTTACTTTTATGGAGTTCATATTATTTGTAATTACTACTTAACCATGACAATTTCTTGATTTGCGGTTTTTCACGTCTTCGCTGGGTGGCTTCCAGCTTGGATTAGAGTAATTTGTTGTTTTCATCTATTTATTTATTTTTAAATATTTATATATTAAACTCTATTTATTTGAAAGTGATAACAATAAATCATCTAGAATTATGCAAATTAGCATGAAGCAGTAGTAAGGGCCCCAGAGTTTTACCTACATTTAACCTGTAATGCATCCGTTCAGCAACTTTATTGGACTACTAGCTGTTATCGTAATCAATATTCACAATCTCTTATGTTAGAATACAATAGGAAAACGACTCTTTTTTTGTTGTTTGGGGCTAAATAGTTTGAAATAGTTCTGGCCAGTGGTGGTGTGCCTGAACGTATACGTATTATTTGCGAATAATGATGATGATTTTCAATGGTCAGGGCGCATCGACAGCTATGATCATTTAGCGCCCAAGAATTTGATGATTTACCATTAGTGGGTTAAACTTTGAAGTTGAATTCTTTTAGAAATTCTATTATGTTGTCTTTCAGGGTAGTAAAGGAGTTTATAATTGAGGAAACATTAGACGGAATGTTGTGTTTAACTCTTAAGTTATGGTGTAGATTGGATTCAAATAAGTGAATTACAGATAGAGGGGAGTCACAACTGGGACAGGTAGGAGGGGGTTCTTTCTTTAGCAAGTAAATAGTTTGGGTCCTCCAAGTCCCATTTGAGTTGGAAAAGAGAATAGTGTAGATGTTTTAGAAAAATGTTAAAGTCAGAAAAGTGGTTTTCTCCCACGTTATGGCAGCCTCTTTCGATGGCAAGTTTTGCTAAAGAGTCCGCTCTATCATTGTGTGGATTACCAATGTGGCTGGGTAACCAAAACAAGGATATCGTACGTTTTTTGAGGAAAGCAGTATACATTAGATCCGAGATCTGTCTTATGTAGTTAAATTCCAGTTTTCTGGTTTTGATGGCATTGAGAGCACTTAGAGAATCAGAGATTATAAGGGTCGAAGGATGAGAGTATCTGATGGCCTCCTTGATGGCCAATAGTTCTGCAGAAAAGATGGAAGAGTGTTTAGGCAATTTGAACAATTTAATGACATTGTCAACGAAGAAGGCTGCTCCTACTCCCCTATCTGTCTTAGATCCATCGGTTAAAAATAAGGAATGGTTGGGATATATGCAGGATAACCTTTCAAGAAAGAGCTTGTTGAAAAAGGAATTTGAGTGTTCAGATTTTTTGTATGAATGTAGAGCTAGATCAATGTTGGGGAGAGGGGAAAACCAGGGAGGAAAAGAGGTTTGAAGAGGGTAGTTGTAGAAGGGAGGAGCAATGTTGTACTGGGAGGTCAGAATATTTATTCTGTGAGGTATGGAGTCAGGGGGAAATGTTAAGTTGGATTTGTGACTATTAGCTAGGTTGAGGGAATTCCTGGTGTGGGGTCGATGAAGGGAAGATGAGTAGAATTTTAGTAAGGGGAGTTGGCGTAATAGCTGAAGTGGCAGGGTAGCTGAGATGCACTGCAAGCTGGAGATTGAGGTAGTACGAAATGCTCCTGTAGCAACACAAAGGCAGCAATTTTGGATTGTATCGAGAGGTTTTTTAACATAGGGGCTGGCAGAGTCGTAGATAAAATCTCCATAATCGATCCTGGAGAGGATGAGGGATTTATATATGTGGGAGAGGGAAAGAAAGTCTGCACCCCAGGACACTCCTGAGAGCATACGAATCAAGTTGATGTCTGAAAAGGTGTTTGATTTGAGGGATTGTAAATGGGGTTTCCAAGTAAGTCTGGAGTCGAATGTTAAACCCAAGATCTTTAGTTGTTCTACTGAAGGGATAGGGTGGTTGGAGATGTTTAAAGGATTAGTTTTGGGACAATTTCTGCTCTTGCAGAAATGAATGGAAGAGAATTTTTGAGGGGAGAAAGAAAAGCCATTGTTGCTAGCCCAGGTGGTTAAGGAATTTATAGAATGTTGGATGGCTCTTGTGCAGGCTGGGGAGTAAGAAGAGGAAGTGTATATGAGAATGTCGTCAGCGAAGATCTTGCATTTGATTGGAGGAGCAATAAGATCTGAAAGGGATCTGAGAGCAAAGTTAAAGAGGGTAGGGCTAAGTACGGATTCTTGCGGAACACCCAGGGAGGTAGAATAAGAAGAAGAGAAAGAACCATTAGCTTTAACTCTAAATGTTCTGGGTCGTAAATTTTTTTTTACGAATTTAGATTGAGCCCCTCTGAGACCAGCAGAATGCAATTGAGAGAGAATGGTGTTTTCATCGGTTATATCGAAAGCGGAAGAAAGGTTTAGGGAGATTAAAAGGATGTGGTTTTTGATAGAGAAGGAACGTCTGATATCAGTTTCGAGGGACGCTAGGTGGTCCATTGCAGATCGATTTTTGCGAAAGCCATATTGAGATATACGTGAAGTATACGTATTATTTGCGAATAGTATGTATGAAATAGTTTTATAATGTTTAAACATTTATTAGAAAAAAATAACATTTTGTAATGAAACACAATTAATTAAAAAATACACAAATGAGGAAGTCAAACAACAATGAATAAAGTATTACCAATCTTCTATCTTCGACAAGCTTGAAAAAACTAGCATTGTCGGACTAATTTAAATTTACATATATAATCAAAGGTTCCACAGTGGCATCTACTGCCATGTCCACAGTCCACATTTTATTTTCCACCCTCAATACATGCTCGAAGCATTTTCGTGAATTTTCTGTGGAAACATTACATATGGCATTCTGAAAAAGGTTTTGTACGTCTGCTAATTTATAAGTCGTATTATTCCTGGCGACTTTAACCTGGGCCCACCAAGCCCGCCGTAAGCGGGCGTGCACCGCACGCGGGCGGCACATCTAGGGGAGAGGCAAATACAGAGTCTTTTGTACAAATTACAGTCAGTGAAATTAGGATGGGGGCGGTCACAGAAAATTTCTGGAGGGGGATATAGTACGTTTTGCACGCGGGCATTCAGGCGGCTAGCGGTATGGTGGCAGGCGACAAACAGTAATATTAAATTTTTTTGGCCATTTCGTCGATAACGAAATTTGTGTACTTGTCTTTATTTCTGAGAACTCCAAGCTTTACAAGTTCTAATAATTCTTTCTTAATGATGTCTTTTGGAAATTAAACATTTTTTTTGGTCATCCAAGATGGGATGTCCTTTTTCAGCCAACCCAAGGTTGGAACTCGTTCTAATTTTTTAGAATGATAGTGTGTGACTGTCTACTTTTCATTTATCCACGTCTCATCTAAGTAAAATATTTTTTTCCTTCAGAGCGAGCTTTTCTAAATTTCCTTAAATAGTCTCTTTTCCAGTGTAGAATTTCTCCACTTTTTATCAATAAAGATTTTCTTTCACACTTTTTCCAATAAAAATTCATACCTTTTAAAACACTCCATAGTTTTACTCTACTTTGGGTGGCTTGTCGCAGCCTGCAGAATCATATCCAGAGTTGGAATTCTTTTTTAGATAAAAAAGTCATGAATAATACGCCTTACAGCTTATTTTGTGTGTCTGTCAGCTCAAGTTCTTTTCTGCCTGCCTTATTTTTGGAGAGCCTATACAACTCTCTTTTTTTCCTAAAATTCTGTTAATTGTGGCTTTACCAACTCCGGTGATTAAGGACATTTTGTCACACAATCGTCCACATTTAAATCACAATTTTGATCGTTTTTAACGTAGTTAAATATATTTTTACTCT
Source organism: Pachyrhynchus sulphureomaculatus (assembly GCA_019049505.1). NCBI lineage: Eukaryota > Metazoa > Arthropoda > Insecta > Coleoptera > Curculionidae > Pachyrhynchus > Pachyrhynchus sulphureomaculatus. Next base: position 168,985,552 of record CM032454.1, on the reverse strand, counting down.
TTTCATTATGAGTTTGCTACCTGTTCTTTTGGCGTTTCGCTGGAGAAGACATTTTGTAAACAAACTAACTGACTTGTTACTAATTAACTTGACACTTGGGCTGTTTTAAATAGTATTTATAGTTGGATCAACAGTATGTAAATAAAATAATTTAATCGGCAATAAAACTTCGATACAAAAGAGCATTGTCACCTGAAAAATACCTGGGAATAGAGAGTACGCCTCTGTTATAGGACTCCGGTCAGTCCACTAGTATTTTTATTACTATCAGTTTCAAGTAAATAGAGTATACAAAAGTTTTATCTTTAGCTTTTACGGATGACAGCAAGCCTGCTTCGTTATTTATCTTGAACCCTTGAATACCAGCTGCCTCCCTCAAATATTCACTGACAGAACGAGTGGCAATCAACGTATTTTTTTCTAATACCTTCACTATCAACGTCGCTGGGCCCCAAAGCTCCATACTGTCTCTTACTATCTCTCTTATTTATATTAACAAATTGCGGGAAAGGACAAGAAATTTAATTTACAGCTTTGTAGATAACAGTACCCTAAAAAGGTGAATAACCCTCAAGTACAAGAAGAAGTAAAGAAAGAAACTGACGAAAGAATGAGAGATAGATGAATCAAGAGACGTAAATACGGAGGAGTTATGGAATAAATGCAAAAAATATACTACAGGAAGTACAAAGAATAAAATTAACATAAAAAAACTCACAAGCTAAACAATCATGGATGAAAGAAGAAATCCTAACTTTAATGGATGAATGAAGAAACCACAAGAACACTAATCTCAGTGAATATTGAATATATGTTTAGAGAACATTTTCTATGGTTTATGCATTTTTAGTTATTTAATATGATGTAATAATGCATTTTTAATTAATAAATCTTAGGTAATATTTGTGTATTTATCTATGAAAAATGTATGGATTAATGTGGTTTTACTTTTATCGGGTTTATATTATTTGTAATTTCTACTTAACCATGACAATTTTTTGATTTGCGGTTTTTTCATTTTATCACGTCTTCGCTGGGTGGCTTCCAGCTTGGATTACAGTAATTTGTCGTTTTCATCTATTTATTTATTTTTAAATATTTATATATTAAACTCTATTTATTTAAAAGTGGTAGCAATAAATCATCTAGAATTATGCAAATTAGCATCAAGCAGTAGTAAGAGCCCCAGAGTTTTACCTAAATTTACCTGTAATGCAGCAGCTTAGCAACTTTATTGGAATACTAGCTGGTATCGCAATCAATATACGCAATGTAATAGGAAAACGACTCTTTTTTTGTTGTTTGGGGCTAAACAGACTGAAATAGTACTGGCCAGTGGTGGTGTACCTGGGCGTATACGCATTATTTGCGAATAATATGAATGAAATAGTTTTATAATGTTTAAAAATTTATTAGAAAAAAATAACATTTCGTAATGAAACATTATTAATTAAAAAATACACAAATGAGGAAGTCAAACAACAATGAAAAAAGTATTACCAATCTTCTATCTCCGACATGCTTGAAAAACTATCATTGTCCGACTCATTTAAATTTACATGTATAATCAAAGGTTCCACAATACCATGCGTACAGTCCATATTTTATTTTCCAACCTCAACACATGCTTGAAGCATTTTCGTGAATTTTCTGTGGAAACATTAGCATTCTAAAAACGGTTTTGTACATCTGCTAATTTATAGGTTGTATTGTTCCTGGCGACTTCACCTTTAACCTGTGCCCACCAGCCCGCCGTAAGCGGGCGTGTACCGCGCGCGGGCCGCACATCTAGGGGAGCGGCAAATACAGATTCTTTTGTATAAATTACAGTCAGGGAAATTAGGATGGGGGCGGTCACAGAAAATTACTAGGGGGGGCGGCATGGAAGGTTTAGCACGCGGGCGTTCAGGCGGCTAGCCGTGGGTCTGGTGCCCACATAAGTTCTATCAGATTGAGCTCGCAATGATATGGTGGCAGGCGACAAACAGTAATATTAAATTTTTTTGGCCATTTCGTCGATAACGAAATTTGTGTACTTGTCTTTATTTCTGAGAACTCTAAGCTTTACAAGTTCTAATAATTCTTTCTTAATGATGTCTTTTGGAAACTAAACATTTTTTTTGGTTGTCCAAGATGGGATGTCCTTTTTCAGCCAATCCAAGGTTGGAACTCGTTCTAATTTTTTAGAATGATAGTGTGTGACTGTCTACTCTTCATTTATCCACGTCTCATCTTTTTCCTTCAGAGCGAGCTTTTCTAAATTTCCTTAAATAGTCTCTTTTCCAGTGTAGAATTTCTCCATTTTTTATCAATAAAGATTTTCTTTCACACTTTTTCCAATAAAAATTCATACCTTTTAAAACACTCCATAGTTTTACTCTACTCATTTTCGGTATTTCTGAGTAGCTTGTCGCAGCCTGCAGAATCATATCCAGAGTTGGAATTCTTTTTTCCATAAAAAAGTCATGAATAATACGCCTTACTGCTTATTTTGTGTTGTCTGTCAGCTCAAATTCTTTTCTGTCTGTTTTTTTTTTTGGAGAGTCTCTACAACTCTCCTTTTTCTCCTAAAATTCTGTTAATTGTGGCTTTACCAACCCCGGTGATTAAGGACATTTTGTCACACAATCGTCCACATTTAAATCACAATTTTGATCGTTTTTAACGTAGTTAAATATATTTTTACTTTTTTCATTATGGGTTTGTTACCTGTTCTTTTGGCGTTTCGCTGGAGAAGACATTTTATAAACAAACTAACTGACTTATTACTAACTAACTTGACACTTCTAAATAAAATAATTTAATCGGCAATAAAACTTTGATACAAAAGAGCATTGTCACCTGAAAAATATCTGGGATTCGATAGTACGCCTCTGTTATAGGACTGCCGGTCAGTCCACTAGCATTTTTATTACTATCAGTTCCAAATAAATAGAGTATGCAAAAGTTTTATCTTTAGCTTTTACGGATGACAGCAAGCCTGCTTCTTTATTTATCTTGAACCCTTGAATACCAGCTGCCTCCCTCAACTATTTACTAACAGAACGAGTGGCAATCAACGTATTTTTTTCTAATATCTTCACTGTCAATGCCGGTGGACCCCAAAGCTCCATATTCTCTCCTACTCTCTCTCTTATTTATATTAACAATTTGCGACAAAAAGGACAAGAAATTCAATTTACAGCTTTGTAGATGACAGTACCGTGAAAAGGTGAATAACCCTCGAGCACGAGAAGAAGTAAAGAAAGAAATTGACGAAAGAATGAGAGATAGATGAATCAAGAGACATAAATATGGAGGAGTTACGCAATAAATGCAAAAATATACTACAGGAAGTACAAAGAACAAAATTAACATCAAGGAACTCACAAGCTAAACAATCATGGATAAAAGAAGAAATTCCAACTTTAATCCATGAATGAAGAAACTACAAGAACACTAATCTCAGTAAATATTGAAGAATACAAAGAATAATTCGTCAAATGATCAGAGAAGCTAAGGCACAATGGCATGGAGAGAGATGTAATAAGATAGAGCAATACGAAAGGAGATACGATTTATGTAACGTTCATAAAAAGAAAAAGGAAACAGCCGGCATTAACAAAAGTTGGCATCCGAGGAATCTGGAGGATAAACATGGCAATAGAATCTTAGACATAGATGAACAGTTGAGGAGATGGCAAGAGTACATCTCTGAGTTATTCGACGATCATAGAAGTGAACCGCGTAGTGCAGACGCGGATGAGGAACCGATAATAACACAACCAGAAATGGAAAAAGCTATTAACCGTACGAAAAATGGAAAAGCGACGGAGCCAGATGATATTTACGCAAAAACGTTGAAAATACTCCGAGAGCATAGCATTCAAACGGTTACTCGGTTTTTAAATCAAGTCTATAACTCGGGCACAGTACTGGTGCATTGGCTGAAATCAACTTTTATAGTTATTCCCAAGAAAAATGGAACAACTATAATCTTATGGAGTCACGTCCTTAAGGTGTCCTTACGTGTAATACACGAGAGACTATACAAAAAGCTGGATAGCAGGATAAGTAATACCCAGTTTGGTTTCCGCAATGGACTTGGCATACGTGAAGCGCTCTTTAGTACCCAAGTGCTGGTACAAAGATGTCGAGATGTAAATCAGGATGTGTACATGTGCGCAATAGACTTCGAAAAAGCATTTGACAAGGTTCAACACGATAAGATGCTGCAAATGTTAAGAGGGACAGAGATTGGTGATAAGGACGTCCGAATCATAGCGAATCTGTATTGGAGACAAACAGCGAAAATACGAATAGAAAATCACTTGTCTAAGGAAATACAAATCAAGAGAGGGATACGACAGGGCTGCATACATTCGCCACTAATTTATGCTGAGAATATCTGCAGTAGGGCATAGAAGAAGCAAATGAGGGTTTAATAATAAAGGGAAAGTTAAACAACAACATAGGATATGCAGACGACACTCTGATCCTGGATAAATTCAATGAAGAACTGCGACTACTCTTAACGCGAATAACACAAACTAGTGAAGAATATGGCTTAAAAATGAACATCGCAAAAACGAAATACATGATTGTAAGTAAAGCAGGGACCATTGTGGATAATGGAATATTTATTAACAGATCACGCATTGAACAGGTGAGCAAGATGACATACTTGAGAAGCGTATTGAACGAAATGTGGAATCCGAGTGTCGAAATCAAAATACGAATACCAAGAGCACGAACAACACTAACGAATATGAAACGAGTTCTGTGCTCTCATGATTTAAACTTAGAGACGCGGATAAGAATGCTGTTACCAGTTTTGCTGTATGGCGTGGAGGCCTGGACGCTTACGGACACTCTTCTAAAGAGAATCGAAGCTTTCGAGATGTGGGCATATAGGAAAATTTTAAGAATTAGCTGGGTTGATCGAGTCACAAACATGGAAGTACTTCGACCACTGAACAAAACAACTGAAGTAATTAATATCATAAAACAGCGAAAATTAGAATACTTTGGTCACGTTATGAGGAATCCGGAAACATACGATCTTCTAAGTTAGGAATCAGTCATTAGTCAATCATCGCTCCTGATGAAGCTAACATGGTTAGCGAAACGCGCGTCGAGTGCAAAAATAAAGTGTTTGGTGTAGTGGTGATATATACTGAGTACGATCTTCTACATGCAGGGGAAGATTATGGGAAAAAGAAGCATAGGAAGAACACCATCGTGGCTCAAAAATCTACGCCAATGGTTCGGCAAATCTACCAGCCAACTATTTCGAGAAGCGGTGGATAAAATCATGGCTGCAAATATGATATATAAGTCAACGATCGACAACGGTCATGACACATTAGGAAGAAGAAGATGACAGTACGCTTATGTCTGTATTCACTATGTACGCTCGAACATCGGTTATTCATGGAAATATTCGCATACAGCAGGAAGCCGTATTTCATAAACTTAACAAAGACCTGAAAGTAATTCTCTCTTGGGGTGATAGTAAAAAAGTAGAACTTAACTCTTTAAAAGCCCAGGCGGCAGATATTTCTAAAAAAGTTAACGTTGCTGAATATGACACAGCTATATCGGGGCAGTCCATTCCTTCATCATCGTCACTCAATTTGCTGGGCAAATATGTCTTGGCATGAACAGGTTGCATGTATAGCAAAGAGAGCTTCTCAAAAGCTGGATATCTTATTTCGGACTCCCACGGTATGCCTGAAATAAGTTTTAATGACTTCGGCGACCATTCCAAATTTTTCGACGGTAATCGATTAGTGTAGATACGTGTGAACAATTTTAAAATTTTCGCTAAGCCGTTTTGAAAAAAGTGCATTTAAAAATTAGTAATAACCGGTCAAGTGCAAGTTGAACTTGCGCAATTAGTGATCCGTACGTTGATTGCTTCTAAAATAAAAATTTTTGTTACGGAGGTATAAAATGATCAGTGACTTCACAAAACATAGCCCAAATGAGTTTTCAACAAAGTTTGTTTCCGATCTTTACTGAAAACTTATTACCTTGAATTTTTTTTTATATACCAGATAAATTATTAAAAGTAATGCACTTATGATAATTTTCGTTCAATCTACACTCCGTGGAGAATATTCCAGAATTTTTTCAAAATCAGTATTTTTCGAGATAGAGGGGTGACAGCGATTTTTCGCGATTTTTTCAAAATAATATAAAGAAAAATGTGTGCATGTAAGACATTATATATATTTTTGAACTCGTGTTTTTACCAGCTTTCATTTGACACCCCACTCGATGACCAGGTAAAATTTTTTTTTTCACCTTCGATTTCACCCCCCGAAACTAGTCAAAATTTAACTTTCAAAACTTCACGGCTCTGATGAGGCCATCAATTTCTATATTAGTACCAAATTTCAACTTTCTACGTCAAATAGTTTCGCAGAAAATCGAATGTGACAGACGGACAGTCAGACACCGAAGTGATCATATAAGTGTTCCGTACGGAGCACTAAAAATGGAAAATTTCGAAATAAACATAATTTTCTACGACAATAATGCTCATTGAATTTATTTAAGATATTTATATCATATTTATGTGATATTATTGCAACAGTATACGTGCAAATCATTAATTTGAGATGTGTTAGAAGCCTGTTGGTGCTCTGGAACGAAAATTATGGTAATTTAAGGATTTTTAAAATTCAAGGTCAAAAATCTGTGAAAACATACCTTGCTCATTTTTTCATATTTTTTTAAAATTTTCGTAACTTTAGTTTTAGATTATATAGAAATTTCTTTAAAAAATGATAACTTCTCATAATCATTCATAATTTAATATGAACATGTTTTCTCATCGAGGTATAATTTGGCTAATTACGAGTACATCAAAATAATAATATGATTTATCTTTAGTATAACATTTAATGACTTCAGATAGATTTTTATCAATAATTTTTTCTTTCTTAATGTTTTTTAATAAATCACATACTAAATATTCTCTTTTTTTCGAGAGTATCACATATTTTTTTAAAATTTTCGAAATTATTTGAGCGGCAGCAAAAATGATGCTTTTCCCCATGTCAATTACATAGTACATTTTGGACAATACCTCGCAACTACCTCTTCCTCTAGATTCACTATTTAAAAAATTAATATGTCCTGGTTTTCGCGCTAAATCACACAAACTGCTTTAAATGTTGAATAATCAGATAACTCAATGAATTTAATTATTTCATTTTTTTAACAGTCTTATAAACAAAGATTTTACAAGAAGTGCAAAAAACTGTGGGAAGACGTTTATTGTCTGAGTCGAAATTTATGACTTAAAATATTATCTTTTAAACACCCAGCAATTTTATTCATCACATCTTTTTTTTGTCAAACATATAAACCTAATTTTTCTTGATTTTATTCATTAGTAAGGGCACTATCTTTTCGTTTTTTAAACTTTTTGTTGAATTGAATAATAAGACGAAGAAATTGATAATTGTTACGTTATTTTCTATAACTTTATACCTAGCCAACTTAAATTCAACTAATAACATTATTGACCTCACTCAAACTAAAATCTGTCATATATGTTATATATCACATCCACATTTATACCATGTCGAGAAAATTAACTTTGATTTTTAAAAAATCTTGAAATTACCATAATTTTGGTTCCAGAGAACCAACACACTTCTACCACGTCTTAAATTAATGGTTTTCACGTATACTATTATAGACAGTTGCAATAATATCACATAAACACAACGTAAATATCTTTCAAATAAATTCAATGAGCGTTATTAATGTTGAAAATTATGTTTATTTCGAAATTTTCCATGTTTAATTGCACTTCTTTCAAACGCCTTGGTAAAAAAATTTTAAAATTGTTCACGCATGCTCTATATTATTACACTAATCGATTACCGTAGGAAAATTGGGAATGGTTGCCGAAATCATTAAAACCTGTTTCAGGCACACCCTGCTCGCTCCACAACAACAATTAATTCTGAACAAAGCACAAATTCTACCAACGACGGAATACTGTTCCCATGTTTGTGACTCTGCTCCCGACCATACAATGTTGAATTCTATTCAGAAGAGAACTGTTCGCCTGATTAGACTCAGAACTCACCAGCTGGGCACATTGAAGAACGGTTGGCAACTTGAGCCCATTCTACTACTATTTTCAAGAAAATTGTGCGATGGATGTACCCCTCTTAATTCCTCCCAGAGCGGTGCATGTTAGGAATATAGGTCGCCCTAGCACTTTACATCCCTGTGAGGTACAGCTTGTCATTCTATGTACAACTCTGGTAGAGTTGTTAAACTTGAACGTTTTGGAAGGATTTTTCCGAGGACTGTGTTTCCCATCGAGTAAAATTTACAGCGATTCAAGACCAACGTAAATCGCGTTTTTCCGCACACGCGTCTCTCGCGCTTTAAGTATGTCCCTCCAACATGTATTTTATGCCCATAAAAAAAGTAAAAAACAGGATAAAATTCTGTCTTGAGGTGATGATGGATACCAAGATTAATCTACAAAAACCAAGGAAGCAGTTTGCTGTAAAGCGTTAACATTCCTGTTTTGTAGTGTTGAATTGTGACTATTTGTTTGAAGCTGTGTAAATTGATTTTATAATCAGTCCCTAAGTGGTGTTGAAATAGAGCTGATGTGTTTGTTGTTGATGCTAACTGAATTCATTTTTTAATTAGAGGAAAATAACATTTTGCTTTTCTTAGACGTTCTCGTACAGAATATTATATAAGGGAATTTCAAGAAAACAGTATACAGCAAGCCAATATATACCAACAACTATTTGTACGCCAATTCACACACCCACCCACTACAATTACAAGCTGTAGCCAGTACCCCTAATCTAAACTAACCAATAACATCAACAGAAGATATAATTGTTATTACAAAATCATTCGAACACAACGGATACAGCACACCAACTGTCAAAAAAGCCACACAACAACAAAATACCACACATAACAATATCTCAAGAATTATCAGGAAGAAAATCTAGAGTCACAGTACTCCACCAAACATTTAAGATATCCATCACCTACAAACTAGAGAATAATAGAATCATTATTTAGAAACCCAAAAGACAAAATAAAGTTAGAAAACTAGAGCATATCCAACATAACATCTGGCAATTTCAATAGAGATTACAAAGGACAGTCTGACAGAAGAAAATCTACAATGCTCGAAGAATACGAACTTACTATATACAACAAACCGATCACTTCGACACTTTTTCAACACCAGGTCATAAAATCGATTTCAATAATTGCATACCTTTAGCGACTACATACTACAAAATAATAAATCATTCCAACCTCCCAACTCCATGGAATAAAATCAGACAACAAAGCATCAGCAGCTAAAGCCTACTGAACAACTTTGAGACCATACATGTTAATCGAGAAGGAGTGGAACTAGTATCAATCCATCAATGTATGGTCAGGAAAACACATAAATAGCTTTTATAACTCAGAAACTTTCAGTTTACTATCAACTATTGCCCAATAAGCATCGGTCACGTCGAATATAGTAAAACTACGTGTATAGAATGATCTACAAATTACGCTAATTTATCTTGATCTAGAAGACATAGAAGAAAATACAGCTTACGCAGATGAGAGCTGAAAAGTTGTTTATACTGATAAATCCTGTTATTCTATTTAGTTTATAACATAAGTAAAACCCTAGCTCGGCGTATTTACAATAGCACGGAGTAACACACCTAACCGGGCTTGAAAACTGGTTAACTATATAGCATGTAAATTTAGTCAAATGTACAGTGTTGGCATACTTCTAAAATTTAAAAAGTTCCTTGGTTCACTGGCTTTCTGTGTTATTGTCCAGTGAAGGTGCCTGTGACTACCAAGATAAAATAATACTGATTATCAGTTATAATCTCGGACTATATGTCCGGAAGCTTATTAGTGTTCCGTACGGAACACTTATAAGATGACTTCGGCGTTTGTCTGTCCGTCTGTCTGTCACACCTTATTTTCTCCGAAACTATTTGTCATAGAAAGGTGAAATTTGGTAATAATATAGGAATAGACGGCTTCATCAAAGCTATGTAGTTTTGAAAGTTAAATTTTGAGTTGGGTTAGTTTTGGGGGGTGAAATCGGAAGTGGAAAAAATTTTTTTTTACTAGGTAATCGAGTGTGGTGTCAAATAAAAGCTTGTGAAAACACGAGTAAAAAATATATATATAATGTAATACTTGCGCGTACTTTTCTTTGTATTATTTTTTTAAAAAATCGTGAAAAATTGCTGTCCACCACCTTATCTCGAAAAGTAATTTTGAAAAAATTCTGGAATATTCTCCACGGGGTGTAGATTGAACGAAAATTATCGCGAGTGCATTACCTTTAATAATTTTTCTGGTATATAAAAAAAAAACAAAAATTTCAAGGTCAACTTTGTTGAAAACTCATTTGGGCTGTGTTTTGTGAAGTCACTGATCATTTTATACCTCCATTACAAAATTTTTTATTTTAAAAGCAATCAACGTACGGAACACTAATTGCGCAAGTTCAATTTGCACTTGACCGGTTATTTTTCTATCTATGGTAAAAACTCGGTTTAAACAAAATTTTCTCTTAATCTCTTGTTTGTTTTGTCCCTTTCTAACATTGATAGGTGAGTTTTAAAAATTTTACTTCATTTTATGAGGTTTCCCTTAAAACATGTTAAAATCTGTTTGACTATTCACACAGTATAATTGTGTCGTTTTTCATAAACAGAAATAAGTTTTTAGATACTTATTATAAATTAATTGAAAGATTAAATAATTATATGTTTTTACAGGTGTTACTAATACAAAGTAAAGTCACGATTTAAATTATTAACCTTTCTATCAAGAACTTTACCTAATGACCTAATCTATTAACAATCAGGTCGCTATATTAAGTACTTTCAATATGCATTTAAGAATATTTAAAAAACTATTGAGTTAGTTAGTCAGTTACTTATTAGTAGTTATAATTTAGCTACGTCATTTGTTAAAGTAGACGTATATACATTTTGAAATACACTGGTGAGCAAAAAAATCGACTCAAACTATTTGGCTTCATTTAACATGGATCCTAGAATTTAGTGTTCATATATTTTTATGGATTTTAGTATCATTTGAAAACCCATTCTATTCTCTTTTTTCTTCTTCTTCAACTGCTTATCCACTACCGTTGGACGTTGGCGATCACATTCTCGTAGGCTTGCTTTTTGTCGCTGTGTGAACCAGGTCTCCGATGTTTCCAGTCCATTCTCTAATGTTTCTGAGCTCTTTCTAATGATACCAAATTCCATAGCATACCTCATGCTTTTTACTAATTAAAATGATTGAAAAAAGAAACAAGGAAAACAAGGATTGAAAATAGGGGTAAGAGAAAGGAAAAATTAAACAAATTTTAAGTTTAACGATTAAATTTATTGATAAAAACCAAAATCAATATCTTATATTACCCCCCCCCCCCCCTAGCTCTTATTACTACCACCAGTCGGTTTTTCATAGAGCGGGTGAGCTTTTTCACTACTAACTGTGAGATTCTTCCCCACTCTTCCGCCATCACAACTTTTAAGTCCCTTATCGATGCAGGGACTGGATTTCTGGCTCGAACACTTCTTTTACGCTCATCTCACATGTGCTCGATTGGATTTAGGTCAGAAATTCGCGCAGGCCAGTCTAATGTGGGTAGTCCCCCTTCCGCTAGGTATTGCCTCACCGATCCAGCAGCATGTGGGCTCGCATTGTCGTGTATTAGCACGAAGTTATCATCAACAAACCCAGCATAGGGAATTACGTATTCCTGCAGGATCTTCTCGATGTGCCAGTGAGATGCCTCCCCACCCCATGACAGAACCTCTTTCGTAGTCGACTGTTTCAGTAATGCAGCACTGCACATATCGCTCTTCAGGCCTTCTATAGACTCGTCTTCTTCCATCATTGCCATGGGGCACATGGGGGACTAGTCGAAGAATAAAACGAAGCGTCATTGCTCTAATGTCCAGTCGACATGTTCTCGGGTAAATATCAGTCACGCTTGTCGATGGGCTGCTGTCAATTTTGGTCCGTTAGCTGATCTCTTCGAAATTAAGTTAGCTTCTTTAAGTCTTTGTCTGACTGTCCAATGACGGACAGCCCGACTACGAACTTGTCGGAGCTCCTGCTGGACATCAACGCCGGTCAAGTGACGATTTCTTAGAGTTATGTTGACAATGAAGCGGTCGTCTCGCTCCGAGGCACATCTTTTTCTTCCTGATCCTGGTGTCCGTGTAAAGGTGCCAGTATCTTGGTAACGTTTGTAGACTCTGGAGACAGCTGACTGGCTCAGGTGCAGTTGCGCAGCGACTACACGTTAGCTATGCCATTCTTGAAATAGGGTAATGGCTTGTGCCGTTTCTTCCGGGGTGTTATCCATTTTCCGATGACGCAATTAATGAGCAGGTATAGCAGAGATGTTCCGATAAAGGAATGATAGGAAAATGCAGTTGCATTTTTACAGGGATGAATAGCGCGCAACAAGTACGTTGCTGAGCGAGCAAAAACGGTTCTATTGAGTAAAACCATTTTAATCAGTAAAACACGTTTTTGGTATTATTAAAAAGAGTAGAAAATCAGCATTCTATTGATGCCAAAAATTATACCAGTGTTTTAAAATTAAATTTACGGATTGGTGTTAAATGAAGCAAAATCGTTTGGGTCGATTTTTTTGCTCACCAGTGTATTTCGTATAATTCCTGTTGTACGTTAGTTATTAGTCTTTTTTCATATCCAATATTGAGAATATATAGAATGTGTTGCTTTTAAAGTTATCTTAGTATGACGACAAGTAGCTTAGGAGATCGCTATATATAATACTTCAGTAAAATAGGCTGTAGAAATTACTATAAATTGCCTCTATATTTGTGTAGTTATTTACTATTTCTTTATCTGTCGAATCATCCCAAAGCGCATTTCGTGGTATCACAACTCATCAGCTAGAATCGGCAGAGGCGAGAACAAAACCGTACCTAACGCAGTAGTAGCGCAAAAAATTTAGTAACATCCAATAATTTGTTTCTTTGGCTTTGGCCATACTTATTATACCTGGCTGTACCTACTCTCTATCGGGGATTGTTTAGACCACATATTGGTAAGGGAATAACAATATTGTTCCTAACAAATACTGCACGATTACAATTTTTCTATAAACGGATATAAAAATTAACATCAACTATTATAATTAGCAGAGTCCATCTCAGGACGAGTTTTATCATATCATAACTCATCAGCTGACGTAAAATCGTCCGAAAAAAAAACAATACTTAAAATTTAAAAACAAAATTGTTTCTTGTCTTATTTTTTCTAGTATCTAATAAGCCGGGCGTCGCGATGTGCTGTTCCAGGAAAGTTTCTTCACAATAAATAAGGGTACTGTGTTAGTTATTGAATATATATTAGTGAATGGAAAAACGAAAATTTGAGAAAGCTTTTACGAACTTGCTAAAAGGGATAAATACTCTACAAAAAAAATTAAATGGCTCACACAAACAAAAATTGAAAAAAAGGAATATTAATAACTCAGCATCGTTACTTCCACAAATTGATCAGCATCCGGACACTTCCTCCCTTAAAGCAGACGTGTTTTTATATTTGAGTAAAAAGCTCAAAACCTATTGTGTCGTTAACTATTAGAACAAACGACCTACTAACTTGTAAAATAATATTTAAACACCATCTATCTTTTTTCGTTAGCAGTCGATTGTCTCCCTATTTTGTTTCAATCGGACCAATAGGATTCGATCATTTAGACCCTGGTGTCGCTGCTAGTACGGTATTTAAGTATTAGTTTTTAAACAGGTGCCCTTCTTTAACAGGAATTTAAAAGCTAGCCCCTTTGAGGCCAAGTGGTCTGCAAATCGATCAGTAGGTAGAATCTATAGAAATGAGTTAAAATTACATATCTATCTGAGACTAAAGGTAGAAAAAAAGTGATAAAAAAAATTTTCGGATGACCAATATTTGGATTATAATTTGACTAAAAAATAAATAATATAGGAAGTAACAGCCTATTTCGGATTAAATTTAACAAATATACCTTACCGTTCCAGCTTACACTCAACGTGGCGACCACAACATCCTTCTCCTCAACGCTCCTCGTCTAGAAGCTGGTCCATGGTACTTGACAGCGGCCCAAAACACTCGAATTGTCGGTCAGTATGCGGCTCGATTTATCGATTACCTCGTATCAAGAGGACTTTATCTGCCTAGTCTGCATTTGACAGGATTAAGTTTAGGGGCACAGATGGCTGGCGTGTGCGGACAGCATGTTAAAAGTGGAAGGATACGAAGGATAACAGGTAAACGGAGAGTTATAATTAGTTGTAGACAAGAACAATAATGGTTAAGGAATAAAATTATAATTTAAGGATATAGAATTTCTATATATTTTAGGACTCCACTGCTTAAAAGCTTTTTTTATTAACATAGATTTTGTGGAAAATAACAGTAATTTTACTTACCAGACTGGGTGTTCTGGACCCGAATTACCTAAAAATATGAGATGGTTTCAAAATTTTGATGTTTGATTCTAGCAGGTATTAAAAACATTTCAAGCCATTTTAGAAAAAAATCCGCTCGGCGCTTTTTTTTTAAGCAAAAAAAAAACTTTTTTTCATATTATTACTAATTAAAAAAAATGATTAAATTCTGCCTAGTTTATATGATTTTAGTATTAAAATAAATCCGAAATTGTTATTCCCAGCTTATCTTAAAATTATGTCTGATCTAAACTTCTAAGAAAAAATTTTTTTTAGATATTGTTTAACCCATACACAATCTAATTTAAAGATATAAGAAAATCGCAAAAATATAGCCATATTTCGTCGATACAATTTTTAAACTCGATTACGTATGGGTTAAACAATGTTTATTTTTTTTTATTATTTTAAACAAACAAAGAATGTCACGTCAAGTTTTGGATTCATCTTAAACAGTGAAATTATTTTTGCAGTTTCAAGAGAATACATTGATCGTAGAAGAATGTCAGGTTGAGTTTTGGATTCGTTTTAAAGATTTTTAAACAATGGAACTATTTTTCTAGATTTAAGAGAATACATTGATCTTAGAAGAATGTCAGGTTGAGTTTTGGATTCATTTCAAAGATTTTTAAATACTGGAACCATTTTTGCAGTTTTAAGAGAATATATTGTTCGTGGAAGAATGTCAGGTTTAGTTTTGTATTGGTTTTAGAGATTTTTAAACAGTGGAACTATTTTTGCAGTTTTAAGAGAATACATTGATCGTAGGAGAATGTTAGGTTGAGTTCTGGATTCGTTTGAAAGATTTTCAAACAGTGGAACTATTTTTGTAGTTTTAAGAGAATACATTGATCGTAGGAGAATGTCAGGTTGAGTTCTGGATTCGTTTTAACGATTTTTAAATACTGGAACCATTTTTGCAGTTTTAAGAGAATATATTGTTCGTGGAAGAATGTCAGGTTTAGTTTTGTATTTGTTTTAGAGATTTTTAAACAGTGGAACTATTTTTGCAGTTTTAAGAGAATACATTGATCATAGGAGAATGTTAGGTTGAGTTCTGGATTCGTTTGAAAGATTTTCAAACAGTGGAACTATTTTTGTAGTTTTAAGAGAATACATTGATCGCAGGAGAATGTCAGGTTGAGTTCTGGATTCGTTTTAAAGATTTTCAAACACTGGAACTATTTTTGTCGTTTTAAGAGAATACATTGATCTTAGAAGAATGTCAGGTGGAGTTTTGGATTCATTTTAAAGATTTTTAAATATAGGAACTATTATTGCAGTTTTTAAGAGAATATCGTTCGTGTAAGAATGTCAGTTTTGTATTTGTTTTAAAGATTTTTAAATAGTGGAACTATTTTTGAAGTTTTAAGAGAATCCATTGATCTTATAAGAATATCAGTTGAGTTTTGGATTCGTTTTAAAGATTTTTAAATAGTGGAACTATTTTTGTAGTTTTAAGAGAATACATGGATCTTAGAAGAATGTCAGGTTGAGTTTTAGATTCATTTTAAAGATTTTTAAATATAGGCACTATTTTTGCAGTTTTAAGAGAATACATTGTTCGTGGAAAAATGTCAGGTTGAGTTTTGGACTCATATATAATCCTACCTAGACTTGGTATCTGCGAAGCTAAGATAACCAAAAAAGTTTTAGACTTATATCCATTTTGTTATAAGTTCACATTTAGATGAATTAAAGCACAACAACAACAAGAACGACAAATAATATTAGTAATGGAATTTAGAATTTTATTTAAAATTCCAATTTAAACAAGAACCCCCTGTGCAATAGAGAGTAAAATTTGGATACATTGTGGACTAAATTTTCTGTTTATCTCTTTGGGTTCTTGAGTTATAATTAATTGTGATGAGCGGGCATCACAGATGAATCCCAAATATCGTTCTAATTATTAATAAGATAATAATGAATCTGTCGGCAGAAGAATTTATTTGATTGGCACTAATCGAACGTTCGGCATAATCATCACTATCTGACCATAATCCCGCCTGTATAAGTCGGGCCCACAGGATTTGTCGCGTCGAAAATATCTTTTTTTTTTTCAGGTAATAATAATGATAATAAGAATGTTTTTAGTTTCTAGGCGGTTATTGTTTTACTGTTTCAAGTAAAATCAATATATTTTTAATATGTATTAAAATAAATAGCATATTTCTTATATCAAAAAATATTATCATTCATCAATTAAGCAGAGCTTTGTGGTTACCAATTATATATGATTACTAATTTCAAAATTTTGAATTTTTAAGCTCCTACATATCTTGAACATGATATGAAACTTTTACGGTTGGAAATTCTTTAGTAATTTTCCTGGTAATTTTTACGTATCTTTTTATTCATTATCCATATATTATTAATCTATATTATTCAAAAGATTGAACTAAATATAGTTTTAAAATGTTCAAGTTTGGTGCTTTGCTATAGGAATTTGGTACTGGCAATATGCTATTTGGTAGGTACAAAACGAATTATTCGGGAGGGTATATATTTTTTAGAATTGGAGATTGCTTGAACTTGGAAATATATTCTCAATTTTATGTTTTGTGATATACAATTGTTAAAAAATATTCATAATCTTGTGCTGTATGAATTATAATTGTCTGATAAAGTTAACTTCAGCTAAGTTGACTGAACAGTTTTTCAATTTTTGGCGTATCCTTATGAAGAAATTGTTTGTAAAAAGAAGAAATCTTTATATATATTTTATTGCAGAAAAAAAAAATGAAGTCACTCGTTTTAATAATAACTAATTTGATAAATTAATCTTTATATTGGCTGTAACAATAATTAATTTGTTCTCATTTAATAAGTATCCCTTTCTTTCCACAATTTTTAGAGAACAATCTAATGCAAGAACCCGAAAATAAACATATTTTGGTATGAATTCAGTTCAAATCACTTAATTTTGACAATAAAATATTATATTATCATTTACCGTAAACCATGTTTGTTGTTTTGTATTACATCTTAATTTTAATTATTCTTGTTTAAATTTTTTTTTTCAGTCACAAATAAGGTCAGCAATATTCAACATTCAATTTATAAACTGACAAAAAGATGTTCTTTCTGAAGTTGCATCCTATTGTCAAGCTTGATAATGTTATTTTTGTTTCCAAAAAGCTGAAGCTAATTTTTATTCCGTAATACATAAGCTTAAATATTTTTTGTGATTCACCAAGCAACAAGTACCTGTATCAAGTATATTTTATATTCTGTTTTTCATCCCTACTAATACAAATATTTTTTCCAAGTAACGAATATCAAAAGAATCCCTTCTACCGCCTTTGAAAATTAATAATCTGCCAAGAAAAAGGTTATAGGCGATAAAGCCAGCTTCACAAAAAAGAAGGTAATATACTTACAATATTAAAAAGGGTCGATCGTAGGGAATGAATGAGATTACTTTGTGGAAAAATAAACAATTATTTTGACTGAGTTTTTTACATTTTTTAAACCTTTCATACGGAAAACCTTTGACATGATAAGATCATGATACCATTACTTGATTGAAAACTGTAGATTTGTGAAATAAATTAAGAAGTTACGCAACAGACAGAATGATGAATGAAATATAATTATTGCTTCATGTTTGTTTGAAATGAATAATAGAAGTGTTTTTAAAAACATTAAATTTTTTTATTGCTTTAACATTTGGGAATATCTATAATTTAAAGAGCTTTAAGATAGGGTCAGAGTTAAAATGCTAAAAAAGAACAAGAATCATATTTGCAGGTATCTTTGAAGACAACTTGGTACTATACCTAATTTAATAATTATTTATAGTCAAACATATAAGGGTAAGAAAGACGTCTCAAAATTGTTGAGGAGTATATGTATCTGGGGCAAAAAATTTCTCAGAGGAAAGTCAGTGTTCAGGAAGAGTCAGGCTAGGATATTGCGCATTCGAAAAATTGAGCTGTATATTCAAAGATAAAGACATCTCAAATACGTTAAAGGCCAAAGTTTTAAATGAGTTCGTCATACAGGTGATTACATACGGTGCTGAAATTTGGACACTGAATAAAGCCCATATGCAGAAAACGGTGCGAACCCAGAGAGCACATCATAGACAGATGATCGGGATAAAACTTAAAGATAGCAAAAGAAACAAGTGGATACGTGAAACAAAACAAAATAAAGAATATTAGAGAGCATGTAGCAGAAAGAGAGTGGTAATGAGCTGAACATGTGGCACGCACGACTGATGATCGATGCACCAAGTGAACAGTAGAAGGAGGTCATGAGAATAGAAAAGGAGTATAGGACGCTCCAAATAAGGATGGCGGTAAGATATACAGAGGGTTGCAAACAGATTAAGCTTATAGTTTAGGGGGAAAGCCTACATCCAGCATATGTTCTTTTTAGGGTTCTTGAAGTCGCGAAATCTGGATATTACGTTATTTTTTTTTTTAAATCTCATTTTAACACAAACTCTTACCCTGCTTAAATTTCTCTTTTGTGATAAACATCTTACGTATCATGAAAAATATAGAGTTATAATACTTAGATTAAGCTATTCTCTAGTGTGAGACAGTCAAATTCAGTATTTATTTTATAACTGCTTGTTTGTTAAAGTCTATTTATTTGAAGCTAATAGTACAAAACATGGGTTATAAACATTAAAATGTCATAAACCATAAGCGTCCGAAATTTCTCTACCAATTATTTGCATTTTTAGTTTTAATCACCTTTATTTTCTAACTCTATACGACAGTGCGACCTTTTTCTAAAACATATTTTATTACATGTCATCTAAACTTTAAAATAAGCCGTATAAATTAACACATTTTAAAGTTTATTTTAATGAATAAATGATGAAACTAAAAATCTTATTTGTATGATAAAGGCCTAAACGAGTACAATTAACAATTCTTAAGACCTAGAAACTTAATGATTATAGGTACAATACAATTATTTGGGATTTTAGCAGTTATTGGAATATAATGAACCAAAGTACTTACGGTAGGTAGGTGCCTAAGTACCTAAGTATGCAATAAAAATATTCTGTGTAAGTACAAAAATAAAGCAAAAACCTATAATATGCTTAGTTCAACTCAGAACAGCGATGGCTTCAATTTTCAGTTTTGCCCCAGTCAAACTTCGCGGAGTCTGTAAATCTGCATTTTCCCTGCGAGAAAAAAACAATGACACTTAACGTTTACGTTGCCCTAGTACATCAACAGCCAACAAGCCAAGTCCGTGAAATTGTGGAAACCTGTGCCAACATGACGGGAGTTTCAACTATGATTGGTCGAATTCAGAAAAAGACAGATATGGATTGCTGCTAAAATTTTTCTGTGTGCTCCTTTTTATAATCTATTTATCGCAGTACTTAAATTTTGCCATGTGTCTTTTTTACTCTTCACCTAAATCCATTCGTGTGTGAATCCTCCTTTACTTAATTTTTTTGTTGGTAGTTGCTTCATTCGAGGAATCAAGGGCAACTCTAAATCTCAAACTAACCATACCGGCATTAAAGTAGATTGCACCATCTATAATTTAGGTAGCACCCGGTGACGTAGCCAGCAGGAGACAGCGAAAGTAAATATTCCCTCTCCCTTCTATAGGTCAAGCAAAAAGCGCCTCTCCTGCATTATCCATAATTATTTATTTACGCATTGTTATATATTTTCCCTTTCCTCTAAAAAAATAGCCTCTTGAATCTACCTGCTCCCTCCCTAGTACCCGGCTACGCCACTGGTAGCACTTAAGTTTAAAATAATCCATGAATTTCCAATGCAATCCAGATACGATGTTGCCATTCTTAAGGGATTTCTAGACACAGTTCCAAACTATTTTCTTCAACTTGTGGTCTTCCCCCTTCCTAATGACTTTTGTTATAACAGTAGACATTTAAGCTTCAATTATTACAAAGAAGACCGGGAGAGATCAGCAACTATTTATAGATTTCTAAAAGAAATAAAACGCGATCCTTGCAACGAACCTCAGCATCACAAAGAAAAAGAGCTCTTAGAGGTCGATGAAGACTTTAGAAACCCAATAAGAAGAAAAGTACACCATTTTTTTTATTAAGGAAAAACTACCTACACTACATAAAGTTTCGCAACAAATCAGAGAAGACCAGGACTCACCAGATTTAAAAAAATGGAAATTATGGAAAATCCTTTATAACCTGAATTTTCGTTGGGAAAAACACAACAGAAAATCAGTTCTTATCGATAAAACAGAAAGAATTTGTTGAAGAAGAGAATATCTACGAGCAATCAGAAAATTTCGAGCCAAAGAAAAAAATATTTTTTATTTAGATGAGACTTGGGTTAATGAGGGACATACAGTGAAAAAATTCTGGATTGACAAAAACATTGAGAGTGCCAAACAAGCTTTTATGGAAGGTTGGTCAACTGGATTACAACTCCTTTCAGGAAAAGGTCGCAGGCTAATTATAGCACATATTGGTAGTGAAAACGGATTACTCAACTAAAGATTACCATGAGGAGATGACGGCCGATGTTTCTGAGGAGTACTTCCAACAAATAATTGAATGTATACCAGCAGAATCAGTTATAGTATTAGACAATGCCATATCATTCTCGATTATTAGAACGACTCCCTATAAATTCATGAAAGAAACCGGATATTCTTCAATGGATAAGAGATAAAAATTTGAAACATAAAGATGGTATGTTAAAAGCGGAACTTCTCAAAATTGCGAAACAAAGTAAGGTACGGTTCAAGAAACACACAGTCGATGAGGTGGCAAAGGAACGAAATATCACGGTGCTTAGATTACCTCCATACCATTGCCAGTTGAATCTCATAGAGCTAATTTTTGCACAAATGCAAGAGAAAACACCACGTTCAAACTTCAAGACGTGAGGCAATTATTACTCGCCGGAATAGAGAGAATGCAAGAGGATAATTGGAAAAATGCCATTCAACATGTTAGAGAGTAAGAAAATAAAATGTGGAAACTTGACGAATACATCGAAGAAACTGCGGAAATAGAACCCTTAATTATCAATTTAAGAGAAGTCGCGTTCTTCGAAGATAATGATTGTTTTTGATTGTAATTAAAGTACTATCGTGAATTGTGAATTTGTATATATACATAGATCTATAGATTTTTGGTAATAAATCTTATATTTCTATAACTTTATTTTTAAGATAATTTTATTTATTAAACACTAAAAGCAGGTTACGCTCGGACGGCTATGCTACCGATGATCCCTTATTTAAATTTTATGACTATTGTATACCAAAGGTTTTCTGCCTAAAATAGAGTGAACCCTTAAAAAAAATTCAAAACAGGTAGAAAAATTCAGTAAAATGCAACTCTTTTTTTTTTTGGGCGTACCCCAACACGTATTTGCATCTACAATGAGAGAATTCTGCTATCAACTCCAAACTAATATACTTTAGGCAAGTTACTGGCCTAATCACTTTACGAATTTGTTTACTTGATCTTTGATCAAGGTTTCGTTACTACGGTAACAATGTTTGTTGTTTCTTCGAATTAGACACTATAAAAGATATTATATAGTTTCATATTGAAATAAATAATAGCTTATGGAGGTTTTAACTTTGATAGTTTATTTCCTTGTATTTATAAATATGAGCTACTTTAAAAATTAGAAGAACTACCTATGTGTTTTCTTGCGATGTATTTAGTAAAATAAAACATCTTGTAGAACCAGACAAGCAACCAGTATTATCTAGCATAAATATGTTTTAATCTGTTTTTCATCCCTACTGATAGAAATTCGTTTTCCAAGTAACGAATATCAAAAGAACCCCTCTAGTGCTTTCAGAAAATTAATGACCTGCCAAGGAAAAGGTTATTGGCGATAAAGCCAACATTACAAAAAGAAGGTATAATATACTTACAATATTAAATTGAGATTACTTTGTGGATAAATAAAGAATTATTTTGACTAAGTTTTTACATTATATGATGGCGGTGCTATTAGGTGATTGAAAACTGTAGATTTAGGGGAGTTTTAGTTTGAGAAATTAAAATTAAGAAGTTACAACGGAGAAGGATGAATGTTAGAAATCATACAAGATTCAATGGAATATATTTATTGCTGTATGGATGTTTAAGTGAAAAATCGATAAATTTCTAAAAACAGATTAAATTTTATTATGAGTTTAAAGTTTAGCTTTCTTTTTTTTATTGTTCACTTCCCCGCTTAAGTAGGGATTTTACCCTTTTTCATATCCTGATGATATCGGCAAGGATGTCGTAATACCCTTCAACGTTGTCCAAGTGCCAAAACATACATTTTTGTATTTTACAGTACCTTTTAGACAACGCGTGCTGCTCCTGGAGCGCTTTAGGGACTTCCCTGCAGCACGTGTGCTAGACCCATAAAAAAAAACAAAAAAAAAAACGCGGTAATGCTGCCACTGACGTTATTGCATTTCTGCAAACAACTACTGCCTATGTACGTGGCCAGGCTAAATATACTTAAATAAATTAATAAATAAAATGTACCAACCTGCCGATATTGGAACCTGAGACCTTCTGCACCGCATGCAAGTTACTATGCCACGGGCCGCCTTCCTATTAGTGACCTGTCTTTTACTATGATCTAACTACTCTTTTTTCTGTCATTATCATCAGATCTACATATTTGTTCCACTGTACGAGTATCTTATTGTGCTATACAACTCCCAGTCATTTTTATTAGCTTTCCTCTATGTTTGTGTAATATCGTCGCTACTTTCTCTATCCAGTATGGTGTTGCCCGCTCAACTGCGTACTATTTTTTATTGTAGTTGTTTCGAATATTTCTTTTATTTTCAGTGTTTCCGATAGAGCTTCCGCTGTATACATTAGTATAGACTTAATTTTTGTCTTGTAGATTCGAGATTTATTTTCAATTTTTGTCATCTTGGATGTTTGATGTTACACATCTGTAGCTATACCACCATAACTAGATACACTACCGTCAGAAAGTATTTGCCCACCTAGAAATTTCAATGTAACTGCCAAAATTTAATACCTAATTAAACCCTTTTATTATATTAGGTAAATTTAATTGTTCTTAACAAGTGTCCATCATAAAATTGTTTAGATAAGTCTTTTTGGTGAAATCACAAATTAAAAACCAATTGGAACAAATTTCCATGTTTTGCATGATAATCGTTTTGTGGCGATTTCTGAGAATTCCAGTTGAAGTAAGAACTCATTTCAAGTTTCTAGGGATTATGGAAATTCCTAGTGAAATTTTATGATAAAAACTATGCTATAAATACCATTGCCCTTTTGGAAATTAACCATTCGCAAATAGTACTTTGTCATTGGTACAGGCTCAATTGTTTTGTGAAAATGTCAAAAACGAAAGAAGTTTCCGTTGAAAATCGGGCTCTGATAAGTGCGAGAGATCGAAATGGTCACTCGAGTCGATAAATCGCGAGTGATATGCGGATGCCAAAGAGAACGGTGGACTACATCGTAAAAAAAATTTCCGCAGGACATGGAATTATCAACCAAAAACGTTCAGGAAGGACTCGAAAAAAGACTCCCGCTGAAGACAGAGCTATAACAATGTACAGTAGACATAATCGCCGCCTAACCGCACCAGAAATCACAGCTCAAGCAAACCTGGAGCGACCCATCCCCATCAGCGTGACAATCGTGAAGAACAGGTTAGCAGAAGGTGGACTACACGGGAGAGTTGTAGTGAGGAAATCATTTCTTAGGCAAGTGAATAAACGTAAACGATTAGAATGGGTCCGAGAACATGAAAATTGGACATGAGAACAATGGAATTCCGTCCTTTGGAGCGACGAATCTAAATTCGAAATTTTCGGTTCAAATCGATGAGTTTACATGCGGCGTTGCCTACAGTAAAATATGGTGGGGTTGTTTTGGCAACGGTAAAGTTGGAAAAATCTTTAGGATCGAAGGAATCATGCAAAAAGAACAGTATCAAGAAATGTTGCTAACTCAAATGCTTCCTTCTGGAAGAGATATTTTTCAGCATGACAACGACCCTAAACATTCTGCTAAACAAATTAGAGAACTTTTGGACCAATGAAAATCCGATGATGTCCTGGAAGTGATGACTTGGCCTTCACAATCACTCGACTTGAACCCCATCGAATTGCTGTGGGACCATTTGGACAGGTGTGTTCTAAAACTCAATTCAACATCAGAAAATCACTTGTGGGAACTTTTACAAGCAGAATGGTTAAAATAACTGAAGAAAACTCTAAAGAAACTACTGGACAGAATGCCGAAACTCTGTAAAGCGGTAATTAAAAACAAAGGAGATCACATAGATGAGAAAAATTCTGGAAAATCATGAATATTTTTCTTATTTTCTAGACTGCAAATAATGTGAAAATAAATAATAATTCATTAAAATTTAAAAAAATATATTATGTGGGTTCGTTGGTTGGGACTGAAATAACTAGGTGGACGAATACTTTCTGACGGTAGTGTACATCTATGCCGGGAATTTAAACTTCATTTGTTGTTGTGTAATTTTTTACCAACAAACTTATATCTTACCGGTGTTTGAGATGTTGTCATGTGCTTTGTTTTTGCTGCCGATATTGTCACTTCATTTTCTTCTAAACCTAAGAACGCTGGCCTATTGTTTTTTTTCATTTTTGGCATTATTTGAAGATGAAAATAGCATCCGGGCAAGACCTCCCTGATTGAAACCCATCGATTTTGATTATTATTATTTCTATTATTAGTTATACTCGTAGAGTGGTACCTAGGAGATTTGTCCCTTTGTAGTTCGCACCTACATTTCTTTTTCTATGTAGTTAGCGCCTATTAGTTCGGGTTAGTTTCTGTTCTTCAACTCATAATTAACATCATTTCTGGTGTTGACACCCGTAAAATCTATTTTTCTAGTGCTCGTTTTTGATTTGTCTCACTAATGAGGTGGTAGTGTTACTGTTATATAATTTTTGTATGATTCTCGACTTTGCGTCATCAGATAATTTAGATAGGGTTACTTTTTGATTACTTTGCGAAACCATAGTATTTTATTAAATATGTGGATTCTATTGCTGCTTTATTATTTTTTTCTCAGCTTGTATTGATATCTTCTTCTAGTGGCGTTTCGTGAATTGTTGTTTTTAATCACTCTTGATATAACTAGTTTATAGTTGTATTCTAAAGTGACTAAACATTAATTTCAAGTAGAGTGTA
Organism: Pachyrhynchus sulphureomaculatus; assembly: GCA_019049505.1. NCBI lineage: Eukaryota > Metazoa > Arthropoda > Insecta > Coleoptera > Curculionidae > Pachyrhynchus > Pachyrhynchus sulphureomaculatus. The sequence goes on along the minus strand of CM032454.1, from coordinate 168,959,896 downwards.
TGCAAGTTTTGTTTTTGTTTGCTTTAATGATCCTTAAGGGTTTACATATACCTCGAATTTCCAAAAAAAACGATTTTTTTAAGGATATCTATTCTCTATACTTCTAAGAATTATTCAAAAAATTTTTTTTAAGAAAATTCCATCCATTACAAAGTTATAGCATTAAATGTGGCCTGGCTTCGGATTGGGACCGCTACCTGTTTTCAGACACTGTCTGTAATATTACTCAATCAATTTTTAATATTTTTCTTTTTCTCCAAAATGTCGAGAGGTGTTTTTAAGTTTTCTAATAGACAATTTCTTATAAATAATCAAACATAAATTTTTTAGTCGAAAATTGCATACTAGAGTTTGAAACACCGTAAATTTTTTATTTTTGAAAGAAACACCTTCGACAATTTTTAATGACTACATTATTTTAAAAGATAAATTTTTATTTTTGCATATTGGATTATTTTTTGTGAAGTTAATCCTGCAAGCAACGAGGCGCCACAGTTTTCATCAGTGGTCCATTTAACTCGATAAGAAATAATGTTAATATATTTTTAAAAAAAATTCTTGTAATTCAAAGTACAATAAAAATATATAATCGCCATTCTTTTGTATAATTCATTTAATAATCTTTAAAATATTTTGTTTTAAATATAAATACTTTTTCCAGAGCCCCGGTGTATCTAATCCCTTAATAGTTAATTATCAGATTAGAGCATTGAAACATAATTTATTGTTCAAATATAACATAAATAGCCAAGAATCCAATAGTTGGCATCGAATTTGAGCCAAATTCAATTGATTGCTATACTTAAAACGAATAGCACCATAAATCGCTGAATAAATCTAATTATGGTAAAATTAAAATAATATTTAGCCAGATCCGCGCAAAGTACATTTGCCAACAATTATACAAGTTATATTGTTTAGCCGCTAACTCCAATTAACTCTGAAAAACGCGCTATCGTGACTCGAATTGGCTTTTTTGAACACTTTTTTACATTGGTTCACGTTCGGATTAAAACATCGCTGTGTTAAAAATGTCAGAGTGTTTATTTGCTTATGAGAATTTTTACATTTGTTATCGTGAACTTGAGTCGCAGAAGATTTGCAAAATGTCATAGGTAAATATTTTTCCACCGATAAATTTGAATCCCAACCCACGTGTAAGATTCTAAATCAGGTCTAAATTATTTTTGATGTCTGCCAAGTTTGCCTACACACGATGCTTTTAATGTTTTTTTTTTTATGCCGAGCCAAGAACTTTACAGATTTTTCTATTTAATCCTCTATAATAGGATTACACTGAGATTTCATTGACTCAAAACCTGCTTAGTATAAGAGATTCCCAAAATATAAAAGTCTACGTCAAACATTTTTTATTCCGATATGTAATCCTTCCGGTGACCTTTTTTTATTATTGTAAGTATTACCTTTTTGGAAGAACTGGCTTATCAAATTTAACTTTTTTTTTTAGGTTAGCTCAGATTTCAATATGCTGCTTAGGGCGTAGGTAAAAAATTTTAGGAGGCATCTACAAAAAAAACAGTGGTGCACGGGAAGTAAATTTTTTAGGATCAAAATATCCGGTAGTAACCTACTTACAATTTAGTAACTTTCAATGTCAATTTCTCAACCAATATTTTCTTAAATTTCAAGCCTCTCGATATGTTCTACAAAGAAAAGGTTTAATTAGTAGGTATTCTCCGATATTTTGAATCTTTAATTTTGGACGGACTTGTGGTAAACACTGATAGAACAGTGTCTCCAGAGCTTTTACTATATAAAAATCAAACTATACTTATTATATTTAGCGAAAATTATATTTCTTAAGGTTACAAGCGTTATTTCAAAACGTATTTATGACTAAAATAAAATACTTAGAATTGGAAGATTTAAAAAAAATCGGTCAAGTGAAAGTTGGATTTGTGCAATTAGAGTGCCGTACCGTATTGCCTTTAAAATAAAATAAAATCCTTACCTCGTTAATTGGGTCCCTGACATGTATCTATCTTACACAATCAGCGAATTAGAAACAAACTTCTCGGTTGTCCAACAATTCCAGGTCCTTTTGGTCAGTCGCTAAGGCAGTTAGCCAAAATTTCACCAAATCCACCATACTACCACTCACACGGCCATATAATTCTATTGTAACGCCACCTGTTGAAAAAGCTAACTTGTTGGCTGAACTCTTTGCTTCACATTCTACTGTCGATTTCCAAGGAAAAACACCACCTACTATTCCCATAGTGCAGTCAAGGATGCCCGATGTTGTTTTCATAAAATGTATTTTAATGAAGCTAGACGCCAAAAAAGCTTCTGGCGCTGACGGAATACCTGCCATAGTTCTCAAAAACTGTGCGAGGGAACTGACACCAGTTTTCTGTAGACTTTTCAACTTATCCTATAGAAAGGGAATATTTCCAGCTGGAAATGTGACATAGTTAAGCCGATACCTAACAATGTTTGGAACAGCGCAATTGAACACTTTGGAGAATCTCGAGAGGTTGCTCTTGATATATCCAAGGCATTCGACCGTGTCTGGCACGATGGACTGTTGGCTAAGCTACGCTCTTATGGTATGTCTGAAAAGTTCTGTTTGTGGCGCTCATGTTTCCTCAGTGAGCGTTCTTTACGAGTGGCGGTCGACGGATTTCTTTCTAACACCTTCACTATCAACGTCAGTGTGCCCCAAGGCTCCATACTATCTCCTACTCTCTTTCTTATTTACATTAACGATCTGCTGAAAAAGACCGGAAATTCAATCTACAGCTTTGTAGATGACAGTACGCTTATCTCTTCATTCACTTTGAACGCTCGGACATCGCTGCTCAGGCGAGTGTCCATAGACAGTGGGAAGTTGTTCAACTTAACAAAGACCTACAAGAAATTCTATCTTGGGGTGACAATAATCAAGTGGAATTTAACGCTAGAAAAACCCAGGCGGCAGTTTTTTCTAAAAAAGTTAACGTTGCTGAACCCATGACATGGCGGGCACTCCATTCTTCTAACATCGTCACTCAATTTGTTGGGCGTTACAAAGGAGCAAATATGATCTGGTGTGAGCATGTTGCGGGCAGAGCAAGGAGAGCTTCTCAAAAGTTGGGAATTTTATTTCGAATCAGAAAGCTTTACATTCCACAACAACTGTTAATTCGTTACAAAGCTCAAATTCGACCAACTATGGAATAATGCTCCCATGTTTGGGGCTCCGCTCCCAGAAATACACGACACGCTGATACTTCACATCCGTATGAGGTTCAGCTTGTTACTCCTCGTACAACGCTTTTCAAGCAGTCTTTTATATGGAGAACGTCATCCCTTTGGAATAATTTGCCCAGGACTCTGTTTTCCACCGAGTACAATTTACAGCGATTCAAGAACAATGTGAATCGCTTTTTCCGCACACGTGTCGCTCCTGTAGCGCTTTAGGGACCTCCCTGCAGCACGTGTGCTAGACCCATAAAAAAAAGATCCGATATGTATTTTCACGTATTTTCTTAATCAATAATGTATAATAGTTATAGCATCTTAGCTACTAGAATCTAGTATTAAAAATGTAAAACAAATATTTTAACTATATTTGGGACGCTAAATCTATACATGCAATCCGTTTTTCTCTATCAGCTCTACTTTTTTAGATACATCAACTTATCTACCAATGTGGTTTTTATTCAGTATATTCATTTATGAGAGTTCTAAAATTATTATATATTCATTAATGTAGGTACAATGGTTTTATTGTCAGTCTGTAATTGAGTAAATTCCAGGTAAATCTATAAATAGTGGAACCATTGCCTATCAGGTACCTGAACTGACCCGGGTAAGTCTCGTCAGTTTGTGCGTTCTTACTAATGAGAGTAGATCGAATTCGGCGTGTTATTTTATGTTAAGAAAAGAGTGTTTTTGTGTTATTGAACAGAATTAAAATGAGTTCAGGTTCCAGTTCAAGAAGAAGTTGTGTAAATCAACCTGATGTGTTTTGCTATATATGCGGAGAATACATGTTTCAACAAAACAGACAAACTATTACTGACTTTGTAAAGCGAGCGTATCTTGGATACTTTGGAATTAAGCTTGGTGATCAGGACAAAACGTGGGCCCCGCATCTCGTATGTAAAACTTGTACAGAGCATTTACGGCAGTGGACTACCGGGAAAAGAAAATGTCTAAAATTCGGCGTACCAATGGTTTGGGAGAGAACCAAAAAAACACTTCAATGATTGTTATTTCTGTTTAGTAAATACTAATGGAATCAATCGAAATAACCGCAGTAAGTGGACTTATCCCAATTTAGACTCGGCAATACGCCCTATCCCGCACTCAGATGAAATACCGATTCCAACATTTCATCAGCTACCACATATCTCTGATGACGAATATTTTCCCTCTGATCGCTCTTCTGATGCTAATAAAAGTTCTGATGCTAATGAAACTAACAGTGACTATGAGGGGACGTCATCAGTTCCTCAACGCTTCAATCAAAATCAATTAAATGATCTCACCAGGGATCTCAATTTATCAGAAAAAAGCTTCTGAAGTACTGGCTTCTAGGTTGAACGACAAAAATTTACTGGAACAAGGAACCAAAATTACCTTTTACCGTACAAGAGAAAAAGATCTGCTCCATTCTTTTCTCAAGAAGACAATCTTGTATTTTGTCACGAAATTAGGGGACTCATGAAAGAAATGGGACTTTCTGAATATATTCCAGATGATTAGCGCCTATTTATTGACAGTTCAAAGCGAAGTTTAAAATGTGTCCTTTTACATAATGGGAATAAATATGGTTCAATACCACTAGCTCAATCAACGAAACTGAAAGAAGAATATAATACCATAGCTTTGGTCTTGCAGAAGATAAAGTATTACGAACATCAATGGATGATTTGTGTAGACTTAAAAATTGTAAACTTTCTTCTTGGGCAGCAAAGTGGTTACACGAAATATCCGTGTTTCTTGTGCCTCTGGAATAGTAGGGACAAAACACACCACTGGGTTAGAAAAAAGATTGGCCTCAGAGAGGAAACATGGACGTTGGGGAAAAGAATGTCATTAACGACGCTTTGGTTGAAAGAGAAAAAATCATACTTCCTCCGTTACATATAAAGTTGGGCTTAATGAAGCAATTTGTAAAGGCTCTTGATAAGAATGGGTCTTGTTTTGCATATATAGGGGTAAAAATGCATCAGTTGAGCACAGAAAAACTCAAAGCAGGGGATATTTGACGGCCCACAAATAAGACAATTAATTAAGGATCCTGCCTTCATAAATTCAATGAATCAAGTTGAACGAGAAGCTTGGACATCATTTGTTGCAGTTGTAGAAAATTTTCTAGGCAAACATAAAGCTCAAAACTATGTTGAAATGGTTAACAAGATGCTTAATAGTTTTCAAATCCTTAGGGTGCAATATGGGTATTAAAATACACTATTTACACAGCCACTTAGACCGTTTTCCAGAAAATTTAGGAGACATGAGTGAGGAACAAGGTGAAAGATTTCACCAAGATATTAAAGTTATGGAGGACCGCTACCAAGGAAGATGGGACATGCACATGATGGCAGATTACTGCTGGAGTTTAAAAAGGGACTGTTTAAAAAAACATTCAAGAATGTCGCGGAAAAGAAGCTTTCCAAGTGTTGAGTGACTATTTCATTTCTTCAATGTTTTTTTTTTGTTTGTAAGTACGACATAATATTGTATTTTGTATAACTAAAATAAAAATTTCGTATCTACTTTTGTTTACTACACTTACGGATTTGAGTTACAATAATGTAACTTATATTTCTCTAAAATTGTATATCTTAAAAATTTGAGCTCCTAGGTACAAATGAATACGTTATTTGAATTCAGGACATCAAATTGATATAGAATCAGCTCAAAAAACCTCGACACCAAAACAGCTGTTCCCCTGTGTTATAAACTAATAAAATAAAATTATTTTGTCTGTGCAGGAGCGACACGCGAGCGTACTTAAAAGTGTTTTAATAAAACCGCCACCATTTGTCAAGGAACATAGTTTTCATAGGTTTTTTATATAGCAGACAAATTATCAAACATAATGCATTCGTGATAATTTTCGAGCAATCTACACTTTATGAAAACTATTTGAGAATTTTTTCAAAATTTTTTGATCAGTACTTTTCTAGATAGGGTGGGGGGGCAACGATTTTTGACAATGTTTGTAAAATAATACAAAGAAAAAAGTGTGCAATATTTATTACATCATATATATTTTTGAATTCGTCTTCTCGAACTTTCATTTCACAGCCCAATCGATGACCTGGTAAAAGAAAATTTCTTTCACTTCCGATTTCACCCCTCAAAACTAACCCCTTAAGCCAAAATTTAACTTTTAAAACTCCATGACTCGGATTGCGCTTTCAATTCTGAGAAATCAAGTGTGACAGATAGACAGACGGACACCGTGTTCCGTACGGAATACTAAAAACAGTAGAAAATTTAAAATATTAAAAATAGATGAAAAAGGAATGATTTTTTACTTTTAACCTTGTTTGGAGGAAAAATACATTTATAAAATATATAATATAATTAAGATTTTCTTTCAGGAATAAAAAGGCTGTTGCTTATTATTAGGTTACTGTTTTTGTTTTAAATATAACAGAACCTGTTAAGAAGTAAGTCAGAAATAATACATCCCTGCGGATCTATATTATCCTCTTGATAATTTTTAACATTTTCGTATTAAAACAGTATAACGTTTTTGTTCAATGTTTTCAAAGAATTTAACTTCGTTGTTCTCATATTGCAAGAAAGCCCCAAGTCCTTTATTTTATTATTTTATAAAAAAATTATAACTGACCCTTGTAAGGTCTCTTATGTCTATTAAAACTTTTTTACGTTAAGTAGATATTTCAAGTTTGGATTTGACATGGGTCTAATCTACAATTTTGAAATACTTTAGTCAGAATAATATACATATATATATATATATATATATATATATATATATATATATATATATATATATATATATATATATATATATATATATATATATATATATATATATATATATAGCGAGAGAGAGAGAGAGGTCTCAGAGTACATCCGCCAATCAGTATTGTTTTCACTTGATTATCGTAGACATTTGGCCAAACCCTCATTTGGTATCGATGCTTAATGGTTAGTAGTTTGCAGTAAAATAAAAATTTCTAAAATATACGAGCTATTTCTGCGTCGTAGTAACCGTAGATCCTTTCGTTAGTTTGTCTAATGTGTCTAATCTTAATTTTGTCTTGTGGATTTCTAAGTTCTGATCTTATTATTTCTTGTGGTTTGTAGGCAGTAGATATGTTGTATTCTCGTAGAAGTTGTGCCGTATATCTGTTGCGTTTCAGTGGTTTTGTAATACTATTTGGTTTCTCTTGTCCGTTTATATAATCGGTTAGACGGAAAGATCTTGAGATCAGGATACTTGCCATTGCTTGTAATTATGACGGATGATGATGTGATTTGGCATGCAAATATGCATGTGTTCGTTTTCTATACACTGTGTGCAGTTCTGCAGTCTTTTGTAGGAAAAAGTGTAAGAAAGGTAGTTGGCTCTTTTCCTCTCCTCCAGTGTATTTATGACTTTGTCTCAGAGAAGTGCTAATAAGTTGAAAATAACACAGAGATCGGTGGAGGGGACGATGCTTGGCATTAGTCTAAGGGACCGAGTAAGAAATGCGGACATCAGAGCCAGGACTGAGATCACCGATGTGATCGAGAAAGCAGCAAGACTAAAATGGCAGTGGGCGGGACACATAGCTCGAAGTCCTAACCACAAATGGACAAAGCGGCTTTTGTGTTGGAGTCCAAGAATATCTGCACGGAGCGTAAGTCGTCCCCAGCTCCGATGGCGGGCTGGTATAAGGCGACATGCGGGAGCATTGTGGATGCAATTTGCCCAAGACCGCAGAGAATAGAAAAGGATGGAGGACGCCTACCTTCAGGAGTGGACGGTGACGAGCTGAACAAGAAGAAGAAGAACAAGTACCAGTGTAAATTGACTATTCAAGTGTAAGGGATTTAGACGATCTAAGAAGTTATTAAATAATTTTATAGACCTATCAAACCCAAAGTTTCGGCTTTCAGTGAGTCCTTGTTTAACGTCTTCTGTTCGAGATATTTAAGTTAAGTTTATTTGAATTTAACTGCTGGTCAAAAATCACAGAATCACTAGTGGCTCTAATATTATGATACTTTTAAATCTTCGAGAAGAAAAATAATTTAGAAATAGTGGACCCAGAGAGTTCGCTGATAAAGAGTTCAAACAATGGAGGCTCTAAATTTGATCCTTAGAAGATTCCTGGAAGACCACTGTATACCTCAGAGCTAAAACCATTATAACTAATAAATTGCTCTCTAAAAGTGAGGTAATTCTTGAAAAATCTTACTATTGCACCATTAAACCCAAAATTTTTTTCGAATTATTAGGGTTTTTCCGTATTGAAAATTAATTAAATAATAACTAAATTATAATATTTACTTAACACTGTAAGTACTTAATGCAAGCTTCTGGGTTAGTATGTGTACTGTAAAGTTTAAGTGGTTATATTCTGTACTGTAGTTACGGTAGGTTGCTACATGAAAAATCCAATATTATTTTTATAATAAAGATCAGATATTAACTATGTTATAGATTTATTTACATACATTTTAAGATCTATTGTGTTTTAAAATAAATTGATGGTAATTTTTCATTCCAGTTCCAGTCCAATATATAACGTCTTAAGCTTTAAACTATATTTTTTATTTAAAATATTAAAAAATACTTATAACCATATGTTTACCTTTAACGTTGTCCATTGTCGCTGCTGACAGTGAATATTTGATCCTTTGGTTCTTCAAGCTTCAACTACTATATTGCTTATGATTATAAATTTTATAAAATAGAAATAAACGGAGCGGCTACCTGACAATGTTTGCTCACTATGTGGAAAATTTGGTGGCTCATTAACCAAGTGCCAATTTAGAATGCGTTTCGACACGTTCTTCAACGATGACACTACAACACTGATGCTTCATGTATTATATATATATATATATATATATATATATATATATATATATATATATATATATATATATATATATATATATATATATATATATATATATAACGGGTAGACTGAAAGGTTTTTGGTCTAGCTATTAAAACATATTTTTTTTGCAAAATTCGACTTTATTCATCAATATAGTCTCCTTCAAGAGCGATACAACGAGTTCAACGCTTTTCTAACATTTCTATACCTGTCTTGTAGACGGATTTGTCTTTGCCTTCAAAATAGGCCTCATTTTCGGCGATAACTTCTTTATTGGAGCTAAATCTCTTACCCGCAAGCATTTTTTTGAGGTCTGCGAATAGATAATAGTCGCTGGGGGCCAAATCTGGAGAATACGGTAGATGAGGAAGCAATTCGAACTTCAATTCGTGCAATTTTGCCATCGTAATCATTGACTTGTGACACGATGCGTTGTCTTCATGAAAGAGCACTTTTTTCCTGTTCACTTGGGGCCGTTTCTTTTCGATTTCTGCCTTCAAACGCACCAATAACTTTATATAATATTCGCTATTAATGGTTTTTTCCTTCTCAGCATAGTCGATAAAAATTATTCCATGCGTATCCAAAACTACAGAGGCCAAAACCTTCTCGGCCGACTGTTATGTCTTTGGTCGCTTCGGGCGGCTTTCACCGGCTACTGTCCACTCAGCTGACCGCCGATTTGATTCCGGTGTGTAGTGGTGGATCCATGTTTCATCCATTCTCACACATTGCATGAAAAAATCCTTTTTATTTTGCTTAAACATGTCCAAACAGCGCTTAGAATCATCAACACGTTGTTGTTTTTGGTTCACTATGAGTAAACCCGGTACCCATTTCGAACAGAGCTTTCTCATGCCAAAGTGTTCATGCAAAATATAACCAACACGTTCTTTTAATATCTTTAGGGTGTCACCTATCTCACGCAATTTCACTTTATGGTCACCCAAAACAATTTTGTGGAATTTTCTGATGTTTTCCGGTCTAACCACCTCATTTGGGCATCCAGAGCGTTCAGCATCGTTTGTGCCTGTACAACCCCGTTTACGAGGCTGGTTTGAAAAGTCCGTGCAAAAATAAAAACTACTTATGTGTTTGGGGTAAACCTTTTTTATTTTTCGACATAGCCTCCTTTTAGGCTTATACACTTCGTCCAACGATGTTCTAGTTTGTTGATCCCTTCCGAATAATAGGATTTGTCCAAGTCTGCAAAATATCCATTAGTGTCTGCAATCACCTCCTCGTTTGAATAAAATCTTTGTCCCGCCAGCCATTTCTTCAAATTGGGGAATAAATAGTAGTCCGAGGGAGCCAAGTCTGGAGAATAGGGGGGATGTGAAACGAGTTGGAATCCTATTTCCATTAATTTTGCGACCACAACTGCTGAGGTGTGTGCTGGTGCGTTGTCGTGATGGAAAAGGACTTTCTTGTGGGCCAATCGCGGGCGTTTTTCTTGCAGCTCGGTTTTCAAACGGTCCAATAACGATGAATAATATTCACCTGTAATAGTTTTACCCTTTTCCAGATAGTCGATGAGGATTATCCCTTGCGAATCCCAAAATACAGTCGCCATAACCTTTCCGGCCGAAGGAACGGTCTTCGCCTTTTTTGGTGCAGATTCCCCCTTGGTAACCCATTGTTTAGATTGTTGTTTGGTCTCGGGAGTATAGTAATGTATCCATGTTTCATCTACAGTGACGAAACGACGCTTAAAGTCCTCCGGATTCTTCTGGAACAGCTGCAAACCATCCTTGCAACACTTCACACGATTTCGTTTTTGGTCAAGCGTGAGCAATCGCGGCACCCATCTTGCGGATAGCTTTCTCATGTCCAAATGTTTATGCAAAATATTATGTACCCGTTCAGTCGAGATGCCCACAGCACTAGCAATCTCACGCACCTTAACTCTTCTGTCATCCATCACCATATCATGGATTTGATCAATGATTTCTGGAGTCGTAACCTCCATAGGCCGTCCAGAACGTTCAGCGTCACTTGTGCCCATATGGCCAGTCCGAAAATTTTGAAACCACTTATAAACTGTTCTAATCGAAGGTGCAGAGTCACCATAATGTTTATCAAGCTTCTCTTTAGTTTTGCCTTTCATAAAGTAATGTTTAATCACCACACGAAATTCTTTTTCGTCCATTTCTTGAAAATCACTCGACTTCCTTGATTCACACGAATGCCAAACACAAAGAAATAGACCAATATGGCTGAAACTTGGTGTGCGTTCATTCAAGAGATGCTACTAACTAAACATGACCTCGATACGCGCCGGTGGTGCCATCTCTCGGACTTTGCACGGACTTTTCAAACCAGCCTCGTAAATTCAGCATACCAGTAAATGATAAGTGATTTTCCAGGGAGTCTCCGTAACATTTAGCAAGTCATTGCTTTACTTGAACGGTTTTTTTTCCCATCAAAAAACACTGTTAAATCGAAAACACAAACGTAACTTCGACTTCTTTTTTCATGAAATTTTTGTGTTGAAAATACTTTCAAAAGTGAAAAGCGTCACTAAAAACCACTGTAACTGCTAAACTAATCGTTGAAATATCATGAAATTTTGATACGTATCCTTTGAAGATTGATATCCTCCTAAAAATCATATGGATTTTATGAACAAAAGGGCGACGCCTACGTGTAGACTAATGGTCAAAACTGATAAATTTTCAGTTCCACCTACGTATATATACCATATATATACGAATAATGTCAGCATATCACGTCAATGACGTCAACTCGGGGTAGCAATAGGCCCGTAGATAAATAAATAAATAAATAAAATATATATATATATATATATATATATATATATATATATATATATATATATATATATATATATATACGTAACAATAAATTAACGTGAATACCACGTGATAAATAATACAACGTGCAACGGCAACACTCATATGGTGCTAAATATTAGGGGAGGATTAACAAAGGATTGTGATCTTCCAGCGGGATATGGCAGGCGTTAGACACCTGTAGTCTTGGGCGGCAGGAGTATTGGAGACCAAGTGCGTTCACTATTTGAGTGCTAATCTGGGTCACGGTTTTTTTTTATTGGACTTTAACAGCTAGATGTAGATGAGGCAATTTCGAGCTGACGTTTAGTACAGTTCTTTGTTCGCTGGTGTTGTTTCCATTCTTCTTTTTGGAGACTGAGCTCTTTTTATTTATTAATCTTAATCTTGGTAAAGGGAGAAAGTTATTTTCAAATTTAAAATCACTCAGTAGAGCTTGACGAACTTATTAAAAATTATAAAATTGTTATTAAACCCTCTGAAGGTTACGTCGTGCGTTCCTTCTTTCTATTTTTATGTTCTTTGAAATTGTAAATATAAAGATGTTCGGCAACGGTCGACTAATATTGAAAAATCCCTCTGCTATACCCTTTTAAAAATTAATAATTTTCCATCGACCGGTAAAAAAAGGTAACAGACGATAAACCTACCGCCAGAGAAAAATTGATCTGCCTGAAATTTTAAAGAGGGTCGTCGGTAATGGACCGGATTACTTTGTGGTAAAAAAAGACAAAGATTTTGATTTGCTCTTTGATGGCGCGTTTCCGAAATGCCTTTTTAAGGAAAAGCTTTAAAGTGCTACGATATTAAATGATTGAAAGTTTCTGATTTATGTTGGCTCTCGATTTTATAAGGTGGGATGGCACAGGTAAAACGACAGACAAAGTCAATGCCTTAGAGCTTAAGAATATGATTGAAACGGGTAATCGTTTATTATTTTCGACTATAAAAGGGGTGGGGTTTATTCATGGGAAAACAGGGGATTTGAATGAAAAAATGGTAATAAGTGAAAATTTTGGTCACATTCAGTTTTTAACATTCGCCATCAATAGGATTCTGCACCAATTAAGAGGGTATCATCCCACGAGGTATTTAGAAGTTGGTAGGTGTTTTATTTAGGCATTCTGCCTTGTTTACGTGAATCGATTCGTAAAAAAACGACTAGAATTGTGGCAGAATAATCATGGATTTTGCATAATAATAATGCATAGCCACATAATGCAATAAATATTTTTAACTTTTTAAATAAAAAATGAAACGTTGCATAAATGTATTGCAGTGGAGGAAGATGTTGTAATTCGAGGGTAATTTCTAAAGTTTCGTACCTAGCAGGTACAGTAACCAAGTGGAATTTAACGCTCCAAAAACCCAGGCAGCAGTTTTTTCTAAAAAAGTTAATGTTGCTGAACCCGACATAGTTATGTCGGGGCACTCCATTCCTCTAACATCGTCACTCAATTTGTTGGGCGTTAATTTGGAAGCAAATATGTCCTGGTATGAACAAGTTGCAGGCATAGCAAGGAGGGTTTCTCAAAAATTGGGAATAATATTTCGAACCAGAAACTCCACAATAACTGTTAATTCTTTACAAAGCTCAAATTCGACCAACTATGGAATATTGCTCCCATGTTTGGGGCTACGCTCCCAAACATACACTGCATTTGTTGGATTCTATTCAGAGAAGAGCTGTTCGTCTGATTGGAGACCCGGGACTGACCGGCGGCCTTGATTCGCTGGAACATCTAAGAACGGTTGGCGATTTGAGCCTATTCTACAAGTATTTTCATGGAAAGTGTTCGAAGGATGTAGCCCGCTTAATTCCTCCCAGAGCGGTGCATGTTAGACGTACACGTCGCGCTAATACTTTACATCCGTATGAGGTTCAGCTTGTTACTCCTCGTACAATGCTTTTCAAGCAGTCTTTTATATGGAGAACATCATCTCTTTGGAATAATTTGCCCAGGACTGTGTTTCCTGCCGAGTAAATTTACAGCGATTGAAGAACAACGCGAATCGCTTTTTCCGCACACATGTCGCTCCTGTAGCGTTTTAGGGACTTTCCTGCAGCACGTGTGCTAGACCCATAAAAAAAATATAGCTATGAAACGAAACTTGCAGAACTTTTTGTTTACAGTCTGTCAAGTAAGAACTTGTCCGCCATAATTCATTTTTGGTACATGCGATTCTAGCGATTCAGCAAAAAATCGGCTTTGTGTACGAGTCACTTGTTTGGACATCGGTTTGAGGCAATCTTTCATTGTTCCCATCCAAAGAAGCCTAAAATTATACATCTGCGGCCGCTAAATATATTAAAAACAGCGCAGCTTTCAACTCATCATCTGAACGAAATTTAGGGCTCATGACGTCTTATTCAGATGTTTGAACAAAAAGAAGCCTCAATTTTCAATTAATTAAATTGTGAATAATCATTAATGAATCAGATCCTATGAAAAATAAAATTTTCGAAAGAAAAATTTCTCCAAATCAAAATTTTTGAATATTAAAATTTCCAAAACAAACCTGTTGATGTACAGCTTTTGAAAAGAAACAATGAAAAACAACATTTTAGAATTATATTTTATTTTTAAAATCCAACTTTCAAATGAAGAGGTCAGGTAGAAAAAGGTCAGTTCAGATAAACACAAACTGAACTAATTAACTAATTAATTAATTAATGAATAGCTGAACACGAATTAAACCTGTCTCATGCCTAGTTAAATAAATTTAGATTATTCACAGGCAGTGATTAGTTCGGGTAAGCTGAACTAATCTTAGGTTATTATAAAAAAATAATAAAAGAAGTTTAATTAGTACAAGTTAGTTGAGATAAGTGTAGATTAAACAAACTAATTGATGAATTAAATTGCAGTATAATTTAAACTTATCTATATTAAGTTATAAATGAATTTGCCTGTTACTTCTTGGCATAATAACATAAATGTTAAATATGAACAATTTACTTTGGTAACTTATCATGTTATTTATAATTTAACAAAGTGATAAGTTAACCAAGTAAATTGTTCATATTTAATCCTTATCTACATTACGCCTATCTAACGTCTTCATTAGTGCCTAGTGTGGTTAGCTAAATCTTGACTAGGTGTGGATAGAGGTTAGTTTAGAGCATAGGTTCCCAACGCGGACGGTACCACTTCCCCTAGTGGGTGCTGAAGCCTTCCATGGGGGAGGTAGCGGGTCCAGAATGGGGAGTTAAGGTAGTCAAGGGAGGCGGCCGTGGCGTACCTACTTATTTAGGAAATTAATATAATTAACTATACTTAAATACCTACTGTTTTCATGAATAAATATCATCTAGCTATCTAAAATTTTTATCTTATTGTTATCGCATTAGGTATACGTATACCTAATTCGATTTAGTATTGCAAGTTGGTAAGCAAAGACGCGATTCACGCAATCAAACATGTTTCGACAAAAATATGGGAGCTTGTAATGATTTGTTTACAGAGCAAATGCACCGGCATCGCAAATAAGCAAAGGCATACAAGTTGTGCGTGCACGAAATCAAATCTATTAAAGGCAGGGAATGTCTTATTATTTTTGTGTGTTCGTCAATAACCCATATTCGCGAGTGAAGAGATAGAAGTCATTATAGACTTTTTTTTTATGACTATCTATAAATCTCTCTCTGGCTTCGGTTCATAAAAGAAGACACAATTTGTCAAGAGTTACTACTTGCTAAAAATTTGGAAACCGATACAAAGGGAGAATCGATATTTAATACCACGAACAAGTTTTTTCAAGAGGAAGAAATTCCTATTCGTAATATTTTGTCAGCTGCTACTGATGATGATGCTCCAGTAATGACGGAGCGTCATAAGGGTTTCGTAGCGCATTTGAAACAAACAGTACCAAATGTACTCGCTGTATATTATGTTATTCATCGTCATCATTTATTTGCAAAAAATCTGAATGAACGCCTGCCTACGTCGCTTCATTACGTTATTAGAACAGTCAATAAGATTAGAAGCAATTCATTGCATGACAAATTATTTGGGCCACTTTGTAGTAAAAATGATAAAGATTACAATCGCATGCTGCTGCACATAGAAGTTCGTTGGCTCTTAAAAGTTATTTGTTTGAATTGTCTTTTTAATCTATTTAACTTAGTACTGGACTTC
This sequence comes from Pachyrhynchus sulphureomaculatus, assembly GCA_019049505.1. Lineage (NCBI taxonomy): Eukaryota > Metazoa > Arthropoda > Insecta > Coleoptera > Curculionidae > Pachyrhynchus > Pachyrhynchus sulphureomaculatus. The sequence goes on along the minus strand of CM032454.1, from coordinate 168,943,900 downwards.
CTTGAAAACAGAGACGAAAAACTGCGCGAAAACCTGATTACATCTAAAAATGACATTGCTTATTTGACAGACCTGTTTAAATATTTAATGAAGTCAATTAACAATTGGAAGGTGACGAGTTGAATTTAATTAATTTAATTAAAACAAAAAATGTCATAGCTGCTTTTGTGGGAAAACTTCTTCTGTTGAAACGAAATCTAGGTAAAGCCACTACACAGCCACTTTCCCACATTATCAGCAGTCTCTGTAAAACAGGAAGATTTACTTACTTACTGGTAACGCTTGGATGTTCTTTATGATGATTTTACGGAGCGATTCCAGGGTATTTTAAACATTAATATACCGAGTTGGATTTCAGATCCTTTCGTAAATGCAGGTACATCAGATTCATCAAATTTAGAAGAGAAACTCGTAGAACTCATAACTAACGAAGAACTAAAAGTAAAATTTTGAAATAGCTACCAAGAGTTCTGAGTTCAAAACAATACCAGCTCTCTACGCTGGATTGTGGGCAATAGTACAGAAATTTTTAATTGCTTTTGCTTTATCATATTTGGCTGAGCGTGGGTTCAGTGCAGTAACTAATTTACTATTTAAGAAAAGGAACAGACTGCACATCACTGAACATGGCAATTTGCGACTGATGTTAACGAAATTTGAACCTGACATTAACAAATTGATAAAATTTCACTGGCCTCAACCATCTCATTAATTTTTTTATTTCTTCTTGATTTTGTGTTTATTTTTAAATTTTTAATACACAATTTTTTACTACATTTGATGGTCGTTTTAATTAATTTCTACTTTGTGATTCTTAATAAATACGAGTAGATAGATAAAATAGGTATAAATAATCTGCAACAATATTTTAATATTTGGTATAATTAACTATTATATAAGAGGGGGCGTTTGAATTTGTTTTTTCTTGTAAAGGGGGTGGTGGTCTAGAAAAGGAGAATCCTAAGTTAATTTATTATCTGATATAATCGGAGCTAACTTTTATCCGCAATTCACCGCCAACGCTAATAAGAAACTCAGAATAAAACTCCATTTTTCAAAAATTTATATTTTAAGAAATTTATTTTTCGAAACTTTGGATTCAAAATTATTCAGTGACTTTTTATATTACTCTCTTACAAGGACGTCATATGGTAGCTTTAAATTAATTAAAGGGAAACGCAAGGAATGTGAGGTCTGTTGATTTACGTCCATGACACTCAAGACGTCGATAGCAACCTTTGTTGCACTGACAGATCGTGTCATTCGAATGTATTGATGACAACATACCAAATTCCACTAAATAAAGAGTGATTCATTTAGAGGTACTTTTTGTGATGGGGATTTAATTGCAGATTGCGCATGCGTCGTGTCAACTGAAGTGGCATTCCTGTTCAGTAGTGTTTGACAATTCATAATGGAAAGACATAGCCCGGCACAGCGTCTACAAATTGTTCAACTTTATTACGAAAATGGGGCGTTCTACGAGGAATGTGTATCGGGCGCTTAGAGCAACTTATGGTCCACATAATCGGCCTACCGAACGCACAATTCGCTCTACCATCAATAAGTTTGAGACCCAATTTTCATTATTGGATAATGCTCCACCGAATAGACCACATCCAGCACGTAGTGAAGAAAATATAGGGGCGGTAGCGGAGAGTGTACGCGAAGACCGTGAAGTGTCGATTCGTCGCCGTTCTCAACAGCTTGGCCTGTCATATTCAACAACTTGGCGTATTTTACGTAAGGATCTTTCTTTAAAAGCATACAAAATTCAACTAGTGCAACAACTGAAGCCGACCGACCTTCCGAATCGTTTCTGTTTTAGTCGTTGGGCTCTTGACAAGCTTGCAGAAGATCCACTGTTTTCGAGAAAAATTTTGTTCACCGATGAGGCCCATTTTTGGCTTAATGGGTTCGTGAATAAATAAAATGCCCGTATTTGGGGTGATGAACAACCTGAAGAGGTTCAAGAGCTGCCATTAAATCCAGAAAAAACAACTGTTTGGTGTGGTTTATGGGCCGGTGGAATAATCGGTCCATATTTCTTCAAAACAGAGGCCGGCCGGAATGTTACTGTGAATGGTGACCGTTATCGCGCCATGATAACAGACTATTTGATGCCAGAAATTGAAGCCCGTGGTCTCGACGAAATTTGGTTCCTACAAGATGGCGCCACTTGCCATACAGCCCGTGAAACCATGGCTTTACTGCGAGAGCAATTCGACGAATAGATCATTTCACGCTTTGAGCCAGTGAATTGGCCGGCTAGATCATGTGACATCACACCTCTTGACTTTTTCCTTTGGGGCTATGTAAAGTCCAAAGTCTACATGGATAAGCCAGCTACAATTGAGGCATTGGAGGCCAATATTACTCGAGTCATTGGCCAAATACCACTCGAAATACTCACACGCGTCATTGAAAATTGGAACTTCAGAATGGACGTTGTTAACCGTAGTCGCGGACAACATTTGAAAGAAATTATCTTTAAGAAATAATTGTAAAGAATGGTTCTTTTATATGACAATAAAGATTATAAAATAAAAAAATGTTTTTATTCATTTTTTTTTTATTTAAAAAAAAGTACCTCTAAATGAATCACCCTTTACTATCATATAAATTTTAAAAATATTTTTTCAGGAATGGATCCTGCAGGACCCCTCTTTACCAAATGGCCAAAGAGCCTGAAACTTGATGCTAGTGATGCAGAATTTGTCGACGTCATTCACACTGATGCAGGTATCTTTGGATACCCACGGCAAATTGGTCATGTCGATTTTTGGCCGAATCAAGGAATTGCTCCTCAACCTGGCTGCAATTTAAAGCAGGTTAAAAGAAGAAATCCAGATGCGCTATTAGAATATGGTAAGTATGACAAAAATCATTAATGAAAGACATGATTACACAAGGAAAGAATAAGGTAAATGTTGCTTAGCTGCTGGTAGTTCTGGACATCACTATCGTTCATCTGCTCGATCTCGGCACCTCATGCAAATATCCACAGACAGCAGCAAGTCGTTCAACTTAACAAAGACCTAGAGGGAATTCTATCTTGGGGGGTGACAGTAACTAAGTAGAATTTTACGCTACAAAAACCCAGGCACTCCATTTCTCTAGCATCCTCTCTCAATTTGCTGGGCCTTAATTTGGGAGCAAGTATGCCTTGGCATGAGAGAGAGCTTCTCAAAACCTGGGAACATGATTTCGAACTAAAAAGCTTTAAACTCCACAGCAACTGTTAATTCTGTACAAAGTTCAAATTCGACCAACGATAAAATATTGCTCCCATGTTTGGGGCTCTGCTCCCAAACATACACTGTATTTGTTGGATTCTAGTCGGAAGACAGCTGTTCGCCTGATTGGAGACCCGGAATTAGCCAGCAACCTTAATTCATTGGAATATCGAGGAGCGATTGGCGAATTGAGTCTATTCTACAAGTATTTTCATGGAAAGTGTTTGATGGATGTAGCCTGCTTAATTCCTCCCAGAACGGTGCATGCTAGATATACACATTGCGCTAATACTTCACGTCCATATGAGGTTCATCTTGTTACTCCTCGTACAACCCTTTTTAAGCAGTCTTTTAGCCGATTCGTCAACAAAGTTGACGGCAACTGAGAGAACAGCAAATAAACTAAACTTTATAATACGAGTCGCAAATATTACCACTGTTAGTTTTTTAAACTAGTATGACATCACGTGTTTGATCAAAGCAATAAAAACTTCAAGTTGTTGAGGTTATGTACTACTAAAGGAAAGATTCAAAAAATCCATTAAAATATAGTAGAAAGTGAATGTTACTCGAAGTATTATATCATATAGTACTCGTATACCTTAAACTTTCATGTAATAGTATAAAATGAGCGTCTGGTTATAGTTCGTCAGATGGGATAGCAACGTTTAATTGTAAAACAATAGCCCTGGTTCAATTTTGGTAATTACTTTAATTTTTTGTCAGAGTGGTTGCGCTTGATATGGGCAAAGCTTGTTGCGATTGTTGGCTAAGCTGCGCTCTTATGATATAACTTTCGAATTTTCTTAGAGATCGGCCATGGTAAGTGGCAACTGATGAATTTCTTTCCAATATCCTGGTGTCATAGCTGATAACCTGATTAATTCTCCATTTACCTTGAATGCTAGAACAGTAACTGATCATTCAAATACTCTCAGTCCTCAGGAAGGTATACAAAATTAACAAAGAAATGGAAGGAGTTCTGTCTTGGGGTGACAGTAACCCAGTATAATTTTGACGCTACGTGAAGCAGGGAGCAGTTTCTTAATAAAAAGATAACGCTACAGAACTGCACATCGATATGATTGAACCCTCTGTTGTATTAATATATCTCGGCCAGATCATGTCGCATGCACAGCAAAGAAAACTGTTCAATACTTGTAATATTGTTTCGCACCAGAAGGCTTTCTAATTCACAAAAGCTTTTCACCCTATACAAAGCTAAAATTAGACCATAGATGGAATGTTGCTCCCATGTTTGGTTCCCTCTGCCCAAAAATATTGCGCACTTGTTAATTTCTATTACACCTTAATCTCTAAGAACATCCACGGTGACTTTTATGGGAAGTTTTTGATGCATTGTTATATTATTTATAGAAAGAAACTTTATTTCAATTATTCTCATTAATTAATAGTAATTGGGAAGCACTATATAATAAATATTTGCCTGCTGTAACTCTGTGCTCAAATTCAAAATTAAATAAATATTTTTAGCATTTTGTAGTCACTGGAGATCTTACCAGTTTTTCGCCGAATCCGTTGTGAAACCTGATGCATTTTGGGGAGCCGTAAATTGTAATAATTGGGAAGATTACGAAAAAGGAATTTGTAATGAAGAAAATAGCTTCAGCACTCAAATGGGGTTATATGTGGATCCCAGGTAAAAAAATAGTGTTAGATTTGTTTACTATTAAAAAAATAAAACCAAAGTTACAACAATATGCATTAGTAACCATAATAATTAGAAAAATAGCAAAGTGACCCAGTACTGCCGCAACAAGCAGATAGTTCTAAAATAAATAATGCACGCTCGAACTGAACTATATATAATTTATCGTTTCTCACACCTTTCACCCCCTTCAGCTAAAGGAATATCTTACAAAAACTTTAGGTTTCTTTTTTACTTCAAGCATTTCTATTTATTTATTTTTTTAATTTTTAGGTAAGTATAATAAAGTATGTGTCTTTTTAGTGTTCCACACCGAACACTTATAAGATCACTTCCGTCTCTGTCTGTCCGTCTGTCACACCCGATTTTCTCTGAACCTGTTTAACATAGAAAGTTGAAATTTGGAACTAATATAGGAATTGGTGGCATTATCAGAGCCATGTGGTATTAAAAGTTAAATTTTGACTTACTAATCAAAAATTTTGAAATATTTTCTTTAATAACATATCTGGCGTATAAAAAACCAAAAATTCCAAGGTCATCAGTTTTCAGTAAAGATCTGAAAAAACTATGTTGAAAACTCATTTGGCGTGTGTTTTGTGAAGTCATTGATCATTCTATATCTCCGTAACAAACATTTTTATTTTAAAAGCAATCAACCTACGGAATATTAACTGCGCCAGTCCGACTTGCACTTGGCGGGTTATTTTTTTGTAGAAATATACTTTTTTTTTAATAGTTCACCTCCCCGCTACCATAGAGATTTTTACTCCTTCTTTTATTATATCTCTAATGATGTTATATTTTCCGTTAGCGTTGCCCAGGTGCCGAAACATACATATGTATGTAATAACACTTTTAAGACAACGTGATAGTGGTCTCACGGGTGTTATTGCACTTCTGCATTAACTACTACCTAAAAATACACACACAAAACCTAGCCGATTGTCAGAATTGAACCAGCTCTTAACCCATAACGGTACCGATTCCCGGCAAAAACTTTGAGAATTCTAGTATGGTTCCCTTTAAATTAAATAAAAACTAGAGTTAAGTGACTTTTCCAAATTTTGTGAGTAATTGCTTCCACATTAGGCGTTTATACTAGGGTACGGTCTCCTTTAATTTATGGAAAATTTTTTTTTTCATGTGTCGTATCCGTTGTGGACATTGGCTGTTATTGAGGCATATCTGAATAATTGCGTAGATGTGAACCCAAATCATTGGCGCAAATTTTGCATTCAAGAGAGTCTGTCCTGCCTCTTGCTATCCACCTTCCCCTGGATCATTAATTGAAGTAGGCAAAATTTTCCGGGCCTCATCTCTTGATCGAGATAGTCGACTTTCTTTTTTTTAATTGTAAACGTAATTTCTTTTTCTTTCCTGATTTTGCCCAAAACTGCTCCGTTAGTGATGTGGTCGGACCAGGATATTTGAACAATGCGTCGATACACCCGCATTTCAAAAGCCTTCTACCTTTTCATTAATATTTCGGTCAGCATCCGTGCTCCCTCATCTTAAAGCAGGATTGTGAATATGTAGCACTTGACTAATCTTATTTCTAGAGCAAGGGATAAATCTTTTTTTATGAACCTGTTTTTCATGTTGTCAAATGCAGCTCTAGCACTCTTAATTTTGGATCGCATTTCTGTGGGTTGATCTTATCTTAGATTCACCGCAGACGTGCGGTAGATATATGAATCTATGTGGTCGACTAACTGATTAGTCACGTTTAGTTGGCTCGTGGTTTGTTGGTCTTTGCTTTTTAACACCTCATTTGTTGTGCCAATATTGTAAGTAAGTCTGTATTATTTACCTACTCTTTCCATAAAATCCTGCAATTCGACAATATTACTAGCGAGCATGGCTGTGTCATCGGCATATCCTATGTTGTTAATTAGTACACCATTTATTTTAATACCTTTGGTGGTGTCCTCTAACGTTTTTCTGATGTACGCCCTTCTTGATCAATACAGTTTCAGTGAGTGAGTTGCCTACTTTTATCTTGGCAGACTGTCTCCAGCACAGAATTTTTACAATACGAATAACCCAGTCATCGATACCAGTTCTTTGAACGATCTTTTCTCTCTACAACGTTGGATAAGTACTGTTCGTATCGAGGGTACTTAGGAAGCTAAACTGAGATTCTGTGATATTTGTTTCACACTTTCTATGTATTCTGTTATGAATCATCTTAGCAAAAACTTTAATTATGTGATTAAACAGACTTATTACTATAATATTGGCCATAAAATTTTGCATGTGGTGTCTTAGGTATAGCAACAAACGTTTACTGCAGTTAGTCCTTAGAGATTTCTCCTTTGTTGTATGTGCTGTTAAAGCGAGCACACAACATTAGGTCAATTAAACTTCATCTAATTAAACGTATTAAAAATTGTAAGATTTAAGAAAAAACATACAGTGCATACTCTTTAAAAACCAGGTTTATTTTACTAACATTATTAAGCGATAATTTTTAAATATAAAAAAAACTGGTAAAGTGCAAATCGGACTTGCGCAATTAGTGTTCCGCAAGTTGATTGTTTTTAAAATAAAAATTTTTGTTAGGGAGGTATAAAATGATCAATGACTTCACAAACATACCCCAAATCAGTTTTCAACAAAGTTTTTTCCGATCTTTACTAAAAACTGATGAACTCGAATTTTTTGTTTTTTTTATATGCTAGGTAAATTATTAACGTTAATGCAATCTTGATAATTTTCATTCAATCTACACCCCGTGGAAAATATTCCAGAATTTTTTCAAAATTTTTTGATCAGTACTTTTCATGATAAGGGGAAGGACACCGATTTCTCGAAATTTTTTAAAAATAATATAAAGAAAAATGTGCGCAAGTATTATATTATACTCGTATATATTTTTGAACAAACTTTCATTTGATACCCCACTCGATAAACCAAGTAAAAAAAAAATTTTTTTTACTTTCGATTTGTAATATGTATATATATATATATATATATTATATATATATATATATATATATATATATATATATATATATATATATATATATGGATATATATATATATATATATATATATATATATATATATATATATATATATATATATATATATATATATATATATATATATATATATATATATATATATAGTTATGTATCCCTCTTCAAATCATCATGATTTGAATAGAGTCGCAGGAAAATAGGTACAAGTGGCCTAGGACAGAAAAAAGTGGCAGAACTTGAGGGAGGCTTTCGTCCAGCGGTATACAGTTTATGCTGATTATGATGACATATGTCCCTGGCTAGAAAAAAACTGTATTCGTTAAAAAATCACCCATCAGAATTTTTACATGTATCCTCATTTTAAGACTCTAGACCATAAAAAAACGTACTCTTCAAATTTCCTACCTGCATGTTGATCTTTTGACATGATAACTCTGGAGCGAAATGAGCTATTGATTTCAAACATAGTACACATATAATAGCTGATGTAGGAAAGAAATCTACAGTTTTGCGCTGTAGTAGTAGATGAAGGAGGTGAAAAAGTTGGAGGTTGTTAAATTTTGTATAGTTTCAACAATATTATGAGATTTTTTCTGCTTTCTGATTGAGATAAAGAATAAATCTTAAACAAATGGGAAAAGCAAGTTAGCAAAGGTTAAATAAGTGGGAAATGTTGTTACACGGATTGCTTCTAATATATCATCTTACATGTTCTCTTTAGAGCTGTGGAGTCGGGTATATTTTTTATTATTTTCAATTTTAATAGAGCTAACATGCAGGGAAAGTTTCCCTTGTAAGCCTTTAAAGCCTTTCCTTTTATTTTTACTTAATATCGGACGTAAATGTTCGAATCTATTATTTAAAAGTATAGTTTTAATTCTTAGGTACATAGCTATTCGTTAGTGTGTAAAGTCAAATTCAGTATGTATTTTAGAATTGTTTCTTTGAGACGAAATTACTGGGCAAATCACTTTTTTCATATTTTTGGGAAATTTGGGGTTTAATTGTGCTTAAACATATACTTAACGTATTTAAAAAACAAAACAATCAGTTTTTATGTTTTAATGTATTCAAAGCAATAACCTAAAACTCCAAGGAAGATTGTCAAAAATATATTTCGAGCCTATTCTACTTCACCAAAATGTAGTACAATATTGCTGTTACCTACGTAAAGGATGGAGATCCTGTACAACCACTAACATCGTAGGTATTTTAATATTATTTATTTGGACCTAAATAAATATCTAATTTCACAGTTAGGAATAAGTAATTTGACCTAACCCTTAAGAGAATGCAGATCCCCCTACAAGGTGTAAATAATGAATAAATTTACCGTGTGGAAGGTGAAAAATTGTAATCTAATAATACCATTGCTTGCTGAAACCTAAAATATGATAATGTAGGTGAAAGAACAGTCAATAAAGCTTTAACATTGAGTAGGAGGTTTTTTTTTAGCAGTGTTAGGTTGTTGTATATTTTTATTAGAGGTGAGCAATTCGGGTCCTTTAGGTGATCTACTTAACACGTCGGGTACTGAGATCAGGTTCGCGAGTAGGTAGATTAGTTGTTCTTTCTCGCTCGCTTCCGTCATTTGAGCAATGAAGCTACGACTTTTATCTCTGCGTCTTTACAGTAAGGTACTCAAATTTGTTAAACTGGTCGTTTATTCATAAAAATAGGAGATATTTTTAAATTTTTTACATATGTAGTTTGTGATGCAGCATATCTGATAAAAATAAAGCGAAATATGGAACAATTTCGAAGAATAACCATATAGAAAAGTGTTATCCATTTATTAAAGCTATCAATAAATAAAAGGAATAATAGTACTTCTTTTGGTATATGAACAGTACAATATCAATAAATACATTTTATTTTCAAGAGCTCAATCGCTGAAATTATGGGTGTTTATTTGTCCGATTTTGTTCATCGGTAAATGTGACCTAGGCTTATATAGCTATATATATATATATATATATATATATATATATATATATATATATATATATATATATATATATATATATATATATATATCAATCGGTTTTATAACGTCTTCCGTCTTCCGATGCCTAATTTCCACTCCTCCCGGTTTCTCCATCCCTCCTCCTCCAGATCTCTCTCTAGTACTTCCTTGTTGATTCCTGCTCTCCAGCTTTGGCGTGGTCTTCCTCGCTTTCTTTTTCCATGAGGGTTCCAATTTAAAATCTTTTTAGGTAGTCGGTCTTGTGACATTCTCTGTACATGTCCGTACCATACCAACTGTTGGGTTCTGATTTCGTCCACTATATCGTGCTTTATTTCTAAAGCTCGTCTTATCGTGTCATTTGGTATGCAGTCTTTTCTGGATTTTCTGGCTGCTCGTCTCCAGAAATCCATTTCTGTAGCTTTTAGTATTTTTTCTCTTCTTTCCTTCAATGGCCACACCTGAGAGCTGTAAGTTATTATACTTTTCACTATTGAGTTGTAAATTCTCTTCTTATTTTCAGTGGTTATGTTTTTGTCCCATAGTATACTATTAAGCATTGCAATCGCTTTTTATTCTTTGGATATTCCTCTCGAATATTGCTTCTTCCAGTGTTCCGTCCCTAGATATTCTCGTTCCCAAATACTTATAACTGACACAGTGTTTGATGGTGTGTCCTGTGGCCAGTTTCAAGTCCTGCTCTTGTCCTCCGACGCACATGTACTCAGTCATTTTAATATTGACTTCTAGGCCACATTTTTCATATTCCTCCATAAGTTTTCGTGTCATGTATTCCATATCATCAATGTCCTGAGCGACTACTACCTGGTCGTCTGCGAATGACAGCGTGTACAATGTAGTATTGTCATCCAGTGGTAATCCCATACTGCTGCATTTCCTTTTCCAGTTCTTCAGTGCACTTTCCAAATAGATTTTAAATAGCGTTGGGGTTATACAGCAGCTCTGTTTGAGACCCTTTGTGGCCTGGAACCCTGTTGTTATACCATATTTGGTTTTCACACTACTTCTTGCGTCTTGGTATAAGGATTTTACGGCTTTAATTATTTCGGTGCTTACATTACTCTGTTGTAGTGTTTCCCACAATCTCATTAGGGGCACGCTGTCGTAGGCCTTTTTTAAATCAACAAACAAGACATGGACTTCTTGATCAAATGCGGTTTTCTCTTCTAGGATTTGTGTGAAAAGAGATGGTCTATTGTGGATCTTCCTGCTCTAAAGCCTGCCTGTTCTTCAGCTTCTACGTCCGCGTATTCCGTTTCTATTCTATTTTTAAGTATTTTTCCGTATATTCTGCTAATAGATCCTATAACCGTTATTCCCCTATAGTTATAGCAATTATTTTTGTCTCCTTTCTTATGAATTGTTGATATGTATGATATTTTCCATTCCTCAGGTACTTCTGAGGTGTTAATGCATCTTTGGAATAAGTTCCTCAAAGCGTTAAATAGCTTTTCAGTTCCGTATTTTACTATCTCTCAAGGGTTGTTTCCTGGTCCTGGAGCTCTACCATTTTTTAGCGTTTTACATACTTGTTTAACTTCTGATGTTGTTACCCTTATTGGGGATCCTCGTATAACTATATTTGGGTTTCCATGTTGGGTACTTTTGAACTCTGGTCTATCTTCTGTTAGCATATTTGTAAAATATTGGATCCATTTTTTCTGGTGTTATTGGTGAGAAGATTTTTCTTTTCCGTTCTGTTCTCATATTTTTAAGAAGTCTCCAGCTTTCTGTGCTTTTTCTTCCTCCTATGTAAGTGTTGAGTCTTGAGCATGTCTTTTCCCATTGGTTGTTCTTTTGTTACTAATCATTTTGCGTACTCTAGCTTGGGATTCTTTGTATTTTACTTTGTCGTTTGTGCTCTTTGAGCTTAAGTATTTGTGATAGCTTTTCCGTTTTTCTTCAATTTCGTATTTAATTTCTTCATCCCACCAATATGGTTTTTGCTGTTTTTTTCGCTCTTCTCTTGGTACCCTAATGCTTCCAGTGCGATTGCGTGTAGGCATTCCTTTATATACTTATATTCTTCTTCTATATTATCACATCCCGTCCGTTGTATCTTTTGGTCCAGTCTACTCTTGTATAGATTTCTGATACTTTCATTTTGTAAGCTGACTGTATTATATCTTATTTTTGTTTCACTTGTTGTGTGCTGTGTACTTGTATCTTCCAGTTTGCTTTTCCGTGTTGTTCGTGAGGTTATCTTTCCTTTCACAAGGTAGTGGTCGCTGCCACATGAAGCCCCTCTTTGGACTCTTACATCTAGGAAGTTTAATCTAGATCTCTGTCATATTATCATATAGTCGATAATACTTTTTAAATCTCTTGTTGTTGGTCTCCACGTATATTTATGAATATCCCAATGCTGGTAGTGTCCGTTTAATATTGTAAGGTTGTTTTGTTCACATATCTCTATAATTCTTCTTCCGTTGTCTTTAGTAACTTCTTCGCCATATTTTCCTACCACTTTATCGTGTTCTTTCCTTCCTATTCTTCCATTCAGATCACCCAAAAAGTAATATATCTCTTGTTGTTCAAAAAATGAAACCTTGTTATTAGCCAGATCGTCGTCGTTGACAGCGTATACCCCCAGTAAGGTTGTGATATTACCTAGTATTTTGAGATTCATCTTTATGATTCTTTCACTAATCGGTTTCCAGGTGGTTATGAATTTCCTCAGTTTTCTGTGTATTAGTATGGATACGCCTTGTTTTGCTCTATATTCTTTGGGCACTCCACTATAAAAGTGATCATAATGCCTCCAACTTTCGGAGCCTTTTCCTTTCTTCTTTGTTTCCGTCATTACTGCAATTTCGACTCGAAGATTTTCTAATTTATTTACAACTTCATTTACTTTCCTGGAGAGACCTTGTATGTTCCATGTACCACATATCGTTGTCCTTCTTCTTTGCTGTTTTCGTCTTCGTATATCCATTCGATTTCGAGGCTTTGGATTAGGTTTTTTAGCAGAGGCTTTTTTTACATAGGGTAGGGAGCTGGCCTACCGCTACAACCCTCCTCCTTTGTCCGGGCTTGGGACCGGCAGTGACAACTGTAAGCTACTCAATCCATCTACAGCCGCCCCAGGCGGAGTTGGCTTATATAACTACCTTTAAATAAATTCTTTGTAGAAGTAAGGATCTTGGTATAGAATTTAATACAAATCCTTGGGGTATTTGCAGTTTAATTTGAAAAAGCCTGGTCTAAACTGATTGGTAAAGCGCGTGTTATAATTAATTTAATTTATCGTCATATACACAAGCGTGCACAATTTCTATTTAACATCATTTCGTATTTCAGTTTTTTATCATAAGTCGAATTTGAAACAGAGGAAATTTTCATCTCGTCGTGTATCGTCCAAACATGAATTTACCGTTTACGTGTCTATCGCATCAATATTCTGCAGCCTTTAGCCAGCTAAATCGAGTTCCTTGAAGCACGATTCTGGATAACCGTACCACCAGAAGACTGCCACATACCTAAAGCATGATTTGTAACATACAAATTTAAAAACAGTTCTGACTTTTTTAAAAAGAGCCGTTACCGTATCAGGTCATTTTTGTGAACTTACAGAGTAGTTTCCTTTACAGTTCTTATATTGGGGTAATGTTTCTTATTCTATGTAATATCATTAAAATATGCGCAAGTGTTGCATACAAACTGTCTCCAGCAGAAGGATACTGCTTATCCACAACATTGACGCGATGACCCATCTGACTGCGCCAAGGAGGTTTCCGATGTTATATTGGCCGATATGGAGGCTTACATCCCTTTTTCGAAGAAATGCCCTTCCAACGACAAGCCTTGGTTTGACCGAAAATGCAAAGAAGCTGTTGCTTCTAAACATTTTGCATACCGACATTGGCGTGAAAATCCTAACACCATAAATCGTAACACCTTTATTCGTGCCAGGAACAGATGCAAAGAAATTATCGACGAAACCAAGGAGGCACACAATCAACGAATTAGAAACAAACTTCTCGCTTGTCCCAACAATTCCAGGTCCTTTTGGTCAGTCGCTAAGGCAGTTATTTAAAATTTCACCAAATCCACCATACCACCACTCACATGGCCAGATAATTTTATTGCAACGACACCTGTTGAGAAAGCGAACTTGTTGGCTGAACTCTTTGCTTCACATTCTACTGTCGATTTCCAAGGAAAAACACCACCTAATATTCCCATAGTGCAAGGATGCCCGATATTGTCTTCAGGCAGCGTATCATAAAACGTATTTTGATGAAGCTAGACACTAAAAAGGCTTCTGGCGCTGACGGAATATCTGCCATAGTTCTCAAAAACTGTGCGAGGGAACTAACACCCGTTTTATGTAGACTTTTCAACCTATTTTACAGAAAGGGAATACTTCCTTCCTGGTGGAAATGTGCCACAGTTCAGCCAATACCTAAAAAAGGTAAGAAGACCTTGCCAAATAACTACCGACCAATCGCACTGCTTTCAATAATATCGAAAGTCATGGAAAAGGCTATCAATCAGCACCTACTAAAATATCTTGAAGGATTCAGCATTATTATTGATCACCAATATGGCTTTCGTAAAATTAGATCAACAGGAGATCTCCTGACTTATGTAACACATGTTTGGAACAACGCAATTGAACACTTTGGAGAATCTCGAGCGGTTGCTCTTGACATATCCAAGGCATTCGACCGTGTTTGGCACGATGGGCTGTTAGCTAAGCTACGTTCTTATGGTATGTCTGAAAAGTTCTGTTTGTGGCTCTCATGTTTCCTCAGAGAGCGTTCTTTGCGAGTGGCAGTCGACGGATTTCTTTCTAACACCTTCACTATCAACGCCGGTGTACCCCAAGGCTCCATACTGTCTCCTACTCTCTTTCTCATTTATATTAACGATCTGCTGGAAAAGACCGAGAATCCAATCTACAGCTTTGCAGATGACAGTACACTTATCTCTTTATTCACTTTGAACGCTCGGACATCGGCCACTCAGACGAATATCCGCAGACAGCAGGAAGTCATTCAACTTAACAAAGACCTGGAAGAAATTCTATCTTGGGGTGATAGTAACCAAGTGGAATTTAACGTTACAAAAACCCAGGCGGCAGTTTTTCTAAAAAAGTTAACGTTGCTGAACTCGACATAGTTATGTCGGGGCACTCCATTCCTCTAACATCGTCACTCAATTTGTTGGAAGTTAATTTGGGAGCAAACATGTCCTGGCATGAACATTTTGCAGGTATAGCAAGGAGAGCTTCTCAGAAGTTGGGAATATTATTTCGAACCAGAAAGCTTTACACTTCGCAACTGTTAATTCTTTACAAAGCTCAAATTTGACCAACTATGGAATACTGCTCCCATGTTTGGGGTTCCGCTCCCAAACATACACTGCATTTGTTGGATTCTATTCAGAGAAGAGCTGTTTGTCTGATAGGAGACCCGGAACTGACAGGTGGCCTTGATTCGCTGGAACATCGAAGAACGGTTGGCGACTTGAGCCTATTCTACAAGTATTTTCATGGAAAGTGTTGGAAGGATGTGGCCCGTTTAATTCCTCCCAGAGCGGTGCATGTTAGAAGTACACATCACGCTAATACTTCACATCCGTATGAGGTTCAGCTTGTTACTCCTCGTACAACGCTTTTCAAGCAGTCATTTATATGGAGAACATCATCCCTTTGGAATAATTTGCCCAGGACTGTGTTTCCCACCGAGTACAATTTACACCGATTTAAGAACAATGTGAATCGCTTTTCTCCGCACAGGTGTCGCTCCTGTAGCGCTTTAGGGACTTCCCTAGCAGGTGTGCTAGACCCATAAAAAAAAAATTGACTCGGTGATGTTTATGTTGTATAAGTAAATTCTTTACTGCCTCGTAAGATGACATGTATGGGAATCATATGCTTCATTCAAGACGAAGTAAACAATTTATTTGGTTTTGCCACCATGTAAATACTAATTATATTTTATTTATTTTTTATGTGAGGAAACACGTCATATGTTTTTCATTTATCTGTTAGGGCTTTTATTCCCCTATTTAATGGTATAATGTGTGAAAGAATCTAATTGTAGGATTCTTGCCTCATTTAAAGAGAACCGTTAAAGCTAAACTCATCCATCTCAATTAGAGGGGAAATTACAAGATGATCGATTTGAAAAAAACAAAATGCATCTGCTTTTTCGTGTAATCTTGTATAATATAAAATATTCCTTGAACGGAAAAAAATAAAATAAAATTGACGTACTTTTTCTTTATTCATAAAAACTCTCCATTCTAAATATACATTTTCCTTATTTCAGATATTTTCAGTTTATTATAATAATAAAATGAAACTGGAAAAGAGGATGTTTCGTTTATTATTCACGGGCACACAAACAAAAATGAGGGCAAATCATAGTAACGATTTTAATATATTGCAATTAAAAATATAATCTTGAATAGAAGAAAACGCCTTCCACATTTAAAGAAAAGATACGTTATCCGCGTGTGACCTACATTATTTAATACAATTTATAATGATGGCGTCAGGCGAGCCGAAATAAAGCTATTATTTCTACTCGTCTCGAAATATATCGTTTTAGAACTAAAATATATTCCCGATAAATAAAATTTAAATACAGTTAAAATTTTTATCATGTTGCATTTTTAGGGCAAGAGGCAACTTCTTTATAACGACAAATCCGGAATCGCCTTACTCAAAAACGTAACAAAAGAAAAAATTAAAAGGTAAAGAAGCTATCAGTGGTAAAACACAGACGGAGCAGAAGTATGGTACATTATATTTTAAAATATGAAACTATTTTTGTCTTTAAAACAAAACGTCAGACTAAAGATTTTATGTGTAAAATTTGCAATTATTAGCGTTGTTGCACCGATAATTATTTGTTCCTTAAACAGCTCATAAACAATCAGTCAAACTGACCCTGTATAATTATTAAATGTAGGACCATATTTTTGTACAGGGTGAATCAACGATAGAGTAAAGTTCATTTGTTTCGGGAATGATGAAAAAATGTTAAATACAATAGTTTTAGAGAATGTTACGGAGCATAGTTTAAAATTATTTTTGAGTATACAGGGTACTTCAAAAAGCGTGGCTGATATAACATATATTTTTTTTTTTAAATGGAACATCCTATTTTCTAATTTATTTTTAAATTTTGCGTAAAATTTTATAACTTTTTTATTAATAATGTTATATACCTAAACCTAGTAGTTTTTATAATATTTCAATTTTTAAAAAAAAATACTAGTTTTCAGTTTTGTAAAAAATTTCCAGTAGCGCCATTGTTTCTGAAAGTGAAATACTCATAATTGGTACGAGCGATCTATAGAGATGAAAAAAAAGATATATGTAAAGAAATTTGAGTTAGATGCTACAGGGTGTTCAAAATAAATTTATACATTTCGACTATTTTAAATTGAAAAATCCCACACCCTGTATATTATTCTTTTTAGTGTTCCGTACGGAACACTTATAAGATTACTTCGGTGTCTGTCTGTCTGTCTGTTTGTCACACCCGATTTTCTCCGAAACTATTTGACGTAGAAAGGTGAAATTTGGTAATAATATAGGAATTGATGGCCTCATCAGAGCCATGTAGTTTTTGAGAATTAAATTTTGACTTAAGGGGTTAGTTTTGGGGGGTGAAGTCGGAAGTGAAAAAAAAATTTTTTTTTACTAGGTCATCGAGTGTGGTGTCAATTGAAAGCTTGTGAAAACACGAGTAAAAAATATAAATATAATATTATACTTGCGCGCACTTTTCTTTGTATTATTTTTAAAAATTCGCGAAAAATCGCTGTCCCGGGCCTTATCTCGAAAAGTACTTATCAAAAAATTTCGAAAAAATTCTGGAATATTCCCCACGGGGTGTAAATTAAACGAAAATTATCACGAGTGTATTACCTTTAATAATTTATATGGTATATAAAAAAAACAAAAAATGTCAAGGTCATCAGATTTCAGTAAAGATTGGAAACAAACTTTTTGTTGAAAACTCATTTGGGGTGTGTTTTGTGAAGTCACTGATCATTTTATACCACCGTAACATAAATTTTGACTTAAGGGGTTCGTTTTGAGGGGTGAAAACGGAAGTGAAAAAAAAATTTTTTTTACTAGGTCATCGAGTGTGGTGTCAAATGAAAGCTTGTGAAAACACGAGTAAAAAATATATATGTAACGTAATACTTGCGCACACTTTTCTTCGTATTACTTTTAAAAAAATAGCGAAAAATCGCTGTCCCCTACCTTATCTCGAAAAGTACTGATCAAAAAATTTTGAAAGAATTCTGGAATATTCTCCACGGGGTATAGATTGAACGAAAATTATCACGAGTGCATTACCTTTAATAATTTATTTGGTATATAAAAAAAAAACAAAATTTCAAGGTCACCAGTTTTCAGTAAAGATTGGAAACAAACTTTGTTAAAAACTCATTTGGGGTGTGTTTTGTGAAGTTACTGATCATTTTATACTATCCTAACAAAAATTTTTATTTTAAAAACAATCAACGTACGGAACACTAATTGTGCAAGTTCAACTTGCACTTGACCGGTTTTATTTCTGATATATTTTACAAAACCCTCCAATTTTTATTAGGTATGTTATATACCTATTTCTAATTGTTCTCGATTTATTTTGAATTTTTCAATTTTTACCCTTGTTTTTAATACACTTACGCTATAACCTCATAGTTGCCAAAACAAAACAAAATGTAGGCACTGTCAAATTTTGACATGTCTATTAAGCAAGTAAAAATAGTTTAATTTGTTGTAGTAAGTAACATATAAAGGTAAAAGTTATGGATTTTCCTAAAAATGAATTAATTGATATGGTTTATACTGGGCGAGGCGGGAAAAAATTGTCTTTCGGCAGTAAGGTTTTGCGGAGCGAGGTACCCTAATAGACGTATACCATCTAGAAAATCTTTTCAGTGCTAATCTACGGCTAACCGCACCATGAGAAAATACAATATCATCCCTTTCATATGGAACTACACCAAGAACTTCAAGATCGTGATTTTGAACTACGAGTAAACTTTTGTACCACCATGAATGGAGCAATAGAGGCCGATCCAAATTTTTTATTCAAAATAATGTTTTCTGATGAAGCTACTTTTCGCAGTAATGAAGCAGTTAACAGCCATAACATGCATTATTATTCAAACAGTTAATACATTTTGGTTCCAGGAAGTTCAAAACCAAAACCATTGGTCGCGTAATGTATGGTGTGGAATAGTAAATTTTCGAATTATTGGTCCATATTTTTTCCGCGAACTGCTTAACGGGCCTAGATATCTAAATTCTTTGCAAAACGAATTACCCCAGCTTCTTGAAGAAATTGATAACTTTGAAAGGGAACATGACAGATGTATTCAACAAGACGAAGCTCCTGCTCATTACCACCGGGAATTTTTAAACGATCGTTACCTACACAAATGGATCGGCAGGGATGGATTCATTTAGATTATGTGACTTAACACCTTTAGATTTCTTTTTGTAGGGCTTCATTAAAAATCGTGTTTATGTGACTCCCCCTACAACCCCAGTAGATATGGAAAATAGGATACGGAATTCGTACAGGACAATAACGCCCTCAATGCTAAGGAAAGTGAAGGAAAATATAGTAGTATAGACTAAACATGTGTATTCAAGTAGACGGGCATATTTTTGAACATTTATTACGTCATAATAATTAATCAATAGATAAGTTAAACTATATTAAAATTATTATTAACTATTTGTTTATGTTTTCATAATAGCGTAAGTATATTAAAAACAAGGGAAAAAATTGAAAAATTAAAAATAAATCGAAAGCTATTAGGAATAGGTATCTGACATACTTAATAAAAGTTGAAGGGTTTTGTAAAATCTATCAGAAAAAATAATAATATGTAGGGTGTGCCATTTAAAAAATTTGAGATTTTTTAATTTAAAGTAGTCGAAATGTCTAAATTTATGTTGAACACCTGTAGCATCTAAGTCAAATTTCTATACATATATTTTTTTTTTCATCTCTATAGAACGCTGGTACCAATTATGAGTATTCCACTTTTAGAAACAATGGCACTACTGGCAATTTTTTACAAAACTGAAAACTAGTGTTTTTAAAAAAAAAATTGAAATATTATAAAAACGACTAGGTTTAGGTTATTAGATTAGATTAGATTATTAATAAAAAAGTTATAAAATTTTACGCAAAATTTAGAAATAAATTAGAAAATAGGATGTTTCATTTAAAAAAAACATATGTTATATCGGCCACACTTTTTTGAAGTACTCTGTATACTCAAAAATAATTTTAAACTGTGCACCTTAATATTCCGTAAAACTATTGTATTTAACATTTTTTCGTCATTCCCTAAACAAATGAGATAATGAACTTTACTCTATCGTTGACTCACCCTGTACAGTTTTCATAAAATTTTATTTTTAATTATCCTATTAAATTATAAAAGGAACGTTTCATTAATTGTCATTATGGAAGTTCCTAAAAAAACCAGAAATTTAAAAAATTTCGTCATTTGTGGTCTTGGTAGGTAATTCATAATTAATCTTCGAATACATTTGTCGTCGCACGCCCTTATGTCAAGATCTTTGTTGCGTAGGTTTATTTAGTAAGAATCTTAAAAACTAAATGTGCACCCTTTTTATATACAAACTTTTGTTCGATTACTTTTGGATTCACATTATATAAAAAATTGTGGCGGTTTGTTGGGTATGATTTTCTTCCACTTGAGAAGAACAAAGGAAAAGATTAGAGGAAGAATATTAAAATTGTAAAAAATATATACCAATCTTAAATTATTTATTATGCCTAAAAACTCCTTTTGGACTTCTTTGGAATTGCTTCTTAGATCAACCGTATTTTTTTAATCGTTTACCAGCTTGCCTCGCCTCAACAGGACATTATACGATGGGGATATAGGCGGGGATATCAAATTACCAGTCCGGGTGCTAAAACATACATTTGCATTTTACGACATTTTTTAGATAAAGCGGTAGTGCTGTTATGGAAGTCATTCCATTATTATATGGACTACTGTCTATGTAGTATAATTAAATAAATAAATAAGTATACTCACTTGCCGGGGATAGCACCCCAAAACCCTGAGCATAATCAACCGGAACTATGTCATGGCCGGCGCATGTACCTATTACCTACTGGTTGTCCTGACAATATTGTAAATGTGTATATTGACTGACAGTGGCATAGCCAGGTTTGATTGGCCGGCATGTTTTTTTTTTTCAGAGAAAAATAAAACCTAGAGAAAGAAAACATTCCCGTCTCAGGTTCGGGAGACCCTTCTTAACTACGCCACTGTATACAGTTAAATAAGATATTGTCAGTAGTACTGATTGTCTAAGGGCTGACTCTACTAGCGCATGTAAGATGTTTAGTTGTAGTAATTTTGTGTCTATATTGTTGTAAATAGAAAATGTATTTATTTTTTTTTTGTTAATAAAGTTGTTTTTAAAAAAAAGTGTTAGTTTTTTATCGACGCACGAAAATAATGCAACTAGCAATTTAAATTCTAAAATTATTAATGACAGCAAAGTTGAGACTATTATCTGATTGAGTTGTAGATATATGACATTATGCAACTGTATTTAATAACATTTTTTTTTGATAATTTGTCTTCTGTGTAAACGTGTATGAAATGATTTAGCCGAAATAAGTAACTACTGAGGAATTTCTAAGTACCTTGTATTATATCGCATCAGGGCATACTGTTGCTACATTCATGATGAAACACCATCATTAGACTTTAATTTCTAGTATATGTAATTTTGCCGAACTGTAAACAATATATTTTTTTTTGAGCAGTGAATATGTCGAATTACGTGCCAACAAAACACCATTTGCGGGCTGCGTTACTTTTCTTGTTTCATTCGAAGGAAAGCGCTGCTGAAAGTCATCGATTGCTGTCGAAAACCTATGGTGATGATACTCCATCGATAAAAACATATGAGTACTTATTTTGATGTTTTAAACATTGCAACACGGAAGACAAAGTGCGTTCAGGCCAGCCGAAAAGTTTGAAGATGGAGAATTGTAGGCATTACTCGATGAAGAGCCGTCCAAATGGAAAAAGAACTCACAGAATCATTAGGAGTTGATTGCACAACCATTTCCAAGCGCTTAAATGCATTGAGAATGATTCAAAAAAAGGAAATTGGGTGCCGTACGAATTGAAACCGACATACGTTAAAACGCGATTTCTAATCTGTGAATAACTGCTTCAACGGCACAATCGAAAAGGTTTTTTGCATCATACGGTAACTGGTGATGAAAAAGAGATCCGCTACGATAATCCGAAGCACAAAAAATCATAGGTGATGACCGATGAACCATCAACATCGTCACAAAAGCCGAATATTCATGGCTTCAAACTTATGCTGTGTATTAGGTCGGATCAGCTGGGTGTAGTTTATTATGAGATGATCCAACCCAACGAAACTATTACTGGGGAATGTTACCGACAACAATTGATGCAACTGAGTCGAGCGTTGAAGGAAAAACGACCGCAATATGCCAAAAGACACAACGAAGTGATTTTTCAACATGAAACCGCTCGGCCACATGTTGCAACTTTGAAACGATAGAAGTGCGTGGGTGAGATGCCCTACCTTACCCTCCATACTCACCAGACATTGCTCCTTCTAATTATCACTTGTTCCGATTGATGACGGCCTGCTTGCGAATAGCGTTTCCGTTCTTATAAGGATACAAAAAAATAGGTCGATTCGTGGATAGCCTCAAAAGATGAGTCGTTTTTTTCAACGTGGTATTCATATCCTGCCACAAAGATCGGAGAAAGTAGTGGTCAGCGATGGACAATACTTTGAATAATCAATTTGTAACTATTTTTTTACAATAAAGCTATATTATCATATAAAAATCCCTCAAAATTAATTCACACACCCAATATTTTGGTTGGTTTGGTTATCTAAATAACCATTCTAGAACTTTTGAAAATATTTTAAAAATCCAGGTTCTTTTCTGCTTTGAACACTGGAATTCTTTATTTCCCTTAATTGTAAAAGTATATTAACATTGAAGTTAATAACTGAAAACTACTTACATTAATATTCATTTACTTTAAACTAACCGGTAGTTCCAGAAAATAATATTGTTTGTTTACGACCTCTAAATTTTTACCATCGGTGACGTATATGCGCTGATGAATTATTTACTTAGATTTCCTAATTTGTAGAGACAACATGATGTTCTATGAATTTGATATGCGAATATGAACTAATATCTATGAAAATATCGTAAAAATTTTCAGTTAAAATTAAAATTGCATAATTCAACATTGACGATGTGTAAGATTTTTTTTGGAATTTGTTTTTCCTGGTAATAAATTCCTAAAGTTTCACAATATTTAGTAATAAATTAATAAAAATGTTCTGTCATCCAAATTTAAATAATTACATAAGATTCTAAATATTCAATAGACAGTGTCAGCTATCAGCTGTAAGCCCTAAGTCCATTTTCATAGTTGTGGCAAAATTGAGCGGTATGGGAGATGAACCGTGGTTTCGAGGGGGTTTTTTAATATCTTCGTATTAGCAGGGGAAATATGGAGATACATTGAGTCTTGGAAAATATTTTCTTGGAGGCATTTCAGAGGAACCACCACTTGACGCGTTAGAAAATCCGGAACGATGTTTAGTAATTGAGACAAGTTCGAATATTACATATTGTAAGGGTGTGGTTTTATACATTTTATAAATAATGTCGAATATGGATTTTATTCTTAATTCTTTAAAATTTAGAAATCTAATGTTTTTTGCGCCAAATAAGCTATTTTCATTTTGTAAAATACTAGTTACAAGTGGCATATTTCATATGTTTTTTTATGGTTCTAGCACACGTGCTGCAGGGAAGTCACTAAAGCGCTCCAGGAGCGGCATGTGTGAGGAAAAAGCGATTCACGTTGTTCTTGAAATTGTACTCGGTGGGAAACACAGCCCTTGGCAAATTATTCCAAAGGGATGATGTTCTCCATATAAAAGACTGCTTGAAAAGCGTTTGTATGCGGAGTAACAAGCTGAACCTCATACGGATGTGAAGTATTAGCGCGACGTGTATTTCTAACATGCACCGCTCTAGGAGGAATTAAGCGGGCTACATCGTTCGAACACTTTCCATGAAAATACTTGTAGAACAGACTCAAGTCGCCAACCGTTCTTCGATGTTCCAGCGAATCAAAGGCCGCCGGTCAGTTCCGGGTCTCCAATCAGATGAACAGCTCTCCTCTGAACAGAATCCAACAAATGCAGTGTATGTTTGGGAGCCGAGCCCCAAACATGGGAGCAGTATTCCATAGTTGGTCGAATTTGAGCTTTGTAAAGAATTAACAGTTATTGTGGAGTGTAAAGCTTTCTGGTTCGAAATAATATTCCCAACTTTTGAGAAGCTCTCCTTGCTATGCCTGCAACATGTTCATGCCAGGACATATTTGCTCCCAAATTAACGCCCAACAAATTGAGTGACGATGCTAGGGGAATGGAGTGCTCCGACATAACTATGTCGGGTTAAGCAACGTTAACTTTTTTAGAAAAAATTGCCGCCTGGGTTTTTGTAGCGTTAAATTCCACTTGGTTACTGTCACCCCAAGATAGAATTTCTTCCAAGTCTTTGTTACGTTGAACGACCTCCTGCTGTCTGCGCATATTCGCCTGAGCAGCCGATGTCCGAGCGTTCAAAGTGAATGAAGAGATAAGCGTACTGTCATCTGCAAAGCTGTAGATTGGATTCCCGATCTTTTCCAGCAGATCGTTAAGAGAGTAGAAGACAGTATGGAGCCTTGGGGCATACCGGCGTTGATATTGAAGGTGTTAGAAAGAAATACGTCGACCGCCACTCGTAAATAGCGCTCTCTGAGGAAACATGACAGCCACACACAGAACTTTTCAGACATGCCACAAGAGCGTAGCTTAGCCAACAGTCCATCATGCCAAACACAGTCGAATGCCTTGGATATGTCAAGAGCAACCGCTCGAGATTCTCCAAAGTGTTCAATTGCGTTGTTCCATGTTCCAATATGTTCCAATATGCCGTTGTTAGTTCTTATTTTCCTTTATCAATTCAATACACATGTTTTTAGAGCATTGAGGGTTCCTTTTCACGTGCATATGTGTTCCTCACTAACATAGTGTATTGCGTGGGTCAGGGATTATTTAGTTTATTTAAAGAAATGTATTCTTCTAATCAGCATATATCACCACCACACCAAACACTTTATTTTTGCACTTGACGCGCGTCTCGCTAACCTTGTTTGCTTCTTTAGGAGCGATGACCGACTGCCGAAGCTAACATGGTTAGCAAAACGGGCGTTGAGTGCAAAAATAAAATATTTGGTGTAGTGGTGATATATACTGGGTAGTGTCATTGTGCCAAAAATTCCAAATTCCCAACACAGTAAATATATTCTTAACAAATAATATTAAAGATCTTCAGCAACTGATCGATCAGGTCGTAAGAGCCCGCGAAAAATTTGGATTAACCATAAATATAAGAAAAACCAAGAGGATGGTAATAACAAAGAAAAATCTATCACCAGAATCCCTCGGGTAAAACACCGTAGAACAGGTCTCCACATTTAAGTATTTTGGGAACCAATATAAATGACAAGTGGGACCCGAGTAATATATGAATATGAATAAATTTTTCCATAGCACAAGTCTCAGTCTCGAACTCCGAATGAGAATGGTGAGAGCGTATGTATTCTCCGTGCTATTGTATGGATGGTGTGTGGCTCAGAGAAACCATTGGAATCTTTTGAAATGTACATGTATAGACGCCTTCTTCGCATATCCTGGGTACAGAAAATAAAAAACACAGAAGCACTGGAAAGAATTAACAAAACGAAGGAATTACTAACAACCATAAAAATAAGAAAGATTCAATACTTTGGACACATAATCAGGGGCCCAAAGTACGAATTGCTACGTCTAATTATTGAAGGTAAAATAAAAGGGCAAACGATCGATCGGAAGATGACAGAATTCTTGGCTGAAGAACATGAGAAAGTGGTTTGGATATACTTCGAGCGATATTTTTCGCAGCAGTCTCTAAAGTTCGTTTAGCTATATGGATCGTCAACCTTCGTGACGAGATGGCGTTGTAAGAAGAAGATAATAGTTGGTGTCTAATTTTCGTGTAAAAACGTAGCAATAATACTTTATTTCTCCTTCTAAATCACATTTTTAAACTAAAAAATAAACAACTTATAAAAATAAACTTTAAAGTTTCCGGACTTTCATAAAGTTATAAGGAATATGCAATAAAACTTTTATAATCTACCACGTATTAACGACAGCCTCAAACAGTGAGAAAAAATCAAATTACGTTTTCAAGCCATTTTCTGGTATAGTATGAAAAAATTAAAGAAAAAGAAGAAAATTGTCCATCCATATCTCTGTGATATATCCGTTACTTTTGCCATAGTTGTAAAGAGAAGCTCGAAGATATTTTTTCCCTTTATCCGAGAGAGTGAGAAAAGAACAGGAAAAAGAGGGTAATAGGTTTTTTCAAATACTCTTCCGATTCTCTTAGTATAAGGTGATACATGACATATATTATCTTTAATTTAGGCTTTTCATCTAGTTTCTAAAGAAGATACTTTATGAAGTACGAGGAAACAACCAAACAGGAGGGGTTGCTTTAAGAATGGAACTCGTATCGCCATTGATTAAAGGGTAGTTCTGTAGACGGTTAACCACGTACTCCAGTCCGGCATGGTGTCAAATGTCTTGCACTCACAAATACACCCTCCAGATCGTCCAAAACAAAGCCCTCCGAATCATCGCCAAAGCACCATGGTTCGTTTGCAACACTCAGCTTCATCGAGACTTCCAAGTGCCTTCAAGCCGAGAAAATTCATCGGCAATGCTAAGCTCAAATTCCTGAACAACGCCACTCACCATCCCAACCCTACAGTCAGAAACGCCTATGGCCCTCCACCCATCGCCAGAAGACGTCACTACTCCAGACCCCCGGACCCCTTGCCACAGGATTAGCCGTAAAGTTAATCTTTAATTAATCTTAAGTTAAATTTTAAGTTTATACCTATGAAATATCTTCTTCTTTTTCATCCAACTTATAGCTAGGCACTACTGCCTGTTTGTTTTCTACTCTATAGATCATCGTTCCATCTCTTTCTTGGGCGTTCCATTGCTCTTCTTCCATTCGGTGACTTGTCTCTTGCTATCTGTACTATCCTGTTGTTTCCTATTCTTCCTATGTGTTGATCTCATTCTATTTTTCTTCCTCTTATCCACTGGTTGATATTTTCTATATTACATGCGCGTCTTATATCTTCACTCCTTGTCTTGTTTGTACATCTTCTAAGTATTCTCACTTCAGTTGATTCCAGCATCCTCTGTATTATACTTGTTGGGTGTGTCGGGTCTTGTTTAGATGTGTAAGTCATTACTGGTCATATTACTCTCTTGTATAATCTTGTTCCGATTTCAACGGGGAGGAATTTATTTCTAAATATGGTGTAAGTGAGGCATTTCACTATCCTATTAGCCTTGTTGACTTGATCTTTAACTTCTTCCTCTATTTTTCCGATACTAGATATTTTGATGCCTAGGTAATCGACCTCCATCACCTGTACTATTGGTTTATCTTCCACCACCTGCTTGCACCTGATCGGCTATTACTATTGTCTTGATTTTTTCAGTTGAAATTGACATATATTATTTTGCTGCTATGTAGAATGCGTATAGCAGCCTATGTAGATCGTTCTCGGTCTTAGCCATTATCCGATTATATGCATAACATATAATTTTAAGTTCTCTCTTACCCATTTTGTATTCCTTCTTTCTTTTGACATTTTTTATAATTTCATCCATGACAATATTAAATAGCAGAGGTCTTAAAGAGCTTACCTGCCTGATTCCAGATTCATAGTTGATTGGTTTTGTCATTCCTTCTGCTAATCTTGCTACTACTTTATTGTTTTTATATACATTCTCGATAGTTTTGATTAGGTCTAATGACTTTTTCCTGTTATATTCTTCTATTTACACATTGTCGAAAGCTTATTTTAAGTCTATCAGGCACAAGTATGCTGGAATATTGTATTCTATGGATTTTTCTTTTACTTGTCACAATGAAGACGGCATCGGTGCATCAGTGCCCACTTCTGAATCCTTGCTGTTCTTCCAGTTGTATTCTCGCGTTTAATTTTTTTGTAATAATCTTTGTTGTTAATTTCAGTGTACAGTTTAGTAGATTTATGCCTCTATAATTATTTGGATCTTCTTTTTCTTCCTTGAAGTATCTTAAATTAAAATATCTTAACTTCCCTCTACACATTTATATAACACTCTTACCTAGGTCAAGGTAAATTAGGTTACTAACTCGTATATATCTTAAGACATAATTTACATTTACACGTTTAGATTATCTCGTGTATTAGTTGTTATGGGGTCAAACCCCGCTAATGTGTGGCACCGAAGAAGATTTTAGCCATTTAATAACCGGTGCAAAGTGCAAGAAGAATATTCCAGAATTTTATCAAAATTTTTTTATCAGTACTTTTCGAGATAAGGTGGGGGGACAGCGATTTTTCGCGATTTTTTAAAGATAATACAAAGAAAAGTGTGTACAAGTATTACATTATATATATATTTTTTACTTGTATTTTCACAAGCTTTCATTTGACACCACACTCGATGACTTACTAAAAATTTTTTTTTTCACTTCCGATTTCACCCCCCAAAACTAACCCCTTAAGTCAAAATTTGACTTTCAAAACTACACGGCTTTCATAAGGCCATCAATTCCTATATTATTACCAAATTTCAACTTTCTATGACAAATAGTTTCGGAGAAAATCTGGTGTGACAGACAGACAGACGGACAGACAGACAGACACCGAAGTGATCTTATAAATGTTCCGTATAGAACACTAAAAATCCTAAGAATTCAGTCACATTCGTTTAGTGTTTTTAAAGGTTTTGCTAATTTAAATTTTTTTTTTGCCATTTTTGATATTTTTGGACTTTCTACTTTCCGAATACTTTATTTCTTCCAAATTACGATATATAATTTTGCTATTAGTTTGATGTATTATTTCAAAAGATCGACAAAAACGCTTTTACGGGAATTTCTAGTATATTCCGCGCCGCGTCTCAGCAGTAGCCACAAAAGTGGTGCAGACATCCAGGAAAAATCTAGTATTTTGAATAAAGTCCGAGTGTGGTAACAAAAGGCTGTAGAATAAAATTTACTAATATATCTTTAACAGTGATCCTGGACGTAGAGTGCTTCGGACTGCAATAAGATGTTAATTAGGTCTTATGGAAAAGCTAAATATACAAATGTGACAATACTTCTATAGTTATACACGCTACCAATATCAAAGATAAAGATTTTTAGAAACACCACTTTGGAATCTAGATGTATTTTGTCACATGTGTCACTATGTGGAGCGGTGTATTTTTATGAAGCCTCCTTCCTTCAGGTTATCGGACGCAGAAAAAAGGTGTGAAAAAAGCGACTTGAGGTAAATTGATTGTTCAGGTGACACAAATGTCCTTTTTTACATTATTCACTAAAGATTACGGTTTAAAAAATAATTGTCTGTTTCCATATTTATGAAAAACCTTGTATAATTGTTCGCTCTAAAAAAATATTGACTTAAAAAGCGCACGCATTAATTTAATTTATTGCGAAATATGGTGGCATATTTAAATAACTAATAATTAACAAGTAAGCCTATGATAGGTTTTGTGTTTACAGGGACAAATAAAGTAAATTGGTACTGTTTTTTTTATGGGCTGAGCGCACATACTGTAGGAAAATCCCTAAAGGGCTAGAGGAGCGACACATGTGCGGAAAAAGCGATTCGCGTTAGTGTTGAATCGCGAAGTTGTGCTCGTTGGGAAAAACAGTCTTCGGCAAATTATTCCTAAGGAATAATGTACTCCATAAAACGAGGTTCGAGTGACAAGCTGAACCTCATACGAATGTGCTATATTAGCGCGGCGTGTATTAATAGCATGCACCGCTCTGGTAGGAATTAAGCGGGCCACATCCATCGACACTTTCCATGAAAATACTTGTAGAACAGATTCAAGTCGCCAACCGTTCTTCGATAATCCAAGATACTAAAGTTTCTGGGGAGTACTGGATCTCCAGTCAGACGAACAGTTCTCTTCTGAATAGAATTCAACAAATGCAGTGTATGTTTGGGAGCAGAGCTCCAAACATGGGAGCGGTATTCCATCGTTGGTCGAATTTGTGCTTTGTACAGAATTAACAGTTGTTGTGGGGTGTAAAACTTTCTAGTTTGAAATAGTATCCCCAGCTTTTAAGCAGCTCTCTTTGCTATGCATGCGACGTGTGTATGCTAAGGCATATTTGCTCCCAGGTTAAGGCCCAGACAACTTGAATGACGATGCTAGAAGAATTGAGTATCCCTACATAACTATGACGGGTTCTGTAATGTTTACTTTGTTAGAAGAAACAACTTCTTTTAGAAAAAAACTGTATGCAAGTGGTTTATGAGTTTGAAAAGTTATTTCTGGGACTCATTACTAGAAATCATGTTGCTTCTAACTTTCAGGGTCTCACGCAGTGAGCCATTTCATTACTTTTTTCATTATTTTCATAGTTCTCAGAATCTAAATAACTTATTTCTCCAAAGTGGGTAAAAGATTATTCTTCAATTTCACTGGTCTACAAAATTTAGCCTTTTTTGCCACATAGAAATTTGAGCTATATTTTTATTGTGTTAGGTGTTCTTAAGGGGTCACATACACCTGGGCGCTAAAAGAAGTATGTGTATTAAAAAAAAAAATATAAAGCTTATTAAGTAAATAATACAAAAGATTGGCGACAATATATTTTTATTGTACTTTAAATTATAAGAAAATTTTTTTTTTTAAATATACTTTGAATGTTAACATTATTTTTTCTCGGGTTAAATGGACCACTGATGAAAACTAGGGGACCTCCTTGTCTGCACGATAACTTCGCAAAAAGTAATCCAATCTTCAAAAATAAAAATTAATCTTGCAAAATAATGTAACAGTTAAAAATCCTCGAAGGTTTTTTTTCAAAAAAAAAAAAAAAAAAACGATATTTCTAACTTTAATATGCAATTTTCGACCAAAAAATGTATCTGTAATTATTTATAAAAAATTGTCTATTAGAAAAATTCAAAAAACCTTTCGACATTTTATAGAAAGATTAATTATTAAGGTTTAAAAAAAAAAAGTTAAAAAATATGAAAAATTGACTGAGTAATATTGCAGACAGTGTCTGAAAACGGGTAACGGCCCCAATCCGACACCAGGTCATATTTAATGCTATTACTTTGTAATGGAATGGAACTTTCTTAAAAAAATTTTTTTTGAATAATTCTTAGAAGTATAGAGAATAAAAATCCGTAAAAACTATCGAATTTTTGAAATTCGAGGTGTATATAACAATAAAATAACGTCAAAAAGATTGCAGCGTGCAACATTTTTTATGACATGAAATTTTATTTTCTTGATTTTTATTATTATATTTTGGTCAGTACTTAGATTCAGCTAGGTTTTTTTTGTGTCCAACAATAGTCGAAATTCACACTGGCAAAAAAATACAAACATCGTACTCAATTTGGACCACTTTCCTCTACTAAAGGTTTTTTTATTAGGTTAAATGTGCGACGTACTGTATATACAAGCAAAAAGAAAAAAACACCCATCTATCTAACCACAAAATAAATATCAGATAAACCGAAATATTATGCGCCTATTACTTAGTATGGTCTCAGTTAATTACACAGGTTTTGCAACATATATTGTACGGTTTATTGGCCAGTTTCGATATTACAAAAATTCAAATATTTCTAATTAATTTCAAACGGTAATATTAATTGTTATTCTTAAATACAATTCACAGTTGTGTGCGTGTAATTTAGACTATGTCAATCGGTTGGCCAATGTTTTGTTTTTTAGCTAATTTACCAGGTAAAAAGTGATAGTGATCGGTATAGTTATTAAAAACAATCTATGAGGAGCTTCTTTTCATAAGTTCTGATTTTTCTGATTTTTTTTTTTTAAATTTTGATTGATCAACTATTCGTAACTCATATTTCAATTCAAATTCTATTTTGTTATGTTTAAAGTAAGTAATAATATTTAAAAGATTAACTCAGGCTAAGGAGTCGATTTTACTTATGTTTTTACTCTGACAAAATTTTGCAAAAAGTTTTATCTACCAAAATTGATTTAATATTCTTTATTTACTTTTATTGGTCTTATGATATTTTAAATATAACAATTTTTGTGCTTGAAAATAGATTAAATTTGTAAAAATAACAAAATAGAATATTGTCATATAAAAGTGAATCTACAATTTTTTTTTTCTAATTTATGAAATTATGATTTCTTCTTAATATTATATTGCACCTTGTGTTGTGAAAAAATACATTTATTAAGTTATTGATAGTAACAAGTAATAGTTTAAATTATATAATTATATTTTAAAATAATAAAACATACAAAAATTATTTAGGACCACCACAAATAAATTTTCAAAACTTTACTCTTCAATTATGGGTCGTTAACAGACGATTGTGCGAAGAATTTGATCCATACAGAGATACAATTTTTTATTTATACAAAAGGTAAGCAAAATTACTATAAATCATATTGGCATCTTCTCGAATTCATTTAGAATAATAACTCAACTTAGAGATATTTTGAGTTTGGGATAGAAGCCTGCTCAGTTAACTAGATGAATTTGGCAATATTTGAAATATTAAGATTATAGGTACTATTTTAGGTTAATCTGTAGTCTCCTCCATTACTCGTCAGCAGTAGAATGCTACTGGTCAGCGTGTACCACTTTAAATGTGGGTAAAAAGGAGCAATTGTAGCTGAAACATAAGTCCAAGTGATTGAGAGACAATATTTCAATCTCAAAGGCCCATATCGATCGTACACTTTTAAACATAGGCACTTCATCTATCTCTATCCTGTGCAGGTCATTTGTCCAACATGTTGCTGGGCGTCCTCTTTTTCTTTTCCCAGTATATGTCCAGTGAAGGATGAAGTTGCTCCATCTAGAATCACTACATCTTGCTATCTGTCCTGCATAATTCTACTTAAGAGTAGTGATTGGTTTAACTGCGTCTTTCATCTCTGTTGTTCGTCTGATCTACTCATTGATCTTCCTATCCTTCAGAGATATGCCAATTATTTGCCGTTCCATAGTCCTTTGTGTGACAGCTATTTCTTTTATTGTTGGTTTTATCCATTAGAAGGATATATTGGTCGAATACTCGTGATTTAGCGTTTAAGGCAATGTTCTTATTTTTAAGTATATATGATTGTTTTCCGAACGAAGAACATGCAAGCCTTCTTCTTCTGTATATTTACCTCACTTAGTTTTCTCTTCCTAGTTGTATTTGGTAGCTCAGGTTAATTGTTATGTGTCTTCGTTACATTTGATTTTGGCATTTTTTAGATTAATTTTCTAGCTCACTAAATTGGATTTATTTTACAATTCCCTTAACGTATGTTCTCTCAAGTTACTCAGTCTGTTGCCGTTTATTAGAATACCCTTGTTTGGCCACTTTAGATATAGAAATACCTCTTTCAGTGCTGAGTTGACTTTGGTGAAATAATGTGTCCTTGTCTAACTTCCCTGCAAATCGTAATCTTATTAGTGTTTTTCTATAATTTAACAGTTAATATTGCCTTTATATATATATATATATACTACATAAATTTTGATATATATGTATACATATTGAGTAATATATGTATATATATATATATATATATATATATATATATATATATATATATATATATATATATATATTTTAAATTTTGTGGGATATAAACAAATAGGTTCTCCATAGCCAGAAAAGCCTTGGAAATCGAAAAGAATGGACAGCTAAATAAGTGGGATGATGCACTGAATATCTACACTACATGGAAGGGTCTATTAGCTAAATCAAGGAATAACCAAAACATCGAGAAGGCAACACCGGAACCCGTAATTACCACTGATACGGGCAACTAACTGCAAACACATGTCTGGACGAACACCCCCGATCCTTCTAGCTACAATGTGCGTAGACGCCGACCTATAAAAGACGGCGACCGCAATTCGGTTTCTCAGTTAGCTTCGAGCGGCAGCAGCAAGAGCACTTTAAAATGCGAAATGAGATTTTGGCGAAACGTCGTGCAATATCAACTGTTAAATTATAGAAAAACAAAGATAAGATTATATATATATATATATATATATATATATATATATATATATATATAATAGGAAGAGAATCTATCGGATGTCGATCTGTGGGAAGTGAAGGAAAAACTTATTTTCCTTTCTTAATACTCAATATTTAGTCAAAAATTTTTTGACATTTTCAATGGTAAACAAAAACACACTTTAGTTAGGTGAACAAACAAATTCGTGGTAAAAGGAAAAAACAAAAGAAAAAGAAAAACTTCTTCTCTAGTCATTAAACATAAATTGTACAAACATGATACACCAATGACAAAAGAAAAATATAAAAGGTTAACTTACGAATTACAAGTTGGTCGCTCTATTCCTTTAAAAACATAGCAAATATCTACTTCCCTGTAGTGCTCAAGAATCACTGAATTTGTTTGAGGTATGTGGATTTTTTTTTCCATTTTTTTTTCCTTTTTTTGACATTACTGTGTCTCAAAAGTATTATTATATATTAGTGTTTATATTAGTATTTTTATAATGAAACTATAATTTTTTTTTAAAATTTTTTTGGCCTTGAGAAAAATCCCATTTAGCCATGAGTTTTATTTATAAAGTAATCCAATATAATAAACCTTAAACCTAACTTAACCTACGACAAACACAACACCCAAGCAAACAGGCGGAATCGAACCGCTGACCCTCATGACAACAATAAGTTACTCTACCCACTGCGCTGAGGGCCTCGCCAAAACCATAAATTATAAGTCTGATACCAACCAATTGACCAATATTTACTGTAACATTATAGAAATAATAAAATAAAGGCTAACATATAATAATATTTTTGAGACACACGGTAATGTCAAAAAAGGGGGGGAAAAATAGTATCTACCATATATACTACCAACAAATTCAGTGGGTTTTGAACACTGTAGTGAAGTAGATGTTTGTTATGTTTTTAAAGAAAATAAAAGGACTCTCGCAACTCGTTAGTTAACGTTTTATATATTTCTGTTGTCATCGGTGTATCATGTTTGTACAACTTATGTTTAATGACAAGAGAAGAAGTTTTTCTTTTTCGTTTGTTTTTTCTTTTTTACCATGAACATGTTTTTTCACCTCATTAATAGCATGTTTTTTTACACAAATATATGAAAAAATAAATGTGAAAGCCATGAAAAGTAAAACAGCTTAAAATGAAATTCTTGTGATAATTAATTAATTAATAAACAAACGAGATTGCCGTGTGTGATAAGAAGATATACGTTTAAAAAACTACTACTTCTATTACCACATAGCTAAACATTTAAGACAAATTTAATTTTTATTGTTTTTAATTTTTTAGCGATTTTCCTCATTCCCCAAAAGTAATAGTTCCACACAATGATGAATCACTGGTAAACTCCGAAATAGATTTTAGTATCAAAACCGTAATATTTTTTCATGGATTTATGGAATCTTATAGATCGGATGACGCGCAATCTATAAAAAATGGTAAGTAAACCTATATAATTGCACCCGACTTAAATAATAATAAAAAAAATCTTGCTCTTGCTGCTTATAGTCCTGAAATTTACTAAAGTCTATGACTTCATCTTTGACGTTTCTGTGCTACTTATTTCATTATTCAATGACTTTGCTGAAGCCGACATAGTTATGCTGTGGCACTCCATTCCTCTGGCATCGTCATTTAATTTGCTGAGCATTATTTTGGGAGCAAATATGCCTTAGCATGAACACGTTGTAAGCATAGCAAAGAGAGCTTCTCAAAAGCTGGGAATATTATTTCGAACTAGAAAGCTTTACACTCCGCAACAACTGTTAATTCTCTATAAAGCTCAAATTCGACCAACGATGGAATACTGCTCCCATATTTGGGGCTCTGCTCCCACATATACACTGCATTTGTTGGATTCTATTTAGTACAGAGCTGTTCGCCTGATTGAAGACCCGAAACTGGCCAGCAATCTTGATTCGTTAGAACATCGAAGAATGGTTGGCGACTTGAGTCTATTTTACAAGTATTTTCATGGAAAGTGTTCGAAGGATGTAGCCTGCTTAATTCTTCCCAGAGCGGTGCATGCTAGAAATACACGTCGCGCTAATACTTCACATTCGTATGAGGTTCAGCTAGTTTCTCCTCGTATAACCCTTTTCAAGCAGTTTTTTTTATATGGAGAATCTCATCCCTTTGGAACAATTTGCCCAGGACTGTTTCCAATCGAGTACAATTTACAGCGATTCAAGATCAATGTGAATCACTTTTTCCGTACACATGTCGCTCCTGGGGGGCGCTTAGGGATTTCCCTGCAGCACGTGAGCTAAGCCCATAAAAAAAAACCTGGCTTCAATTTAACCTCTTTCAGCTACTTTATCCATCCCAAAAATTGTATCTCATAGTTTTCAATAGATGGAAAATAGGTCAAAATTGAAGTGATAGCAGAAGTGTTTAGGTTGCCTCTGCAGAATACATTTTTATTTTACTTGATAGAGGAGAGTATTGATTTTTGCTTTTCTTCGCGTTTTAGGGTTCTTAGGTCACGAGAAACAGAGTCACATATTTCAGTCGGTCCGTTGGCACTATTGGATAATTCTCGAACGAAATAAGATATTAATTTCAAACTTGGTACATAGGTAACATCTAACCACATGCCTCTCCTGGAGCGCTTTAGGGACTTCCCTGTAGCACGTGTGTTAGACCCATTAAAAAAAATACCAAGTAGATGGAGTTTATAATTTTTGAGGCCAAGAGGCTTAAAGTTGTCGTGGTCGATATATTTTAAAATATGTTAATAGTAGTAATAATAAACAGATTGTATGCATCAATTTTTATAGTAAATCATAAAAGGGGTTTTTGAAGTTTGGGAATCCAAAAATTAGGTTATTTTTTCATTGTTTTTAAGTTTAATCCAGGAAAGGTCCTTTGGGGGCGGGGGTAGTTTAATAGGATATAATTTAAATAGCATTTTGAGATATGTACAGGTTTTTTTGTTCGTGTACTGGATAAATATTAAGTATATTTTTGGGGGGGTAAAATATGTAAGGTGTTAAATGGTGGGGTAGGGTGTTAATAGGATTGGTTTTTATATATGGTGTTATAGGTATCTTTCGGGGTTTGTAGAGTCGAGAAATCTTTACTACTTTCAATTTTAATGAGGAAAGGGGTAAAAGAGGTGGAAAGTGAAATATTGTATGGTTTCAATAGTATTATGGGAATTTTTCTAGGTTTTTGGTTGCGATAATGACGAATTTTGAGCATAATTATCTAATTACTATATATAATTATGCAATATATAGGAGGTGAGGAAGGACGTTTGAGGGATAATTTCGTATTTATTGTCCTATCAATATTATTCAGAGTTTTTTAAGTTAAGGGAACGAAACATTCTATTATTTTTTTCACTATTTGCAGTATTAACAGGGCTAGAGGAGGAAGGGCTAGGAATCATAAAATATAGTATAATTTTAATATTATAAGAATTTTGCTTGGTTATTTGTTCAAGTATTTAAAAAAAAATTAGCTAATCATTTATAGTAAAAGATATATACAGTCTGTTAAGTAAGAAGTGTCTGCGATAATTCATTTTTGGTAGATGCGATTCTATTAATTCAACAAAAAATCGGTAGAAGGAATCTTTGTTTACGACGCATTTTAGTAGAAGTATCAGTTGTTTCCGAACTTTCGTCGAAATCACGTAAAATCCAAAATAAATCACTTGTTTGCGCGTCGGTTCGAGGCAGCTTTTCTTTGTTCCCATCCAAAGGGATATAAAATGACACTCCGGCCGCTAAATATGGTGGGTGGGTGTCGTTTGTGAAGAAGTGCGTAAATCATTTTAACGAGACGAAAAACGTCGACCACTTGTCAAAACGTGGTTCTGTAGGCAATGTTACTCCGAAAATATAAAAACAAATCGTGTCTGTGTTTTCACGGAACTCGAAATTGACGCTTTGTCAAGGAGCGGCAAAATTTAAGAAATCAGGTTTGAATTTGTCCCACGAGACCATTCGACAACATCTTCGTGCTCATGAAGCACGTTGAAGAAACCTTTGCTGGGCGAAAATCAGGTCGCCTAGCGGCTCGCTTGGGCTCACGATAAGATTGGTCCTCATAATTGTCGAACGCCAATCCTATTAAGAACGGTTAATCCCTTGTAAAGAGAAAGCTCAGAGGAAAGACTCTGGGGATTTTGAGTCAGTTGTCTCGCGAGATTCAAAAAATTTGGAGATTATTGCAGAAAATCTCGTCGACAGCATACCTCGAAGATGCCAGGCCATTATTGATGCAGGAGGCGATTTGACAACTTACTAAGGTAATTGCGTCGTTGTTAGAACACCAAAGAATACATTGATGGCAAAAAATGTTCTCGAAACATTTTTTCAAGAATACGGACGGTCACGTTTTTACTTGACAGACTGTAAGGTGAAAGCAAAGGGGTAAATGGTTAGAAAGTGGTTGTCCATATATCATAATACAATTTTAACAGAAATAGTGTGTAGAAGTGATTGAGATCTGGTTACAGAGTACGTTTTAGCGATCTTATTAAGCGAAAAATATATATTCTTACTGCCATCGGTTTGTCTATTCGACTATCCGTGTGTCGGTCTATCAGTCCATATAATAGTTGAAATAGAGATGGTCCCTAGTTTTTGAGCGATACCATTTCAGGAAAAAATACTAAAAGGAGTGGTTATCGATATGCTGTATGATGTCATTCACATTCTGGAAATTTATATTCTCTTTCCTTGAGAAAGCCAAATTTAGTATTTATTTTAGAACTACATGTTTGCAAGTAAAGTACGGGGTAAATTACTTTACCGATTGTTTTGTTTGTTTTAGAGTAGAATGACCCCTGTTCTGCTTTCTGGCTCTTCATTAGACTTTGTTTTGTATCTTGTTATTTTATGGTTTGTTTGTATTCACTCTGTTTTAGAGCAGTGGTGATCATTTGTAGCTTTTCTAGTTTCTTAGGGTCGTCTGCAAGGTGAATTTTTTTACACACTAATGTGTTCGCCACGGCTTTCAATTGTGAAAGCTGGTGGTGTGATTCTGTGTCCAGAGGTCTATTTGTGTGTATTGATTTCCCCTATATCGACTAGGAAAGATTGCTAGTTGTACCGTTCAATTTTAAGTTGAACTAGAAAATGGAATTCAGATGATCTAGAATGTTGAGAAGCTTGCTTCTAGCGACATACCATACGCAAATATCTCATAAATGTATCCAGTATATAGATTTGGTTGCCATCTCCATTGAACATCAGGAACAGATGGACGTCGGCTGGTGATACTGATGATACCACAGCTGCTACTTCTATTTATAGGTATATATGTTTCACGTGAATGAAGTAGGCATTCTTTAGGCAATTTCTTGACAGACCTGTTACATGGGCTGGAAGGTTTGTTATAAGGTTTCCAATATCGCAGTCAGCTATCAAATATAATAAAAATTCTACAGTTTAAGGGAACAAAATGTTTAGTAGGTTGGCAAAAACAACCGATTTTAATAGTTTATAAATAATTGCATATTATTAGTATAGTAATTGGAGATTGGCTAAATATTGTCTGGCTTTGAATTTTCATACGAGGCTCGTTTTTAAAGTAAGTACCATTTTGATAGTAAGAAAACACAAGGTCACTCTTTTAAACAATTTTATTTTTACATGAGTGCCCGGACTTTAATCTAATTTTCAACATAGTTTCCACCTGACAACACAGGTTACACAGTAGACTTTTATTTTGTTAACTGACACGTATAAAAAGTTGCAGTAGGCGTGACTGCAGTTTCGTGGTACTACTACATTCTCAATCGCAATATAGTAGTACTACGAAACTGCAGTCACCTCTAGTGCAACTTTTTATACGTGTCAGTTAACAAAAAAAAAATTTTTCTGTAACCTGTGTTATTGTTAATATGTACTATCACAAAGCAAGGGGCAACTCCATAAATCCTTTATAATTTCCATCTATATTAAGACACTTGTATTGTAAAATTAGAGTCTGTATTCAATTCTCAGAAATCTGCTGCCAATTTCATAGAGAACATTTCTTGAAACTTGAGTTAGATAATTTTTTTATATTGATCTAGCACACGTGTTATAGGGAAGTCCCTAAAACGCTCCAAGAGCGGCATGTGTGCGGAAAAAGCCATTCACGTTGTTCTTGAATTGCTGTAAATTAAGATATAATGCTAAGATAATACTTGTATTTTCGAACTTCTTCATCAACTTTCCGCACCAGGTCATCATTAATGACGGACGGACGCCCACTTCCTCCTTCATCGTACATGTTTGTCCGGTCATCTTAGAAATGCTATGATCAATTTTCTTACCATTCCATCGCTCATAACCTTTTCGCTATATGCTTGACTAATCTGCCGATGAATTTCGGACCCTTTCACGTCTCTTGCATTTAAGAAACGAACTACAGCGCATATTTCACAATCCGCGGGATTTTCAGCGATCCGAGTTATTTTAAACACGCATAAACAAACGTAAATTCGGACGAATGCTTCTGTAATAGCGTCTGTGGTTAGCGAATAGATTAAGGTATTCAGCACGCATGCTCAGAACGGCGACTGCCACGTTGCAGCAGTCATATTTCAAAACGGTTCTTACTTAAAAAAACGACCCTTTTATTTTCGAATATTTATTTACTACCTATTTTTTTTTTATGATTTTAATTCAATGAAGAAATTTCGTGTTACTATTATTGCTATTTTATTAATCTTATTTTAAAAATTACAGCATATTTAGAAACAGGAAACTACAATATTATTTTAGTTCAAAACGAAAGATTGCTAGCAGGACTAGATTATGTAAATGCGGCAGGTAATTGCAAACCAATAGGAAGATTTTCTGCCATGTTTATAGACTACCTGGTATCTAAAGGGTTAAAACTGGATGATTTACATGTTATCGGTCTTAGCTTGGGAGGTCAAATAGCTGGAATGACTGGACAGTTTGTCAGGAGTGGAAAACTACCAAGAATTACAGGTAAATTAAATGAGTTTGTTTAGTTATGGTTATTTTGGTTTTCCCCCACTATATTTTAGTAATAGACATTCAGATACATCTATATATATATATATATATATATATATATATATATATATATATATATATATATATATATATATATATATATATATACACTTTTAAATGTGCTTATGAGTTTTAGATGCAACATTTATGTTTGTAGAATAATTTAACAGTGATCTTCTTTTATGTTTTTATAGCTCAAAATTAGTATTATTTTATTTTTTCGGTTCTTTCGGCCTGGATTATTTCCATTACAGGACATACAAACATTGTGACGTTTGCCGATGTTTACAAATATTGCCATTAAGGAAGTAGTTCGACCTAATGCTTTTACACGAACGGTCTTACGGTTTTATTTTTAGTGTTCCGTATCAAAACTGAAAAAGGAAACACGTATGGAAACACTTTAGTGTTTGTCTGTCCCATTTCTCGGAAACTATTTGACACAGAAAGTTGAAATTTGTCCCAAATATAGAAATTTAAGGCCCAATCATAGCCAAAAATTAAAAGCAATCACGGTACGAAACACTAATTGTGCTTATGGAAACACTTTAGTGTTTGTCTGTCCGATTTCTCGTGAACTATTTGACACAGAAAAATGAAATTTGTCCCAAATATAGAAATTTAAGGTCCAATCATAGCCAAAAATTAAAAGCAATCACGGTACGGAACACTAATTGTGCTAGTCTCTATGTTATTTCAGTGTGCAATTTTGTTTATGTACCTGTTGTTCTGGTTTGATTTTTTATGAAAAGACTTTTAATGAAGTCTTTTGTCATCATTTTTAATTGTACATATTCATAAAAGGCAAAGATTTATGGTACTCATAAGATAAACAAGCCCTTATAATCTTACGTAATACGCATTATTTAATCACATGACTCACCGGCTGAGAAATCCACCCTAAACGAGCTTTTAACTGAATATAAATATATGGCGCTATTACTACAGGTTGAACAGTCTAGACGTTTAATGATTATATATATATATATATATATATATATATATATATATATATATATATATGTATATATATATATATATATATATATATATATATATATATATATATATATATATATATATATATATATATATATTTTGCCGCGAACCATTCATCGAGCCATTTTTTCACATCTTCGTACGAACCAAAGCGCTGCTCAGCAAGTGCGTGACCCATCGATGCAAACTAGTGGTAATCGGAAGGAGCCAAGTTTGGTGAGTAAGCCGCATGGGGTAGAACTTCCCAGCTGAGTGTTTCCAACGTGTCGCGAACTGGTTTTGCCGTATGTGAGCATTGTCATGAAGAAAAATGACTTCGTGTTGCCGCTTTCGGTATTCTGGCCTTTTTTCAAGCAGCGAACGGTTCAAATCGGTCAATTGTTGTTGGTGACGTTTAGTATTAACCGTTTCCCCAGCTCATAATAGACCACGCCCCTCTGGTCCCACCAAACACAGAGCATCGTCTTTCTGCCAAAGCGATTCTGTCTTGCGGTCGATGTGGATGGTGCGCCTGGGTCTACCCATGATTTCTTGCGCTTGGGATTCTCAAAATAAAACCACTTTTCATCCCCTGTAACTATGCGATGCAAAAACGACTTGCTTTTGTACCGAGCGAGCAAAATGTCACACGTGTTTTTGCGTTTTTCCATTTGCCTGTCGTTCAACTCATGTGGTACCCATCTACCGGCTTCTGAATCTTTCCCATCTCTCGTAGCCGATTGGAAACAGCTTGTTGACTAACGCCCAATTGCTCGGCGAGTTGTTTTTGTGTTTGCGAATAATCTTCGTCCAACAATACTTGCAA
This sequence comes from Pachyrhynchus sulphureomaculatus, assembly GCA_019049505.1. Taxonomy (NCBI): domain Eukaryota; kingdom Metazoa; phylum Arthropoda; class Insecta; order Coleoptera; family Curculionidae; genus Pachyrhynchus; species Pachyrhynchus sulphureomaculatus. The sequence continues at coordinate 168,900,982 of CM032454.1, read as the reverse complement.
TTCCACATCTTCGTATTTTTTTGGCGGTTTTCCACATTCCTTGTCTGCAACATCGAAGCCACCACTTTTGAAACGCCGAAACCATCGTTAACACGTATCTTGCGATGGAGCATGTTCACTATAAGCTTCTCGAAGTAATCGGTATGATTTAACAGCAGTTTTCTTCAAATGAAAACAAAAAATTAATGCTGTCCGCGAATGCTCTTTGTTCGGTATAAATTTCGACATATTGAACACAACAACACATTACTATGCACACACTTTTCCAATTGATCACTCATGCGCGTCTGACACTTCTTGATGACGCAACAAAATGGCATAGTGTCAAATCTTTATAGCACAAACTGCATTGGTGCACCATCTGTTGTCTGAAATCCTCATTTCATACTTGTAGACCTGCTATAATATATTATATTTATGATTTTAGATGGGCCATCCTACATAGTTAAATTAGCGCCATTCAAAATATTGAAAAAATTGTACAAATTTATGTTTGACTGAGTATAGGAGACTTCATTGCTACATAGAGCTGAACGGATCGAATATTTATTTTATAACACATTTTCTTCAAAATGTTTAGTAATAACAGAAAGGGCCTTAAACTTTTTATAATATAAGCGAAATATATTGTTACTTTTTTAATTTTAGGACCAAACGAGGAACCTAATCTACCTTTCTGAACGATGTCGGCCATAAGGATTACTCCTTAATCAAAATACGTGTTAATAGTTTCCCAGAAATATTTACGTTGGTATTCTATTCAGTTTGATTTTAAAAAGGAAGAAAGAAACTGTCTGTCCCATTTTTGAGTTAATTTATTAATAATTTAGTTGATACATTCATAACTCAAAGGGGATCCTGTAGAGGTTTTCTATCACCATTTTTTTCTAGTCCTAGTTTAAATATTTTCACTTCGGTATTTTAGGGCAACGATTCCAATTTTAATGTAACTTCGAACATAGAACAATTTTTGACGTTGATAGTAGCTTAAACCAAATTTCACCAAAATACATATTTGTCGATTTCCGGATGAGTTGTCCGTATCAGGAATAAATCATTAACGAGTGATGGGTGTGAAATTGGATCCTAATGGAAGTCATATATAACAAGCCCTTGTAATAGAACAAACGCATTATCATATTTGTTTAGACAATTGATCTAACTAGGAAATGACCGTATACTTCTTATTTTACATTACGGTCAAGTATTGGGATGACGGATTGTTGGCTAAGTTATGGTCTTACGGTATGTTTGAGAGGTTTTATTAATGGATCTCGGGTTTCCTCAGAGAGCGTTCTTTATGAGTAGCAGACGATGAATTTTTTCTAATCGCTATCTACGCCAGTGTGCCCCAAGGCTCCATACTGTCTCCTATTCTCTTTCTCATTTACATTTACATTTTACGATCTGATGGAAAGGACCAAAATCCAATCTACATCTTTGCAGATGATAGTACACTTATTTCTTCATTTACTTTGTAATTTCCAACATCGGCTACTTATGCAAATATCAGCAAAGAGCAGGAAGTCGTTCACCTTAACAAAGACCTGGAAGAAATTCTATCTTAGGGTAAGAGTAACCAAGTAGATTTTAACGCTACAAAAATACTCATAGAGTTAACATTGTGGAACCGATATAGTTATGTCGGGATACTCCATTCCTCTAACATCGTTACTCGAGTTGCTGGGCGTAGCAAATATGTCTTGGCATGAACATATCGCATGTATAGCAAAGAGAGTTTGTCAAATGCAGGGAATACTATTTCGAACTAGAAAGCTTTACACTCCACAACAACTGTTAATTCTGTCTCTCTTTCAATCCTTTCACCCCATTAGGAGTATCGGTTACACTATGCAGTTGCTGCCTCAACAGTCATTCTCCAGCCATCTCGATCCTGCGCGACCTGACTTAACTCGGGCGTACCCATACCAAGGAGAGATCTTACTTGGTCGGACCATCCTGTTGGAGACCGTCCGCTTGATCTTCTACTTTCTACCTTCCCTGTTACTACAAGCTTTTCCAAGGCATCCACTCTCCTCATAATGTGACGAAAATATGGTAGGAGTTTAATTCGACTGTAAAAATCAACAAGTGAAAAGTAAAAGGTAATACTCGGCTTCAACTGTTTCTACGAAACGTGTAACAACGATAACTTATGTTAGCTGCCAACAACAGCGCGTTACATCTGTTTGAAACGTTACAAGAATCTCGCTTACCAACAGTCATGTCGTTCAGCAAAATTTTCCACTATTTCACAGAAATTTGCCAAACTTATCAATCCACCCTCGTAGGTACTGATTTGAAAGCGTAACAGTATCTTACATACATATGTATATACATATTTTCAGTACTGGCCTACATCGTTAAGCCTACCCGCTTTTCGGTGTTAGTTTGTTGATTATAAACTACTTATTATGCTTACTAATGCAATAATAGTTTACTTAATAGAATATCGAAATAAATTACTTCTTTGCGGTAGTTTGGAAAATCTAAAACATATTTTGATTTCTGCAATGGTTCATTTATTCTTTTCACATACAGTCTGTCAAATAAGAACGTGACCCGTCGTATTCTTGAAAAAATATGTTTTGAGAACATTTTTGCCATCAATATATTCTCTGGTGTGCTCCGGCATCAATAATCGGCATGCTGTTGACGAGATCTTCTGTATACTCGGAATATTTTTCTGAGTCAAAATCCTCAAAGTCTTTCCTCTGAGCTTTCTTTTTACAAGAGACCAAATGTTTTCAAAGGGGGAAACTGATTTTCGCACAGCAAAAGTTTCTTGAATGTTCTTCGGAATTTGACATCATGAGCACGAAGATGTAGTCGAATTTAAATCATCTTGATTTTGCCGCTCCTTGACGCAGTGTCAATTTCGAGCCCCGTGAAAACAAAGACAGGATTCCTTTTGCGACTTTCGGAGCAACTTTGCGTGGCAAGTCGTCAACATTTTTTGTCTCGTTAAAATGACTTATCCACTTCTTCACAAACGATACCGACTATTTAATATATTTAGCGGCAGTGGAATGTGTCATTTTAGGCCTCTTTGGATGGGAACAAAGAAAGACTGGATCGAACCGAGGCGCAAACAAGTAACTCATTTTGGATTTTATATTAAATCAACGAATGTTCGGTATCGACTGATACTTTTACTAAAATGCGTCATAGACAAAGGTTCCTTCTACCGATTTTTTCTTGAATCCCTAGAATCGTATCTACCAAAAATGAATTATCGCGGACACGTTTTTACTTGCCAGACTGTATCTCTGATATTGATATAAAAAAGCAATATTTATGTTTTCTGATTCAAATTTTGCTTCAGATCTTATGTCGAGTACAAAAAATTCTCTTTTTTCGTATTAAATGAATAATTTTCTTTTAATTTTAGCATTGGATCCAGCTGGTCCCTTGTTCAATAAAAATTCAATAGATGAAAGACTCGATCCTACAGATGCTGAATTTGTAGATGTTATATTTTCAAATTCTGGAGTATTTGGTATGAAATATTCAGTGGGCCATGTAAATTTTTGGCCAAATGGTGGTAAAAAGCAGCCTGGTTGTACGGTACAAGAGATAGTGGAAAGATATGGCGTTTCTATAAGCTGGTTGCGTACGTATTAACCAATTCTTTTTTCAGTTAATAGCTTCAGACTTAAATATTATGAATTCGAAAATAATAATCAAGGTTAAGATGACAAGGATTTTTTTTTACAAGGTCATCCTTGGGTCCAATTGGCAGTATTGATATGCTAGTCAATAATGCATAGAAAGAGGAAAAACCCACAAAATCTCTTCGGGGTACCGACTAAGACTTGTACAATTTATTAAATAGATAAATAAACAAATAAATTTAAAAAATACTGAAAGAAACCATTTAAAGAGTAATTTATAGCCCCTAAATAATACATTTTTTTATTAATTTAGAATTTGTAATAACCGGCCCCCGTAGAGCGGTGGATATAGAGCCTGCCAAATGAGCCGTTGGTCGCTGGTTCGAATCGGGCGCTAGCAGTTGGGCGTTGCGATGTCCTAAAAAAGCATATATATCCCCTAGGATAATCAGAAAAACGGATCCTAGGGCGATTGCAATGGTCCGGACATATGGAAACGAGGAAAAAATTTCGCAGTGATCCTAGCTATGTTCCAGATCATTACAAAAATCCGAGTTTGTTATCCAATATAAAATGCCTAATCTCATAACTAACTTTTATTCTATAATAAGATTATATATATATATATATATATATATATATATATATATATATATATATATATATATATATATATATACGAGGCTGGTTTGAAAAGTCCGTGCAGAGTCCGAGAGATGGCACCACCGGTGCGTATCGAGGTTATGTTTAGTTATTAGCATCTCTTGAATGAACGCACATCAAGTTTCAGCCATATTGGTCTATTTCTTTGTGTTTGGCATTCGTGTGAATCAAGGAAGTCGAGTGATTTTCAAGAAATGGACGAAAAAGAATTTCGTGTGGTGATTAAACATTACTTTATGAAAGGCAAAACGCCTCAGGAGACTAAAGAGAAGCTTGATAAACATTATGGTGACTCTGCACCTTCGATTAGAACAGTTTATAAGTGGTTTCAAAATTTTCGGACTGGCCATATAGGCACAAGTGACGCTGATCGTTCTGGACGGCCTGTGGAGGTTACGACTCCAGAAACCATTGATCAAATCCATGATATGGTGATGGATGACAGAAGAGTTAAGGTGCGTGAGATTGCTAGTGCTGTGGGCATCTCGACTGAACGGGTACATAATATTTTGCATAAACATTTGGACATGAGAAAGCTATCCGCAAGACGGGTGCCGCGATTGCTCACGCTTGACCAAAAACGGAATCGTGTGAAGTGTTGCAAGGATGGTTTGCAGCTGTTCCAGAAGAATCCGGAGGACTTTAAGCATCGTTTCGTCGCTGTGGATGAAACATGGATACATTACTATACTCCTGAGACCAAACAACAATCTAAACAATGGGTTACCAAGGGGGAATTTGCACCAAAAAAGGCGAAGACCGTTACTTCGGCCGGAAAGGTTATGGCGACTGTCTTTTGGGATTCGCAAGGGATAATCCTCATCGACTATCTGGAAAAGGGTAAAACTATTACAGGTGAATATTATTCATCGTTATTGGACCGTTTGAAAACCGAGCTGCAAGAAAAACGCCCGCGATTGGCCCACAAGAAAGTCCTTTTCCATCACGACAACGCACCATCACACACCTCAGCAGTTGTGGTCGCAAAATTAATGGAAATAGGATTCCAACTCGTTTCACATCCCCCCTATTCTCCAGACTTGGCTCCCTCGGACTACTATTTGTTCCCCAATTTGAAGAAATGGCTGGTGGGACAAAGATTTTATTCAAACGAGGAGGTGATTGCAGACACTAATGGGTATTTTACAGACTTGGACAAATCCTATTATTCGGAACGGATCAACAAACTAGAACATTGTTGGACGAAGTGTATAAGCCTAAAAGGAGACTATGTCGAAAAATAAAAAAGGTTTACCCCAAACACAAAAGTAGTTTTTATTTTTGCAAGGACTTTTCAAACCATCCTCGTATATATATATATATATATATATATATATATATATATATATATATATATATATATATATATAAATATATATTATTAAGAAATTCATTCTTAGTTTTTAAATATCCGGACCCTGGCAACCGTCCTAAGATTTGAGCAATGATCCGTTTTTTTCTAATTATCCTGTGACATATATACAAATTCGTGGTTAATACACCAAGTTCGTGAGGTCAAAAATAATTATTTGTAATATTTATTTTTGTTAGTATATAATGTTTGTTTATTTACCGAACGAGGATATTAGTATTGGAATTTGCGTACTAAAGGCGTACCACAATACTGATAACTATGTGCTTAAGGGTTATTTCTATCTATAATTTTTGTGGGCGTTCTAGTAGGTAGCTTGGTAAGTTTGCTTGAGTTTGCCAGATATGGCACTACTGATTATTACCTTACCTCTGGTGATATTGTAAATACTACTGTCAATTTTGGTCTCCCAATACATAATAACGAGTCATAGTATATGGTTAAAAAAGAGTGCTTGAAGATACATTGTGGTCTACTTGGTTCCCTTAGCTCGACAGAGCTCCTAAATCTATAAAATATTTCACTATTACCAGTATTAATGCGAATGAGAAAATAAATGATTTAGGTAGGTTGTAAATTGCTGCGTATTATACTTGTAGAGTAGGATAATCTAGAGCCGAAGGAATTCCATATTAAAGAGACTCTCTAAATAGAAGTACTAAGTGGGACTTCATATAAATGATATATGTAAGTCTGTAAAATCATTATATTCCATAACACATAACAATAATATGTTATGTCTAACGAATATTATTACTGCAACGAATAGTATCTAGTTCAAAGTGACTCTACATTTCATTACGTTTATTGTCGAAAATAATAATAAACGAAAGTATATTTTTTTCTCAACTGATGTTTTTAGGTCATAGAACTTTATAATTTTTTTCATAACTAAACTATTCTGATATGCGATTTTTACGGGAACCAAATTATTTTAAAAATTCGTTACGACTAGTTCGAGATTGTGATTTTGATCGAAGATACACACACACAACTATATTTGAATACTGAAATCTATGACAGTGCTTATTTCGAATGGAATTTTACATGCGAAAACTTGTTAGTACTCTGAATTTTGGATTAGGTTTAATATATCTGCACAATTTTTAATCCTATTGCATTGAAGGGAATTATAATAGGATAATTAAATCATTTTATTGTTCATTTTAGTGTTTTGTCACCATTGGCGATCGTATCAACTATATGTAGAATCGATTAGAGTTCCTATGAAATTTCCCAGTATAATGTGTGCTAATTATTTCCAATATAAACTCGGATTTTACGATAAAGACAAAGTGGCATATATGGGAATTGCTGCCAATCCTAAGTAAGTTAATATCAAGAGTCACGTGGAATAAGCCTAATAAGTAATTAAAAAATATACCTGATGACCGCTGAACCGACAGTCAGTGGTCATCAATGAATTCTATTACCTATTAAAATGCAATTTTACATATATTATAAACACATTATATCATTTGTTTATAAAATTGTGAATAAAATAATTATTCTTAAATTCATTTCAGAATTTTGAATATTACTAGGCTTGTAAGATAAGTACCTGGCCTTGACAAGAAAAAAATATTTTTATGTGCAAAATTTATTTCATTTTTCAACAAAGTCTCTGTATCTTTTGTATTCCATCTAAAAAATATTTCTCCATTTCTACAACCCATCAAAAGAGGCGTTTGTTGCAGCAATCATCTCATCGTTTAAGCCAAATTTTTTTCCTCCGAGCCATTTTTCATATTCGGAAATAGGGAATAATCACTGGGGCCTAATCTGGAGGGTATGGTGGTTGCGGAAGCCATTCGTATCCTAACTAACGAATTTTGCCATGGTGATGACACAAGTGTGCACGAATGCATTGTCTAGATGAAAGGGAATTTTTTTCTTCGCTAAATGCGGACTTTTTCTTTTACAGCATGGTTGAAATGATTCGATAAGTTGACATAATACTCTCTATTAATCGCTTTGCCCTTTTTAAGATAATAGACATGGATTATGTTACGTGCATCCGAAAACACTGTGGCCATGACTTTGTTGACCGATAAAGCCGTCTCGACCTTCTTTGGCGCCGGTTCGCCACGGAAAATTTACTATTTGGACTATTCTTTGGTCTCTGGTGTGCTGCGATGAATTCATGTTTCGTCAACAGTTATGAATTGACGCCAAAAGTCATTCTGAAACATTCTTTTGAAGTAGACACACGTGCGTGTTTATTGTCAATTGTCAGCAATCGCGGCACCCATCTTGCGGAAAGCTTTCTCATATCCAAATGGGTTGTTAAAATGTTCTGCACCCGTTCAGTTAAGATGCCCATCACGCATGCAATATCACGCACTTGCACTTTTCGATCATTTGTCACTATATCGTGGATCTTTTCAACCATTTCTGAAGTGGTGATCTCATTTGGACGACCTGGATGTTCTTCATCAAAAATATTTGTAGGGCCGCATTTGAATTTAGCTGCCCAATATTTTATGGTCGATAACAAAGGTACAGAGTCCCTATAAACTTCGCAAAGTTTCACTTTTATCTCATAATTCAGTTTCTTTTTTAAAAACAAATACTTTATCACTGCTCGATATTCAATTTTTTCCATGGTTCTACCATCACAAAAGTTGTTCTATTTAAATGGTTGCCACTCACAAACTAAAATTTGACAGGATTCCTGTGAACGCTTATGATTACGAAAAATATAACTTTTTAAATAGTAGTAGCGCCATTTCTGTCCGAGGCCAGGTACTTATCATAGAACCCTCGTATATCTTCTGGAAGTTGATTTATGTGATAAGAACATTCCTCCATTAAACTTATAAAATGATTAGAGAAGTTTTATACTTAAGGGAGACTAAGAATGCTATTTATGGCATTGTTTCTCGCCAAATCAATCACCTAATTAAAATCTCAGTGCGGTAAGGACAAAGAGAAAATAGTAGACTAAACCGCCATGCTATCTGACTTTCAGCGCGTCATGATAATATGCAAAAAGTTAAGTCCATGTACCTCCACAAGAACACTTAATGGCAATCTGTTACTTTATAGTACAAACTACTTTGAATACGGAGCAGTGTTATCATTTTTTTTTGGCTTGAGCAGTTCTGCCATACATGTCTCCATTGATACGACGTCTAATAATTGGGTATTCGTTTGCAAGAGTAATGATTTGGTATATTTTCAGGCATCGAGGAAATTACTATATCGACACTGGTTATACTGGAATTTACAATGGATAATTTGGTCAAGTTTAGAAAACTAATAACTCTTTCGGGTATCATTTCGTTAAAAATAATTGTTCAATTTAATTTAATCAGTAAACCCAAAGGTGTACATTTGTGGCTTAGGTCATTATTGTAAATATGTATATTTTATTCTTATTGTTTTTGTGTAAATATAATTAAACTCTTATATATTAATAATAGATATAGTAAATCCCAAGATATAAGATCCTGCCTTTTTGCTTTTTCAGTGCGGCAATAAACGACCCTATTAGGGTTTTGTGCATAGTTGCCAGGTATTACGATAAATGTATTTTTATTTTACCTGCTTTGTATACCGCCCCCACTTGCATCTGAAATCATACTGGATCTATTTTTACCTATATATTTGCTACCTGGCAACCCAGTTTGGAGCCCTTTAAGTATTTGATAATATAGGCCTAATGACCACAGGTCCCCATTATGATTCGAAAGATACTTTTTATTATTAGTTTTACTTACAACTTACAACGTGACGGTTCTATTTTAATTATGTGGCGTCCGTGGGAAAATTGTAATAGTGGCTGTCGCAAGAGAAAACATTTATCACTTGACGCTAAACAAATAGTGAAAAATGTTTACGACAGTTTGGTAAAAAGAAATTTGAATAAACAAAGTGCTTTTCAAGAAACCAGTGAACTAACAAAAACCCCAATTTCTACGATTAAGGGTATTGTAGGAAAACTCAGGAACAGAAAAAAAAGGAAAGATTTTCAAATGCATCATGTAGATGATTGTGAAAAAGACATCATCAGGAGAAAAATATATTAACACAACATATAAAATAAAATTAAGACTGGTGCAGGACGGGACTAATATAGATTGTGGCCGATCAACCCTTCACAGAATTCTCTTAAGAATAGGATTCATGTTCCGAGAAATCAACGAAAGGCAAGTAGTGATGGAGTCACAAAGATTACGAATCTTGCGACATACTTATTTACAAGAAATTAAAAATTATCGATCAGAGAATTGGCCAATAATTTACCTTGACGAAACATGGTTCGATACCCATGACACTGTGCAAGAAGGGTGGGTTGACAGCAGTATAAAATGTCAGACTAACGCACCTTCAAATAAAGGTAAACGAATAACCATTTTGCATGCTGGATCTGAAAAGGGCTGGGTTTCAAATTGTCTACTATTATCTGCAAAAAACATAAAAGATGCTAGTTTGGATATAACGAAGACACGACCGCAGAGCTTTTTGAAAATTGGATTCAAAATTCCCTTTTGCCAAATGTTCCCGAACAGAGTGTTATAGTTATGGAGAATGCAAGTTACCATAGTCGCCTACTAAATAAGATTCCTAATGCAGCCAACACCAAATCGGAAATACAGGAATATATGTTAGAAAATTACATTTAATTTGACTTTAGTTATAAAAAAAGGGATCTTTTGAAAGTTTTGAAAGAGTATAAATTGAAAAAAATAGGTTTGTGATAGTATGGCTGAGAAAATGGGATACACTATTTGGCATCAAGTTAAATCAAAAATAAGGGCACAAAATGTTTCTTCTGCTTTAAGCGTATCAGTGGTTGAATTAGTAAAAAAGTTATAAATGATATACCTTGTAAAAGCTGGAAGAATTCCATTCAGCACGTTGTTAAAGTTGAAGATTCATATAATTATGTAAATAATATAAAACCACTGATAATTACCTTAGCTGATGACAGTGATAGTGAGACCGAATTAGGCTTAAGTTAAGATATATTTATATTTATACATGTTTATATATGTCACCTCTTGTAAACCCCATTCATTGAAACTGTATATTTGTATTTCTTATCAATTTGTTTTTACATCCATCTATAAACAAACATCTCCAAAAACACTTATAATTTTATTTATTTGCATTAATGAATAAAATTCTTAAGTCCATCTCTGCAACCTATCATAAACAAAAGGTCAGAATTTTTATATTACCCACTTAAAACGGCAAAAATCAGGATCTTATATTTTGGGACAGGCTATACTTGTGTTTTATTAACTTAACCCGAAAATAATATATATATATATATATATATATATATATATATATATATATATATATATATATATATATACATACATACATATATATATACATACATACATATATATATATATATATATATATATATATATATATATATATATATATATATATATATATATATATATATATATATATATATATATATATATATATGAGTGACCAGATCTCATAGAGGCGGAAAAAAATGTCGGAATCTTGTTCGTCTGGACCCCACAAAACGATTCCCCTTTCCAGATATTGAGATAGCTGAAATTTGAGCTCGATTAAACGACGTTAACCCGTGCCGCTCGTCGCTCAAAGTTTGAAAAAATCCAAATTTTTGGCCAAAAAGCTGACATATGGAGCCATAACTCCAGAACGGTAAATAATAGAAACACGCTTAATATCTCAAAAGAAAGCTAATGTTGTTCTTCAAAATTTATGTTCTATACATAATTGTTGTTATTTTAAGTCAAACCGAGTTACAACAGCCTTTAGCCCCAAAAACGTGACCTGGTACCATTAGGAGCATACTTCGTATATTTTGTTATTAAGTGATAAATTTTGCTTTTTTTTGGTATATTTTTGAGTTTAAAGTAGAAATATAATAAAAAAACAAGTAATACTGATAAGTCTAATGACATTTTTTATTTTAAAATATAAAAATTAGGTATATAATACATACAAAACAGACACAGAAAAGATACAGACGTAGTACCTACATGAGTTGATAATTTTACATAGTTATCTAATCTGTTCTAGAGCTTTTGTTAAAGTAGTTTTTGAAACGTCAGGATATAATGCTCGGCATTTACTTACAACTTGCAGGACATATTGCTTTTGGTCTTCATCTTTTGTCAGAAGGTCGTTAAAGTCGGTTATTAATTTAACACTACGCTCAGCCATACCATTAACTACTTTTAATGTTTTGACAATTTTCAGTCCTTCTTGGAAGTCATTATTTTGAGGCCAGGTGTTTGGATGTTTTCTTAGGAAATCTGTTTTTATATTAAATTGGTCAAAGAATGTAAACGTTTCTTTGGTAAGTAAATTTACCAATCCTTCATCAACTACCTGTTTTAAGTTTTCTTTCCTAACTTTTGGATTTACAACCCTAGCGTGCTGTGATGGTTCATCTGTGCTACTGAGCAATTTATTAGCCATTAACAACTTTTCATCGTCTGTAATGGTGGGATCAAAAAACGATAATCCCACCAACTTTGCATTCAAATACCACAAATGGTTCGAAAATTTGGTCAGGGCTATTTCTGCAATGTCGTTGTCACATTCTTTATAGTCTAACAGACTATGCAAAATACCTAAATCTTGCTTTGGTGCAAGATGAGCTTTTGGAGCATTGAACCAAGCTTTACAATAAATTTTAACCAGGAAAACAGAAATGGCACGCACAGAACTTTCTTCTTCTTTAGACATCTTAAATTGACGACGAAAAATGAACATTTTTAAGCAGTAAATAGCCTTTGTCATCCACCTAGCGTGATGAATGGCTCCTGGAGTTCTAAAACCCACAACATTGCCTTCTAGTGATCCAACAAATACGAGAACCAACTGCAATAGCTCCTTGTAGTCATCTCTGGGGTGGCTCTCAGTTAATTTGGTCTCGAATTCAGCAGTAACATTTGCAATTACTTCTGGAGTTAGCTGCTTTTGTATTAGATTGTCACTGATACCTGTGTCGTATTTTCCTTTGTCTATCTTGGGCCACGCAGTGAGGACTCCCTTGAAAATATCTGGATGAGGTCCAGTGGTTGATCCCATTTTTGTGTCGAATACGCCTCTTAACAGAATTTCCAAGATATGGTGACGGCAAGCTAGGTATAACAATTTTCTTCCTAACATTTGCTCCAATATGACGCATGCTCCTTTGAGTCTTCCCGTGTTGGATGCTGTAGTGTCGAAGCACATCGCCTTGATGGTGTTGAGAAGACCCCATTCATGTAGGCATTCATATACGGCTACGGCTTGCTCCTCTCCAGAGCTGTTTGCTGTTACAGGAACTCCCAGCAGCTGTTCCTTTTCGCCATATGAAATAGTTATAGCTATTCGCTCACATTGTTCATTTTTTAAAACACCCGGTAAAAGTTTACCGTCCCAATGGACAACCACGGGCTCTTTTTCAGGAATGTTTACTTTATCAAAAATTGTTTTATTATATTGTTCTCTGAACATTTGCCTTCTATCATGTAATAAAGTTTTCGAGACTTTGTACTCAAGAGGTTTAGTGCTTCTAGAGTAGCTATTAAAATTCTCGTGGCATTTCTGTCGGATACCTTACATCGATCTAATAAAATGGACAATTTCATGTTTAAAATCTCTTTAACGCCCCTTGCAAATGAAACTTTCATCCTCTTGCTTTCAGATGGTCCTGGATCTTCTGCAGCTTCTTCAGGGATGTCCATTTCCTCCAAGCTCTCAAGTTCCTGGCAGATGCTGTCCTCTTCAGTGTCTTAAAATATCTTCACTAGATAATTGTTCGATCTAACCAGCTCAAAGGCACTTTAGAAACTAAACTGAATAAATAAAAGGTCGGTTGTACGCTGAAGTAAAATCACCATCCCTAAAATAGAAATTAGATTCTCCCTCCTTTTTACCTGTCAAACGGGTCTTTCTTTGGTAAACGAGTCAGGTAATCCCCATATAATAAAAGATTAAATTTGAACAAAAGGCTCTTTATGTTTGAAAATTGAGTTCCAAAATACTTTTTAACAAAAAAATGTTAATTCCGAGACACATTGTGTAAAAACCCGTAAAATTCTTAGAATACTCCCAAACTGGCTACTACTGGTACCAGGTCACGTTTTTGGGGCTAAACGCTGTTGTAACTCGGTTTGACTTAAAATAACAACAATTATGTATTCCGGAACAACCTGAAAACAATCCTAAAATGAGGTTTACATAAGACAAACCAACAGAAGACTGGAAGAACACAAAAGTAGTATCCGTAAATAAACTATATCAGCTATCTTTCAACATTTCAACATTATCTTCAGCCACATATCATAAAACGTATTTTAATGAAGCTAGACACCAAAAAAGCTTCTAGTTCTTTCCGAGTGGCAGTCGACGGCCCAATACTGTCTCCTCCTTTCTTTCTTACTTATATTAACGATCTGCTGGAAAGGAGCAGGAATCTAATTTATACTTTGGCAGATGACAGTAAGCTTATTTCTCCATTCATCTTGAACACTCGAACATCGACTACCCATGCAAATATCCGCAGACAGCAGAAAGTCGGTCAACCTAACAAAGACCTGGAAAAAATTCTATCTTGGAGTGACAGTAATCAAGTACAATTTAATGCTAGAAAAAAACCAGGCGGCAGGTTTTTTTCTGAAAAGTTGACATTGCTAAACCTGACCTAGTCATGTTGAGACACTCCATTCCTCTAGCCTCGTCACTCAATTTGCTGGGCGATAATTTAGAAGCAGATGTGTCGTGGCATGAACACGTTGCAACCACACCAAAGGAAGCTTCTCAAAAGCTGGAAATATTAGTTCGAACTAGAAAGTTTTACACTCCACAATAACTGTTAATTTTGCTCAAAGCTCAAAATCGGCCAACATACGCTGTATTTATTGGATTCTATTCAGAAGAGAGCTGTTCGCCTAATTGGAAACCCAGAAATGAGCAGAAATCTTGATTCCATGGAACATCGAAGAAAGGTTGGCAACTTGAGTCTATGAGTATTTTCATGAAAAATGTTCTATGGATGTAGTCTGCTTAATTCCTACCAAAGCGATGCACGCTAGGAATATACATTGCGCTAATACTTTACATCCGTATGAACTTTAGCTTGTCACTCCTCGTACAACCTTTTTCAAGTAATCCTTTAAATGGACGACCTCATCCCTTTGAAATGATTTTCCCATGACTGTGTTTCCCAACGAGTACATTTTATAGCGATTCGAGACCAACGTGAAACGTGTCACTCCTATAGCGCTTTAGGGATTTCCTTGCAGCAAGTGTGCTATGCCCATAAAAAAATCAGTTAACGATAGATCAGAAAATTTTAACATATGCAAACAAATAACCCCCGTTCAACTCTAAAAACAAGAATAATCGGAGAAGCTAATTGAGAAATTGGCAACATAAATAAATAGCCTACTGAACAACGCCGATACTATACATCCTAGTCCCGAGTGGACGGAGCCAGCGCCAGCCAATCAACGTAACAATCTACGGCCCCGACAACCTATAAATAGTGCGCACACAGCACACCCACTCTCAGTTTCCAGTAATTACTAACCAAAAAGTATCGATAATCCTAAATGAAATTTGGACATAACCTCGGCGACTTTCCCGTCAAAATAACCCAGACCAACGGATGCATTCTCGAAAACACACGTGCATTAGTCGGTGTTATTTTGACTGGAGAGTAGTAGAGGTTTCGTCAAAATCTCATTTAGTATTATCGATGTTTCTTGGTCTGTAGTTGCCAGAAAACTATGACTGCCTGATCCATTAAATAAATCTTGCAATTAGGGATTTAAATTGACAATTCAGCAGCAAGACTAAATAAATAAATATTATTTTAAAAAATATTAACTTTCTACGTTAAATTTTCTTTTAAACATATTTCTTTAATGACATTGATTTTATGAAATACAATAGTTTGACAAATTTAAGTCACCTAGAAGACCAGAAGTTTTAAATTTTATAAATACTAAATCGAGTCGAAGTTTTAGACCCTGCAGGAAATCGGGCTGTAAATTACTTTCTCCTTACAACTATGTTTTGGTTCTCAACTAACTGAACAGAACAAAACGGTAACACCTATTAGACCATCTTAATACCGTTGAACATAATTTTCTTAACCTCATTAAAATTAATCGGGATGTTCAGTATTTGTTAGGCAGCTACAAAATTGCCAATTATTATAATAATCGGCGGTCATCGGCTGCTCAGGCGAATATCCGCAGACAACAGGAGGTCGTTCAACTTAACAAAGACCTGGAAGAAATTGTATCTTGGGGTGACAGTAACCAAGTGGAATTTAACGCTACAAAAACTCAAGCTGCAGTTTTTTCTAAAAAAGTTAACGTTGCTGAACCCAACATAGTTGTGTCGGGGCACTCCATTCCCCTAGCATCGTCGCTCAATTTGTTGGGCATTAATTTGGGAGCAAATATGTCCTGGCATGAACATGTTGCAGGCATAGCAAGGAGAGCTTCTCAAAAGTTGGGAATATTGTTTCGAACCAGAAAGCTTTACACTCCACAACAACTGTTAATTCTTTACAAAGTTCAAATTCGACCAACTATGGAATACTGCTCCCATGTTTGGGGCTCCGCTCCGAAACATACACTGCATTTGTTGAATTCTGTTCAGAAAAGAGCTGTTCCTCTGATTGGAGACCCGGAACTGACCGGCGGCCTCGATTCGCTGGAACATCGAAGAACGGTTGGCGACTTGAGTCTTTTCTACAAGTATTTTCATGGAAGGTGTTCGAAGGATGTAGCCCGCTTAATTCCTCCCAAAGCGTTGCATGTTAGAAATACACGTCGCGCTGGTGCTTCACATCCGTATGAAGTTCAGCTTGTTACTCCGCTTACAACGCTTTTCAAGCCGTCTTTTATATGGAGAACATCATCACTTTGGAATAATTTGCCCAGCGCTGTGTTTCCCACCGAGTACAATTTACAGCGATTCAAGAACAACGTGAATCCCTTTTTTCGCACACATGCCACTCCTGGAGCGTTTTAAGGACTTCCCTGCAGCATGTGTGCTAGACCCATAAAAAAGTGAAATAAAATTAGTTCAATAAAATAAATAAAATATAATCATAAAACAACTTTACAAACTAAAAATAATAAAATAACTGTCAAACACGAAGTAGAAAACAAAACGTGTAACGATTTTTTTCCCGGTATTGAAAATAAAGAAATTAATTTGACTTAATTTTTATCAACTTGCTGGCATCGTTATAAAAGCAGTGTTGCCAGGTGGTAAATAAAAACAATAAAAATGATAAGATTTTGATAAAAAGAACATTCACTAATTTAAATAAAACTACTTTAATTAGCCCCTCTAGGCAATAAAATCTACAATTTTGGTACATTTACTCAAATTATGAGAAGGAAAATTAAATTTGACCTCTAGATGATTTTTTGACCTAAAGAGTTCATATTTTCACATGATAAACTCTTTATAGACTGTTCTAATTCTATATAATAAAAAATTAACCATAACATTCAATAACTATTTACTATTATTTTAAAATAATATACTGCAAGATTTCCAACAGAAATATTAAAATAAAGGTATTTCAGCTAAATATTTATCTCATAAAATTATTAGTTTAAGGAACAACTTATGCTAGACTCCCCTATGATTTTAGAACCGAACTTAAATGATTAATAATGTGAACATCGTGCGTACAAAGTCGAGTCGAAGTTGTATCTCGAAATTCCCATCGCAAAGAGATCTGCATCCAGACTTTTTCAGGAGTTAGTCCCATGGGATTTTGCAGGAGTATCTGCCAGTTCGGTTTAAGTTGTTTAGTAAGTAACTAAAAAGGAAATAATCGATGAGTATAAGAAACATTTAGAAAATTGTACTGAAAAATACAAGATAAAAATAGGTATAATTCACTAAGTCTTTTGTACAAAAATAAAATACTGGAAGTTTCGAAATATATACTTTATAAAATACCTTAGGATTCTGATACAGTGACGCAGCCGTGACTTCATATTTTTGATTATTTTTGGAGTTATTAAAATAGTTTCCAAAATCCAAAGGGGAAGCCCCTTAAAGACTAAACAACTTAAAAATATTAAACATCATTGTTATATTACACTGGTCCAACTGTTTTTATAATACTTATATTGACATTGATGTTAAAATATTTCTTCGAGTAACTGTTAAAAACAGTTTTAGTTTAGCATCATGCATTTACTGCTTCAATATAAAGATGGTTTACCACGCCGCATTGTCATAAATAATTGTAAAAGTTTCAGATATTTAACAGGTAAAAGATAAGCATCCGTACTTTTTCTTCATCAAAAGCACGCGTTTTTTCAAATTTTTGTTGTATGTGCATTAAAAAGTCATGAAAAAAATATATACATAAAAAAAATACTTTGCTTCCATTAGTTAAAATATGAAGGTAGTTTATCTCCTAGATGCAGCAAAAATATTAGATACATATTACGTACGTAGCTCGAAGAAAATTGCGGGCGCGGACGAGGGCGTTCTTTCAAATTTTGAAACACATGTATGCATTGCATTGATCAAACTTTCTTTTAAAAGATACTAGAATAAACGCGTGCCTGGCACGCGCATTTATTCAGTTATTAATACTTAATAATCGATATATTGTTAATAAATAATCCAAAGTATCGTTTTTAATTAATTAATATACATCGATACTAAATAAAAATAAATAACATGTGATTGCGTGCGGCGGAAATCAAGCGAGAAGCTACATTGCCACATTCATTATACCCTGAAAACCAAATTATTTCGCGTATTTCTCTAACATAATGCTCTCTATGTTTTCTCATAAGAAATACCTGAACTTACATTTAGATTTTCTCATTACAAAACTGGTATAATTTATAATAATGCACAAGAAAATTAAAGAGATGTGTAGAATTCGGCAAAATAGTTCTATCTATAAATTACAAGACACTAGCGGCAGACTCTTACCAGGTCTAAAGTATGAAATGCGGATTTCAGACAACAGATGGTGCACCAATGCAGTTTTTGCTATAAAGATTGCGTCATCAACAAGTGTGAGACGCGCACGAGTGATAAATTGGAAAAGTGTGTGCATAGTGTTGTGTTCAATATCTCGAAATTTATAGCGAACAAAGAGCATTCGCGGACAGCATTAATTTTTTGTTTTCATTTGAAGAAAACTGCTGTTGAATCATACCGATTACTTCGAGAAGTTTATGGTGAACATGCTCCATCGCAAGATACGTGTAAACGATGGTTTCGGCGTTTCAAAAGTGGTGACTTTGATGTTGCAGACAAGGAATGTGGAAAATACGAAGATGTGGAATTGCAAGCATTGTTGGACGAAGATGATTCGCAAACACAAAAACAACTCGTCGAGCAATTGGGCGTTAGTCAACAAGCTGTTTCCAATCGGCTATGACAGATGGGAAAGAGTACCACGTGAGTTGAATGACAGGCAAATGGAAAAGCGCAAAAACGCGTGTGATATTTTGCTCGTTCGGTACAAAAAGAAGTCGTTTTTGCGTCGTATAGTTACAGGGATGAAAAGTGGATTTATTTTGAGAATCTCAAGCGCAAAAAAATCACGGGTAGACCCAGGCGCACCATTCACATCGACCGCAAGACCGAATCGTTTTGGCAGAAAGACGATGCTCTGTGTTTGGTGGGACAGGAGGGGCGTGGTCTAATATGAGCTACTAAAACCTGGGGGGAAACGGTTAATAATAAACGTTACCAACAACAATTGACCGATTTGAACCGTTCGCTGCTTGAAAAAGGCCAGAATACCGAAAGACGCAACACAAAGTCATTTTTCTTCATGACAATGCCCCATCACATACGGCAAAACCAGTTCGCGACACGTTGGAAGCACTCAGCTGGAAAGTTCTACTCCATGCGGCTTACTCACCAAACTTGGCTCCTTCCGTTGGGTTGGGTCACGCACTTGCTGAGTAGCGCTTTGGTTCGTACGAAGATGTGAAAAAATAGCTCGATGAATGGTTCGCAGCAAACGGGGTAGATTTTTACTGGCGTGGTATTCACAAATTGCCCGAAAGATGGGAAAAATATATAACAAGCGATGGAGCATACTTTGAATAAAGCACTTTTTATCATTCTTCCGAATTTAACATGTTTTTTTAGAAAAAAAATCCGCATTTCATACTTGTACACCTTATAATTACAACGGAAGAACGTATAACACAGTGGAGAGATTATATTGAAGAATTCAAAGAAGTAGGAAGTAGTCTATGCTATAAAACTTGCGAAAAACAATAAGGCTGTTGGTCCTGATAACATTCCATCTAAAATGATAAAACTTATTGATGACGACAACATTTGTATACTGATAAACCTCTTCCATACCATATATAAAACAGGCCTTATTTCAGCAGAATGGTTGAAATCAACTTTTGTCACTTTACCGAAGACAGCAAATCCTAGACAATGTGAGGACTACCGCACAATAAGTTTAATATGCCATACTCTTAAGATCTTTCTAAAAATAATTCACAATCGCATATATAGGAAATGCGAAGATGTTCTATCAATTACACAGTTAGGCTTTAGAAATGGCTTGGGAACACGGGAAGCCTTGTTCACCGTTAATGTGCTTATACAAGAATGCAGAGATAACAACAAAGATGTATTTGTCGGATTTATAGACTATAAAATGGCTTTCGATAAAGTTAGACATGAAACAATGATTGATTTTTAGTGTTCCGTACGGAACACTTATAAGATGACTTCAGTGTCTGTCCGTCTGTCTGTCTGTCATACCCGATTTTCTTCGAAACTATTTGTCAAAGTTGAAATTTGGTAATAATATAGGAATTGATGGCCTCATCAGAACCATGTAGTTTTGAAAGTTAAATTTTGACTTAAGGGGTTAGTTTTGGGCGGTGAAATCGGAAGTGAAAAAAAAATTTTACTAGGTCATCGAGTGTGGTGTCAAATGAAAGCTTGTGAAAACATGAGTAAAATATATATATATATATATATATATATATATATATATATATATATAATATAATACTTGCGCGCACTTTTCTTTGTGTTATTTTTAAAAAATCGCGAAAAATCGCTGTCCACCCGCTTTATCTAGAGGAGTACTTATCAAATAATTTTGAAAAAATTCTGGAATATTCTTCACGGGGTGTAGATTGAACGAAAATTATCACGAGTGAATTACCTTTAATAATTTATCTGGTATATAAAAAAAAAACAAAAATTTCAAGGTCATCAGTTTTCAGTAATGATTGCAAACAAACTTTGTTGAAAACTTATTTGGGGTGTGTTTTGTGAAGTCACTGATCATTGTATACCTCCTTAAGTTTTTTTTTTTATTTTAAAAGCAATCAACGTACGGAACACTAATTGCGCAAGTTCAACTTGCACTTGAACTTGAGTTGAGGTTAGACCTTCAGGACATAAGAATAATAAAGAATTTATATTGTAGACAACGTGCTAACATAAAGGTAGATTCAGAGCTGTCAGACGACGTAGAAATTCAACAGGGAATGAGGCAGGGTTGTATAGTGTATCCCTTGTTATTCAATCTATATTCAGAAATGATTTTCAAAGAAGCGTTTTTCAACAGGACGGAGGAAATTCTTATTAAGGAAGCCCTAATAAATAATATTAGATCTGCTGATGATAGTATAATTTTAACAAAAAGTGCAGAAGATCTACAAACACATCTAAACAGGGTCAGCACGGGCAGTAATCAATACGGTTTCGAAATGAATACCAAAAAAACTAAATTTATGATAATTACTAAGAAGCGATATATACGTGCAAAAATTGAAATTGGAACAGAGCAAATAGAACAGGTCGGCAGTTATAAATATCTGGGGACATTGCTTCATGACGAATGGAGACGGGACATGGAAATTAAAAGTAGAATCGCACAAGCCAGGCAAACTGTTAACAATAAAAAAGAGAAGACTAGAATATCTGGGACATCTTATGCGAAGTGAAAAATACGAACCGTTGCAGTTGATAATTCAGGGTGTGGTAAGAGAGGTGCAGATCGAGAGCGTGAATCCTGGCTCTAGAATCTTTGCAAGTGGTACGGAAAATCAACTACATCTCTGTTTCGTGCTGCAGTCTCAAAGGTTAAGATTGCCCTGTTCATCGCCGACCTCCGGAGTTAGGAGATGGCACGGAGAGAAGAAGAAGATTTGTTTACTCTCAGTGCTTTATTTTTTGTAACCATAGCATATCAGTTTGACGAAAAAATGCGAGTACTTATGTTTAAGAGGTAAGGTTATTGTGACTATATGCCTACAAAAATCGAATTTAATTTTATCATATGTCTCTGTAATTATATCAAGAAAGTGTGAATGTCACCAGGTTAGTCCTTGTTGTGGTTGCTGTTAAGTGGAGTGCCAACTTTTCAAAATCATCGGCAAAATTTACACTTCTTATTAGCAAGTGCTATCTTGATTATTTCGGTTTTCCTGTTCGGCATCAGACCAAATCTTGGATTCCACAGATCTGCTGTATAACGTATGTTAGACTTTTTACAGGATGCCTAAGGGATTTCGACATATGTCAGTTGCTGCATCAATGATTTAAAGGGAAACTAAAGTTCACGTAATGATTGTTACTTTTGCTGAACTAACATGAAGGATATACCTAATAAGTCTGAACATCGTCACATCATCATCATCATTATCATGATGCATCAGCCGTCTTCAGCAACTGCTGGATATAAGCTTTCTCTAAGAACTTCCACCGATCTCTGGCCTGAGCAGTGTTAACCCAATTTCCTGCCACTCTTTTAATGTTATCGATTCATCTGGTTGGTGGTTTACCTTTGTTCCTTTTATCTTCTCTAAGTCTTCATTCTACTAATCTTTTACACCATCAGTTTTCATCCCTTTGGGCTATTTGGCCTGCCCACTGGATAATATCTATTACGTTTGTCCGTTGTGTGATAATTATGTTTATTATTCTATCCTTCCTTGTGATACTCAGTATAGGTCTCTCCATTGCCCGTTTGATACTCAGTTTGTTTTTGACTGTCTTGTCAACGTGAATGTCTTGGAGCCATATGTGATTAGCGTCAAAATTTATCGTTCATAAACTTTCATTTTTAAGCATATTGGTAAATCACCCTGTAGCGGATTTCTCAAGTTTCCAAAAGTCGTCCATCTCAAATCCACACCACGGTGTATCTCACGGATTTGGTTATCTTTGTCAATTTGTAATTCATGATCCAAGTACTTATAGTTTTGGCCTTGCTCCACCTCGCTTTCATTACCAGTTCACGAAAGTTTGAATACCCATACCATTCGGACTCACTGTTTACAACACGACCAGTCTCATAGTGCTGAACTTCTTGTGCTTTCTAGACCAGCGTTTTCTGCTTGTTATTTCCAGTCAAGATGGAACGGTATTCGTTCCAAATTTTGAATATGTATTTAAATATGAAAACTTTTGAAGAATTAAGCTGAAACTGTCTGGAGCTGTTTGGCAAATGTTCTTTAAAACATTTTTGAATATCCATAAGGCAAGTAATTATAAAGTTTGAATTAATGAACTTTTAACATCGTTCAGAACTTTGAGATGACTCGTGTCTCTAAAAATATACTTCTACGATTTGTACCTAGAATTCTTTCCTGAAAATCTATATACTGCTAGTAAAGCGAGAACGAAAGGTTCCATTTCCAGCATGGAGAAGAGATACCCAAGGAAATAGAACCCTAGATTTTATATAGACTCTTACTGGATAATTAAAATAGATCTACCTGCAGCTAATAGCCTAGTCATCAGAGGCGAATTTTGATGAAAAGCTCTCATGTTAACGGGGTGTATTTGGGCATACAAGTAGCTTTTTGGACATAGAATGCAATTAAAAAAGTTTGCTACTCTAAAGTGTACGCTAAGGCTAAAAAATCGAAAATAAAAATGAAAAATTCGGTTTTTTGCAAATATATTGAAACGCGAAAGAATGGGAAATTAAAAAAAATAGTATCTAGATTATTTTTTTTTAGTTTTGCAGTAATTTAAAAAAAATATTTAAGAAAAAAGGGCTGGTTTAACCCGTTCAGTTGTGTGTGTGGGAATCATGCTTCCAACCTCATTTATGATTAAATTAACGTGTCTGTATATCACTAAATATTTTGAAATTGCCTATTAAGAGGTTTCTCGGGGTGCGGTTTAAGAATCCGATGACAAATTTGAGAAATTCTAAATTTCGGATCCAATATGACGGCCAGAGGGTATGTAATTCATTTAATTCCTTCGAGTAAGCTTACACTTTTGTCTTTCATTTCCCACCTTTAAATATTTTAAGTTTAAGTTTAAGTGTATGGTCAAAAAAAGTCGGACAATTTTTTTTGTAGTTACATTATAAAAGTATGTTTGATATTAGAAAATCATTAAAAACTTTAAAAAAATATACTTTATCTTTTTTTTGTAATTTTGCTCTTAAAAAAGTGTTCAACGTATTTTTGCTTATTATTAATCATAAGCAAAAAATGCTTTTATCATGAGCACTTTTTTAAGAGTAAAATTTCAAAAAAAAACAGAAAGTTTTGTAAAGTTTCTAATGATTTTCTAATATCAAACATACTTTTTAGTGTAACTACAAAAAAAAATTGTTCGACTTTTTTGACCATTTCGTACTGCTTTGAACGTAAAATTGCAGGCGGCGCACTACAGCAGGCAAATTTTCACTATTTTAAAACTCAATTTTTAAATAACACAATGTGGGTATTTTTAATTATTTTGATATTGAAACTTAAGGAATAATAATGATATATGCACAAAGATTTTTTTTTCAATACTATATTTTATTAAATGTTTGTATTTTACTGTATGTCCGTTAAAATCATGTTAACGAAAATTTGGTTTTAAGTTTTACAAATTATAAAGCAAAAAAAATAAAAATTATTAGTAACGTCGGAAAGCTTTTTTTTACACTCTGAAAACAAGTAATATCAATTAACCTTCGGGCAGTGCACGCAGTCTTTTAAATTAACCTGTTTGGCGTGGTACACTTTTTGAACCACCTATCCGAATTTGCAATAAATTCTCTCTCTAATAATCTATATACTATTTTTGTGTAGAATTTCTCGCTCTTTTACGTGATGCTATTAGTTCTTTGTTTTTTTTCTTTTTAGTTTTCGAGATACCACAGAAAAAACCAAATTTTTTATTTTATTTTTGATTTGGACTTAGCGTACATCAAACTTTAGCAAACTTTTTTTTATTGTATTCTATGTCCAAAAAACTACCTGTGTGCCAAAATGCAGCCTGTTAATATTAAATGAGAGCTCAAAACTCCTGGCGACTAGGTTATAAGCACTCAAATTTAATTTCTTGCCCTCTTAATGAAAAAAAAAACTAAGATTTATGTGTTGCAATCTTGTAGTGATTTTATTATTAAGAGCATTTAACATTATCAAAGTATGGCATAGTTTTCTGTGTTACAAAAAAACTTTAAATTTTGTAGACCAATATTAATAACCAATTCTATTGATAATTTTGTAAATATTATCGCACCCAGTAAAAATTCTCCAAATACTATTGAAAACATGTATAGTTTATCGACTTCCACACCTTTAATCTCCTTCCCTTGAAGTCATATAGCTCAAGAACTGAAGGTTTATTTCCTATGTGAAAGTATTATATGTGCACCAAACTTGACAGCAATATCTCATCTCGTTCGAGAGTTGTCGTATAACGAGAGTGACAGACAGATAACAGGCCGACGAAAATGAGAAACTATGCTTTTTATGATCTATGTTTGAATGCAACTTTTTCACCAATATATTAATTTTCTTTAGCAAGGGAATAAAAACATAAATTTTGGCACTTATCAAATTTAATAACTAATATTTCTGTTTTTTTTTTGTACGAAATGGCTTTAAAAAATGGAAACCTTAAGAGTCGGAAACTAGTGTTATGTTACTTATGTTTACGTAAAAGGACCTTTGTGTTCAAATAATACTTTCAATAAAACGGTAGGTCCTTGGGGATTTTACGGGAGTATCTGTCAGTTAAATTTGTTAAATATAAAGTTAAAATGTCAGATGTGGGTAAGCCTTTGGAAAAACAGGGAATAAGATTAATAATGTAAATGTTTTTTAGTAAAACAACAATACGCAATATTCAAAATTTTTCTTTAAAAATATTGATATTGATATATATATATATATATATATATATATATATATATATATATTCATATATATATATATATATATATATATATATATATATATATATATTTATATTCATATATATATATATATATATATATATATATATATGTATATATATATATATATATATATATATATATATATATATATATATATAGTGTGTCCCAAAACGTTTTATACAAATGGAGAAAAAGTTTATCTTACATATTACAAAAAAAATTATTTTTGATAAAAAGTTCTGCATCACATGGAAATCAATAATCAGGCATCAATAATTTAAAATATTTGATGGTATATAGGGAAAATAAAAAATAATGATTTATAATAAAGAGTAAAGTGTGTAAATTTAAATACAGAGCAAAATATTAATTGAAAATGTTAATAGGAACTATGTTTATTGACAGTTGTTAGGTATTTCCAAAGATATGCTCATTTATTTTCAGCCCACAATTTGTAGTAATTTTGTTTTCTTTTATTCAATAAATAATCCAAGAATTACTGACGTGTTAACTGGAGTTTTTTTTGAATTTTTAACTAGAAAAGCCTCAAATCTAAACGTGAGCATAATTTTTTAGTTCTTATTAACATTTTCAATTAATATTTTGTTATGTAATTAAATTTAAACACACTTTGCTCTTCATTATAAATCAGTTTTTTCCTTCCCGACTATGGGGTAGTGTGTGGCTTTGTTCAGGATTTTGAGCTGAATGTTGTTCATGAATTCCGGGATTGTTGGCATCTGGAGGTTTCTGTGAAGCTGGGTGTTGCGTATGAACCATGGAGCTTTTAGCGATGATACGGAGGAGTAGGTCAATCCGGCTCGAATGATCATATTGTAAATTGTCAACTTGTTGTGAGTTGACAAATTACTAGGCTTCAGAAGGGAGTATAATTTTCCAAGGGGTTTGTTGGCTTTTTGGCGAAGCAGGTAACCATAATTACCTCTTTAATTATACATTGATATGTAATTAAACCATTTACTTCTTTAATTACATATAGATATGTAATTAAAGAGGTGAGTGAATTTATGAAATTAAGTGTATATGCTACCTACATCCTTAAATAGATACATAACTAATTATTAAGTTTTATTCGTAATGAAAAAATTATATTATTTTTACCTGATCAAAAGGTCGGTAACCAACATGAAACATTTTTGTGATTAATGGTTGAGGTGTACTTAAAACCTTGTTAGGAAATATCGTTCCTTGTTTTTCACTCACGCCTAATTTCATGTACAACCATTCAGAGTTATGTTTAATAAAATGAAACAATGTCTGGAATAAAAATACATGGTTTTAATCTTATATATATATATATATATATATATATATATATATATATATATATATATATATATATATATATATATATATGGAGGGTAATGAAAATCGTTTACTATATTTAAGCAGGTGATTCTTTACGTCAAATAAAGAAACATTCATTACTTTTTTCTCATTTCGAATATTTTTAAAATTTTATAAAAGCTCTATTTAATAGCCCTTATGAGACGCCTATGAACATTGTTGCCAAATGTTCATCATTATTTATTAATATAATAATTTGTTAAAACAACAAAAACTGTTGCTAAATAAGACGATTGTGGTAAATAATTTTTTCTTACAGGAATTGTAAATATATACCATAAAAGAGTTAAACTTACAGCAAAATCTATTTTTTTTTGCTATTATCTTCAGAAAACCTTACCTAATTAAAATATGGAGTATTATGTTGTACCAAAACTAATACTAACATATAACGGTTTTAAAATAGGAGCAACATTTAGACCACTGTGTACACAATCGCGCAGCCTGGGGTTAAAAACGATTGGGCAGAAAGAAAAGAGTCAATTGTCAAAACGCATGTGAAAGCAAAGAACGTTTCATTTAGTGAAACGGCCCTTTTGTATCGAAGTACATAAAAATGATATTTGGTATCATGTTACACTGCGTCAAAAAGAAACTACAATAAAAGTTAAACAATGTTTTCAAAGGAAATACAGTGATTATTAGTGAATGTAAAACAATGCATAGAAATCTGTTACTGGTTAATTTAGTAAGCGTAGTATGTTAGTGTGTTTAAAACACTGATCTTCAGAAACAGTTTATTTTTTCAATATCAGTTTCTGTTTTTTAAAATGAAGACGGTAAAATTTATAATGAAATAAAAAAAGAAATTGTCAATTTTAAGAGTGGGAATATCGCCATAATTCAGGGTATTATCAAAATTGTCCGCAATTGTTCTTAATATGTGTATTAGGTACAACCATTGGCGTACATGCTGAAAAGATATCAATCTTCATAGCCGATTTTCTCATTAGATATAGCAAAGTGCTATTTGACACAATTTTTCTGCAGTTCCACTTGATATATACATATATACATATATATATATATATATATATATATATATATATATATATGTATATATATATATATATATATATATATATATATATATATAGATATATATATATATATATATATATATATATATATATATATATTATATATATATATGTATATATATATATATATATATATATATATATATATATATATATATATATATATATATATATATATATATATATATATAGATATATATATATATATATATATATATATATATATATATATATATATATATATATATATATATTGTAACATTCATTTTTTCCTAGATTTTAAGAGTATGTAATGTTACTGATTTTTCGCATTATATTGTACTTCTTTTCATCTTTGTATCGAGCAGTGTATTTCAGCAGAATTTTCTAGCCGCGCAGTGCGGGTTTCCGATCGAATCTATCGAATTCATAGTACGCCGGGATTGGTCAAATGTTTGTTTCCGGAGTTTGGTTCCGGCGTCGCCATTTTAGAGACAGAGTTCTCACAGCTTATTTAAGGGTCCGGAGAGCACGGATCTAGGCTTACTTCCACCAAGCCGCCGTGATGGCTTACTTCCATCGAGCCGCCGAGAAGGCTGACTACCATCAAGCCGCTGAGAGGCTTAGTACCATCAAGCCGCCGAGAGGGCTTATTTCCACCAAGCCGCAGTAGAGGCTTCTGGCAATATTTACGAGAGCCAAATTAAGTACGAGTTTTTAACGTAAAGCCGTAGTGGGCTTTGTGTGTTTTCTACATGGAGTAGCCAAAGTAGGCTCTTCTCATAAGTGATGGAATGTGTAAAATCCGTTTTGTGTTCCATTGAAGGCCTAGAAGCCCGTAGGAAAACCGTAAGTTACCAGAACATACATCAGTAGATCTATTTCCCGCAAATAAGTGTTTTAACAGCAATTTGAACTGATAAATCGTGAAGTGAATATCACGACTTTTTGATTTCGGGTGTAGTAAAGTTTTAGAAATAAAATGACTGATTTAGGAACTCTAATTTTAATAACTACTGTTTAGGCTAGAATTTTTGTAATTCCTAAAACTGCAAGGGTTGGAACTTTTATTTTAAAATCATGAATAAATTTTCTTTTTGTTGATTAAAGCTAGTGTTTCACTGTGCACCTATTTTTCTTTTCAGGATAAGAAGGGTTGTACTAGACTAATTCTTTTTAGTAATAACGGTATATCACTTCAGTGTTTTTTCATTTTTTTAGCTGAAGTTAGATCCTTTCTATTTTAAAATGAATGGTGCCCAAAAAAAAATTGTACAACTCAAGTTTTAATCATAAAAAAAAATAATTCCAAAAAGACGTACAACAATTATCTCTTACCCATATTTCTCTACCAAGGAAAACCGAGCTAGTGTTTGTTTAATTTCTTTAGTTCTTTTAAAAATCATTATTCACTCAATACCTTCTCAGAAATTAAAGCGGGGCTGCAAGAAAATTGCGCTCAAGCGTGGGACAAACAACTTTTCACAGGGTACAAAAATGACGTCACAAACAGCGGGCAGTTCACAGGTTACAATATATATATATATATATATATATATATATATATATATATATATATATATATATGTGTGGTTTTTCGGGTATTCCGTGTTAGCTTAAAGGCCCTTGATGGACGGTTTTGCTGACGTTTCGATGAAATCTCATCCATCTTTTTCAAAGCGTTGATCACTGGTCGGTGTCTTGGCGTTAACAATCAACGCCAAGACACCGATCAGTGATCAACGCTTTGAAAAAGATGGATGAGATTCCATCGAAACGTCAGCGAAACCGTCCCATCAAGGGACTTTAAGCTAACACGGGATACCCGAAAAACCACTACTACATTTCACACCCGTGAGAACATTCGTCAAAACATATATATATATATATATATATATATATATATATATATATATATATATATATATATATATATATATATATACAGGATGTAATGCATATCGCCGAATAAATTAACCCTATCAACTTTTAAAATCAATGGGGAAAAGAAATTGAACACATCTTACCTCATATATTAGGCCGATACTAATTCCGGATTCATAATTTTACGAATAGCTAGCGTCTGTGTCAATTTTTTAAGAATTTTTTTTAAATACTATGAATACATTTATGGTATATACGTACTTTAAGACTCCTCTTTCCTGTTGTAGTCATCAATAAATCACTTACAAGTATTTCAGCCATCTGTTGATTGTTTTCAACTATTTTAGAACCACATTTATTTAGGAACGTTTCATCATCTTTATTATTATTTACTTGCTCCAAAAATTCATTAATTTGATCTGTATGCTTATTATCTTCATCTAAAAAAGATGCACGGGTATACTTTTTTCTCGTAAATGTTTTTGATATTTTAACAAACGGAGTGACTATTGGACCACAAACGACAATCAGCACTGCAAAATCATTTTTTGGGTTTCAAGTGAAGCAGAATACATCTATAAACTCAGTTTTCCTTCAAATTGAAATAAACAAAAATATGTCGCATACTTGCTGCCTGTTATTGTATATATATATATATATATATATATATATATATATATATATATATATATATATATACATATATATATATATATATATATATATATATATATATATATATATATATATATATATATATATTTATATATATATATTAAAAGATAAGATAGAAAGAGATATAAGGCATACATCCAAAAGTATCAGTAGTCAAGAAACTTAGCGCCATCCGGTAAAACTGCCAAAAGCTTTAATTTAATGGCAAAACGTATAGATAAAATAAGGTTTAGTACCTTTATCCTAGACAAAGATACCGCTGTTAAGTAAATAGCAGTAACTGTAAGAATAGAATGCTAATACCACCATTTGATGTTTACCTAAAAAATCAATTAAACAAAATAGGGACATTGACTTCGTTTTAAAGATTTCTTTAGTAGTACATCGCACTTCTAATCTCACCAGGGGGCGGTGTTTTATCGTCACTGAAATGTATAAAGAAAAGGAAACATGTATAGCAGCTTTAACGAATGAAGACTATACTCTTTGCTTTTGCACCGAAACTACTAGCGTGTAAAGCTATGGGCCGTCAGGGCGTGCCATCTAGGAATCACTAAACTAGGACATGCATGTTTCGCTTTATATCAGAAGTTGTCAGCCAGTCTGATATTTTCGGGTGTATGCCTTTAAAATTTTTCTTCCTGGGTATATGCGATTTGCCTCTTAATCTGGGCTGGCCCAGGTAGTCCATAGTTTTGGAAGCTCGTAGTTCTGATGCAAGCATAAAGAGCATGGTTTTCATCCAAGTAAACCGATATACATCTTCTCGTAGAAGTAACCATTAAATACAAAATTTGGCCTATTTTTGACTTTACTTGATAATCCATGATTGCACGTGATCTAAATTTGTTCATAATTGTCAGTCCAGAATATCTATGCAATTTATACCTGAAAAAAATAAGGCGTGCAACATAAAGTAACCATTAAGTTCGAAATTTGGCCTCTTTCTGCATTTTTAACTTCTGTTAATTGCTCATAACTTGAGTTTACTTGGTCTCCCGTGGTCGCACGTGGTCTAGTTTTGTACGTAATTGTCGGTTCTACTTACCTATGCCACTGACACCTCAAAAAAATAATATTTTCAACGTACAAATATATTTTTATCCTGTAAAATATACAATACCCAGACGTTACCAATAAAATCGATTTTAGCACTATCTAAACCAAAATTTACACCTAATAGAAGTTTTTTAGCTGGTAACACCGCCAAATATAAAAATCTGTCTGCTTTCTGGTCCTCCAATCTGAGCTTTTATCTTCTCTGAATGGTCCCAATCTTCGCTAAGTAATTATCCTAGATATTCTATTATCTCTGTTCTTTCTACTTCGCTTCCACCAATCCACAACTGAGTGTTTATCTGTTGTTTGTTAACAATCATAAACTTGATTTTTTTGATGTTCAGTTTGAGAACGAACTGTTCACAGGAATTCACTACTCGATCGAGGAGCCTCTGAAGATCTTTGATATTATTTGCCACCAAGACCGTCTCATCCGCGTATCTAATATTGTTTGTTGTAATGCCATTTATTTTAATTCTTTCCTCACAATCGAACAAAGCTATATTTAAAGCTTCGGAGTACAAGTTGAACAGTAATGGTGAAGGGATGCAACCTATTTTAAGGGCAATGTCTTTAGTTGCTCGATTTTCCACTATCCAATTAGCTGTTTGTCGCCAATACGGACTTGCAATATAGTATAGATGTTTGTCATCGATGCCTCTTGTTTTTTTTTTGTATATACAACATTACATATATATATATATATATATATATATATATATATATATATATATATATATATATATATATATATATATATATGTTAGCTGTCAGGATTTTCCAGGCCTGGTTGAAGAAAATTAGGATAGACCGAACGATGCGATATGAGCAGGAGAATATTAATTATTGATAATTGGTTTCAGGCAGACTGACTTCACATTACGTAGATTAAACTATACTTAAGTTACTGTTATTGATATGTGTCAAATCACTAAATCCTTAAGTTTGTTTTATGTGACAGGTAGGCGATATCTGTCACACACATTATAAAAAGTGTTTATGTAACCGTAATGAGATTTAGGTCACAGGGATATTTTGGTACGAACTATGAATTATATTTTAGAGAGCCGAAGTAGTCGGCCAGCTTTGTTAGATGTCTGAATGCAATTGCTAATAAAAGTTATTGTTGTCGAAGTTTTCCAAAAGTGTTAAAATTATTTTCTTTTTAAATAAAAGCTAACATATATATATATATATATATATATATATATATATATATATATATATAATATATAATATATATAAAATGCAACGTCTCTCTGTCTGTCTGTCTGTCTGTCTGTTAGTGCGCTTATCACTGGAGAACCACTTATCCGATTTATGTACTTTTTTTTTAAAAACATACATATGTTCTCCGGCCAGATTATAGGCTATATTTTATTACGATAGGTAGCATAAGGAATGAGCAGTGACGATAATAGTGAATGAAATCGAAAAAAAGTTTGCCGCTAGCGCGTTTTCTTGCAATATACTGCCTAAACCACTAAATATGGAACAATATCATGGAGCAAAGAATACCTATAATATGTATAAAATGCAACGTCTCTCTGTCTGTCTGTCCGTTAGTGCGCTTATCACTGGAGCACCACTTATCCGATTTACGTGCTTTTTTTTTAAAACATACGTAGGTTCTCTGGCCAGGTTATAGGATATATTTTATTACGTTAGGTGACATAAGAAATAAGCAGTGACGATAATAGTGAAACAAGTCGGAGAGAAGTTGGAAGCTAGCGCGTTCTCTTGCAATACACTGCTTAAAGCATTAAATATGGAACAATTTCATGGCACAGAATATAATATATATAAAATATAACGTCTCTCTGTCTGTCTGTCTGTCCGTTAGTGCGCTTATCACTCGAGAACCACTTATCCGATTTACGTGTTTTTATAAATTTATACATTTGTTCTATATAATTCGAAATAAGCCTAGATAATGGGAGATAAGGTGAGATAATGGGAGATAAGTCGAGATAAGCCTCGATAATGGAAGATAAGCCTAGATAATGGGAGATAAGGTGAGATATGGGAGATAAGTCGAGATAAGAATCGATAATGGAAGATAAGGTGAGATAATGGGAAATAAGTATAATGGGAGATAAGGAGAAATAATGGGAGATAAGGAGAAATAATGGGAGATGAGCAGAGATAAGCCTAGATAATGGAAATTATGTAGAGATAATGGGAGATAAGGAGAAATATTGGGAGATAAGGGGAAATAATGGGAGATATTTTATTACGTTAGGTAACATAAGGGATAATATATATATATATATATATATATATATATATATATATATATATATATATATATATACATAGAGGCATTTACGTAATAAGTTATGTCTTGTTAGAAGTTATATATTTTTTTTGTGGTTTTAATAAATAAAATATATTCTTGTTTTTTATTGTTCAAAGATATTTTATTAAATATTATTGTAATTACTATCAGATTAAAGTATAGCAGCCGCCTACCAGATAAGTTGTTTAAAAACCGCCAAACGTGGCATACGATCCATGGCAACCACGATGAGCAGAAAAATAATATTTTAGAGAGTTTGCAAAACAAATTAGAAAAAAACAATTTAAAGAAAAAATGTTGGCTTTCCAATGCCGTTTTACAAAAGGTATGTCGATGGAAAAAAAAAGTTGTTTAACGTCGCGGGACCCAGCGTCCTTTTTGCTACCAAATGTCAAATACATTCGTATACTCCTTGACATGCACTATACCATTTTACATTTAAAAAAAAAAAATATTCAACAATTTTCCATAAATCGAGGTGTTTAAGAAATAATGAAACTTTGTAACGTTAAAACTAATGTTATCAAAAATATTACCGTGAGCATCACATATTACTCATAATAGAAACGAAATGTCACAAATACAATTATTTCTTGTACTTCAGAAATACCACGGCAAAAGTAAATCTGGATTTTACCAAAGCTGGCTGAACAATTTTCCCACTACAGGTTAACTCTTTAATGTCCACAATTCAATTCAATTTCATTTTATGCACAAAAACAGAATTAAATTTAAGCCGAAAAACAATATCTGCCATGTTACGCCGTAAGCGCTAAAATCCGACAACTGTGAAATGTACAGTCCCTGGCCAAATTATTAGACGCACTGCAAGATTTCATGTAAAATATTAATTACCGAGTGATATTGTACCGTTTTATTATTTTTTTTTATCCAATCAATTACCTATTTATTTGACATAAATAAAACAGCATTAATTTAGAAAAGCATAAGTTTATTAAGTTTTTAAAGAAAAGTGAAATTAATGTTAGTAAAAGTCAATATTTAGTTGAGCCACCTTTAGCCGCTATCAAAGCTTTAATTCTGCGCGGCATGCTATCAATGCAAGATTGTACTGTCTCCTGCATTTGAGGATGATGATTCCACACATGAATAATCTTTTCTAGGAGCTGGGTTTTGTTGGTAATCACATCTTTAGCCACTTCTCTTTTCATCAGCTCCCACACATTTTCAATGGGGCTATTACCCGGCCAATCCAACAGAGGGATATTTTTTTTCTGCCAAAAAAGCTTTAACAGACCGAGCAGTGTGGCAGGGAGCTCCATCTTGCAGGAAAGTGAATGGTTCCCCATTTGGAAACCATTCTCTGAGCTGCGGAATCAACCGATTTTGTAATACTTCTTTGTACTGATCTTGCCTCATTATTCCTTTGACGACGTACAGACGTCCAGTGCCCTTGCCGCTGATGACTGACCAAATCATCACTTTGGTGGGATGTTTAACCGTCAGGACGACACAATCAGGATGAAACTTTTCTCCATGACTTTCGGGCTTAATTCCTTCCCTGACTCAATTTTCTTTTTTATGCGTCGTACACTAGCTTCAGAAACCTCCAATCTTCGTGATATTTCTCGGTTTGTAAATGTTTTCGCAATCACAAGGGCCTTCACTTCAGCTTTTTTACGTGGTGAAAGATCGCCTTTTCTACCCATAATGAAAATAGTCCAATTACTTTTTTAAAACACTGCATACAAAATAAACTAATAACTGAGTAGTATAAAAACTGTTAAACAAACAATCACAGTCCATAAAGCCACAGAAACACGTCCGTATCTGACTCGATTCCGATCGCGACTGATACAGGTTTGTACTTCTTTACGTTCATGTATCACTTTGTCAACACAGTGTTGCCATATGTTAAAAATAAATACAAATATGTAGTCTACAACAATTCTTTTAAATAAAAATCAATAATATTGTAGTTTAAATATACCATTATTGCATAAAAACTCTTAAGAAACATAAAATTACTAAAAAAAATACAGTGCGTCTAATAATTTGGCCAGGGACTGTATATATAGGAATGTTCGATATGGTGCAGTGCCTTAGGGATTTTGACCTTGGAATCCAATTACTTTAAATGAATTAAGACCTTCTGAATTACGTTTTTTTTAGAAAAAATACTAAAAAGTGTACCAACTTTTTTTGTTACTGTGTATGTATTTTTTTAGTAATTATTAGACAACATCTTTTAAAGATGCCAGGTATTTAAAAAGGGTAGTAGAAACAAGGAGAAGGTAGCAAAAAGTTGAGGGGATAACGACAGATGTTGCTGTACAGAGTGAGTCAACGATAGAGTAAAGTTCATTATCTCATTTGTTTCGGGAATGACGAAAAAATGTTAAATATAATAGTTTTAGGTGCATAGTTTAAAATTATTTTTGAGTATACAGAGTACTTCAAAAAAGTGTGGCCGATATAACATTTGTTTTTTAAATAGAACATTCTATTTTCTAATTTATTTTTAAATTCTGGGTAAATTTTTTTGGTAATATTGTTATATACCTAAACCTAGTAGTTTTTCTTATATTTCAATTTTTTTTTTTAAATACTGATTTTCAGTTCTGTAAAAAATTGCCAGAAGCGCCATTGTTTCTGAAGGTGGAATACTCATAATTGGTTCGAGCGTTCTATAGAGATGAAAAAAAGGTATAGGTAAAGAAATTTGAGATAGATGCTACAGGGTGTTCAAAATAAATTTATGCATTTCGACTATTTTAAATTGAGAAATCTCAAATTTTTTAAATGGCACACCCTGTATATTATTATTTTTTCTGATAGATTTTCCTACTTTTATTGAGTATGTCGTATACCTGTTTCTAATAGTTTTTGATTTTTACCCTTATTTTTAATACACTTACGCTATTGTGAAAACATGAACAATCAGTTAATAATAATTTTAATATAGTTTAACTCATCTAGTGATTAATTATTATGACGTAATAAATGTTTAAAAATATGCTCATCTACTTGAATACACATGTTTAGTCGTTTTACTATATTTTCCTTCACTTTCCTTAGCATAAAGGGCGTTATTGTCCTGCACGCATCCCGTATCCTATTTTCCATATCTACTGGTGTTGTAGGGGGATTCACATAAACACGACCTTTAATATAGCCTCACAAAAAGAAGTCCAAAGGTGTTAAGTCACACGATCGAGGGGGCCACTGAATAAATCCATCCCTAAAGATCCATTTATGTAGGTAATGATCGTTTAAAAATTCTCGAACTTCCCGATGGTAATGAGCAGGAGCTTCGTCTTGTTAAATCCACATTTGTTCCCTTTCAAAGTTATCAATTTCTTCAAGAAGCGGGGGTAATCCGTTTCGCAAAAAATTTAGATATCTAGACCCGTTAAGCGGTTCGCGGTAAAAATATAGACCAATAATTCGAAAATTTAATATTCCACACCATACATTAAGCGACCAATGGTTTTGGTTTTGAACTTCCCGGACCCAAAATGGATTAACTGTTGAATAATAATGCATGTTATGGCTGTTAACTGCTCCATTACTGCGAAAAGTAGCTTCATCTGAAAACATTATTTTGGATAAAAAATTTGGATCAGCCTATATTGCTCCATTCATGGTGGTACAAAAGTTTACTCGTCGTTCAAAATCACGGTTTTGAAGTTCTTGGTGTAGTTCCATATGAAAGGGATGATACTTGTATTTTCTCGTGGTGCGATTAGCCGTAGATTGGGATGTGTCAGATTAGTCAGCTAGTTGACGGCTGCTGACCTGGGGATTATCTCAAACATGAAGTAAAATCTCGATTTCTTTTTCCTCATTGTTAGCATTCTGGTTTACTACTTTCCGTTTCGTATACACAACGCTACTACTACCATCAAATCGTTCCATTAAGCACTGAAAAGATTTTCTAGATGGTGTACGTTTATTAGGGTAGTTCGCTCCGTAAAGCCTTACTGCCAAAAGACAATTTTTTCCCACCTCGCCCAGTATATAAACCATATCAATTAACTTATTTTTAGAAAGATCCATAACTGTTACCTTTATACGTCACTTACTACTACAAATTAAACTATTTTTACTTGCTGAGTAGACATGTCAAAATTTGACAATGCTTACATTTTTGTTTTGTCTTGGCAACTATGATGTTATAGCGTAAGTGTATTAAAAATTAGAGTAAAAATTGAAAAATTCAAAATAAATCGAAAACTATTAGAAATAGGTATATGACAAACTTAATAAAAGTTGGAGTGTTTTGTAAAATCTATCAGAAAAAATAATAATATACAGGATGTGCATTTAAAAAATTTGAGATTTTTCAATTTAAAATAGTCAAAATGCATAAATTTATTTTGAATACCCTGTAGCATCTAACTCAAATTTCTTTACATATATCTTTTTCTTCATCTCTATAGAACGCTCATACCAATTATAAGTATTTCACCTTTAGAAACAATGGCGCTAATGGCAATTTTTTAACAAAACTGAAAACTAATATTTTTGGAAAAAAATTGAAATATTAGAAAAACTACTAGGTTTATAACATTATTAATAAAGAATTTTAATATGAATTAGAAAATAGGATGTTCCGTTTAAAAAATATATATATTATATCGGCTACATTTTTTTAAAGTACCGCGTATACTCAAAAATAATTTTGAGCTGTGCACCTTAACATTCCCTAAAACTATTGTATTTAACATTTTTTCGTCATTCCCGAAACAAATGAGATAATGAACTTTACTCTATCGTTGACTCACCCTGTACAACGGAAGTTTTTCGTTGGATGTAAATAGTAGAAGAATTAGAAGAAAAAATGGGAACAATATGTAATCATCATTTAAGATATTTCAAGAATAATTACGGCAGAAATGTGTACGTAGTATTTAACAGTTATAAAAAAGTATAAAATTAGCCAAAAGAAATTGTCGTGCACTCAAAAATCAATCTGCAGATATCGAGTTTGATTAAAATATGTCCCTTAAAATTGGCCAAGAAAAATTTCTTACAAATAATAAGAATAAAAGTCGAAAGCCGAAAGGTTTAAGAAGAAATTATTTGACAATAATATTTTTACGTGTCAAGCAGAAAGTGATGCAGATAGATTATTCCTGTGCCGACTCGTTATCGGATAATGGCGATCATCCTGGCGATTAGGACTTTGTTCACAGCTGCCTGAAATAGTCAGGTTGTTTTAATTAAGAACCGCAGGTTTTTTAGCCACGAAATACGTCTCCTGTCTGGTCATCTTCTTTCATCCACCTTGCCATGCAGTATCAGTTGGGGTAGACCATATCTTTCCTGGTTTCTCATGATGTGGCCCAGATTTTTCAAGTTTTGTTCTTTTAATTGTATTAACAATTTCCAGGTCTTTGTTCAAGAGTTCTAGCACTCTTTTGTTGATAGTGTGTTTGTCCATGATATTCTGTTTCCAACCTTTTACATAATGCCGTAGTTACAGACTAAGACTACGCCCCATACAGAAGCACCAAAAAGATGTAGCATTTGAGAAGTCTTATTTTGATTTTTACACTGAGATCATGACTTCTGAACACTTTGGTCATTTTTGTATAGGCTGCTCTCGCTTTTTCTATTCTACACTGAATCTCTATTGAGTGGTTTCATTCTTCATTGACTGTGATACCCAAGTAGCAATCTTTTGATTGCTAATATAGAGCTGTCCTTGTAATGCAGAGTTTTTGCTTATGAACATGTGTTTAGTCTTCTTTGTGTTTATATCTATTCCATATTCTCGACTGACATGTGTTACTCTATCCATTAGCATTTGTAGGTTCTGTGAATTGTCCGCGAATATTATGGTGTCATTAGAGAAATGTTGTTAATTCTTCTTCCATTAATGTTTATTCGAGATGAGATATCGTGGAGTGCTATGCTAAATATTTCTTCTGCGTATAAATTAAATAAGAGTGGTGATAAGTCACATCTTTGGCGTACGTCACGTTGGATTTCTACGTTTTCTAATATTTTCACTTTGAGTCTGATATTGGCTGTTTGTTCTCAGTAGAGATATTTTATGATGCGTAGATCCTCCTATTTTGTTTTTATGCAGTGTGTCTATTATTTTGGTTATAGAGTCATACAATTCTTCCACCTCATCATCATTTTTATCTAAAGTACACTTGGACGATGTTCAATTTTATTGGAATGGTATTTATCTGCACTAGTAACACTGTCTCCGACACTGGTACAAAATTCGTTACATGTACTATTCAGTGTATAACACCACTACACCAAACACTTTATTTTTGCACTCGACGCGCGTTTCGCTAACCATGTTAGCTTCATCAGGAGTGATGATTGACTGATTAGGAATATCCATAACTATTACCTTTATACGTCACTTACTACAACAAATTAAACTATTCAGTCAATCATCGCTCCTGATGAAGCTAACATGGTTAGCGAAACGTGCGTCAAGTGCAAAAATAAAGTGTTTGGTGTAGTGGTGATATATACTGAGTAGTATCATTGTGCCAAAGATTCCACATTCCCAAATTAGTTCGTTACATGTAGATAGACAAATTGTTGAAATAGCAATTAATTTAGAGTCGGCAAATGTTGCTATAGTGTCTGGAGAAATTGATGTATTGGTTCTATTAACTGCACTAACTCTAAAAGACAGTGAAATTTATTTTCAAAAGCCATCTCGAGGAAACGTTGCTTAGACATTTTTTTCATTCAAAAGCGTGGAAAAATCCCTATCGAAATACCAAGAGCATATTCTTTTTTTACACCCTTTTCCTAATTGTAAAACGATATCTGCTTTTTTCAATAAAATTAAAAACAAGTTTACTAAAAATTTTGAAAAATACAATTTTACATAATGCTGCTGAAGTATTTCACATTACTAACGAAGATCTTGACAAAATTTTTCAAGCTGATATAGTATGCATTCTGACTTTATACGATGCCCCCCAAAGAAATTAGAGATTTAAATACTTTTAGACCCAATTCTTTTGTTAAAGGGCCAGCCAATAATACCTTTGTTCAATTGCCATCTTTAGTGCTTACATCTGATGCGGCATTTGAGCATCTAAATAGAGTATACTTACAAGTAAAAATATGGTTAGGTAATGGTATTTATATTGAAAATTGAGGGTGGAAGTATGTTTCTAAAGTGCCAATAACGAGGAAAATGCTGTTTTGTAACTGTAAAACAGGATGTGGATATGCCTGCAGATGTCGAAAAAGAGGTTATATTGCACTGTATTGGGTTCACATTGCCATGGTAATACGAGGATGGATTGAAAAGTTCGCGGCTTCACCAAAAAATAATTATAATATTTTTATTATAGTGCCCTCAATAAGTTTATACTTTCTTTGGTTGTCATAGTGTAAAATTTTGTTGCTGTAGAATTTGTGGTTTTTAGGTTAGAACGAGTTTAGTAAGACCAAGTGCAGCGTTTTTGGAAAAATGGAAAAAAATTGAACAACGTGCGGTCATCAAGTACCTGTTTAAAAAAAGATTAACACCAAAGGGGATCCACGATGATATGAAAACAACACTAGGGGAATCTGCTCCGTCATATACCACTGTGAAAAAATGGGTTGCAGAATTTAAACGTGGACAAGAGTGCATCGAAGATGACCCTCGCTCCGGCCGGCACAGGACGTCCACGACTGAAGAAAACATAGGCAAAGTGTGTGATCTCATATTGGAAAACCGTACATTAACTATCAGGGAGATTGTAGAGACTATAAGCATCTTTAATGAACGAACACAAAACATCATTGCCAACGAACTCGGATTTTCTAAGGTTTTCGCTAGGTGGGTCCCTAGATTGCTTTCAGTTGAACAGAAACGAATTCGATTCACGATTTCTCGCGACTGTTTGGAGGTGTTTGAGGCTTATCCACAAGACTTTCTTAACAGGTTTGTGACAATGGACGAAACCTGGGTTTACCACTATACTCTAGAGTCAAAACAACAATCCAAGCAGTGGAAAAAATTTGGTGAACCGACACCAAAGAAAGCGAAGGCAATTCTGTCGGCTGGAAAAGTGATGGCGTCAGTTTTTTGAGATGCTAAAGGTTTTTTTATGGTGGACTACCTTCCGAAAGGGGAAACAATAAACTTGACTTACTATTGCACCCTTTTGAGTCGTTTACGTCAAGAAATTAAAGAGAAACGCCCAGGATTACTGAGAAAGAAAGTTTTTTTTTCCATCAGGACAACGCTCACGTTCACACGTCTGTTAAGTCTACGGCTCAAATTCGTGATTGTGGTTTCGAATTGCTGTTCCACTTGGCTTATTCTCCTAATTTGGCGCCTTCGGACTTTCATCTGTTTCCAAATCAAAAAAAAAACACCTCGGTGGCCAGAAATTTTCATCAAATGAAGAAGTCCAAGCTGCAGTTAACTAGTATTTTGAAGACCTTGAGGAATCTTTTTTTCAAACAGGTATGGAAGCTTTGGAAAGCAGATGGAAAAGGTGCATAGAGCTAGGTGGAGATTACGTCGAAAAATAAAAATATTTTTGTACATATTTTATTTTATTTTCTTGACTAGGAGGCGAACTTTTCAATCCATCCTCGTAGTTGTTTAAATGCATCTCGTATTTTAAAAATAAATGAAACTGGGCAAATTCAGTTCTAGTAATTTTCAATTTTGTATTATATATCAAATAAATGAATATTTTTGGGTAATTTTTTTTTTATTAAAATTAATGTTTTTAGTGTTCCGTACGGAACACTTATAAGATGACTTTGGTGTCTGTCACACCCGATTTTCTCCAAAACTGTTTGTCATAGAAAGTTGAAATTTGGTAATAATATAGCAATTGATGGCCTCTTCAGAGTCGTGTAGTTTTGAAAGTTAAATTTTGAATTAAGGGGTTAGTTTTGGGGGGTGAAATCGGATGTGAAAAATCGCTGTCCACCCGCCTTATCTCCAAAAGTACTTATCGAAAAATTTTAAAAAAATTCTGGTATATTCTCCACGGGTTGTAGATTGAACGAAAATTATCACGAGTGCATTACCTTTAATAATTTATCTGGTATATAAAAAAAACAAAAATTTCAAGGTCATCAATTTTCAGTAAAGATAGGCAAAAACTTTGTTGAAAACTCATTTAGGGTGTGTTTTGTGAAGTCACTGATCATTTTTATACCTCCGTAACAAAATTTTTTATTTTAAAGGCAATCAACGTACGGAACATTAATTGCGCAAGTGCCACTTGCACTTGACCGGTTTTTTAATACTAATTTTCACTACTATCCATACAGAAATATGTACGTAACATAATTTATGCATAGAACTAGTTTGTTAAGCGTACATTGTGTTAGATTATATATATTTTTGACTTTATTTATTTCATTTTTAAATATAAAGCAACATATATGGGTAAACTTTTTATTATACTTTATAACAATACAACCCAAGGTTGTATGAGTATTGATTTAAAGTAATTGGCTTGCGATATTTTTGTATTTTAGTCGCTTGCGGCACTCTACTAGTAGTATCACAAAATGCTACAAAAATAAACAATTTAAAAAATATTTGAAATCAGCAGTAGAAAAAATTGCTAGACAAAAGATAATACTATAACGTGTTTACAAAAGTTATATCAAGAATACTTATTTCGTAGGTATTTGAGCTAGTAAAAATATGTTCAAAAAAGATCTCAAATAACGTGGGGTAATTTTTTTATTTATTTATTCATTTATTATTATTAAATCTTATAATATTTTATGAGCAATACTCGCAATTATAATATAATGGGTGCAACTAAATTAACATAGTAAATGTAATGAAAGACTTGTTTTCGTCAAATTTCCACTTTATTTAGTTTTACTGAAACTGTATGACGCGTTTCGCTATACTATAGCTAGGTCTGATACAAAATGATATTTGAATATTAGTGTTGTTACAATTTATACAAATACCCTAAGGTAGATAGGTAATAAAATTAATACTATATGCTAATGAATATTGCTGGGAAATCCATTTTGAATATTTTTTGTATAAATTGAGTAAAGGTG
Organism: Pachyrhynchus sulphureomaculatus; assembly: GCA_019049505.1. Lineage (NCBI taxonomy): Eukaryota > Metazoa > Arthropoda > Insecta > Coleoptera > Curculionidae > Pachyrhynchus > Pachyrhynchus sulphureomaculatus. The sequence goes on along the minus strand of CM032454.1, from coordinate 168,856,887 downwards.
AGTTACCATGGGCCAGACAGGTATCTTTTTGTTCGTTTAAGATTATGTCTGAATTTTTAGTTCTATTTATTTCTAAATTTTCTAATAGGTTTAATTTTACGCATTTGTTTTGTATGTGTAGAATTTTAAATTTATCGTCAAAAAGATGATTTGATTCTGTTAGATTATTACAGTAGGCTGAGTCGTTTTTGTTTTTTAAATAGCTTCTTTTATGTTCTGAAATCCGAGTTTCGAATGAGCGACCTGTCTGACCTATGTAACTTTTATGACAAGAACCACAATTCAACTGATACACTCCAGATATTTTTGATCTATTTTGTTTTCCCTTTGCGTTTTTTAATGAATTTTCCTAACGAGTTGTTTGTTCTAAAAGCTATGTTGATATTATAATTGTTTAAGTGGTTTTTAATTTTCTCTTACTCAGGGTACAGTAATCATCTAACAGAATCAAATCATCTTTTTGACGATAAATTTAAAATTCTACACATACAAAACAAAGGCGTAAAATTAAACCTATTAGAAAAATTTAGAAATAAATAGAATTAAAAATTCAGACATAATCTTAAACGAACAAAAAGATACCTGTCTGGCCCATGATAACTCACCTTTACTCAATTTATACAATTAATATTCAGAATGGATTTCCCAGCAATATTCATTAGCATATAGTATTAATTTTATTACCTATCTACCTTAGGGTATTTATATAAATGTAACAACACTAATACTCAAATATCATTTTGTATCAGAAGAAGCCATAGTATAGCGAAACGCGTCATACAGTTTCAGTGAAACTAAAAAAAGTGGAAATTTGACAAAAACAAGTCTTTCATTACATTCGTTATGAATTTCCATCAAGTAACAGCCACAACAATTCAAAGTCAAAAAAATAAAATAACGTACTTTTGTGTAACTATTATTCACCTTTAATGTAGGGGTTAACTTCTTGGAAACATTATTCCCTAGTTGTCTTCCTTAGAAGCATAACTATCTTCTTTTATCGAAATAAATCCATAATTTATGTTTTTCTAACCACATTAACCCCCTGTTTTTAATCCCTTTACTTTCTTTTAAGGTTTGAAAATATATAAATCAAATGAAGAACACCATCGTACGATAAATAGACGAATAAATTTAAAATGCGGTTAACTTTGATAGTCACACGCACATCCATCTTCTCTTTGAATCCTCTGTACTTCTTAAGCCTTTCCGTATTTCTTATTTCTGCATGATGATGGATTTTTTGAACTTTAAACCTTGATGGTACTACTTTTCTAATAGTGAAGTTCGGAATCATTCACAACTCGAGACGATAATCATTAATACGTGTTAAGCAGTTATAACTAAATTTTAATAAAGTATGCTTATATTCTGTTTTTCTTTGATGCCGTCAAACTTGTATTGGAGATAATTTGACATTTACATAAATTCTAATTTTACTATTTGTAGGTTAGATGACAGGAAAAGCTTTTCTTTTGGGTATAACTACTTATTTTATACAAAATTTAACCGAAAACTTACCAATGCTACATAGCGACTCAGCTGCTGCCAATGCAACATTTTCGGTGGAATCACAACTCTCTGTTTGTTTCATGGAAGCTGTGTCGTCGATTTTCTTCTCATTATCTTTAAACGGACTTTGAAAGGATACTTCTTTTTTCGTTTTAGTTTCTGAAATCTCTAAAATGATATAATGTTTTATTCTCTATGCTCAAATCATATACTCCACCTGTTTAATTAAAAAAAAAAAAAACGACAGGAGCAAAACGAAACAAAATATGAAAACTATTGGAAAAATATACCATTACATAAAAAGTTAAAATTTAGTGAAATTAGTTGAACACTGGTTGCATAACGATGTGATAGTTATGGATCATGGAACAGATCTTAAACAAGAGACCAAAAGTATTCTTTGGTCTAAAATGTCATACGTTAAACAGTCTATTTCTGTTCTATAAGAAGACATTTTTGGGGATGATATATAATGAGAACAAATTTAGAAAAATTCTGATCGCAGTTTGAAAGACAACAATCATGTGAATCTGCTAAAGTTTTCTGTCATGAAAAAAGTAATAATGAATATTTTTAAAGAACAGTAAAGATTTTACGTAAATTTTTTCTTCTTCTTCTCAATGTGCCTCATCCATTTCGGACTTTAGCGATTATCATGGCGATTCTCACTTTGTTTGCAGCTATGCCGAAGAGTTTAGTTGAGCTGAGTCCCAGTCATGCAAATTCTTCATCCAAGAGTAATGTCATCAACCTGGACCTCTCTTCGCCTCAAGTGGAGTATGAGCTGCAATAGTTGATATTTTTCATGTCTTTTCATATCACCCAGGTATTGTAGCTTGCACTTTTTCAAGGTAGGGAATAACCCCAGATCTCTCTACGCATTCTCCCGAAGACATCTTCATTTTTTATATGTTATATCTAGGGAATTTTCAGTATGCGACGGTACATCCATATTTTAATCTCTCATCTGAAGAAATGCGACTCTGACCTTTCCAATTCGGCCCGTAATCCCAGATATCGTAGATAGTTGTACCCAAATAATTAAACGTCGGTGCCCTCTGAACTCTCCTACGTTCCACTGTCAGGGGTCTTGGTTCGGTGTGTGTTTTCTTGGACACTACCATGTATTTGGTTTTGGAAACATTTAGACTAAGGCCATATTGTTGTGAATATTGATGGATTCTTAAAATTAAGTTTTGTAAGTTTTCGAAAGTACCAGCCACAATAGCACTGTCGTCTTCATATTTGATGTTATTGATATATTCGCCATTGACTTTTATTCCTCTCTGTTCAGTTAACGCCTCACACCTCATGTCTTAAACTTATATAATCGACTTTAAAACCTAAAAATTTGAATTGCGAACATTTAGGGGAAATGGACTCTGATTGATTTTGCTTGTCACCCCATATATATATATATATATATATATATATATATATATATATATATATATATATATATATACGAGATATATCCACAAAGTAAGTTCCGTTTCTATTTCTATCCGCGGCAGCGCTGCGATCGCAGTTCCGAGCATGCGTGGCAGTTACTCTGACTCAAGCAGAAGAAATGGACGCCATTTTCAGATCGCTGCTGCCGACATGTTCTTTGTAGTGCTTCTTTATGATGTCAGCCTTAATTGAAAATGCCGCCGCTTGTGAAATCAGATCTGTGATTCGTTTTTCTAAATGCAAAGAAAGTTAAACCAAGTGAAATTTATCGGCAAATCTGCGAGGTTTACGGATAAACTGCTATGAGTGATTCAATGGTTAGAAGATGGGTCAGACAGTTCAACGAAGGACGTGATCAAGTGCACGATGAAGAACGATGTGGACGCCCGTCTTTGGTTACTGATGAACTGGTTCACGCAATTGAAGAGAAGCTTAAGCAAAACCGTAAGTTTACAATTAGTGCTCTTGCTATGGAATTTCCGCAAATCTCACGATCACTAATTCATGAAATTGTTAATGAAAAACTGAAATTTCGAAAACTTTGCTCACGTTGGATACCCAAAATTCTTACTGAACAACACAAAAAACAACGGATGGGCAGTGCACTTCAGTTTTTCACACGCTACAATGAAGACAGTGATGATTTTCTTTCTCGGATAGTCACGGGGGATGAAACTTGGGTATCTTACGACACCCCAGAAACTAAACGGCAATCAATGGAATGGAGGCACACTTCATCCCCAACGAAAGTTAAGCCTAAGCAAATCTTGACACCTCGAAAACTCATGTGCACCGTTTTTTTTGGGACAGAAAAGGCATTTTGCTGATTGATTTCTTACCACGAGGCCAAACAATCAATGCACATGTTTACTGCGAGACCATTAAGAAATTGCGCCGCGCAATACAGAACAAGCGCCGAGGATTACTGTCGAAAGGTGTTGTTTTTTTCCACGATAATGCCCGACCTCACACTGCGAACGTGACAAAAGAACTCCTACAGGAATTTGACTGGGACGTGTTTGATCATCCTCCGTACAGCCCGGACTTTCATCTCTTTTTACACCTAAAATCTTTCCTTGGTGGTCGACACTTCAACGATGATGACGAGCTGAAAGAACATGTTACCACATGGTTGAAAACACAGGCGGCAACCTTCTATGAAGAAGGCATACAAAAACTTGTGCCACGCTATGACAAGTGCTTACAAAATTTCGGAAGCTATGTAGAAAATTAGTTCAACAGTTGTAGATTTTTGTACAATAAATATTTTTTCTGTATCTGTACACGTTTTTTTTATATAACCAAACGGAACTTACTTTGTGGATATACCTAGTATATATATATATATCTATATATATATATATATATATATATATATATATATATATATATATATATATATATAAATATATATACCATATATATGTATATATATATATATATATATATATATATATATATATATATATATATATATTATATATATATATATATATATGTGAATTATCAAGCAAGAACACCACTAACTAATGAAGGTAGACAGTAAAAAAGCTTCTAGCTCTGTTGAAGACCTGCCATAGTACTCAAAAAATGCTCGAGCGACCTAAAACCAGCTTTCTATAGACTTTTTAACCTATTCTACAGAAAGGAAATATTTCCTTCCTGCTGGAAACGCGCTATAGTTAAGCAAAAAGGCAAGAATAAGTTTGCAACAACGCAATTGAATATTTTGGCATTCGACCGCGTTTGGCATAATAGATTGTTCGTTAAGCTACGCTCTTATGATTTGTCTAAGAGGTGTTGTTTTATAGCTTTCGTGTTTTCTCAGAGAGCGTTTTTGCGAGTGGCTGTCGATGGATTTCTTTCCAAATTGTTTCTATCAATATTTATATCTGCAAACAGCAGGAGAGAGTTCAACTTAACAAACATCTGGAAGAAATTTTGTCTTAGGATAAAAGTAATCAAGTACAATATATATATGTAACGTAACTTAATGAAAGGAAGTAGTGAAAAAAACAAATGATAATGTTAGCAATAGCTTACCTACAAATCTGGAGTATAATGCACTGACAAGTAATTGCATCAATACTGAATTGCTTACTGGCATTACTTCGGTAGGAATAGCTTCTTGGAAAAGGTTAGCTATTCGTGTAAGATCAGCACCTGATTATGTAGAAAAATGATAGCTAGATATAGAATTTAGCATAAACATTAAGACTTTATCTCTTTTTATTGTAACTGCTGTGTATCCATTAATCTGCGATTGAACCATATTCGACATGAAGAGGTTGCTTCATGTGTCAATAGATGGTTAAAGTCGAAGATGTGGATGGATGGAGGATTGAATCAGTTGCACATAAAATTTGCATAGTGCAAAAAGTTTATAAAAAATTGGAAATTTTATTATTTACAACCTAACATCCAGTTGCAATAACAGAACAGCTGTGCTCGCTGTTCCGCTCGCGTTCGCTACAGAATTATTGTTTAGGTTTTTTTACAAGCTGGCTGCAAACTTTTTTCCGACTTGATTCACTATTATCGTCACTACTTATTTCTTAAGTTACCTAACGTAACAAAATATATACTAAAATCTGACCAGAGAACATATGTATAGCCTGTCCCAAAATATAAGATCCTGATTTTTGCCGTTTTAAGTGTGTAATATAAAAATTCTGACCTTTTGTTTATGATAGGTTTGAGAGATGGACTTAAGAATTTTATTCATTAAGGCAAATAAATAAAATTATAAGTGTTTTTGAAGATGTTTATTTATAGATGCATGCAAAAACAAATGGATAAGAAGTACAAATATACAGTTTGAATGAATGGGGTTTACAAGAGGGGACATATTGTATAAATAAAAATATATAAATATTTTCTAATTCGGTTTCACTATCACTGTCATCAGCTGAGGTAATTATCAGTGGTTTTATATTATTTACATAAATATATGAATCTTCAACTTTAACAACGTGCTGAATGGAATTCTTCCAGCTTTCACAAGGTATATCGTTTATAACTTTTTTAACTAATTCAACGACTGACACGCTTAAAGTAGGAGAAACATTTTATGCCCTTATTTTTGATTTAACTTGATGCCAAATATGTTCAATTGGATTAAACATACAATAATACGGAGGAAGCCGCAAAACAGTGTGTCCCATTTTAGCAGCCATACTATCACAAAGATATTTTTAATTTATAGTCTTTCAAAATTTCCACTTTTTTTATAACTAAAGTCAAAATAAATGTAATTTTCTAACATATATTCCTGTATTTCCGATTTGGTGTTGGCTGCATTAGGAACCTTATTTAGTAGGCGACCATGGTAACTTGCATTGTCCATAACTATAACACTCTGTTCGGGAACATTTGGCAAAAGAGAATTTTGAAACCAATTTTCAAAAAGTTCTGCGGTCGTATCTTCATGATAGTCCAAACTAGAATCTTTTATGTTTTTTGCAGATAATAGTAGACAATTTGAAATCCAGCCCTTTTCAGATCCAGCATGCAAAATGGTTATTCGTTTACCTTTATTTGAAGGTGCGTTAGTCTGACATTTTGTACTTCTGTCAACCCACCCTTTTTGTACAGTGTCATGGGTATCGAACCATGTTTCGTCAAGGTAAATTATAGGCCAATTCTCTAATCGATACTTTTTAATTTCTTGTAAATAAGTATGTCGCAAGATTCATAATCTTTGTGAGGGTTGATTGGCCACAATGTATATTGGTCCCGTCATGCACCAGTCTTAATTTTATTTTGTCTAGTGTTGGCACCAACTGCTCTTCATACATAGAATATATTTTTCTCCTGATGACGTCTTTTTCACAATAGTCTACATGATGCAACTGAAAATCTTTCCGTTTGTTCCTATTCCTGAGTGATGGTTTTCCTACAATACCCTTAATCGTAGAAATTGGGGTTTTTGTTAACCCAATATGATTGCAGGTGCAAGTGAGGGCAAAGCAGGTAAAATAGAAATACGTTTATCGTAATACCTGGCAACTATGTACAAAACCTTAATAGGGTCGTCTATTGCCCCACTGAAAACGCAAAAAAGCAGAATCTTATATCTTGGGATTTACTTTATGATTTTTAAAAAAACACGTAAATTTAGTGGTTCTTCAGTGTTAAGCGCACCAACGGGCAGAGAGACGTTGCGTTTTTTAATATATATAGATGACAATATCATTTACGGAGTTAATAGGGAGATTTTCAGATCTCGTTTAATATTCCGCAAACAGGTAATTCACATTTTAAAGATAAAAAACTAGAATTGCCTACTGTTTACAGAAAATTTTTGGTATTATTACTATAAACACTGTCAACACTTTAACTTTTAATCATTTTTACCCACTGATCTGGTTGAATTCGTAATTACAACTTCAATTTTAATAGTTAATTAGTTTTCATGTTATTTGAAGTAATGTTTTCATGTCGAATTAATGTGTTGATGTTTATAAAAAGATTTCTGAAACAACGATTCGCATAAACAGTACGTCATATATGTCAATATTTTTAAATGTACTCTAGTTAGAATAAAAAGTATTGATGATTTTTTCAAGTACATATTGAAGTACAATCTACGGCACTGTTTATGGAACGCAAGATTGTCTAAATTACTACTTCAACTCTTCTTGACACAGTGCGTTTCCTTAACTCAATTTTAAGTCACTTTTTCACATAATTGTTGGCAATAGCAAGAAAACACCATTTGTTATGCTTAAAATATTAATGATTCGTGCTGTAGAACACAGACTTATAGAAAATAATCTAATCCATTTTTCGAAATAATAATCGAATTATTGTGTTTCGTTTTCAATAATTCAATTAATCGAGGTGAAGTGTGATATTTCGCCGTCATCTTGAAACTTAATTTCGTTCAGACCAAGATTTTGAAAACATTCTGCTGGCTATATCTTTCCGTCCTACCAGATTTTGAGAAAACAATGCCGTGCCAGGCGACATCACCAGCATGCATTCCGCATCGTACTGTAAGTTTTTTCTGGGTTCAACGGATTTGGTGAATTGCTGTCAGATGGTTGATGTTCCAAATGCTTTAATGTTGCGTGTTGACACAGGTGTTTGACCAAAAATATGCTGTGCTATTGAACCTAATCTTTTGACAAAAGGTAAGAATCGTTTTATTAACTTGTATGGATGTAAAGTTGGTATCATGGAAAGATTTATTTCCTAATATGGCCTTGAAATCGACAAACTTAGATCATCAGCTATACTTTAATCAATAGCAGCAATATCAAATGAAAAGTTTTTATCTTTTACAGTAATTTTTTTCGATTTTGTATTATTTCTCAGAGGGATTTTACCAGTAGACGAAGTATGTCGATTATAAATTCGTTTTTCGTCCAGTCCATATTCCATTAAAAACATCAATAAATAGTAAGGATAAGTAGAAATCACTGGACAGAATAGCAACTCTTTCATACAAAAGAAAATACATTACAACCTAAATAGTCGCACGGGAGTAAAACCTGCTTTAGATACCTGCCAGTGTCGTCATTTATATTTGTTAATTTTAATAGCCGGTTACATGTGGTTATATATACCTTATTAAAGTACAAACTTAGAAAATATTCAGCTATTTCTTACAAATATAATGTTATTTACTTTTATTATAAGATCACTTCGGTGTCTGTCCGTCTATCACATCCGATTTTCTCCGAAACTATTTGACATAGAAAGTTGAAATTTGGTACTCATATAGGAATTGATGGCCTCATCAGAGCCGTCTAGTTTTGAAAGCTAAATTTTGACTTAAGAGGTTAGTTTTGGGGGGGGTAAAATCGGAAGTGAATAAAAAATTACCAGGTCATCGAGTGGGGTATTAAATGAAAGCTTGTAAAAACACGAGTTCAAAAATATATATAACGTGCACATTTTTTTTGTATTATTTTTAAAAAAATGCGAAAAATCACTGTCCCCCTCCTTATCTCGAAATTTTGAAAAAATTCTGGAATATTCTGCACAGGGTGTAGATTCAATGAAAATTGTTACGAGTGTATTACCTTTAATAATTTATCTGGTATATAAAAAAAACAAAAATTTCATCAGTTATCAGTTTTCAGTAAAAATTGGAAAAAAAAAATTGTTGAAAACTCATTTGGGATGTGTTTTGTGAAGTTGTTGATCATTTTATACCTCCGTAACAAAAATTCTTACCAATCAACGTATGGAACACGAATTGCGCAAGTCCGACTTGCAATGGGCCGGTTTGATGACGTTGAGAAAACCAGTGAATTTTTAGAATTCTCGAAGTATAATAACCTAGTTATTACATAGATTCGTTCGCATAGTATCTATTCAACCAGTTTTCAGGCCAGGTTATATGGGGATCGCGTTTTAATGTAAATATTTCTCAATATTTCTCAAGTATCAAATTTTGCATTATGAATTGCAAGTGGCTGCCATGAAACAAAAACAAACATGGCAACAACAGGCACCTAATTTAAAAGATGTTATGGTAATCTCATGTTTGGCCTCAGAATTATTACGAAATAAATATCGTTAAGTGATATTGTAAATTACAATATGATACCATCTTGCAATTTACTTTTACTGTAGTAAATTTTAATTTGTCCCAGCATGGCACGTGTACTGTATCCACTCATGATTAGTTTATTTTATCTTTATCCATATGTATGTAGCAGTAGTACTTACGGGAATATCATATGAATATGTCTTACCCAAAACATCCCAAAACTGACTCAAACATGCGATAATTAAAGACATAGCTTGATACATGGTAGCTCCGGTTTGTAATGCATTTATAACGGTTTCTACAACAAATGGCAGGATAGGTGATGCCAGGTTTATAATCGCATCATACCATGCATAACGTATTTGATTCCAGACCTACGAGGATAATAAAAAAAAAGTAGTTATTTAAGCAGAATTTAACTACGATGTCTCTGAAACCGTTAAACAGTTCATTTATCTCTATTAATGGTTTTACTTAAAGTTGGTGGTAATAAATATTGTTTTTAGGGGCACAATACACTCGCTGCAGGGAAAATTGTTATAAGAGCAGAACTTGTGCTGAAGAATCGATTTACATTATAGTGGCATTATCCGAGGTATGCGCGTCTATGCTGCGTATTAACCGAGCTTCTAAAATATATATGTACATATTTCCATTTAAACTCGTCGGGGCCTTCGGGGAATCCTCCTGGCCCGTGTGAGGGGTTCCCCTATTTATGTTTTTGGACTCTTTCAGCATGTAAATTTGCGTGAATGCAGTGCGTTATAGCGTTTACTACGGAGAAGTACGAGTATACTCACATAATTTATTTGTTTGGAGTGCTGGTAGTGAAGTGTAATTAATACGAACTGCTTTGTTTGAATTTTTGTTTGTCGTATTATAATGGAGCAAAACAAGCGTAAAAGAATCGTCGTTCCTATTGAAGAAAAATTAAAAGTTATCAGAAGAATTGAAGCAGGAGAGACAATTAAAGTTGTTTGCACGAGATTATGGAGTAGGTGAGGTAACAGTTGGAGATTGGAAAAGAAACCGCACAAAAATAGAAAAGTGGTGTATAAATCAAGCCTCCTCGTCCTCAGGAAGAAAATCAATGAAAACCGTCGACTATGAAAAGGTTAACGAAGTTTTATTCATGTGATTTAACCAACAGACCATCAAAAGGTGTGCCTCTGTCAGGTCCAATTTTACAACAGAAATCAATAATGATTAGTAGGCAATTCCCAGAGATAGATCAGTTTATCGCCAGTTCTGGATGGCTTGACCGTTGGAAAAAATGGTTCGGTGTACGACAACTGATTGTATGTGGCGAAAAACTTTCTGCTGTTGTGTCATCAATTGAGAAGTTTAAGCAGAACTTTAAAAAGCAAATCGAAGATTGTGGATACACATATGATCAAATTTACAACTGTGACGAAACTGGTCTGAATTATAAAATGCTTCCATTAAAAACAATGGCATCTTGACAGGAAAAATCAGCTCCTGGGCACAAACGAAGTAAGGAAAGATTAACTATAATGGTATGTTCCAACGCATCTGGTAAGCACAAAATCCCACTGATGGTGATTGACAAGTCTGCACGTCCAAGAGATTTAAAAGACATCTCACCAAAAGCCCTACCAGTCTATTACAAAAGTCAGAAGGGCGCATGGACGGTTGCGACCTTATTTACTAACTGGTTTGAAGAAGAGTTCGTGCCATCTGTGACTAAATTTTTGAACAGAAACCGTCTTCCTATTAAAGCAATTTTGTTAATGGATAATGCCCCCTCTCACCGAAAGACTTCATGTGGACGAAATTGTTGTAACATTTTTTCCTCCAAATGTAACCAGCAAAATGCAACCAATGGCTCAAGGCATCCTCGAAAACATTTAAAAAAATTATAGGCGTTTATATCTTGAACATCTGTTAGAATACACAGAAAAGGAAGATATTATCAATGGGATGAGAAAGGTTACACTGAAAAATGTTATTTACTAGGTAAGTAAAGCTTGGGATTCTGTGTGTACTACCACTATTCAAAAATCTTGGTCAAAAGTTATTGATTTTGAGGACTATAATGACAGTGAAGATGATACTCCATTAAATGAATTAGCTTTGAAATTGAGAAGCCATGGAGAAATGTCCTGATCAGATTTTGACAGCGAAATAGAAGAAAAAGAAAAAAGTTTACTTGAATTAATGCAAAAAATTAAAAGGTTGCGAAAATGTGACAAGAGAAGATGTTGTTGAATGGATTATAGTAGATGATTTAGAAGATGAAATGAGTATTGAAGAAATAACGAATGTCTTTTAGGAAACCGAAAAATCGACGATGACGAAGCGGCGGTGGATGAACAGTCTCCCACTAAAATCTCTCATCAAGATGGTTTTGCTTCTTTGGAAAAAGCTTGAGGTATATCGAACAACAACCAGAGGCAACCCCAGCGGATTTGCTTCTTCTTAATAGATGGAGAAACCTTGCAGGGAGAAAAAGGAGATGCAATATGAAACAGAAGCGCATAGATACCTATTTCACTGTGTTATAATGTATGCATATATTTATATGTTAAAAACGTTAATACATCGGTTTAAAGTATTGGTGTTTATTTTTTTAATAAATAAAAAACAAATCCGGATTATCCGAGTTTTCAGTTATCCGAGGAGGGTGCGCCCTACGTTACCTCGGATAACCGGTTTTTTTTTTTTACATTTCGTTAGATATTTTTGATTACTCGAGTTATACTAACATAAGGGCCAAGTACTTAATGGAATCATGTTCAGAGGCCTCAAGAACATATATATGCACTTCAACAGCATAATGAAAGATCAAAATACTTTTTTTATATCGAATTTAACCTCTGATACTGGAAATGGACTTTGCGACTTTTAATTGCCATTATTCTTTGATAAAATTTGAAGGGCTTTTTTCTGACACATAATGTAACATAAAAAAAGTGCATCTAAAAAACGATACTTTGTTTTTTTTTGTGCCAGTCTAATATATATATATATATATATATATATATATATATATATATATATATATATATATATATATATATATATATATGATATAATTTTCAAATTCCCCTTATCCAAGGACCTGGAAACTTGTAAATTTGACTCTGAATAATTATGCTTTAAATTTGTTTAACATTTGAACCAAGAACCAAGAAAAAGTCTCATAATACTTTTCAGACTAAATGATATATTGCTCAAAAACTGTTCGAAGGCGATATCTCATTTGAGTCGAGAGTTATTATGTCAACTAATAGGCAGACAGTTATAACGACAAAAGTTGGCAATTGTGTTTTCATGGATTGAGGACTCTGAAACTTCCTTGGCCAAAAAAGTGTAAAATTAGGAGGCATTGTATATCGCTAGGGTTAAAGTAATTTACAACTCATTAACTTGCCATATCAAGATTTTTACTATTCTCTAACTTGTTATAATTATTTATTAAATATATGTTTTCATTTAGAATTAGGAACGCACCTGACGTAACTAATTGTCATTGTTTAAACAAATTTACACACTTTTTGAAGAATTTTTAGTTCAAGGAATTCTTAAATAAACTAGGTTAAGTAAATTAACTTAAAAAACTTAAAAAAAGTGAAAATTCTTAAATAAATAATTATTACCAACCTGTCTTCTTTCAAAGCACTTAGCCCAATTTGGATATTTGGTCACAGCATCAATTAAAATGGAACTGAACTCTTCGTCGTTTCCAATACACAATAAAACATTAGTCGCAGACATTAGAAGGTCATAGTAATGTGAAGCATTCAATATTAAGGTTGTTGTATCGATGTTTTTACAACTTCCATCAACTGGACATAAAAATGTGCCACAATCAGCCGGTTTTTGAAAACTTATTTTTAATTCTACATTATTTGATGCTTCTAGAAAGGTATTGAACAATAATTGAAGTATCGTAAAGTTTCTACTGGAAAGGACCTGAAAATAATTGATTTAATGTAATAACGTTCAGAGCACATAAAAACATGAATGTGAACAGTTACTAAGATGGAAGAAAAAAGTCTTCTGCTCAGTAACAATTCTGGTCTAGCTTGACTTCCCAGGAGACACAACTGACTTGTTTTCTTATCAGTACTTTAGTCAAAGCTGTAAAATCCTTTATTTTTTGTCTTCAGGCAATTACTTATAATATACCTTCAAAAGTAATGCCCAGTTTGGCTGTGGTTGAGCTAACAAGACCATCAACTGTAATGCTAATGAGATATTTTCTTCTAAATCTGTGATTTTTGATATTGGCGTCTCGCAATTTTTAAACATATTGGGTAGGGCAAACATTATCCAAGGAATAGGACCATTTGTCTTTGCTTTGAAAAGTTCAACTTCGTTCGGTTCCTTTTTGAAAATCTAAAATTAAATCAATGGTGTAGTTATGTATATAATTTTTTTTTGAGTACTTGCAGGTTGTCAAGTAAGAACGTGTCCACTATAACTTGTAGTCGGTAAAAGTGACTCCTTTTTTTTGAGGTTATTGTTGGCACAACTGCAAACAATACTTTTTGAAAAAAGATTCATTTCTAACCTTAATTATGGTTTAATAGTACATTATCGAACATGAGTGTTGCATACACTTGGCACTTCGAGGCTGTGTTCCTGTGTAATCATTCAAAAGATCCGAAAATGACGCCTACAGAGGCTGCTACGTATATGGGCAAGTCGAGGACATTCGTTAGCAAGTAGGTGAAACGGTACTCTCAGTTAAAAAATGGTGATGGTCTACCAGAAAATGTCGGACGAGGACGGAAAATGATTATTAACATGTTTTCTCGAAATTCTCAATTAACTTTGGGCCAAGGGGCAGAAAAACTGAAGCAGAAAGGTTTAGATATATTGTATGAAACGATTCGTACTTATCTCCGGGCTAACGATTTGATGAGGTAGAGTACAATGAGGGAACTATTGCCGAGCGAAAAATCAGAGAAAAACGACACGTGTGGGCAGAAGAAAAAAAAGAGAGATTTTTTTTTGATGAAGTTTCATTTCTGGGTTATATTATCTCCCTACGAACCTGGCCAATTTTGATTGGTTAGTTGGGGCACTATGAAAAATGCCGTATTGGAAGCTGGGAAAGAAGTACTTGGAAGGCATGAAATAGGAGAAAAGAAGGATTGGATGACACCAGAAATACTGGAAATGATTAATGAGAAAAATGGTTATAAGAATAATATAGAGCTCTTAATAGGAAGATAAAATATAAAATCAACAAATCCAAAGAAAAATGAATGGAGGAGCAATGCATTGAAGAACTAAACAATAAACATTGTACGAACAATCTACATAGGAAATTAATAGACCTTACAGGTATGTGGCAGCCGTAGCTCAGTGCAGAAGGTCGAGGGTTCAATCCCGCAGGTCGGTATACTTTATTTATTAAATTATTTAAGTATATTTGGTCTGGCTACGTACATAGGTAGTAGTTGTTGGCAATAACGCCCGAGGCAGCACTACTGCGTTGTCTGTTGCTGTGAAATACAACAACGTTGACGGGTATTACGACATCCTCACCAATATCCTTAGGATATGAAAAAGGATAATAATCCCTACTCAGGCGGGGAGGGGAACGATAAAAAAAAGGTAACATAAGAAAAAGAATACCTTGCGTAACAAGAGACAGACGGAACAACATAGTGGCAGAAGAAGAAAACATAAAAAAAAATACTGAGAGTATATTCTTCAATTATTCAACGACAATAGAAGCGATAACGTAGAATTCGCAACAACAGGGGATTATTATGAATTTTTGGAAACTGAAGTTACATGCACTTAAGAACAGCATGAATCAAAAGGCACCACGCCCTGATAAAATTTCAATGGAACTGCTAAAGGTATTAGATGAAAGGAACATAAAGACCTTCACAAAACTACTCAACAAGATATATAACGATGGAAGAGTCCCTAAAGAATGGTTACAATCAACCATTACCTAAGAAAAATAATCCCATATTATGCGAAGACTTCAGGTTGATCAGTCTCATGAGCCAACTTTTGAATCTAAAAGAAATGCGAAGAACAATTCGACAGTTCACAATTTGGTTTCAGGGATGGCATGGGTACAAAAGAAGCACTTTTTGAAATGACAGTCCTTCAAAAAAACAGAGAGTTCTAGATTATCTATATATGCTTTCTAGACTTTCAAAAAGCGTTTGATAAAGTATAGCACATCAAATTGATGAATTACAGAACATCCACCTTGACCAGAAATAATAAAACATATCTGTTGGAATCAGGCTGCTGTAGTACAAGTAAATGAAATAGTAATAAATGAAATACCGATTCAGCGAGGAGTCAGGCAACACTGCGTACTGTCACCTGTATTGTTTAACTCATTTTCTCAAGTCATCTTTAAAAAAACTTTATGGAAACGAAGTGAAGGTGTCGGCATAGAAGGTGAAGTGATAAACACCATTCACTTTGCCGATGATACCGTGATCTCAGCAAAAACATTAGAGAACCTACAAGCATTAGTTGACAATGTGAATAGAGAAAGTATTGAAATGAGTCTGACAATAAATACGGAAAAAATAAAATTTATGGACGTTTCTAAACATCAAATCAACAATTGCCAATTATTCCTCTAAGGAAAACAAATAGAACGTGTAAAAAGTACAAATATTTAGGCTCCTATATCATATCCGATATTGATTAAGACACTAAAATTAAAATTAGAATAGAGGTTGCAAGAAAATCATTTTTAAAACGTTCTGCAACAGAAACTGATCCCTCAATCTATGATTGCATGTCCTGGAATGCTACGTGTAGTCCCAACTTGTGTATGGAATCGAGACATGGACGTTGATGCAATACACTACTTAGAAGTTGAAAGCATTTGAAAAGTGGCTCTATCGAAGAATATTAAAAATCCCATGGAAATTCTAGGAAGATATAGGTCAAGGCAGAAAACTCTTGAAAATCATATAAGTACGAAAAACATCCTATTTAGGTCATGTAGGTACTCAGAAACGATAAATATTCACTATTGCAAACTATCATGTAGGGAAGAGTTGACGGTAGAAAAAGTCTTGGCTGAGAAACATTAAAGAACGGACCGGCATGAATGTAGGGGAGTTGTTACATGTTGTGAGGGATAGAGAAATATTTAGAGAAGTGACCGTCAACCTCCATTAGAAAAAGGCAAGAGAAGAAGAAGAAGATTGGTTCAACGCACCGTGAAATATCCTGTAAAGTTCTATGTTTGGGGATATCTTTCGGAAAAAGGTATTATTTTTACCTACAATTTAAATGCTGAAAAAATGCTCCAGATTTACAAGAAGGTATTAGAAGCGACTGCCAAGGGGTGGTCTGTCGACAAAAATGAGGAGTTAATTCTTAAAGAATATAACCACCATAAACATTGGAGTAAAACGTGTGGCTAGTGGAAAGGGGGATCTGGTATCATCACACTAGATTGGCCATCCCAGTCGCTCGATGCAAACCCGATCGAGAAGGTGTAGCCATACATCAAGCAGAGGCTTCGCTATGTGAAGCAGCTGTTACCACAAATTCGGGCAATTTGGAAATCTTTGCCTTAAAAATACGAGCAAAATGTCAACGAAAGAATGCTCCGAACACGCCAGGCGATGATCGATGCGGACGGGGACTGGATGAACTATTGAATCATTAGCATTTTAATGGCAATCCTTTACTGCCGAATGATGTAAAAACTTTTAAATAAATACATTTTTTAGAGAAGAATGCTCGACACGTTTTTACTTCATTGCCTAGTAGATTGAAACTACACAAAATTAATTAAACAACACTCATTTCATATTCTTTCTCTAAACTGATATAGCTGAAAAACTAAGTATTATACCGGGTGACACAGCCAACATGTAACACTCTGTATTTTTTTATTTTGAAAGTTACATATTTGCATTTTTAGATACCAGATTTGGAAATTATTACGTTTTTTTGTCACCTAAGAAATATTTTTAACTTCTTCCGGTTTGACCGGAAGTGACTGCAACTTTTTTATTTTTAATGGAACTCTGTATATTTTTCTATCAATTTCAGTTCGCTTTGAAATTCTCTTTCCAACGATGTATAACAAGTTGACATTTGTTTGACAGGTGACTGGCAAAAACTGATTTAAACTCTTAGACTTAGGCTGCCATGGCGGATATACTAGCAATTGTTTTTGTTCGTTTTATCTCACTTTGGAAAGAATTTAAAACTATTCATTTATCGTGCCATTTTCGCGAGTCTAAATGGCTCCTACAAAATTTTATGCTTGGAAAGAGAATTTCAAAGCGAATTGATTTGAAATTGATAAAAAAATATACAGTGTACAGTTTGTTAAAAATAAGAAAGTTGCAGTTCCTTCCGGTCAAACCGGAAGCAGTTAAAAATATCTCTTATGTTATTAGAAGCCTAATAATGTCCTATTCGGGTATCTAAAAATGCAAATATGTAACTTTCAAAATAAAAAAATTACGGGGTGTTACATGTATGAATGAAATCGATGTCTTATTTCGTTTTAAAGTTATCGTGCAAACAGACAGACCGACTGATAGGATATCGGAGTATATATTTTTCGTAATCTCTGAAGTAACAACTGAAGATCTGAAACTTGGAAAACTCCAAAAATATCGGAGGGTAGTTTTTTCAATAATACCCTTTGTCATGAGAAATAAAGCATAATTTTAATTAAGTAGGTAAGGGTAAGTTTTAAATTTTATCGATGGATCCGCCGATTGAATCGAAGTTTCATCAAAGCGTTTTTTAATTAATCACGTCTTTCATTGAACTTTCATCTAAGCGTTTGTATTTACATCGGTGGAAATAATCGATCCTCAACACATATGTCGAGATTAAAAACTGATGAGTGCGAAGGATATCCTGACCAGTTTATTTTCTCGCTAAATTATGAGGTTAAGCTCTAATTTTTTTAAACGAAAAATTAATCGATATTATTTTAAACTATTTGTTGACGTTCTTATTTTTTGTATTTTTGTATTCAGTAAATACATTTAAGCGAATTAAAGAAGTAGTTCAAAAACCAAAAATATCTGTACTTAATAACTTAGAGAAATAGATTTTGTATACGAGGGCTACCTTTTAAGTTTTTAAAAACCAATTATTGTTTCTCAAAATATTCTCCTTTAAGACTTTTGCATGCGTTCGGACCAATCCTCGAAACATTTTTTCCATTCTGAAGTTGGTACCTCAGAAATATGGTTTTCGAAGGATTCAACAGCTTTTTTAGGTGATGCAAAACACTGTCCACGTATTTTTTTTTGACATTCGAGAGCAAAAAGAAGTCGTTAGGCGATAAATCAGGTGAATACGGACAATGAGACATTAATTCGATGATTTTAGTAGTTTAATTGTCAATTGTTTGACGTGCTGTATGAGAACGGGTATTGTCATGTGAGAAATGATGCGACGTTTTCGGTTGTTTTTCCCGATTTCATCGATGACTCTTGCAACTCTAACAAACTGTTATATATCATTTAGTATTAACTGTTCTTCGATTCTCTAAAATTATGGTTGCAACACGTCCAGTATAACAAAGAAACAAGCGATCATTTTTTTGGAAGTTCTTAGAGAACGAACCATTTTTGTTGGATTCGGTTCATCGGGGAAAACCCAAATAGTTGGTTGTTGCTTAGTTTTCGGCTTGTGCGAATATATTCAAGTTTTGCCTCCTGTTAGGATGTTGTATACGGATTTTGCATGTCCTCGGTCGAATTTTTAGATTATTTCCTTATACCAATTGACATGAGCCTGTTTTTGAGTTTTGGTCAAATTATGCGGAATCAGTCAGAAACAGATCTTTTTTCACAGTTAGATCAAATGTACAGGGTGAGTCAATGATAGCGTAAAGTTTATTATCTCATTTGTTTCGGGAATGACGAAAAAATGTTAAATATAATAGTTTTAGGGAATGTTAAGGTGCACAGTTTAAAATTATATTTAAGAATATAGGGTTGGCCGATATAACATAGGTTTTTTTAAATGGAACATCCTATTTTCCAATTTACTTTTAAATTCTGCGTAAAATTTTACAACTTTTTTATTAATTATATTATATACCTAAACCTAGTAGTTTTTCTAATATTTCAATTTTTTTTTTAAAATATTAGTTTTTATTTTTGTAAAAAATTGCCAGTAGCGCCATTGTTTCTGAAGGTGGAATACTTATATTAGTACGAGCGTTCTATAGAGATGAAAAAAAGATATATGTAAAGAAATTTGAGTTAGATGCTATACGGTGTTCAAAATAAATTTATGCATTTCGACTATTTTAAATTGAAAAATCTCAAATTTTTTAAATGGCACACCCTGTATATGACATATAAGTATGTCATATACCTATTTCTAATAGTTTTCGATTTACTTTCAATTTTTCAATTCTTACTCTTGTTTTGAAAACGTAAACAAATAGTTAATAATAATTTTAATATAGTTTAACTTGATGAATGATGAATGATTAATTATTATGACGTAATAAATGTTCAAAAATATGCCCATCTACTTGAATACACATGTTTAGTCATTTTATTATATTTTCCTTCACTTCCTTTAGCATAAAGGGCGTTATTGTCCTGCGCGCATCCCGTATTCTATTTTCCATATCTACTGGTATTGTAGGGGGATTCACATAAACACGATCTTTAATGTAGCCCCACAAAAAGAAGTCTAAAGGTGTTAAGTCACATGATCGAGCGGGCCACTGAATGAATCCATCCCTACCGATCAATTTTTGTGGGTAAAGATCGTTTAAGAATTCCCGAAATTCCCGGTGGTAATGAGCAGGAGCTTCGTCTTGTTAAATCCACATTTGTTCCTTTTCAAAGTTATCAACTTCTTGAAGAAGCTAGGGTAATTCGTTTTGCAAAAAGTATGGACCAATAATTCGAAAATTTAATATTCCACACCATACCATAAGAGACCAATGGTTTTGGTTTTGATCTTCCCGGACCCAAAATGGATTAACTGTTGAATAATAATGCATGTTATGGCTGTTAACTGCTCCATTATTGCGAAAAGTAGCTTCATCACTAAACGTTATTTTGGATAAAAAACTTAGATCGGCCTATATTGCTCAAACAAAAGTTTGCTCGTCGTTCAAAATCACGGTCTTGAAGTTCTTGGTGTAGTTCCATACGAAAGGGATGATACTTGTATATTCTCGTGGTACGATTAGCCATAGATTGGGACGTGTCAGATAAGTCAGCTAGTTGACGGCTGCTGACCTGGGTATTATCTTCAACATGAAGTAAAATCTCCATTTCTTTTTCCTCATTGGTAGCATTCTGGTTTACTACTTTGTATACTCAACGCTACCACTACCATCAAACTATTCCATTAAGCACTGAAAAGATTTTCTAGATGGTACACGTATATAAGGGTACTTCGCTTCGTAAAGCCTTACTGCCAAAAGACAATTTTTTCCCGCCTTGTCCAGTATATAAACCATGTCAGTTAATTCATTTTTAGGAAAATATAAAACTATTACCTTTATACGTCACTTACTATAACAAATTAAACTATTTTTACTTGCTTAATAGACATGTCAAAATTTGACAATGCCTACATTTTTGTTTTGTCTTGGCAACAATGATGTTACAGCGTATTAAAAATAAGGGTAAAAATTGAAAAATTCAAACTAAATCGAAAATTATTAGAAATAGGTATATGACATACTTAATAAAAGTTGGAGGGTTTTGTAAAATCAATCAGAAAAAAAACTGAAAACTAGTCTTTTTTTTTTTAAATTGAAATATTAGAAAAACTACTAGGTTTAGGTATATAACATTATTAATAAAAAAGTTATAAAATTTTACGCAGAATTTAAAAACAAATTAGAAAATAGTATGTTCCATTAAAAAAAAAACATATGTTATATCGGCCACACTCTTTGGAAGTCCCTGTACACTTAAAAATAATTTTAAACTATGCATCTTAACATTCATTCAAACAAATGAGATAATGAACTTTACTCTATCGTTGACTCACCCTGTACTACAGTTTTCGATATGCCTAAGGATGCCTCTATCTCACGGTAAGTCACATGCGGATCCTCTTCAATTATGTTGCGCATAGTATCGATGTTTTTTGGAACAACCGATTTTGGTCGACCTTCACTCAGTTCATCGCTGACAGAAGCACGACCATGACGAAATTTTGTAAGCGAAATGTAAACAGTCTTTTCTGATGAGGATTCATTACCAAAAGTTGAACGAAGCGACTGGACGGATTGTTGTTGAGTTAAGCCTTTACTAAAATCGTAGAAAATCTTCCAATGAAAACAAAATTGTTTTTTTTTAAGCGCTCCAACACACTACTCGGCCAATTTTTGAGTTGCTACTGTTTTAACAATAACAAATGTCGAATTTTACTACATATCTCAATAGCGCCATCTAGTGGTCGTTTGTAAAAACTTAAAAGGCAGCCCAGGATTTTCGTCTATTTAGTTTTTTGAAGAGGAAGATGTTTTCTTAAAGTTTCATATTCTTAGTATTTTCGTATATTAAACCTGACTTTCAGCAAAGAGTAACCATCTCAAGTAACTCCTAAAGCTTTTCTTTTTAAAAAAAGCCAAAACACATTACCAATGATTCTCAAATTAAAGTACACTATACCTTTTTACATTTTACTAAAAAAGTTAACGTTGCTGGACTCGACATAGTTATGGCGGGGCACTCCATTCCTCTAACATCGTCACTCAATTTGTTGGGCGTTAATTTGGGAGCAAATATGTCCTGGCATGAGCATGTTGCAGGTACAGCAAGGAGAGCTTCTCAAAAGTTGGGAATATTATTTCGAACCAGAAAGCTTTACACTCCACAACAACTGTTAATTCTTTACATAGCTCAAATTCGACCAACTATGGAATACTGCTCCCATGTTTGGGCCTCCGCTTCCAAACATACACTGCATTTGTTGGATTCTATTAGAGAAGAATTGTTCGTCTGATTGGAGACCCGGAACTGACCGGCGGCCTTGATTCGCTGGAACATCGAAGAACGGTTGGCGACTTGAGCCTATTTTACAAGTATTTCCATGAAAAGTGTTCGGAGGATGTGGCTCGCTTAATTCCTCCCAGAGCGGTGCATGTTAGAAATACACGTGGCGCTGATACTTTACATCCGTGTGAGGTTCAGTTTGTTACTCCTCGTACAACGCTTTTCAAGCAGTCTTTTATATGGCGAACAACATCCGTTTGGAATAATTTACTCAGGACTGTATTTTCCACTGAGTATAATTTACAGCGATTCAAGAGCAACATGAATCGCTTTTTCCGTACACGTGCCGCTCTTGTAGCGCTTTGGGGACCTCCCTGCAGCACGTGTGCTAGACCCATAAAAAAAAAAATACATAAAAAAGCGCCGAAATATAGTTCAAATACTCTAAAACCTAGGAAACTATAAACACCTTCAATTTTGAAAAAAATAATCTATATTTTTTTGCTGGAATAGTTCGTTATCAAAGGTTTTTTACTCATCTGAATATCCTTTCAATTGCAATTTCATCGAGTTCAACAGTCACGTGGAGATGGAGTCAGTCGAAGGATTTACTGGTTACAATAAAAAATACCCTAGTAATAGTATATAATAAAGTTTAAACCGTTAGAAAGAGGTCATGTAGGCTGGTTAAATTACAAAAAAAATGTGACAAGAAATTACCAGAATCACAAACATTCCTTGCCGAGCAGAAGAAGACTATTGGTAACATAAAGGTTCATATTTAGAGTATTTTTAAGGAATAATTTTCAAACCACTGTGGTTTACTGCAGTAAACATAAACTTTTTTTTATGGGGTCATAAAATTCTAATTGTGTGGCTTAGGTCCTTTTGTCTTTTTGCCCCATTGATATGTACCTTATAAAGGGTCTCCAATGACGTTCCTCTCAATAAAAAACAACAAAACAAATCTTGACACTTAACGTGTATATCTCGTAAAATTTTGCTCTTGTTATTCGGTGAAAACCCAATAAATTCCTCTGCGGAGTCGCAGATGGACGGCAGCAGTTGTGCGACGCATAAAAGCAAATTGCTTACGTCAACTAAGAGTAATTCACTTCTTGCTTCTGAAGGTGAACTCTAAAATATAAAATAATACCTCTAAAACAAAGATAAAATAAGCTTGGAAAGACAAACGGCATGTGCAAAATATAAGAAAGAAAAGAAAGTCCTTTAAACATCATTTATATTAATTTATTTTATTTGCCTAATAAAAATCATTAGCAGAGCAAAATTATGTTAAAAATAATTTTAAAAAATCGGCATCCTAAGACTAAACATATAAAGAGTCAGTTATCCTATTTAAACATACAATTGAGGATTGTAGAAATTAACTGTTTAGTTGGGAGAACACTGTTCTAGCTGTACTAATTAGTTGTTTAGAGAACATTCGTTTATATCACACAAAAGAGTAATAATGTTAAAGTTGGAAGTGGTTTTTTTTTAGTGTTCCTTATGGAACACTTATGGAATCATTTCGGTGTCTGTCTGTCTATTACAGCCGATTTTCTCAGAAACTGTTTGGCGTAGATAGTTGAAATTTGTCGCAAATATAGTAAATGATGGCCCAATTACAGCCGTGTGATTTTGACAGTTAAATATAGACTTAAGTAGCTAATTTTGGGGGTGAAATCGAAAGTGAAAAAAAAATTCAAGGTCATCGAGTAGGGTGTTAAATGAAAGCTTGTAAAAACGCGAGTTTAAACACGAAGATGATGTAATACTAGCGCAAACTTTTCTTTAAATTATTTTTAAAAAATTGCCAAAACTCGCTGTCCTCTCACTGTCTACAAGAGTACTGATCAAGGAGTTCCGAAAAAATTCTAGAATAATTCTCTATAAAGTATATACTAAATGTAAATTATCACGAGCACATTATCTTTCATAAATCATCGGGTATATCAAAAAAAAAAATAAGGATATGTTAATAATAGTCTATACACCTATTTGAATTGTGTTAGGCTTATCCAAATGATAAAAGATACTGGTTCTACTAGAGACAAAATTTTGATTGAACTTTACAATTTTCCTAGTGATATAGAAGTTCACGTAGAAGAAAGTTTTTTTAGCCATCACAAAAAAGTTTGTCGATTCGAATACTAGATATTGATTTTTAAAAACGTATTGGGGGTGTGTTTGTGAAGTCATTGATCATTTTATATCTTCATAATAGAAATTTTTATTTTAAAAGCAATCGCAGTACGGAACATTAATTGCGCAAGTTCAACTTGCATTTGGCCGGTAAAAAGTCGAGGAAAGTCTAGAGTTATTACGCGAAGTATGAAAATTCAGTAATGAAATTTAATGTATAGAATGAACACAGTTTTGAAGTAACTCGCAAAAGAATAATTAAAGGGTTTGAGATTCTTCTGAAATTAGAAGAGTCGAAATAATATTTAGATAGAAGTAAATCGTCATCAAAACCCCTTTGTGGACGCCATCCAATGTAAAAAATAAAAACTTTAAAAACTGTCTCTGATGACCTCACTTGCAAAAACATGTATTTGATACATTGGGCACCAGACCAAAGAACCACATTAGGTGCTAGAAAGAAGAAATATGTCTCTAAATAATTAGTATTATATTTTACTGCTGCGAAAAATGAAGCCCATGATCTGCATAACAGATGATATAAGGGCCACACTATGAGTCAGAAAGGTATGTTTGCTATCAAGCATGTCTACACCTTGAGTGAAGGTGCAGCGTGATAATTCAAAACAGTTGTTGTGATCAGTTTAAACCCTTTTAGTGAATTTGGCTTTGGAGTCGAAAGTTTCGAGATGTAGGTGTACAGACGAGTTCTTCGGATCTCCTGGATAGAGCAGCGGTCTAACGCATCAGTTTTAGAGGAGATGAACGAGAAAAATGGGTTACTCAAAAGTGTCAACCGAGCCCATCTCACATAGTTTGGACACATCACCAGAAGAAGAGCTACCATGGAGAACCTGGTAATCAAAGTAAAAGTCAGTGGCAGAAGATCAAGCGGTAAATCTACACGGTGGATAAACCAACTGCAGCCCCTTGTTGGAAAAACTCTACACGAGGCAGGCCAAATGGCCCCAGACCGACAGATCTGGAAGGATTAAGTGAGAAGAACCAGCGTATGAGTAGTCACCACGCCCTGCCAAGGGCAATAGGATAGAGGAGTGGGAGAGAATTTGGGTGTTAAAATTTAGTTAGTTATATGAACTGAGTTTTCTTTTAATAAATTCTGAGAGTTATAAGCTCCGCGCAAGTTAATTCTTTATAGACATGTGTGGATAGATTTGTGTAGTATGGGATTATTTGTCTTTTGATTTAGAAACCGAGAAAAAACGTAAAATTTTTTTTATGTGCATTTTCCTACCTGAGTGTATCTGACAGTCAGAATTGTTAAAGATTCGTTAAGCATTCCAGAAAATATTCTTTGAGCCATTTTAGGTGGAACTGTATTCCATAAATCTTCTCTGGTTCCTAAAATCGAAACAGAACTTTTAAATCAAGCGAAGTATCACTCCAGGACAGTAAATTACTTCATGAAATTAAATTTTAGAAAATCGTGTTTCCGTTAACAAAATTTTGATAATTGCTAGATTTTTCAGTAGCTAATTTTTCCCATTTTTTTGTCGGTAGGAGAAGGTACCTTACCTTGCATGTATAACCACCACATCTGAATTATATAGGATCCCCGTTCAGATTCAAAAAATGGTTTATGATTTTCCCAATCAAGACAGTCAGCATCTTGTAGAATATATAAAGATAGGAGTCTATAATGTAGATCTAGTAATCGTTCTGCTAGAGCTTCACACATTTCATGGTATTTTTTGTAACCTAAACAAATTTCTTGACGAAATAAAGTATCTGATATATATATATATATATATATATATATATATATATATATATATATATATATATATATATATATATATATTTATATATATATTTATATACATATATATATATATATATATATATATATATATATATATATATATATATATATATATATATATATATATATATATAAATTTTTACCACTCTCAGATTTATTTGTTTATCCTTACCACTTTGTAAAGCGTCAATAGGACAGTGTTTATTTCATTTAAAATTTGAATGTAAAACCAAAGACAATTTTTTAAAAGTGCAGCTGCTCCAATTGTTCCTAAAATTGAATCAGATAGTTTTCATGATATTGTCACCGTAGGAAATAAATGTTTAATGACTTGCATACCTGTGAGGACTGTTAAGTCAGCATGATCTAGGGCTTCTTGAGTCAGAATGTGAAGGTGTTCTGTAAAAATTAAATTTTTAAAGACCTAAAAATTCTGAATATTTAGGAAAACGTGGTTTAAGAAAATCTCTAACAGTAATTCAATTATATTCGTGTAACTCAATTACTTTTTATAAGAATTATTATTCTTGGAATTATACCGTGGAAATTTCGAGTAATTTTTCGAGGTTTCGTCTACGTCATGATGAGAACACTCACTATGACATCTCTAGTAATGTTACATTACATTAGAACAGTAGGTTGGCAAGAACATTACTTATGACTCTTCTTCTTGCAAATAAAACTGAAGATTAAATTAATTTAAGCCTTACTACTGAATAGTTTAAAGTATAAAATGATACCCTAACTGATTTTTCATGATCTAGGTTATCAGATGGTGTACAGTACTAGTAACTTGGTATTGTTGATAATAAATTCGGCTTTTGAAACACATATACCTAGTAACTGGTCAGCTGATTTACTAATTGCAGAAATAAACTTGGTTGGATCAGATGATCTCACAATTCCTCCACATCCTCGTGAAGCATCTACGCTATCTCGGGTCCATCGAAGTTTTTTTGAAAAAAACCTAAAAATTGAATTATAAGTAAGAAATATTGGAGTTGAAAAATTATCTACTGAAATCCCTCCGATTTTATATGGTTTTGAGATATCAAGAATATTTTGGTATTCTGCTATTCTATTTGCCTTTTTTATCTATATATTATTTATACATATATATATATATATATATATATATATATATATATATATATATATATATATATATATACGTATATATATACGTATATATATATATATATATATATATATATATATATATATATATATATATATATATACGTATATATACGTATATATACGTATATATATATATATATATATATATATATATATATATATATATATATATATATATATATATATATATATATATATATATATATATATATATATATATATATATATATATATATATATATATACGTATATATATATATATATATATATATATATATATATATATATATATATACGTATATATACGTATATATATATATATATATATATATATATATATATATATATATATATATATATATATATATACTACCGTCAGAAAGTATTTGCCCACCTAGTTATTTCAATCCCAAGACAACAAAAACCCAGATAATATATTTTTTTTAATTGTAATGAATTATTATTTATTTTCACATTATTTACGGTCTAGAAAATCGGAAAAATATTCACGATTTTCCAGAATATTTCTCATCTACGTGGCCTCCTTTGTTTTTAATTACCGCTTTACAGAGTTTCGGCATTCTGTCCAATAGTTTCTTCAGAATTTCTTCGGTTATTTTAACCCATTCTGCTTGTAAAGGTTCGCACAAGTGATTTTCTGATGTTGGATTGAGTTTTCGAATACACCTGTCCAAATGGTCCCACAGCAATTCGATGGGGTTCAAGCCGGGTGAATGTGGAGGCCAAGTCATCACTTCCAGGACATCATCTGATTTCCAGTAATCCAAAAGTTCTCTAATTTGTTTAGCAGAATGTTTAGGGTGGTTGTCACGCTGAAAAATAAATTTCCCCTGAAAAATATCTCTTCCAGAAGGAAGCATTTGAGTTAGCAAAATTTCTTTATACTGTTCTTTTCGCATGATTCCTTCTATCCTAAAGATTTTTCCTCTTTACCGTTGCCAAAACTACCCCAAACCATCATTGAACCTCCACCATGTTTTACTGTAGGCAACTGACAGGCTTCCAACATCCTCTCTCCAGCTGACTGCCGACGTAGACTCGTTGATTTGAGCCGAAAATTTCGAATTTAGATTCGTCGCTCCAAAGGACGGAATTCCATTGTTCTGATGTCCAATATATTCTCGGGCCCATTCTAATCGTTTACGTTTATTCACTTTCCTAAGAACTGGTGTCCTCACTGCAACTCTCCCGTGTAGTCCACCTTCTGCTAATCTGTTCTTCACGGTTGTCACGCTGATGGGTATGAGCCGTCCCAGGTTTACTTGAGCCGTGATTTCTGGTACGGTTAGCGATTACGTCTGCTGAACATTGTTATAGCTCTGTCTTCAGCGGGAGTCGTTTTTTTCGAGGCCTTCCTGAACGTTTTGGTTGGAATTCCATGTCCCGCAGAAATTTTGTTTACGATGTAGTCCACCGTTCTCCTTGGCATCCGCATATCACTAGCGATTTGATGTCTTGCAATTATTAGAGTCCGATTTTTAACGCAAACTTCTTTCGTTTTTTGGCATTTTCACAAAACAATTGGGCCTATATCAGTGACAAAGTACTGTTTGCGAATGGTTAATTTCCAAAAGGCAATGGTATTTATACCATAGTTTTTATCATAAAATGTCACTAGGAATTTCCATAATCCCGAGAAACTTGAAATGAGTTCTTACTTCAACTGGAATTCTCAGAAATCGCCTCAAAACGATTATCATGCAAAACTTGGAAATTTGTTCTAATGGGTTTTTAATTTGTGATTTCACCAAAAAGGTTTATCTAAACAATTTTATTATTAAATTTACCTAATATAATAAAAGGGTTTAATTAGGTATTAAATTTTGGTATTTATATTGAAATTTCTAGGTGGGCAAATACTTTCTGACGGTAGTATATATATATATATATATATATATATATATATATATATATATATATATATATATATATATATATATATATATATATATATATATATATATATATATATATACATATATATATATATATATATATATATATATATATATATATATATATATATATATATAAATTGTAAAACAGAAAGGAAATGCAAAAGAACAAATCAAACTTTTATAGCATTGTCATTTGTGTTGCTTGTTATTACTTTTATTATTTAAATCTTCAGTTATTACTTTTACATTTTAATACATAGATGTAATACAGAATCTGAACACCATCTATTGTAAAGCCAGATACTACATGTGATGAAAAGTCCCGAGACTTTCCGAGAGATGGCAGCATAAACTTAAATTATGTGATTTTTAGTTAGTGTCAACTTTTAGAAGATTCGTGTAAAATATATTGTCTATTAGTTTGTGAGTTACAGCTGTTTGAGTGGATGCAATAGATTGATGAGATTTTTTGATAAAAAAAAACCAGCCAGAACTGGAGAATGGCTTGACAAGTGTTATAATACATCTGCTTTGTCAAAAGCCACTATATAGTGATGGTTTAGTGAACTTAAATGCGACCGTATAAGCACCGATGATGCACCACGTTCTGTACGTCCAAATGAGGCAATCACTCCAAAAAACACAAAAAAAATCCGCCATATTGTTGTAAACGACCTCCAAGTGAACGTGGGAGAGATAGCTGACATCATGAAGATATCAACAGAATGCGTGAGGTATATTTTGCATGAATATTTGCATATCAAATAACTATGTGCCCGATAGGTACCGGGTATTCTAACGATCAACGTGTTGAAAAACGTGTCTATTTTAGAGTAATCTAAAGAAGTTTTTGTATTGATTCTAACAATGAACAAAACTTCGATCCACCACTATACGCCTGAGTCCAACAGGCACTCCGCAGAGTGGCTCGAATTGCATAAAAGCCGACCGAATGGTCCAAAAACACTAACATCAGCTGGAAAGGTTTTGGCAAGTATTCGTTGTGATGTGCATGAAATAATAATGATCGACTATCTTGAAAAGGGACGAAAAGTCACTGGAGACTATTACGTTGGTTTATTGAACCAACTGAATGGTGAAATCAAGAAAGAAAAATCGCATTTAGCGAAGAAAAAAGTATTGTTTTACCAATTGTTTGTAACATTCATTTTTTCCTAGATTTTAAGATCATGTTACGACACTGTTTTTCTCCCTATAATTTATTTTTTATTACATGTTTATATTTATTGCAATGGTTTACATTTTTGAGCAGTGTAATTTGATTAAGCAGTGAGTTTAAACTTTTGAGCAGATTAATTTAAACCGGCAGTATGTAACGCGTGTTGCCGACTTGACTTATTTAGTTTGCATTAATTTTGCGCCCGGAAGTGAGCCATTTTAAAGACGTCACTTTGAAGAAGGGGCAAAAGATATATAAACGGCCAGATGGAATTTTTAGTGGCTTTTTCCACCATGAAGCAGTAGTGGCTTTTTCCACCATGAAGCAGGAACGACTTTTTTTCTGCCAGTAGGCTGTAGTGGCTTTCATCTCCAGCACGCTAGAGTGTTTTTCTCTCAGCGATATAGTAGTGCTGTAACGATTTCTAGCTCTCAAGTTTAAAGCCTTTTTTCCTTTCTTGAAATATCCTGCTCATCCTCAGGCATTTTGGGTCAAAAAGTGTTCAGCAACCCAAATGAAACTAGGATGGTAATGGCTGAGACATTATTTTTATAAGAATCTCACCAGGAGAGGCCAATTAACTTACGGAAAATCCACGAGAACAAACCAGTACCGTAAGTCATAAGCACATCAGTCTAAATATCTCACTTCCTGTCTACAAGTGCGTTTCCAACGACTACTCGACACGTGTAATTCGCGGAGTTAATTTCACAAACTTTTAATATTGTGTTTTATGAAGCCTTTTATTAAAAACTTAGTAATCCTGATTTAAAGGCTTTATGTAATAGTGTACACTCTTCTAGCTTAAGGAGTTTTTATTTAGTAGAAGTAATTTTTAGGAATGTAATAAAGTTAGGAATTTTTATTTTGTCTACACACCCTTCTTTATCTAAATGTGTAGTGTTTTACTAAACCACCCTCTTTATCTTTCAAGATGCAACGGATGTACCCAATTCAATTTTATTTCAACAACTAATTAACTCTTCAATATTTTTTCATTTTTTGAGCTGAACTTAGATTCTTTTTATCCTAAAATAAATGGTCCCAAATCTATACAGCCAAGTTTTAACAACTATAAAGACTATTTTCAAAAGACGTACAAAAATTATCTCTTATCCATTATCTCTCCAAACAAAACGAGCTAGCTGATATCTTAATTATATCCTCTATTAGTATTAATATCCACTCAATCCATTCTCAAAATTAAGATATACATAAGGGGCAAATAACGGCTTCTATTTAAAAAATAAAATATTTATTAATAATAAAGAAAGTTGGGGCTATACAAAATAACGTCGCAACGAGACGTTACAAAATAGCGCTTCAACGTGAGGCTATAAAAAAAGGCGCCGCTTTTAGAGGCTACAAGTTCACAAGTCCATAAAATAGATGGTAAAATTGGCTCAATTGGGATATAGATTGCTTCTTCATCTACCGTACTTACGATATCTGGCCCTCAACAATCATTATCTCTTTCCAAATTTGAAAAGGTGGCTCCAGAGAAAGATATTTGACTCAAATGAAGAAGGCGAATGGGAAACTAAGGCTTATTTTAGAGGGTTGGACAAAAGGTTGGAAGATCGCTGGAATAAGTGTGCTCTTGAAAGAAACTATGTTCAAGAATAATTTTTTTTTCAAAAGTCCGCAAGTAGTATATTATGTTTTTATAACTTTTCTAAAAATTCTTTGCACCCTTGTATTTTTGGCTTTAGTTATAAATGCATCATTGTATTTAAAAGAAAACCTTACCTGAAGGTTTTCTGTACGCAGCAACGTATTCGTCTTCCCACCATACAACTAGTTTTACAGCTGCGAAAGAAGCTGATCTAGGAAAATCAAGTCTGCCTCCAATAATTCCAGGACAAATAGTTTCTTGTAAGACAGATTGTTTCGCCTTAAAATAAAAAAAGTAAAACTCACTTAAGAAGCCATTAGTTTTAGTATGTTATGAAATGTCATTTACTTTCCTTAAACGAATGCAGTAATATAAAACTTGAGCGCCATGATATAAATCCACATAAATACATCTTGAATTTTCAAAAACTCGATTTTTTTTACGGATTTTTATTCTCTAATCTTGTAAGAATTATTCAAAAAAAATTTAAGAAAATTCCATTCCATTACAAAGTTACAGCATTAAATGTGGCCTGGCGTCGGATTGGGAGCGCTACCTTTCTTCAGACACTGTCTGCAACATTACTCGGTCAATTTTTAATATTTTTTAACTTCTTTTTAAAATTTTAATATTACTTTTTCTACAAAATGTGGAGAGGTTTTTTTTAATTTCTCAAATAGACAATTTTTTATGAAAAATTAAATATAAATTGCTTTTTGGTCGAAAATTGCATTCTAAAGTTTGCAACAATTTTTTTATTTTTTTAACCTGACCTGTTTTAACTACTATATTACTTTACAAGATAAATTTTTATTTTTGTAGATTGGAACATTTTTTGTGAAATTATCCTGCAGACCAGAAGGCGCCATAGTTTTCACCAGTGGTCAATTTAATCCGATAAAAAATAATGTTAACATTTAAAATATATTTGAAAAAATTTTCTTATAATTTATAGTACAATAAAAATATATAATCGCCATTATTTTGTATTATTCACTTAATAACCTTTAAAATATATTTTTTTAATATACATACTTTTTCCAGCGCCCAGGTGTATGTAACCCCTAATAGTGCAGTATAAAAAGCATTTAAAATTATACAGTACAGTAGATACAGCAATATTATGATTTTATCCTCTCTGCGGTATTACGAGGAGTTTTGTCCTGAGTTTTGGACCTCGAAAAACTTGTGCTCTTTTGTTTATAAACAATTGAAGTTTTCAAAACGCGTTTTTTGACTTTAAAATGTGAATAACTCGGGTTATATAAGTCGAATCGAAACGAAAAAAACCAAATTCTTCGCAATAAAATTTTCAACAAATCCTTATTAGTTTTAAGTCGCTCAAGTGCTTACATAACCTACAAAATTGATATAACAGATCGATTAAGTGAACCGATCCGCTTGAAACTTTCAAAAAATAGTCCTTTTGTTATAGCAAAAATACCCTGAAATTTTAGTACAAATATATTGTACCTAGTGGGCACAATTGATTTAAGGTCTCGAGGTTAGTTTTCCTACGTTAAGAAAAAAATTAAAGAAAGTCATTTAATAGTTTTATTTTTTACATTCGTTTATTAATTAAATACAAATTAATGCGTTTTTTCGAACATTAAAAAAAAAAAATTATTTTCGAATCGAGACCTTTATTAAAAAAAATATTTTTGTTAACAATTTTTTTTTAAATGACCGAAAAAAATGCAATTGTTGTTATTTGATTAATAAGAAAACAGTTAAAATGGCCTCAAAAAAGATTTTTTTTTAATTGCATCGTAAAGCTAACTTCGAGAACTAAATTTTGAACCTTTGAATTTTGACCAAATGGCATAAAATGGCGGGCAACTAAAATTTTAAATAATAAATTCAATTGTGCCCACTGGTTTCAGTATTTTTGTACCAAAATTTCAGGGTATTTTTGCTATAACAAAAGGAATATTTTCCGAAAGTTTCAAGCCGATCGGTTTACTTAGTTGACCGACGAAAAAAAAAAAAACGTTTTTTTGCCGGTTATTTCAATTTTGTAGGTTACTTACGCACTTGAGCGACTTAAAACTAACGAAGATTTGTTGGAAATTTCATTACGAAGAGTTTGTTTTTTTTGTCTCGATTTGACTTATATAATCGAAGTGATTCATATTTTAAGCTCAAAAAACACGTTTTGAAAACTTCACTTCTTTACACACAAGTTTTTCGAGGTCCAAAACTCAGGACAATACTCCTGGAGATACCCCAGAGAGGATAAAATCATAATATAGCTGTATTTAAACTATGCCTCTTATCATTATTTTCACCTTTTTTACTGCACTATAAGTCATTATTATGTTTGTCAACTTTTAATATTTATTAGAAGAAGCAAAAAAGAATTTTTGTGTTTCTATATTTCGATATAAAACTTGTTATGTAGGAATATTCAAATTAATTATTTAAAATTATTCACTCTTAGCTGCTAATGTATAGACAGAAAAAATAAATAAAAAATTGTAGCTTTTTTTATGACATTCAAACAGTTAATTTTCATCTATTATTTAAAATTTTGAATATTTACAACCTGATTCAAGGTCTAACTTTAAAATTTGTCTCATTTAGCAATTACTGGTTTAACTTGATATCAATAAACCAATTAAAGTCATCAGGCTGTGCAACACAAGACCAGAAAATTCATTTTTATCTAATTTAAACAAATAAAAATTAAGTATTGGCATAAATTGGAAAAATGGCTATATTTTGACGTAGAATTAGAAGAGACATGTCACCAGTACCAAGAAGAACCATAGGTAGGCCCTAAAAATCTTGGAATGACAATATTTCTAAAGTAAGATATGAGGAAACAGTAATAAACAGGCAAATGTGCCTATGCAAAGTAGAAAGATAAAACGACTAATAATGGTGAGCTCTTCAATGTCGACTTCATGTTTAACTCCAAACCGTAACTACAAATAATTCCGACATAATGATAACTAATAGGTGTTGTTTATCCTGGTGTTAGGATAAAGGATATAAACAAAAAATCTGCCTTTTTTAACAGAAAATAAAACCTCTACAATCAACATGGCAACTTTAATAATAGGTTTATTTAAAACACCATTAGCAGGAACATTCATTTTTACTTATTTTTACCTTATAATACTCCATATCCCGTTGAATTAAAATATTCACTTTGTCCATTAAATTTCCATCTTCCATTACCTCCATATTTTTAAATTTAAATAACAAAATCCCTTCAACAAAACATCTACTAAAAGCTCTTATTTTAGGCTCATATATCGATCAAACAATACATTTAGGGATAAATTTATATTTTACCTAAATACTGCCGAATACTGAAAATTTTAAATACTATTTAATCCATGTAAAAAATATACCAAAATATTAAAAAAAAAAAAAAGTGTTATTTATTAATTTATTTTCATATATATAATAATACAACAACTAGTTAAGTACAGGTTGGATTTGCCCAATTAGTGTTCCGTACGTTGATTTTAAAATAAAAATTTTTGTTATGGAGGTATAAAATGAACAGTGATTTCAAAAAACATATCCTAAATGAGTTTTCAACAAAGTTTTTTTCCAATCTTTAGAGAAAACTGATAATCTTGAAATTTTTGTATGCCAGATAAATTATTAAAAGTAATGCACTCGTGATAATTTTTGTTCAATCTACATGTTATAGAGAATATTCCAGAATTTTTTCAAAATTTTTTGATCAGTACTTTTCGAGATAAAGGGGCACAGCGATTTATCACACTTTTAAAGAAATAATAGAAAGAGAAATTTTTATGTATATAACACATGGGCTGAAAAGTCCCGGGCCTAACAAAGAAAACACGGTTTTTTTGGTTCAAAATTAGCTTTATTCATCAACGTAATCTCCATCAAGAGCAACGCAAATCATTCCAGCGCCGCTCTAACATTTCAATACCACTTTTGTAGAACGATTTATCTTTTACCTCAAAATAGGCCTCAGCTTCAGCGATAACCTCTTCATTCGTGCGAAATTTCTTACCGGCGAGCATTTTTTTCAGGTCTGCGAACAGCCAGTAGTCGCTGGGAGCCAAATCTGGCGAATACGGTGGATGTGGGAGCAATTCGAAGTTCAATTGATGTAGTTTTGCCATTGTTTTGATTGACTTGTGACACGGTGCGTTGTCTTGATGAAACAAAATTTTTTTCTTTGCCATATGCGGTCGTTTCTTTGCAATTTCGGCCTTCAAACGCTCCAATAACGCTATATAATATTCACTGTTGATGGTATTTCCTTTCTCAAGATAGTCGATGAATATTACACCACGCACAACCCAAAATACCGAGGCCATAACCTTTCCAGCCGATTGTTGTGCTTTCGGGCGCTTTGGACGAGGTTCACCAGTTGCTGTCCACTCAGATGACGATCGTTTTGATTCCGGAGTGAAGTGATGGATCCATGTTTCATCCATTGTCACATATCGACGCAAAAATTCCGGTTTGTTACGTTTAAACATGGCCAAACACTGCTCAGAATCATCAACACGTTCTTGTTTTTGATCAACAGTGAGCAAACGCGGCACCCACTTTGAACAGAGCTTTCTCATAGTCAAATGCTCATGCAATATAAAGCTAACACGTTCTTTTGATATCTTTACGATGTCAGCTAACTCACGCAACTTCACTTTTCGATCATTCAAAACGATTTTATGGATTTTTTTTTGATGTTTTCTGGTGTTACCGCCTCATTTGGACGTCCACTGCGTTCTGCATCATCGGTGTCTCTACGACCACGTTTGAAGTCAGCAAACCAACGTTTTATTGTTGTTTCTGATGGAGCGGAGTCCCCATAACACTTTTCAAGCCATTGCTTCGCTTGAACGGTATTTTTTCCCATCAAGAAGCAGTGTAAAATTAAAACACGAAATTGTTTTTGATCTATTGTTTTGAAAATAACAAAAGTAGCGTCACTCTTAGCACAATAACTCACAAACTAATGAATAGAATATCATGAAATTTTAACAGCTGTCTTTTGAAGGTTAGTATTAACTGAAAAAAAGGTGACTGCAATAAAACTAGCGCCATCTATGTGTTAGGCCCGGGACTTTTCAGCCCATGTGTTATATATATATATATATATATATATATATATATATATATATGTATATGTATATATATATATATATATATATATATA
Organism: Pachyrhynchus sulphureomaculatus; assembly: GCA_019049505.1. NCBI lineage: Eukaryota > Metazoa > Arthropoda > Insecta > Coleoptera > Curculionidae > Pachyrhynchus > Pachyrhynchus sulphureomaculatus. The sequence goes on along the minus strand of CM032454.1, from coordinate 168,819,558 downwards.
TATATATATATATATATATATATATATATATATATATATATATATATATATATATATATATATATATATATATGTATATGTATCTATATAACATTTTTTATTTTTTATTTCTTGGGCTTTTTGGTTTGTTTGTTTAAAAGAAATACCACCTTATTTGGTGTTTAGTTCTTCAAGTATTTTCACAATTGTTCCTCCATGTGTTTGTGTGACTTCTTTGTAAAAAGTCTTTGAACAACTACACACCAAAACTTTTTACAAAGAAGTCACACAAATACGTGGAGGAACAATTGTGAAAATATTTAAAGAACTATCTGACCTAAACACCAAATAAGGTGGTGTTTTTCTTTTAAACAAACGAACCGAAAAGTACAAGAATTAAAGAATAAAAAATATTATAGAAAAATGGTTCAGAAATATTAAATTATATTAGAAATTGCAGTAAGGATGGAACAACTGCACACCAAGACTTTTTACAAAGAAGTCACACAAATACATATATGGAGGAACAATTCTGAAAATACTTGAAGAACTATCCAACCTAAACACCTAATAAGGTGGTGTTTCTTTTAAACAAACGAATCAAAAAGTCCAAGAGATAAAGAGTAAAAAATGTTATAGAATAATGGTTCAGAAATATTAAATTATATTAGAAATAGCAGCAAGAATGGAACAACTACACAACAAGACTTTTTACAAAGAAGTCACACAAATACATGGAGGAACAAATGCGAAAATACCTAAAAGAACTATTCAACCTAAACACCAAATAAGGTGGTGTTTCTTTTAAACAAATGAACCAAAAGGTCCAAGAAATAGAGAATGAAAAATACTATAGAAAAATTGTTCAGAAATATTAAATTATATATATATATATATATATATATATATATATATATATATATATATATATATATATATATATATATATATATATATATATATATATATATATATACACATATATATATATATATATATATATATATATATATATATATATATATATATATATATATATATATATATATATATATATATGGTATAGGGAAACTATTTGGCTTCTTTTAACACGGATAATAGAATTTAGTGTTCATATATTTTTACGGATTTTAATATCACTTGAAAGCCCATTTTCTTTCTACTGATACCAAAAAAATGATTCAAAGGGGAAACTAGGAGAACAAGGATTGAAAATAAAGGTAAGAGAAAGGAAAACTTAAACAAATTTTAAGTTAAACAATTAAATTTATTGATAAAAACCAAAATCAGCATTCTAATGACACCAAAAATAATACCAGTGTTTGAAAATTAAATTCAAAGAACAGTGTTAAATGAAGCAAAATAGTTTGAGTCGATTTTTTTTGGCTCCCCACTATATATATATATATATATATATATATATATATATATATATATATATATATATATATATATATATATATATGGGGGTTAAGGGTTAAGGGACCTTATGACGCCAGCCTCTATAAATGTAGAAAATATGCCCCTTAGAAACTGAGATCTTTTTATCGGACGTTCTCTTTTATGGAAAATGTTCATCCACCGATAAGGTGGTGTTTCTTTTAAACAAACGAACCGAAAAGTACAAGAATTAAAGAATAAAAAATATTATAGAAAAATGGTTCAGAAATATTAAATTATATTAGAAATTGCAGTAAGGATGGAACAACTGCACACCAAGACTTTTTACAAAGAAGTCACACAAATACATATATGGAGGAACAATTCTGAAAATACTTGAAGAACTATCCAACCTAAACACCTAATAAGGTGGTGTTTCTTTTAAACAAACGAATCAAAAAGTCCAAGAGATAAAGAGTAAAAAAATGTTATAGAATAATGGTTCAGAAATATTAAATTATATTAGAAATAGCAGCAAGAATGGAACAACTACACAACAAGACTTTTTACAAAGAAGTCACACAAATACATGGAGGAACAAATGCGAAAATACCTAAAAGAACTATTCAACCTAAACACCAAATAAGGTGGTGTTTCTTTTAAACAAATGAACCAAAAGGTCCAAGAAATAGAGAATGAAAAATACTATAGAAAAATTGTTCAGAAATATTAAATTATATATATATATATATATATATATATATATATATATATATATATATATATATATATATATATATATATATATATATATATATATATATATATATATATATATATATATATATATATATATACATATATATATATATATATATATATATATATATATATATATATATATATATATATATATATATATGGTATAGGGAAACTATTTGGCTTCTTTTAACACGGATAATAGAATTTAGTGTTCATATATTTTTACGGATTTTAGTATCACTTGAAAGCCCATTTTCTATTCTCTTTCAAAAAAATGATTTCAAAGGGGAAACTAGGAGAACAAGGATTGAAAATAAAGGTAAGAGAAAGGAAAACTTTAACAAATTTTAAGTTAAACAATTAAATTTATTGATAAAAACCAAAATCAGCATTCTAATGACACCAAAAATAATACCAGTGTTTGAAAATTAAATTCAAAGAACAGTGTTAAATGAAGCAAAATAGTTTGAGTCGATTTTTTGGCTCCCCACTATATATATATATATATATATATATATATATATATATATATATATATATATATATATATATGGGGGTATAATGGGGGTTAAGGGACCTTATGACGCCAGCCTCTATAAATGTAGAAAATATGCCCCTTAGAAACTGAGATCTTTTTATCGGACGTTCTCTTTTATGGAAAATGTTCATCCAACGATTCCTGTGTAGGCAAGATCTCTTTTTTTGTGGAAAATATCTCCCTTTTTCCGCTGGTCATAGATTGTTATTAGGTGTAAATTTTTAGAGTTCCCCTCTAAGTAGAGATTCTTTTTTGTGAATAATCACCTCCCTCCCCTCGTCATCGCTTTTTATATTATTGTATTGAAAATATTCTAAACTTTTTAAGTTCTAGTGCTAGAGGTTTTCGTTTTTTCGTCAACGGGTTTGGCCTTCCTACTTGTCGATTCATGTTGCCCCTCTATAAGTAGTTCTACCTTTAATGTTTTTTTTTTGTTTCTTAGCCATTATCCCAGTAATCTTTTTCACTTAAAATAATGTAATGTATAATATTAAGTTTTGTTCAAGAATTTAAATAATCATTACTAAAATTATATATATATATATATATATATATATATATATATATATATATATATATATATATATATATATATATATATATATATATATATGGGACGATCCGCGTCAACCGGATCAGAGCTACGACCAAAATTAGAAGCAACCAAAAAACTTGACCAAGGGCTCATTTTAAAGCTTAAGCGTCTATTTTCAAATGCCTAGTGCGCCTTTGAAAAATCCAATATGGTGCGGCCAATATGGCGGCCGGTAGCCGAAGAAAAATCAAGTGGCCAGCAAAAAAAGCTTGTAAAAATAAAAATTCGCTACTGTTTGGGTTGTTTTTTTGGCTCAAATTGTAGCTGATGGACGCCCCAAAAAATTGGGGTGGTAAGTTGACAAAATCCAACATGGTTGATCCAATATGGCGGTCAAAAATCCAATATGGTGGCCGAATTTTCGCAAATGAACCTATTTGCACTAAATTTGGTAAACGGGGGTTTTTTAGGGTCGCTGATCACGAATCCGAGTCTGATTTGCCAAATTCAAGATGGCGGATAAAATTTTCGAAAATCTATCGATTTGTACCAAATTTGTTATACGGGGGTTTTTGGGGTCTCCGATTACGAATCAGAAGTTCGATTTTCAAAATCCAAGATGGCGGACCCAATATAGTAGATTGCCTTATTCAGTTTCCACCATATTGGGTCCACCTTCTTGAATTTAAGAATTTTAGAAATTTCACCTCAGATTCGTTATCAGGGACCCCAAAAACTCCCGTATAACAAATACACCAAGATTTCCCACAGATATTAGTGGTGTTTTAAAATTACCTTTAAGAGTTGCTTTAAAGTCAAAAGCACTTTTAATTTAGGAGTGATTAACAGTGAAGTAGTTTTTGATTTGTTTATTAAGCCACTGTCATTTATAAATTTTAAATAGATATTTTTTGATAAAAGTTTTTAAAATTTTTATATGAATTATCAAGTATCAGCCCCAATAATCGAAATATTTCCCTATTTGAGAAAAATATATGTCAATCGAGAAGAAAAAAAATAATAAACTATAAACAGATCCTTGAGGAATAGTTTATGATTTAAAATTTTGTCTTCATACGGTAAATCACAGTTGAATTAAGGTCTTGAAGCACGGTACATCTAGTATTTTATTTTTAGTTAATTAAGTGATTATTATAAATAGTTAGTAAAATCATATCAAATAGTGAACTAAGTTATTCAAGAATTTTAAGGAAGGTCACAATATTGGGTAAATATTACCGCTGCAAATGCAGCGAACCCTTTTTTCATTTCTGGGACTTTGAAAGCATTAATACTTTAACAATAATTTCTTCAACCGTCTAAAAAAAGTGGTTTTTAAGTCCCTTATGGTGCTATTTGCTTAAATTTTCTGAATAATTTAGAATAACTATGAGAGTCAACAGCAAATAAAATAGTGGATGCACCACTGCGTCAAACCCCACATGCTGTAAAATTTAACGTTTTTCAAAAAGTGAGCACATTTCATCAAAATAAACCAAATAATCTTATGTAGGTAATTATGTTTCATCTATTTAATTTAAAATATAAACTAATAACGAGCTTAAATATATTGTCTAGTTGAATAATATAATGTATATTTGAAAAAGTAGTAAATTGTTGTAATTTTGTTTATACTAAGCTATTACTATAATTAATCAAATCAGCTTAGTTAAATATAGTCAGTCGCTGGGCGCATATTGCATATATTGTATATATATATATATATATATATATATATATATATATATATATATATATATATATATATATATATATATATACACTATATATATATATATATATATATATATATATATATATATATATATATATATATATATATATATATATATATATATATATATAAAATAAAGTGTAGAGATTTGGGGAAAGCGGTCTTGAATAAAATACTTATTTGCTGTTAAAGAAAAGAAAAACTCTATATTTTGCTGATATTTTTTTCAGCTTCATCTGGAGTTAAAAACTAGAAAATAACAAAGCAGTTTTTTGGTAAGTTTATCACGTTAAAAAAAAAACGGAAAAATTCACCAACCAAAGTATTTCTCCATTAGGAGAGGTATCACAGAAAAATACATTTAATTTAACTATATATAATTAACAGAACTACGAACAGACAAGACGAAACAACATTCTATGGCTTTGGCTACACTGGCACTGTTGTTCTTTATTATGTTTATTTCCTCAGAAATCTGAACAGTGGTTCAGCATAGTAAAAGTTATTTTGTGTTTGTTGTTAGTAAATTAACATGAAAAGAGATGGACATGAGTTATTGTTATTAGATGAGATATGACTATTAATTGTGTGATGTTAAGTTACTTAAAATATTACAGTATATATTGGTCAAATTTTTGGTGTCTAACTTATAATTTATGGAGTGTATTTCTTTGTTAATGTGACGCGTCTCAAGGAACAATTGTTTTTTATAATTGAATCGTTCATTTCATAAACCACATAAGTCAAAAAAGTAAAATTTTCAGTAGGCGAAAAAAACTTTATTAAACTAAAACTATCCTTTATAAGAGGAAAAAATTTAATTTAATTCAAATTATTTAAGTAGTTACATAGTTCATCACATAATACATGTAGTTTATTTTCGTTGTTATTAAGAAAAAAAAATTTTTTTTTCTTGAGACTTAGGTGGTTTTTGCACTGAATATAATTTTGAAGTTATCATTTTCCTTCTTTAAAAGAAAACAAGTCAACAAACTGTCAAAAGGGTTTATTAAAAATGCTTCAAAATACAAACAAACAATAATATTCCTGATTTTAATAATTAATTAAGGCACATAATCAAACTCGTGGTCATTTTCGACATAATATTCTTCCTGGTTCTGTCCTTCCACGGTAGGCCAGTGGAAAATCCCGTCATAAAATGGAATATGCTGTTCAAGGATACTGTTTCTAACTTGCTTAATATTTTCTATTTTTTTGGGGTCCCCATATCAAAGTGCGCATGAGTTGGATAGTTTGGGATCGGTTTGCCATTAATTTGACTGGTATCTGAACAGAGATAACACTTTTTTATCTCCCACTCAACTCAAACCCTCGCTAGAAAATCCGTGCAAAAACAACATAAGTCTGTGACTAATGTGGTTTTTGCAACAAACGGTGGAAGTGGATAGGCGGCAATTTGTTAACCGTAAATACGACTTACGTGGCTTTTGCATATAATATGTAGGTACCCTTGAGGAGATGTTTCCTAGCAAAAACTCAATTTTGCTAAATTTTGACTTATGTGGTTTTTGAAATGAACGATTCAATTGTTTTCTTGTTTCAGTATCTTTACATCCTTAAAATCCAATTGATGTGCCGTTGATATATGATGATTCCTTGCAGCATAAGAGTTCTTTCCTATTAAGCAATCACTCCTGTCCTGTGTTATTCTCTGTTTGAGCCATTGCGATGTTTGTCCAATGTAGATACCATCACAATCTAGACAGGATATCTTGTATACTATATTGTTGTTGTAGAAAAAAGGAGTTTTTTGTTTAACTTTACTAAACAGGGTCCAATTGCTCAGGTTATTATATTTTGCAATTTTTAGGTGCATAAATGGGAGTTTAATATATTTAGGTTCGTGACCATTATCAACCAAATGGGCCATCATAAATATTGGAGGTGTAAAAAGCTTTCATCACTGATGTGAGTTATTCTATTCCTCATAGCTGTAACTGTATTACCCCTGCTCGAAGCTAACTGAGTTCAGCAGTAGCAAGATCACAGTAATGAGAACAGCAAGAGCAATTGAAAATGCCAAATGAGATTTTGGCGAAACGTCGTGCAAATTTATTATTAGACGAATGGATTGAAACCCGGAATTTTAATGTATTATAATATATATATATTATATATATATATATATATATATATATATATATATATATATATATATATATATATATATATATATATATATATATATATATATATATATATATATATATATATATATATATATATATATATATATATATATATATATATATATATATATATATATATATATATATATATATATATATATATATATATATATATATATATATATATATATATATATATATATATATATATATATATATATATATATATATATATATATATATTTATGTATTGTATATAACTAAAAAGCAGTGATTACTCGCTCTTTAGGTTTGGTTGGCTTTTTTTTTTGTGAGTGATGTAGACGATTGTGCCTATTTGTGCACTGCAGCCTCCTCTCTCTTGGTTACAGGAGCGTCATCAATTAAATAAGGTCTATTAGCATCCTTCCAAGTCCTTCATGGGATTGCTATGCCCACGATGTAGATTTCCGAACAGTTTATAGCTGTTTTAAGTTAAAGCTGCACATTCCAGTATGATGCGCTTATAATTTTCTTCCTCTTCATCACAGTTTTCATATCGTTAGACCATCGTGGGTACCTAATTTCTGTAAAAGTGGCATTTGATTAGCCCCACCACTAGTTTGGTCTGGGCCCTTGTTAAACAAAGGATGACAGTTGTTAGTTTATTTGAGAGGCCACTAATTACATCCCTCGCTTGTCTTTAGCCTGGTGTTGCTAGCCAATGGTCTAGATGTTGCTAATATGACCATCTGTTGATTGTCATTTTTACCACCTGTTTTGGTGTACCAAACGCTGGTTCTGAACCTCTGTATGATTTTGTAGTTCCAAATCTTGGTCATTCGCCTCCTTTCTAGGTTTATTTTCAGTAGCAAGGATCACGTACTAATTTGAATGTAGCAATAAGAATGTGAATTTATTTATTAAAATACCCAATATGATTTTCAATGACAGTTTTTTGCTGGATTATTATATTACTGTAAAAAAAATTCAAACCTATCTCGACGCTCAAAAATAAATTTTTAAACATCTATTAATATTTTTAGTTTTCCGTACGGAACACTCATGGGATCACTTCAGTGTCTGTCTGTCTGTCCGTCCGTCACACCCGATTTTCATCGACACTATTTGACAAGGAAGGGTAAAATTTGGCACAAATGTAGGAATTGACGGTTCAATCAAAGCCGAAATTTAAATTTTGACTTAAAGGGTTACTTTGGTGGGTGAAGTCGGAAGTGAGAATTTTTTTACGGTCATCGACTGGGGCGTCAAATGAAAGCTTGTAAAACACGAGTTCTGATGTAATACTTGGGCACACTGTTCTTTGCATTATTTTTAAAAAATGACCAAAAATCGATGTCTAGCCCCCCTATCTTGAAAAGTACTTTGAAAAAATTCTGAAATATTCTCCGTAAAGTGTAGACTGAGCGAAAATTATCATGTGTGCATTACGTTTAATAATTTATCTGCTATAAAAAAAAATTATGAAGTCTATGTTCCTTGACAATATGGTGGAAGTAATGTTAACATACTTCTCAGAACACACGTGGATGGGTATCCAGAGAAAGTAATTTTATTTTATTTGTTTAGGATTGTTTAGAATATTTAGGTAGTAAATAATTTTTTTTACACTTTTATTACTAGATCTAGATTGAGCTAGATTGTTTTATTGGCTATTAGATGAGTGACTTGTTAATTTTCTACCGCACTCGCAATTCTTAATTTTTAGTGTTCTGTGTCCCTCTGTCATACCCGATTTTCTCCTAAACTATTTGACATAGAACGTTAAAATTAGGTACAAATACAGGAATTGATGGCCCAATTAGAGCCGTGTAGTTTTGAAAGTTAAATTTTTACTTAAGGGGTTAGTTTTGTGGGGAAATAGGAAATGAAAAAAGAAAAATTACCTGGTCATCGAGTGGTGCGTCAAATGAAAGCTTGTGAAAACATGAGCTCAAAAATATATATGATGTAATACTTAGGCACACTTTTCTTTGTATTATTTTTAAAAAATGGCCAAAATTCGATGTCCCCCCCCATCTCGAAAAGGACTGATCAAAATATTTTGAATAAATTCTGAAATATTCTCCATAAAGTCTAGATTGAGCGAAAATTATCATGAGTGCATTATATTGATATTTATCTGATATATATATATATATATATATATATATATATATATATATATATAATTTATATATATATATATATATATATATATATAAAAGGTCATCAGTTTTTAACGAAGATCGGAAACAAGCTTTTTTGAAAACTTCTTTGGAATGTGTTTTGTTGAACACTAATAGCGCAAGTCCGACTTGCACTTGGCCGGATATTAAATTTAATTATTTGATTAGTGCATTATTAAGATAACTAAAATTTTTTTTTGCAGCCATTTCACAAAGGATTTTTAATTAAAACTTTACATCCTGAAAAATATAAAGTAATTTCCATAACAGCATGTTAGCGACTTAATAAAGGAACTTTAAAATGAGGGTAGCTCATTTAGAGAAGAAAAATGTTTTCTGAAAACTTCCTTTTAATGGAAAATTGTTATTTATTTTATTAGTAGCCTTGTTTCGCTTTGTAAGCCCCCTGGTAAGGGAGCTTACGAACGACAACTGAGAAATCAGAATACGGAGAGAAGTGCTAAAGACCGGCCGATCTTTACATAAGAATCATTTTGTGGCCTTTGCTGCCAATAATGCTTATAGGATGCTTAAGTAGTAGGCAATGGAAAAATTATATTAATTTATGTTTACTTAAGCACCTTATGAGTTAAGTTATGAAATCCACTGGAACGTACAGAAAATGGCCTAATACAAAATAATTCGCATGCGTAATTTAAGTAAAATTTATCGTTTTAAATAAAACATGGGTATATATCAAAATATTCGGTGGAGATTTGGCGGACCTTAATGCCTTAAGTAATAGCAGAGTGGACGAAAGTTACACAACTCTTTATGAACAAATACCAGGTGTACAAGTAAGAAATGCGGATTTCAGACAACAGATGGTGCACCAATGCAGTTGTGCTATAAAGATTTGACACTGCGCCATTTTGTTGTGTCATCAACAAGTGTCAGACGCGCACGAGTGATAAATTGGAAAAGTGTGTGCATAGTGTTGTGTTGTTGTGTTCAATATGTCGAAATTTATACCGAACAAAGAGCATTCGCGGACAGCATTAATTTTTTGCTTTCATTTGAAAAAAAAATGTCGTTTAATCATACCGATTACTTCGAGAAGCTTATGGTGAACATGCCCCATCGCAAGATACGTGTGAACGATGGTTTCGGCATTTCAAAAGTGGTGACTTCCATGTTGCAGACAAGGAACGTGGAAAACCGCCAAAAAAATACGAAGATGTGGAATGCAAGCATTGTTGGACGATGATGATTCGCAAACACAAAAACAACTCGCCGAGCAATTGGGCGTTAGTCAACAAGCTGTTGCCAATCGGCTACGAGAGATGAGAAAGATTCAGAAGATCGGTAGATGGCTACCACATGTCTTGAACGACAGGCAAATAAAAAAGCGCAAAAACACGTGCGACATTGTGCTCGCTCGGTACAAAAGGAAGTCGTTTTTGCATCATATAGTTACAGGGGACGAAAAGTGGATTTATTTTGAGAATCCCAAGCGCAAAAAATCATGGGTAGACCCAGGCGCACCATCTACATCGACCGCAAGACCGCATCGCTTTGGCAGAAAGACGATGCTCTGTGTTTGGTAAGACCGGAGGGGCGTGGTCTATTATGAACTGTTAAAACCTGGGGGAAACGGTTAATACTAAACGTTACCAATAACAATTGACCGATTTGAACCGTTCGCTGCTTGAAAAAAAGGCCAGAATACCGAAAGAGTCAACAAAAAGTCATTTTTCTTCATGACAATGCTCCATCACATATGGCAAAACCAGTTCGCGACACGTTGGAAGCACTCAGCTGGGAAGGTCTACCCCATGCGGCTTACTCACCAGACTTGACTCCTTCCGATTACTACTAGTTTGCATCAATGGGTCACGCACTTGCTGAACAGCGCTTTGGTTCGTACGAAAATGTGAAAAAATGGCTCGATGAATGGTTCGCAGCAAAAGGGGAAGATTTTTTACTGGCGTGATATTCACAAATTGCCCGAAAGATGGGAAAAAATGTATAGCAAGCGATGGAACATACTTTGAATAGAGCCTTTCTATCATTCTTCCGAATTTAGCATGTTTTTTTTTAAAAAAAATCCGCGTTTCATACTGGTTTATAAGAATGACACATCATAAATAATACTTCAAGAAAAAACAAATAAAATCACAAGGCGGCTCGATATCCCCAAAGCTGTTCACGTTGACTCTAAAAGACATGTTCAAATCGTTAAATTGGAAAAATAAATGAAGAAAATCAAAAGTGACAGCTGTAATACAACAAATATGTATATTAAATTGGAATTGGGCTGGGCATATCGCAAGGATGAACGATAACTGATGGACACGCCGTATGGTTGAATGGAGGCCTAGAGAACATAAAAGATGTAGAGGTAGACCACAGACAAGATTGACGGACTACATAGAAAGATTAGCGATACACAACTGGATACAAACAGCAAACTACAGAGCTCATTTGAGATAACTCAAGAACGCTTACACCCGCCTATGGATGGAATAAGCTAATGAGATATATCAAAATAAAAATGTTATTTCATGTTTCGACGGAATTTTCCTTTAAAACTGTTAATAAAACGTTTTCTCTTTTTCTTTTATTATATTTTGGTAAAAAAGGTTACTCTATTAGATTTGAAAAACCAATAAAAACAAAGTATTATGGCTCTCGTATTAAAATCTTACATACATTTCTTACCACAGTGTTCAAAGGGGTTTTCCTTATTTGACATACCATTCTTTGAATTGATGATTTGTATCTTCATCTTGTTGCTTGAATTTGTACCGCAAAAGATTTAAAATGACCAAATTTGCAATACCTGAGTTACCGCTAAACTCATCATCGATCTCAATAATTTTGATAATTTTACACTAAAAAATTTCTGGCATTAAATTCAAAAACCGCAGCATATGTCAGTTTGGAATCTTGGTGTAAAACTATGTATCCGACTTTATTGTTTACATAGTTATGATCGTAAATTGATTTGCTTTGAAAGAAAAAATAGCTTCGCCTTGCAATTAATTAATTGTTGCTTATAATATTATTAATAAAAATAAAAAAAGCATCTGTATATAGAAAAGGAAGCCTAAGCATTTTTTTAACGTTGCCTACGATGCGCTAGGGAGACGTGCTTTTCTTTTGAGTTTGTCTTTGAACCGTCATAAAAAAATTATGTTATCGGCCAAACGCAAGAGTAAAAGTAGTTGAATGCATAAACAAGATTAAGTAGTTATTTACATAATAATTAATTTTAAAGCAGTATTTTAGTTAAAAATTTTTCTTATTATGGCGACTTTACAGCTTGCAGGCTTTGAGAATATACCATAAAGACGATCATTCTTTTTGAATATTTCCTAAACACAAGAAAAACTTAATATTTCGCTCCCATTGATCTGTGGGACTTCCTAAAGTTAAAATCATAAAACATAGTTTTTTTTTGGGCCTACTAAAGTTAAAATAATAAATCATATTTTTCGGTAAAAACTATGAATGAAAAATGGGTTGAAAAAAATTGTTTAAAAATTCCCATAATTTCTTGCAGTTATATATATATATATATATATATATATATATATATATATATATATATATATATATATATATATATATATATATATATATATATATATATATAAATATATATATATATATATATATATATATATATATATATATATATATATTATAAGCCCTATAAATTGATATGAGCCAAAATTTGCACGCATGCAAGCGGTGGTTTATGGACTTTTTTACCGAAGAAAGTAACAAAATAATTATCGTAGAAGCCACCTTCCAAGTATGGGACGAAAAAAGGCTGCACATAAACACTAAAATTATTAAAAAAAAAAAATCCTAATGCCTCGGCGATATTGTTAAATAAATACAGTCCTTGTTGTATCGAACATAAATTAAGTAGATCGTCCTAATACCCATACATAATATGAGACGCAAACATCCTTTCACGTCAAGCAAACTTGGATTACTGAGCAGTTACTGAGATTTACTTGCCGGCAACTACTTTAAAAAATCTTCATCCCAACTCTTAATGCGATAACATTTACGTGCCCATCGTAGATATTATGTATGTTTATTATATATGACAACAAAAATGTTATTTCATGTTTGCAAAAATTCATCCCTTAAAATTGAGACGCAAAGCATATTTTCCCTTTATTTTATTATGTTTAGATAAAAAAAAAGGTCAGATTTATCAATCAACTTGAAATATTAAAAAAATCAAATATTAAATTTTTTAAGAGAATGTATTTCGTAACATAAAAACAAAATTTTCTTCTTATATAAAAAAAAAACGGAAATAAGAAAAGGGTACATTTTTGTAGCATTATATATTTATTAATATCAAATTTTTGTCGCATTATGAATAAAAAATAAAGGTTTATTATCTTGAAGCTGAAAATTATTTATAAACCAAGGGCAAAAAAAAACAGAAATTTGATCTCTTTTGTATGTACTACTTCTACAATTCAATGAAATTACATATCCCATAAGGATAGAAAGATATATAAGACGAGATGATATTTTATCGCGAAAACTGTTTACATTAGCACTCGACGTGTTTAGGGAGGATGAGGAAATAACAGTAAGTGGAAAAAGACTCAGTCATCGGAATTAGGCAAACGATATTGTTCTAATAGATGAAAATAAGGAAGAACTTGGACAAATTTTAGTAGAATTAGAAGAAAAGTGAGCAAAAATTGGACTTTAAATGAACTTAGAAAAAACTAAAGTATTGTGTAGGGAAGATCCACATATAATAATAAGAAAATAAGTCATAGTATGAAACTATGTTTACTCAGGACATACAATATCCTTGGGAAACGAAAATCAAACACAAGAGATAATTAAAAGGAGGAGATTAGCATGGTCAGTATTCGGAAAACGGAAGAACACAATGACAAATAAAAATATTCCAATGTGTCTCCGTTCCCGTTACTTTGAGCAGTGTATATTCCCTGTAATGACTTAGGGCTATCACACCTGGACACTGATGAAGAAATCGATGGAAAGGCTTAGAATGACAAAAAGAGCTATGGAGAGGCAGACGCTCAGAGTATCGTTAAGACAAAGAAAGAAAAATGAAATAATAAGGGTTATAACAAAGATAAAGGACATTGGAGAAGGTATTACCGAACCGAAATTAAGATTTGCGGGAGATGTTGCGAAGTGCCATGACGATAGATGGAACAAAAACCATACTATAGTGGAGACCATTTCTGGGGCAGAGATCAAGAGATCGACCACCAACGCGCTGGATGGATGATATTAAGCGAACTGCGGGACTATCATGGCTGAGGGAGGCGCAGAAACGACAAAATTGGAAACTTATTACTGACGCATATGTCTAGAGATGGACCAATACAGGTTGATCATGATGATAATGACGATGTTTATTATACCTACCCAAATATACGGATGGAGGTGGGGACTCCGACGAAGACAACTGGTTTGATCTATTACATTGACGGATCAAAACTTCGACCGTAGTAGGTGCTGGCATATTTGCAGAAAACCCCAGTGGAGCTTTAGCATTCCACTAGGGAATGTGCAACAACATTCCAGGCAGAAATTCAAGTAATAGAAGCGGTGTTCACGATAATGTTAGACGGAACTACCTCAACCAAGGAATATATATTCTTTCAGATAGCCAAGCTGCTCTAAAGATTTTAAATGTCTATCAGGCCAACTCGATCACAATGGATTGTAAAGGTGATCGGTTAGCACTGTCCTCCAGAAATAACAGGGTTGAACTACTGTAAAATCCTAGACATTCGGGGAGGTAAAAGGTAATGAAAAAGCGGACAAATTAGCAAGATTCGGAACTACAAAACTATACAGGGGTCCAGAAAGAGCGTTTGGTACTCCTAAATAATGACAATCAACATATGGTCATATCAGCAATAGCTCGAAACATCTGGCCAGATATGTGAGAGACTTAATTGGCAGCCCCTCAAAGAATCTACTCCGTCGCCCAAATAAACTAGTGGTTGAACTGATCGCCGGCTGCTATCACTTGAGAAAACATTTACAGAAAACGGGTACCTACAATGGTTCCACCACATGCAGACTATGGTGAATAGGAAGAAACCTCTATGCACATTCTACATGAATGTGCGACTTCAACTCGAAAGAGGCATCCAATGTTAGGAGATCTACATCGTGACGTTAATTTACCACATGAAGGGCTTAGAAGAAAAGTAATAAACCTTCTTAAAGGGACGACGCTCATATAATTAAGAGATGGGAGCATAATAAGCCAAGAGGCTACAGTGTACAAACAGGCACAACCGCATATCCCGCCTACAACCAACCAACTAACTAGCACCGGTGCATTTCTGATATCCCTTATGACTGTAGATTAAATGTCAGTTGGCCATATTAAAAGCCCTTCGTTAATGCTATTTTTTTTTATTAAAAATTAGATTACCTTATGGATTAGTTGTTTAAAATGCACGGAGACCATCTGTATATTTTGCTGTCTCTATTTGTATCTTCTCGTTCTTTCTCTAACCTGGGCTTATCGCCTATTAAACCTCATCCACCTGCCTGCCACTACGATATTCAGATTATCACTCCACCTCTTCCGGGGGCGGCCCACACTCCTATGTCCTAGTGGTGACTTATCATGCAATTCTTACTATTCTTCCGTCCTCATCCTACCAATGTGTTCATTCTACTCTCTTCTCCGTCTCACCACCCAATCATTGATATCCTCCACCCCACACTTGTTTCCTATATCTTCACTTCTTTCCTTATCCAAAGTTTTGTAAATTCTCAATTTGGCTTCGATTCCTATTCTTTTTGTTACACCATATTGTGTTGTTTAGGCATCCTGCTATTTTTGCGGTTCTCGTCGTTTGTTCCCTTACCTTCTTCAACATTTCAACATCACCATAAGTAGATATTTCTATACCTAGATTTTGAAGGGTGTCTTTGATGTTGTCATACATTTTGTCTCTTCTCCGTCTCACCACCCAATCATTGATATCCTCCACCCCACACTTGTTTCCTATATCTTCCTTCTTTCCCTATCCAAAAGGGTATTTTCAACAATTCTGCGAAGTACCCTCATTTCGGTTGTTTCCAGTAGTCTTTTGGTTTGTGCCATATATATCATGACAGATCTTATAGCTGTTTTGTAAATTCTCAATTTGGCCTCGATTCCTATTCTTTTTGTTACACCATATTGTGTTGTTTAGGCATCCTGCTATTTTTGCGGTTCCCGTCGTTTGTTCCCTTACCTTCTTCAACATCACCATAAGCAGATATTTCTATACCTAGATTTTTAAGGGTGTCTTTGATGTTGCCATATATTTTGTCTTGGGGGCAGATATTACCATGTTAAAAGATTTAACTGTGCAACTAAAATGATGTAGGCGTAGCTGTAGATCGATTTCATTTTTCGCTATTAGTGCTGCGTCATCAACATAACATAAAATGTTAATTTCATTGACTCCCATTTTATATTTTTTTATGGTCCCCACTTTTCTGATTATCTCATCCATGACGATGTTGAAGAGAAGTGAGTGAGTCTCTCTGTCGAACACCTTTTCCAGCTGGTACGGGTTTGGTGAGTTCTCCGTTTGTCCTTGCTTGGATGTGGTTCGCTGTGTATATATTCTCAATTTGTTTGAATAGAAAACAAAATATAGCAATAATTTTTATTTTTTATTTTTACCTGGAGAAAATCTCTAAATAAACGTATTCACTGTATCTCTATTTCCACTCAACCTGTTTTTTTTTTCAATTTAAAATGTCAATAAAGTTTTTATTTAGTCTTTCCTTTTAATAGAGTTTATAACCCAATCAGAAGTCGCATATGAGAGTCTGACAGGCCAATACATTGTCAACAAGAGGCGAAATGACGGGTTGTGTTTGACGAACAATACAGACAGATATCTACGTGTGTAGCGCTGTGTGAGATTGAAAATTCAATTTCCGTGAATTAGTTCTGTTTGAATAGCGAATCTGTCATGTATAACGTAAAATGAACGTCGAATATCAATTTTGTTTTGTATCGAGTATCTTGCCGGAGTTTACTTTGGCCTTACGTTCAAGTTTATTTGATTTTTAATTTATTCTTTTATTATTATTTTCGAATTGAAAATTAGTTATTACTTCAAGAAATATTAAATATGCTGAAGCGTAGAAGGATGTGGATTGAATAGAAGTTGATAAACATTGTGAAAAAGAAAAGAAAAACTGAAACATTTGAGGGTCAAGCAACATATATGTGTCGGTGTATTTAAAGGCAAGCTCCAGAACAGCTATTAATTCTGTACAAAGTTCAAATTCGACCAACGATGGAACATAGTCTGTCCAGTAAGAATGGATCCGCGATTATTCATTTTTGGTAGATGCGATTCTAGCGATTCAACAAAAAATCGGTAGGGGGAACCTTTGTCTACGATGCATTTTAGTTAAAGTATCAGTCAGTTCCGAACTTTCGTCGAAATGACATGAAATCCAAAATGAGTCACTTGTTTACGCGTCGGTTCGAGGCAGTATGTCTTTGTTTCCATTCAAAGGGCCTAAAATGACACATTCCGCTTCCGCTAAATATATTAAAAAGTCGGTACCGTTTGTTAAGAAGTTGGTAAATCATTTTAACGAGACTAAAAATGTCGACGACTTGTCAAAACCTGGCTCGGTTTGTAAAGTCACCCCGAAAGTCGAATAACGAATCGTGTCTTGGTTTTTACGGGACTCGAAATTGACGCTGCGTCAAGGAGCGGTAAAATAAGGAAAAATCGGGTTTAAATGTGTCCCATGAGACCACTCAACAACATCGTCATGCTCATGATGTTAAATTCCGAAGCACGTTGAAGAAACCCTTGCTGGGCGAGGATCACGTCGCTAAGCGACTCGCTTACGCCCACGATAAGATACTAGAGTGATCCTCACAATCGCTGGACGCCAACCCTATTGAAAACATTTGGTCCCTTGTAAAGAGAAAGCTCAGAGGAAAGACTCTGAAGACTTTGACTCAGTTGTCTCGCGAAACTTGAAAAATTTGCAAGGTATGCAGAAAATCTCCTCTACAGAACTATATGGTAATGGTTTTTTTTTAACGTTTGGTTGGATATAAATATTTACAATACAGTGAACGAGCAAAGCTGTACATAATCAGTTACAGCTTTGCTCGTTCGTTTTAAAAATAAACTTTTAACTAATACAATTCTTGACTTTAAGTTTGGTAGCCACATAGGATACTCATGCTCTCCCCCGCATTCCGCATCATTAGCACATAGATACGGCGTAATGTTTCCTATTAATAATTTCATGCCCAAAAAACTCTCTCACTGTTGCTTAAACTAGTTTTTTCCAATTTAATAGTTAAATTTTGCGACAGTTAACCCTCTCTCAAAATAAGTTTCCAATATTCTTTTTTCTACATATTATTTCTTATCTATATAAAGGCTAAAATACACCCGTATGGATAAAATTTCCCGCTTCGCATAAAGATTGAAGTAACTGGTGTAGAACGATTACATCCCTTGAACAAGCTTTATTATTTTTAGTATCTCGTTGATCTACATCCCGTTGGATGAATAAAAACCGGCTTTATCTTTTGACTATTCAAACATACTCTAATCTGTTTGATTGTGGTTATTCCTGGATACATCAATGCTTCAAATAAATTTAGCTATGGCTGAATTAACCGTTTGATGTTACGTCATGTAAAGGTGGCCTAATTCCATATTTGGCACTCTCTCAATGAACTCAGTCCACCGGATTTAGAAGTAAAAATATGTTGGGAGAATTGGTCAAAAAAGTTTTGTAAATCCGTAAATTTTTTAAATTAAATTTTACTACGTATAGTATGGGATATAAGGGATATAAGGAGAGAACGGAAATATGTAAAGTTAAATACACTCCTGGACAAAATTAACGCAACAATATATTAAATCATACAAATCTCTATAATGAATTAATTTTAATAATATTTTATGAACATTGGTTACACTAAAAGTTAGAAAAAACTTATTCGGATACTTTAAAAGTGAATTAGCTACCAAATTTCTCTATAAGATTCGAATTAAAATTATTCTTAAGACCTAATAACAAAATCGTTGAAATTATGTAATAATGAAAAAAAGAAACTGGGACACTTGTAGCAAAATTAATGGTGTAACTAGGACACTAGTAGCGTGTGTTGTCTCCTCTACTTTGGATGACAGCGTTTATGCGCCTAGGCATGCTTCTAATTAAATTTTGGATAAAATCTTGAGGAATTTACTCCCATTCTGTGATAACTTCATTTTCAAGTTCCCTCAGGTTTCTACGTGCAGGTATATGACGTTTCACATTTTTCTTAAGGTGATCCCATACATGTTCTGTCAAATTCAGATCCGGGTTTTTTGGTGGCCATTGCATAATCGGTATATCAACTTGATTAAGATAATCGAGTACCTCCCTAGCCACGTGAGGTCGAGCGTTGTCTTGCATAAACAGGAAATTGGGCCCCACAAAATGCCCGAAAGGCATTACATGTTCTATTACAATATTCTCAAGATCGTAGTCAGCATTCATGGATCTCATACGGACAGGAACTAACTCTGTGCGAGCATCAAAGCAGATGCCACCCCAGACATAACAGAGCCACCGCCGAATGGCATCCTTGCAGAGATATTGCAAGGAGCAAACCTCTCTCCTGGTCTTCGCCATACTCGCTCACGACCATCTGGATATTTTAGACTAACCCTATCATCCACAGACCAGTTTTCGCGATTTCGAGTAAAACGTAACCTGGCAACTCTGTTCTCTCTAGTAAGTAAGGACGCAGTGGCTGGTCTCCTACTGTTTAATCCAGCTTCATTTAGCCGTCTTCTAACTGTTTTAGAAGAAATTGTGACATTGCGAACAGCTTCGAGTTCGTTTCTTATTATAGAACTAGTGACAGTCCTGTTTCTTAAAGCATAGTGTCTTATAAAACGTTCATCTAGGTCGCTAGTGCATCGTTTTTTCGCCCTTGCCCTCGCCTTCTAGAATAGGTTCCTACTTCATTCAAGCGTCTTACCATACGACTTATTGTGGAACGATGTTTGCCCAACAAATTGGCAACATAACTCTGACAATATCCCTCGTCCAATAAAACTGAGGCTCGCACTACCTCGTGTTCAGTTAAATTCCTTGTTCGATTCATTTTTCTAATTCTTCGTGGTCAAAAATAAAACAGTGTACCACAAAAACGTATTACTTTGAAAAAGGGAACAATTTATAAGCTTACTTTTAAAGAAAATCTATATCGCATTTTTACAAAAAATTGTTTATCTTCTAAAAAATTCTTTAAAACTGTAAATCTAAACGAATTGTTTTGATATCGGTCATGAACAACGAAACAAAATATGCATAGCCTACTATTCAAATACTCGATAAACTTTAAAACTGACATAAGAAAAAAAAAAAAAATTTCAGATTGTTGCGTTAATTTTGTCTAGGAGTGTAACAACTAAAATTTTTAACAAATTAAACCGGCTACAAAAAAGTCATATAAATTACAAAATAATACCTTAATAATTTTAAAAAACTTAATACCTACCAGCTTAGTAAACATAATTAGAAAAATAAATCTTTTTCGTTGTCACATTAAACGAGAAACGTAAGAAATATTAGCAGTATATATTTTTGGATGTTCTACATCAAGTTTTATTTAATAGCAATCTTCTTAAGTGCACGATGTGCACCAACCTGAAATTTTGTTTAATTTTGTATGTTTTTGTCTTATATAGGGTGTCCCAAAAGGTATGGTCAAAAATAAAGGATCTAGTAGATTGAACCAAAATAAGGTCAGAAGTTCCTATAAAAACGTCTCCTGTCTCCCTACGTTAGGGTTGAATAGTTCAGAAACCGTTAAAGATAAAAACATGAAATTCAGGTTCTAAAGTATGCATTTATTGTATGGCTTAGCTTCTGGTAACGCTAGTGAAGCGGCTCGCCTTTACGCAGAACGATTTCCTGATCGATACCTGCCTGATCGCAGAACTATTGAACGAGTTGATCTCAATCTGCGGGAATCAGGTTTATTGTGTCTTGCTTTTCCAAATTTTTAAGTAGTTTTTTACCAAAACCTGGAGAAGTAGATCGTCCAAGAACTGCTCGTACGATTGAAATGGAAGAAAATATTTTGGACCTAATAACAAACGATCCAACTAATAGTGTAAGGAAACTGGCAGCACCACTTCATACTTGCAAATCGTTGGTGTATAGGATACTTCAAGAGCAATACTCCATCCATACCATTTTCAAAAAGTTCATTATCCTGCACGAGTCGAATTCTCTAATTGGTTTCTACAAAAGCAACGAGGAGATAATACATTTTTAAGCAAAGTGCTTTTTACAGATGAATCGGGATTTTCTAGGGATGGTGAATAAATTCCCATAATCTTTACTTATGGGATGAGGATAACCCACATGCGATAATTCAGACTAAAAACCAACACAAATTTTTAATAAATGTGGGAATTATCGGGAATTATTTGATTAGAACATATATCATTGACGGGCGGCTAAATGGTGAGGAATATTTGCAATTTCTTCGAAATGATTTACATAATTTATTAGGAGTTCCGTTACATATTCGCAACAATATATGGTTAATGCACGACGGTGCACCACCACATTTCAGCAACATTGCTAGGGGATATTTAGATAACCAGTTTTTCAATTGTTGGATAGGTCGGGGTGGGCCATTCCCGTGGCCACCCCGATAACCAGGTCTAAGTCCCGTAGACTTCTTTCTATGGGGCCACCTTAAATATCTTGTTTATTCGACTCCTGTACAAACTAGAGAAGAGCTGTTAGAAAGAATTTTCTTTCACTGTGCTGAAATAAGGAATATTCCCGGCATGTTATTTAGAGTTGAAAGGGCTTTCCTCACTAACTTAAGGAAATGCATAACTGTACAAGGTGCCCACATCAAACATATTCCCTAGTTGAAATTACGTATGGATTTTATTTTTCCTTTAAATTAATATTTCCGATTTTTTTAACGGTGTTTTGTGATTGTTTTCTTGATTTGATAAATAAAAATAAGTTTTTTGCTTCATTTGATGATTATGTTTTCTTTAATTATTATTTAGTTGTATGGTCATTTCGAAATATCTGGATATTTTGAAGTGTTGCTAATAACCGTAATAATATTAGGTAATAAGCTCTCTTTCTGACATGGAAATTCTTTATCGATTTTAATTCGGAATTAGTGCGTCTTATCGTGTTAAACTAAGAGTACCTTTTTTCACCAAAGATCTCAAGCTTCCCTAATCCGACACGAAAATGCAATAAAAGTTATTGTAAAAAAAGTTAAGTCTATTTTTACCACGACCTCCTCTACTTTTGACGCACCGGTTGAATTATCGGCAATTATAAGCTAAAATTCCGATTCAGCACATAAACTTTACTTCAGTTTTTATCTTTAACGGTGTCTGAAATATTCAATGAAAACCCATCTTCAGGGACAGGGAGATAGGAGACATTTTTATAGGAACTTCTGACCTTATTTTGGTCCAGTCTACTAGATCCTTCCTTTTTGACCATACCGTTTGGGAAACCCTATATTTTGCGTATGAAGTATTCATTACATAGTGCTCAATTTTTTTGCATTTTTTGTTTAGAATAACAACTAACTAGTTATAATTTCTTTTATAAGCAGACAGCATTTAGTTAAAAGACGGCAAGTGGGATATTTAAAAATGTTTTATTTTGATGAAGTAAAAGGGTAAGGAATTTGTTAAAATTAAGGAAATCTCTCACAAGGAGAGCTGCCACAAAAAAAGGAAGGTACACGCTCTCACAAAGAAAAGAGCCTTGATTAGCACCGCGAAAGACAACGTTAGTCACGTAAGGTGTATACGATATACCACATAAAAGTTTCATTAAAATCGGTGCAGCACTTTTCGCGAAATTTGTTATTTCGGCACGGAAGCTTCTATAGACGAAGATAAATAAATGATGCGACATTAGGGCCAGATTATCTACATATGTTTTGAATTGAGAATCTCTCTTTTTAGTGTTCCGTATGGAACACTTATAAGATCACTTCGGTGTCTGTCTGTCTGTCACACCCGATTTTCTCCGAAACTATTTATCATAGAAAGTTGAAATTTGGTAATAATATAGGAATTGATGGCCTCATCAAAGCCGTGTAGTTTTGAAAGTCAAATTTTAACTTAAGGGGTTAGTTTTCGGGGGTGAAATTGGATGTGAAAAAAAAATTTTTTAGTAGGTTTTAGTAGGTCATCGAGTGTGGTGTCAAATGAAGGCTTGTGAAAACACGAGTAAAAAATATATATATATAATGTAATACTTGCGCACACGTTTCTTTCTATTATTTTTAAAAAATCGCGAAAAATCGCTGTCCCCCACCTTATCTCGAAAAGTACTAATCAAAAAATTGTGAAAAAATTCTGGAATATTCTCCACGGGGTGTAGATTGAACGAAAATTACCACGAGTGCATTACCTTTAATAATTTGTCTGGTATATAAAAAAAAACAAAAATTTCAAGGTCATCAATTTTCAGCAAAGATTGGAAACAAACTGTTGAAAACTCATTTGGGATGTGTTTTGTAAAGTCACTGATCATTTTATGCCACCGTAACAACATTTTTTATTTTAAAAGCAATCAGCGTACGGAACACTAATTGTGCAAGTTCAATTTGCACTTGACCGGTTATTTTTTTAAACCGGTTAATAAAATAAAAGAATATATAAAAACAATAATGTTTTGAAAAATCCTCAAATATATCCTAAAAACTAGTGTTTATGAACGTTTTAACGCACTATAAAATTTAAATAGATTACAATAGGTATTCTTTTCAATGTCTTCAATAACGAACTAATTTTATGACAAATTTTCCCTTGGCATTCTATTTTTACTCATCAGCATTTATATTGTTTTCGGGACATTTAAGCCGAGTTCATATTCTTCAGATGTTTGTATTTTTTGCAACATATTGTTCATCTAGGTTGCCTTTTTATGGACATAGCAAACATGCTTCAGGGAAATCCCTATAGCGTTACAGAACCGACGCATGTGAGGAAAAAGAGATTCACGTTGGTCTGAAGCGCTATGAATTATACTTAGTGGGAAAAATAGTTTTGAGCAAATCATTCTAAAGAGATCAGGCTCTCCATATGCAAGACTGCCTGAAAAGGGTTGTACAGGGTGAGTCAACGATAGAGTAAAGTTCATTATCTCATTTGTTTCGGGAATGACGAAAAAATGTTAAACACAATAGTTTAAGGTGTACAGTTTAAAATTATTTTTGAGCATACAGGGTACTTTGAAAAAGTGTTGCCGATATAACATATGTTTTTTTAAATAGAACATCCTATTTTCTAATTTATTTTTAAATTCTGCGTAAAATTTTATAACTTTTTTATTTTTAATGTTATATACCTAAACCAAGTAGTTTTCCTAATATTTCAATTTTTTAAAAAAAATACTAGTTTACAGTTTTGTAAAAATTTGCCAGTAGCACCATTGTTTCTGAAGGTGGAATACTCATAATTGTGACGAGGTTTCTATAGAGACGAAAAAAAAGATATATATATATATATATATATATATATATATATATATATATATATATATATATAAAGAAATTTGAGTTAGATGCTATAGGGTGTTCAAAATAAATTTATGCATTTCGACTATTTTAAATTGAAAAATCTCAAATTTTTTAAACGGCAGACCCTGTATATTATTATTTTTTTCTGATAGATTTTACAAAACTCTTCAACTTTTATTAAGTATGTCATATACCTATTTCTAATAGTTTTCAATTTATTTTGAATTTTTCAATTTTCACTCTTGTTTTTAATACACTTACGCTATAACATCATAGTTGCCAAGACAAAACAAAAATGTAGGCATTATCAAATTTTGACATGTCTATTAATAGTTCTGGATTTTCCTAGAAATGAAGTAATTGATATGGTTTATACACTGGGCGAGGCGGGAAATAATTGTCTTTCGGCAGTAAGGCTTTACGGAGCGAAGTACCCTAATAGACGTATGCCATCTAGAAAATCTTTTCAGTTGGTCGCTTAATGTATAGTGTGGAATATTAAATTTTCGAATTATTTGTTCATATTTTTTCTGCGAACCGCTTAACGGGCCTAGATATCTAAATTTTTTGTAAAAAGAATTACCCCAGCTTCTTGAAGAAGTTGATAACTTTGGAAGGGAACAAATGTGGATTCAACAAGACGGAGCTCCTGCTCATTACCACTGGGAAGTTCGGGAATTTTTAAACGATCGTTACCCACAAAAATGAATCGGTAGGGATGGATTCATTCAGTGGCCCCCTCGATCATGTGACTTAAGACCTTTAGACTTCTTTTTGTGGGGCTACATTAAAGATTGTGTTTATGTGACTCCCCCTGCCACCCCAGTAGATATGGAAAATAGGATACGTGATGCGTGCAGGATAATAACGTCCTTTATGATAAGGAAAGAGAAGGAAAATATAGTAAAACGACTAAACATGTATATTCAAGTAGATTTTTGAACATTTATTACGTCATAATAATTAATCATTAGATAAGTTAAAAAAACACGGGTAAAAATTAAAAAATTCAAAATAAATCGAGAATTATTAGAAATAGATATATGGCATACTTAATAAAAGTTGGAGGGTTTTGTAAAATCTATCTGAAAAAGTAATAATATACAGAGTGTGCCATTTAAAAAATTTGAGATTTTTGAATTTAAAATAGTCGAAATGCATAAATTTATTTTGAACACCCAAACTGAAAACTAGTATTTTTAAAAAAAAAATAAAATATTAGAAAAACTACTAGGTTTAGGTATATAATATTATTACTAAAAAAGCTATAAAATTTTACGCAGAATTTAAAAATAAATTAGAAAATAGGATGTTCCATTTAAAAAAAACATATGTTATATCGGCCACACTTTTTTGAAGTACCCTGTATACTCAAAAATAATTTTAAATTTTGCACCTTAACATTCCCTGCAAATATTGTATTTGACATTTTTTCGTCATTCCCGAAACAAATGAACTTTACTCTATCGTTGACTCACCCTGTACAAAGAGTGACAACCTGAACCTCACACGGATGTGAAATATTTGCGTATGACGTATTACATAGTGCTCAATTTTTTTGCATTTTTCGTTTAGAAGACCAACTAGTTAGTCATAATTTCTTTTATAAGCAGACAGCATTTAGTTAAAAGACGGCAAGTGGGATATTTAAAAATATTTTATTTTGATAAAGTAAAAGGGTAAGGAATTTGTTAAAATTGAGTAAATCTCTCACAAGGAGAGCTGCCAGAAAAAAGTAAGGTACACGTTCTCACAGAGAAAAGAGCCTTGATTCACACCGTGAAAGACAACATTAGTCACGTGAGATATATATGATATACCACATAAAAGTTTCAATAAAATCGGTGCGGTATTTTTCGCGAAATTTGTTATTTCGGCACGGAAGCTTCTATAAACGAACATAAATAAATATTGCGACATTAGGGCGAGATTACCTACATATGTTTTGTATTGAGATTTTCTTTTTTTTTTTAAACCGGTTAATGAAATAAAAGAATATATAAAAACAATAATGTTTTGAAAAATCCTCAAATATGTCCTAAAAACTAGTGTTTATGAATATTTTAACGAACTATAAAATTTAAATAGATTACAATAGGTATTCTTTCAACGTCTTCATTAACGAACTGTTTTTATCTCAAATTTTCCCTTGGCATTCTATTCATATTGTTCATCTAGGTTGCTTTTTTATGAGCATAGCAAACATGCTGCGGGGAAATCCCTATAGCGCTACAGAACTGACGCAGGTGAGGAAAAAGCGATTCACGTTGGTCTTGATGTGCTATGAATTATGCTTAGTGGGAAACATAGTTTTGAGCAAATCATTCTAAAGAGATCAGGCTCTCCATATGCAAGACTGCCTGAAAAGGGTTGTACAGGGTGAGTCAACGATGGAGTAAAGTTCATTATCTCATTTGTTTCGGGAATGCCGAAAAAATGTTAAACACAATAGTTTTAGGGAATATTAAGATGTACAGTTTAAAATTATTTTTGGGTATTCAGGGTACTTCGAAAAAGTGTTACCGAAATTTTATAACTTTTTTATTAATAATGTTATATACCTAAATCTAATAGTTTTTTTTTTTTTTCCAATATTTCAATTTTGTTTTAAAATACTAGTTTTCAGTTTTGTAAAAAATTGCCAGTAGCGCCATTGTTTCTGAAGGTGAAATATGCATAATTGGTACGAGCGTTCAACAGAGATGAAAAAAAAAGATATATGTAAAGAAATTTGAGTTAGATGCTACAGGGTGTTCAAAATAAATTTACACATTTCGTCTATTTTAAATTGAAAAATCTCAATTTTTTAAAATGACACACCCTCCAACTTTTATTAAGTATGTCATATACCTATTTCTAATAGTTTTCGATTTATTTTCAATTTTTCAATTTTTACCCTTGTTTGTAATACACTTAAGCTATTGTGAAAACATAAACAAATAGTTAATAATAATTTTAATACAGTTTAACTTATCTAATGGTTAATTATTATGACGTAATAAATATTCAAAAATATGCCGGTCTACTTGAATACACACGTTTAGTCGTTTTACTATATTTTCCTTCACTTTCCTTGGCATATAGGGCGTTATTGTCCTGCACGCATCCCGTATCCTATTTTCCATATCTACTGGTGTTGTAAAGGAATTCATATAAACACGATCTTTAATGCAGCTCGACAAAAAGAAGTCAAAAAGTGTTAAGTCACATGATCGAAGGGCCACTGAATGAATCCATCTCTACCGATCCATTTTTGTGGGTAACGTTCATTTAAAAATATTCGAACTTCCCGGTGGTAATGAGTAGGAGCTTCGTCTTGTTGAATTCACATTTGTTCCAAGTTGTTCTTCAAGAAGCTGGAGTCATTCGTTTTGCAAAAAATTTAGATATCTATGCCCGTTAAACTGTTCGCGGAAAAAATATGGACCAATAATTCAAAAATTTATTATTCCACACTATACATTAAGCTACCAATGGTTTTGGTTTTGAACTTCCCGAACCCAAAATGGATTAACTGTTAAATAATGCATGTTATGGCTGTTAACTGCTCCATTACTGCCAAAAGTAGCTTCATCAGAAAATATTATTTTGGATAAAAAATTTGGATCGGCCTCTGTTGCTCAATTCATGGTGGTACAAAAGTTTAGTCGTCGTTCAAAATTACGGTCTTGGTGTAGTTCCATATGAAAGGGATGTGTCAGATAAGTCAGCTAGTTGACGGCTGCTGACCTGTAGATTATCTTCAACATGAAGTAAAATCTCCATTTCTTTTTCCTCATTGGTCGCATTCTGGTTTACTACTTTCCGTTTCGTATACCACTACCATCCAACTGTTCCATTAAATATTGAAAAGATTTTTTAGATGGTATACGTCTATTAGGGTACTTCGCTCTGTAAAGCCTTACTGCCAAAAGACAATTTTTCCCGTCTCGCCCAGTATATAAACCGTATCAATTAATTCATTTTTAGGAAAATCCATAACTATTACCTTTATACGTCACTTACTACAACAAGACAACATAATAGAGATGTCAAAATTTGACAATGCCTATATTTTTGTTTTGTTTTGGCAAATATGATATAGCGTAAGTGTATTAAAAACAAGGGTAAAAATTGCAAAATTCAAAATAAATCGAAAACTATTAGAAATAGGTATATGACATACTTAATAAAAGTTGGAGGGTTTTGTAAAATCTATGAGAAAAAATAATAATACACAGGATGTGCCATTTAAAAAATTTGAGATTTTTCAACTTAAAATAGTCGAAATGCATAAATTTATTTTGAACACACATTTTTTACATATATCTTTTTTTTCATCTCTATATAACGCTCGTACCAAATATGAGTATTCCACCTTCAGAAACAGTGGCCCTATTGGCAATTTTTTGCAAAACTGAAAACTAATATTTTCTTTAAAAATTGAAATATTAGAAAAACTACTAGGTTTATATTAATAATATTATTAATAAAAAAGTTATATTGGCCATACTTTTTTGAAGTACTCTGTATACTTAAAAATAATTTTAAACTGTGCACCTTAATATTCCCTAAAACTATCGTATTTAACATTTTTTCGTCATTCCCGAAACCAATGAGACCTTTTCTCTATCCTTGACTCACCCTGTACAAAGAGTGACAAGGTGAACCTCATACGGATGTGAAATATTAGCGTGACGTGTATTCCTAGCATGCACCGCTCTGAGATATTCTAAGAAATCAAGGTCGCTGGCCAGTGCTGGGTCTCCAAACAGGTGAACAGCTCTCTTCTGAATAGAATCCAACAAATGCGGTGTATGTTTGGGAGCAGAGCCCCAAACATGGGATCAGTATTTTATCGTTGGTCGAATTTGAGGTTTGTACAGAATTAACAGTTCTTGTGGAGTGCAAAGCTTTCTAGTTCAAGTAATTCTCAGCTTTTCGGAAACTCTCTTTGGTATGTTCATATATTTGCTTCTAAATTAACACCCAGCAAATTGAGCGCACTGTTTAGAAAAAACTACCGCCTGGGTCATTGTAGCGTTAAATTTTATCTGGTTACTATCACCTCAAGAAAGAATTTTTTCCAGATCTTTTGTTGAAGTTGAACGACTTCCTGCTGTCTGCTGATATTTACAAGAGGAGCGTTCCAGCGTTCAAAGTGAATGAAGAAATAAGGATACCGTCACTTGCAACGCCTAAGATTGGGTTCCTGATCTATTCTAGCAGATCGTTAATGTAAATAAGAGGCGCTATTAAGAGACAGTATGGAGCCTTGAGGCACATCGGTGTTAATTAATAGTGAAGGTATAAGAAAGAAAACCATTGACTTGAAGCAGTTCAAGCCGAAGCGACCATGATCCTCAACAGTATCTCCCAAATTGATACAAAAATTTATTTCGCTGAATAACTGAGTGCTCCAAATACTATATAGATTATCATCATCAACTATGCAGTCTATCATCAGATATAAGCCTCCCCTAAGTACGTCCTTTTTCTTCGGTTTTGAGCCTTGCTTATCCAGCTATATTTCAGTAGTCTTTTGATGTCATCGGACTATCGGATTTGCGGGCGATTTCTACTTTTTTTTCTCATTCGAGGGCCTCCAGTTGATTACTCTTGGGTTCATCAATAACCAGAGTGTCTTGCGTCTAACTCCACTTCAATCTGCTTACTCTCTCAGCTACATTAGTTATCTTGGATTTTCCTCGGATTTCGTCATCCATTGACGATATTCCTAATATTCTTCTTTCCATCGATCGTTGAGCGGTGATTTATCAATTCTTTATTTAGAGCCCACGTTTCCGTTCCTTATGTAATGGCAATAAGCATTGATGAAATGTGTTCGCTTTTATTGTATTTGGGACATTGGAAAGGAATATGTTCGGCAATCTGGCAAACGTTGACCAAGTCAATAATATTCTACAAGGTTGGGCATCAGAATTAAAGCTATGGTATATGGCCTTAAAAAAAAATAAAAACGTTTACATAAATAAGTGCTCAGAAAATAGAGTTCTGATTTAATTATACACTGACAATCAAAAAACAAAACAAAAATCAGTAAATTTATTTTCACTAAAGAATAAATTAACCGAAAAAATAAAAGTCGATATCTTAAATGATAGGTACTTCATGACAAGAAAATGGTTGAGCAGAGGAACTACATCAAAAGTATTTACAAATGAAACCTGCTGAGTTGCTCTGCTCCTATATTTATACCCTTACTTGTCCATAGAAACGTAACAATTTCACTGAGATAGTGTCCTCTTGACGTACCCCTCTTTTCATTTATATCTTGACTAGCCGGGCCCGCGGCTCCGCTCGTGTGGACTTGATTCACTACTACTATCGTCACTGCTTATTCCTTATGTTACCCAACGTAATAAAATATCTCCCATTATTTCCCCTTATCTCCCAATATTTTTCCTTATCTCCCATTATCTCTACATAATTTCCATTATCTAGGCTTATCTCTGCTCATCTCTCATTATTTCTCCTTATCTCCCATTATTTCTCCTTATCCCCCTTAATCTCACCTTATTTCCCATTATCTAGGCTTATCTAGACTTATCTCCCATTATTTCTCCTTATCTCCCATTATCTCACCATAACTCCCATTATCTAGACTTATCTCTGCTTATCTCCCATTATTTCTCCTTGTCTCCCATTATTTATACTTATCTCCCATTATCTCACCTTATCTCCCATTATCGAGGCTTATCTCGAATTATCTCCCATTATTTCTCCTTATCTCCCATTATCTCACCTTATCTTCCATTATCTAGGCTTATATCGAATTATATAGAACATATTATGTATAAATTTATAAAAACACGTAAATCGGATAAGTGGTTCTCGAGTGATAAGCGCACTAACGGACAGACAGACAGACAGAGAGACGTTGCATTTTATATATATTGTATTCTTTGCTACATGATATTGTTCCATATATAATGCTTTAGGGAGTGTATTGCAAGAGAACGCGCTAGCGGCAAACTTTTCTCCGACTTGATTCACTATTATCGTCACTGCTTATTCCTTATGTCATCGAACGTAATAAAATATATCCTATAACATGGCCAGAGAACATACGTACGTTTAAAAAAAAAGCACTTAAATCGGATAAGTGGTTCTCCAGTGATAAGCGTACTAACGGACGGACAGACAGACAGACGGGAGAGAGAGACATTGCATTTTATATATATTATAGATATTCTCTGCTACATAATATTGTTCCATATTTAATGGTTTAATGGACTGTGTAATGCAAGAGACCGCGCTAGCGGCAAACTTTGTCCGACTTCATTTACTATTATCGTCACTGCTCATTCTATATGCTACCTATCGTAATAAAATATAGCCTATAACCTGGCCGGAGAACATATGTATGTTTTTAAAAAAAAGTACGAAAATCGGATAAGTGGTTCTTCAGTGATAAGCGCACTAACGGACAGACAGACAGACAGAGATACGTTGCATTTTATATATATTATAGATGTAATAAAATATATACCTATAACCTGGTCAGAGAACATATGTATGAATTTAAAAAATCACGTAAATCGGATAAGTGGTTCTTGAGGGATAAGCGCATTAACGGACAGACAGACAGACAAACGTTTCATTTTATATATATTATAGATATAGATTATTATTATTATATAACCTGGCCAAAGAATATATGTATGAATTTAAAAAAAAACAGGTAAATCGGATAAGTGGTTTTCGCGTGATAAACGCACTAATGGACAGACAGAGAGACATTGCATTTTATATATATTATAGATTACAGATATTCTTTGTTACATAATATTCTTCCATATTTAATGGTTTAGGCTGTGTATTACAAGGGCACGCGCTAGCGGCAAACTTATTTCCGACATCATTCACTATTTTACGTCACTGCTCATTCCTTATGCTACCTATCGTAATAAAATATAGCCTATAACCTGGCCAGAGAACATATGTATGTGGTGTATGCCAGTGATAGGCGCACTAACGGACAGACAGACGGACAGACAGACAGACAGACACAGAGACGTTGCATTTTATATATATTATAGATGGTTTCTTTCAATATTCTTCAAAATTTTGCATTTTTATATATATTTTGAATCATGTGCGAGTATTTGCTGTCAATTCTCCAGTTACTTAAATTATTTAATGTGGCTCAACTTTCAAGGGAGCCAAATACTTTCTCGTAATCCACAAACGCCACCCAAATGTTAAAGTTATACTCGTTTGATTTTTCTATTAAGGTTTCTAAATCCAACTTGTTCTCTGCGTTGGTAAGCGTCCAATTTCTCGCAGTTATTATTTTCGTAAATAACTTAATGTAGAAGTTACATAATACAATAAAATCTAAGTTTTGTAAATTTGATAAGAGTATTTAAAAAATCTCAAATGAATTCGCTTAACACATAATACGAAAATTTAACTGAAATGACTAAAATTACAATTTTATACATTAATACAGGTATTAAAATTTACGTAAATGGCTGACAGAAGGGCAGTTGGAGCAAACTAGCGAATTAGCTGACTGGTATTTTGCCCAGTGAAATCCCGGTATTTGCGAACCTTATACGCTCATTGTTGCCATGTTTTGCATTTGATTGCTGTTGGGTTAATATAGAGATAATTATGTAATTTATTATCTTTGATTATTTAGATATACACAAGATGGTCACATGTATCAATGTTCTACTTTATAGGTTCAATTGTATTATTGTTTAAAATAAAATTTAATTATACAAATAACTATGACAATCTGTATGAAAAGAGTACTAGCATAGACTAAAAAATTGTGTTATTAGTTAGTTGTTAGTTAATTCAATGTAAATTTTACGTCAATCAACAATAGTGAGCAGCGATATAAAGTTTACCGGCGACCAGTAAGTATTGATAATGCCAATTCAGATTTTGTCGAAACGTCTGCGATTTACCAGTCAAAACAACACTGATCAATGGGTATACAGGTTTTGGTTGTATGTATAACCCTTGCCCCGTTCAACTTTTTGTAACAGCATCCAAGCAATAGCTCATTTGTAGTGATCCGTACAGAACATTTATGGGATCACTTCGGTATACGTCTGTCTGTCTCTCACATCCGATTTTTTCCGAAACTCTGGACATAGAAAGTTGAAATTTGGTACAAATATAGGAATTGATGGCCCAATCAGAGCCACGTAGTTTCTAAAGTTAAATGGTTACTTAAGGAGGTAGTTTTGGATGGTGAAATCGGATGTGAAAAAAATTTTAGTACCAGGTTATCGAGGGGATTATCAAATGAAAGCTTGTGAAAACACGAGTCAAAAATTATTTATGATGTAATACTTGCGCACACTTTTCTTTGTATTATTTTTAAAAAAATTACCAAAAATCGCTTTCCCCCTATCTCGAAAAGTACTGATCAAAAAATTTGGAAAAATCCTGGAATAATCTCCATAAAGTGTAGGTTGAGCTAAAATTATTATGAGTGTCTTACGTTTGATAAGTGATCTGGCTGGTCAATATGGTAGAGGTTTTTTTTAATATATTTTTCAGTATATACACTGGTGGTTGGGTACCGAGACAAAATAATGTTATTTTATTTATTAATAAATATTTAGGTAGTAAATATTTGTTTTACACTTTTATTACTAGATTCTAGATTGAGCTAGATTGATTTATTAGCTATTAGGTAGGTATGATGCTATAACTATTTTACATTATTGACTAAAAAAAACGTGAACATACATATTGGATCTTAAGATATATACATGTCAGAGACCTAATTAGCTTAGCTTACATAAGGATTTTATTTTAGTTTAAAATCTATCACCGTACAGAATACTAATTGCCAACTTGACATTGATCGGTTTTTATTATGGGAACATTCACCATTGTCATTTATAGCAGAAATCCTCTCTCTCCTCGTGTTTGCCAGGTAAGAGTATGAGAGAAAAAAAAAACTTTTGTTTTAAGCCTGAGTTTTTTCTTTTATAAAGCCTAAAATCCTACCACGCAGCGGGTTATTTAAAAAATCAAGTAAATATTTCCATTAGTACGAAATTTAAAAAGAAATTAGACAAATAGCACCTTGGCTAAATGCAAATTAAGAACTAAAAGATATATAATTTTAGTATACACCTGATATTAAAATATAAATAAGAAAAAAACACATTTATTAGGTAAGAACGCCTAAGGAATTTGGCAACATTGCCTCTGATGCGCTCAGTAAAGGTTATCTGTCAAACGGAAAAGCAGAAGAAAATTGCGTAAACAAACGTAGGTACTTAATTTTTTTAATAATAATTAATTTTAAGTGAATATTCGAGTTAAAAATTTTCATAATATATGTATATATATATATATGTATATATATATATATATATATATATATATATATATATATATATGTATATGTATATATATATATATATATATATATATATATATATATATATATATATATATATATATATATACATATATATATATATATATATATATATATATATATATATATATATATATATATATATATATCAATTCATTTATTGCTTGCTAGCTCTGAGAGTATGACAATTTACTCTTTGAGAATATTTTCTAAGCATAAGAAAAACTTCAATCGCATCAATTTGTAAGACATAGTCTACTAATATTAAAACCATAAATTAAATGTTTCGCTAAAAAATTCCCATAATTTTTTTTCAGTTCTCAACAAAAAAATTGTGCTTTATAATTTTAACACACAAATTGATGTGAGTCATATTTTAAATTTCTCTTTCGCTCGGAAAAAATTAAAAAAAATATATTTTTTATATCCTGAGGGCATGCAAGTGGTAAAATAAACAGTAGTTTGCAGAATTCTTTGCTGCAAAAAGTAACAATTTTTTTTTACATAGTTTAATTTTCTCCAAAATAATTATCGTAGATGCCACCTTCCGTTTACTGAACCAAGAAATACTACACACAAACAGCAAGTTAAAAAAAATATTCAAAAAGAATCATAATACCGCTGTGATATTGTTAAATAATTACAATCATTGCTGTACTGAACATGAATTTAGTAGATCATCGTAATACCTATATATAATAAAAAAACGCAAAAAACATCCTTCCACATCATTTAAACTTAGGTTACTGAAATCCAGTGGTCTAGAACGTCAAAATGCGAAATCGGTAGAGTTGCTCACTAATATCGGTCTATTTGTACCCAAAATCTGTATATGAAAAAAAAACAAATACAATATTCAATCAAATTTATTTATTTTAAACTTCTTTATTTTTGTAAAATAATCGGAACTTACAGAATATACAATTAAAACTACTAAGAGTAATTTTTTTTTTTTAAATATTTTATATATGAGTGAATAAACACTAGTGAATACTAGAACAACATATTGAAATCGGAATAACAAAAACATAACAGACTAAGTAATTTGTAATTCGTTTATTGTTAAAGATATCTAACCTCAAA
The DNA here is from genome assembly GCA_019049505.1 of Pachyrhynchus sulphureomaculatus. Taxonomy (NCBI): domain Eukaryota; kingdom Metazoa; phylum Arthropoda; class Insecta; order Coleoptera; family Curculionidae; genus Pachyrhynchus; species Pachyrhynchus sulphureomaculatus. The sequence goes on along the minus strand of CM032454.1, from coordinate 168,783,318 downwards.
TAGGTACACAAACTTACGATTTTTAGAGTCATACCAATATTCTTTGACCATAGCCGCAGTCATCTTTGAACTAATTTCGAAGTCATTAAAGAGTCGTCTTGTACGTAATGGACCAGTGATTGACTCAGTAGACAGCTTATTTCACTGTTTTGTTTTCATAAGATTAATATGCGAGAATATGCGCTCAACATTAGCGGATGAGTGGGGCAGTGATAAAATAGTAAAGATGAAAGTAGACAACAAAGGAAACATTCGAGTGTCATCGCCATACTTTAGTAAACTGAGATTATCCCCAAATAGTTCTATCATCAGGAATTGTTCACAATTTCCGAAAATTCTTCTTCTTATTCTTTTCTGCAAAATTGCAGGTATTTTTTAGTGTTCCGTATGGAACCCTTATAAGATCACTTCGGTGTTTGTCCGGCTGTCATTCCCGATTTTCTCCGAAACTATTTGACATAGAAAGTTGAAATTTGGTACTAATATAGGAATTGATGGCCTCATCAGAGCCGTGTAGTTTTAAAAGTTTAATTTTGACTTATGGGGTTAGTTTTGGGGGGTGAAATCGTAAGTGAAAAAAAATTTTTTTTACTAGTTCATTGAGTGAGGTGTCAAATGAAACCTTGTAAAAACACGAGTTCAAACATATATATAATGTAATACTTGCGCGAAAAATCGCTGTTCCCCCCTTTATCTCGAAAAGTAATGATCAAAAATTTTGAAAAATTCTGGAATGTTTTCCACGGAGAGTGTAGATTAAACGAAAATTATCACGAGTGCATTACCTTTAATAATTTATCTGGTATATAAAAAAAACAAATATTTTAAGGTCGTCAGTTTTCATTAAATATCGGAAACAAACTTTGTTGAAACCTATTTGGGATGTGTTTTCTGAAGTCACTGATCATTTTATACCTTCGTTACATTTTATTTTTATTTTAGAAGCAATCAACGTACGGAACACGAATTGCGCAAGTTCAACTTGCACTTGACCGGTTATTTCTTTTTGCACTCGCGCTTGTACTCGGTTCTTCGTCTGAAGACATTTTGACTTGGTATTATAATAATATTTTTGGTAGATACTACTAGTAGACGCTATTAGTAACTCGGAGAAATTTTCTCTTCTAAATAATGAAAATTAAGGAAACAATAAAATCCGAATTCTTGTTTATATAGACAAGCGAATTAGCTTGGAGAATGCCCTAAAAGCGTCAAGTTACGAGTTGTACGACACAAGGTTATTCCCTAGAAGATATCGGAAACATTCTGCAATAACTACTAATCATCGAGGGATTCCCCGTAAAAACATAAACGAAAAGGGTTGCCACCTTGGAAATCTAGATTGGTAAAAATATCGAGAGAATTTCCTTGTATTCTCAGAAATCGGTAGGTTCGAGACCACTGCTGAAATCTAATTTGCCGGGAATTACTTTAAAAAATTACGAAGGTTGCATCGAATGGATATTGTCAGACTCTTAAGCTATCCTTTTGAGTCAAGTTCAGTATTTACCTAGTACTCCCATAAATACTGTTACAAACTTTCACGTACGCCCTCTTAATAACATTAAGAGTTTTTTTGGGGAAATTATTTATAGGTTATGTGATTCAGTTGTTATACAGTTATTGTATGTAAACATATTTACAATTTAAATTCTTTAAACAATGTTGTGGGGTGATCGAGAAAATAGGATTACTGTTATTGCTTTATTTGAGTGCGGTATGGAAAAACGCGACATTTTTAAGACCTTAAAACCGCTTAAAATAAGTATGTTTATTTACCGGCCGGTAAAATTATTTACTGAGCCAGGAGACATAAAAAAAGGCAACGTTCAGGAAAACTAAGGATAGTTCGAACGTCACAAGCTGTTAAAGCTGTAAAATCACGAACTGACCGAAATCCTTTCCGCAAACAAAATTTTGTATCTCGTGAGATGAAAATTTTGAAAAATTCTGTCTTGTATTAATAAAGAAGACCTAAGACTTGCCGCTTATAAGAGACACACTGATCATTTGCTAGTGGAAGATTTAAAGCGAAAACAGTGGCAAAAATCTAAAAGTTTGTTGAAGAAATACGCTAATGACAAGCACAGAAAAATTTTGTTTACCGACCACAAAAATTTTCACTGTAGAATCTTTCAATAAGTAAAATGAATTGATTTATGCCAGATCTTCTAAGGAAGTGTCTGAACTTACTCGAAAAGTTCAGAGGGGTCGTCATCCAGCATCAGTTATGGTTTGGTGAGAAATCAGCTTTAATGGGGTGGACAGTATTCGTCTTTGTGAAAAAGCTATGAAAGCTTTTGCTAAAATATACCAACACACTATGTTAGAGAATATTGTGAAGTCCCTAAACCATATTCTTTTCAAAAATATGCTTTGAGTCTTCCAGGACAGAAAGCTAAAACAATACAAGCATGGATTCAACAAAATGTGTCTTCTTTTATTACTATAGAAGATTGGCCTTGTGCAATTCCTGATCTAAATCCTTTAGATTATAAACTATGATTCCTCTTAGGGGGTATGGTTTGCTCTAAAAGACATGCCAATCTTAATTCTTTAAAACGAGCTTTAACAAAAGCGGTGGACAATTTTTCCTTGGATCAAGTGCTACCATAGACGAATGGCCTAATCGTTTGGGGGCTTGTGTAAAAGCAAGAGGGGGATATTCTGAGTAAACGTTAAATTAATTTTATCATTATAAATATATAAATTACGAGGCTGGTTTGAAAAGTCCGTGCAAAGTCCGAGAGATGGCACCACCGGCGCGTATCGAGGTCATGTTTAGTTAGTAGCATCTCTTGAATGAACGCACACCAAGTTTCAACCATATTGGTCTATTTCTTTGTGTTTGGCATTCGTGTGAATCAAGGAAGTCGAGTGATTTTCAAGAAATGGACGAAAAAGAATTTCGTGTAGTGATTAAACATTACTTTATGAAAGGCAAAACGCCTCAGGAGACTAAAGAGAAGCTTGATAAACATTATGGTGACTCTGCACCTTCGATTAGAACAGTTTATAAGTAGTTTCAAAATTTTCGGACTAGCAATATGGGCACAAGTGACGCTGAACGTTCTGGACGGCCTGTGGAGGTTACGACTCCAGAAATCATTGATCAAATCCATGATATGGTGATGGATGACAGAAGAGTTAAGGTGCGTGAGATTGCTAGTGCTGTGGGCATCTCGACTGAACGGGTACATAATATTTTGCATAAACATTTGGACATGAGAAAGCTATCCGCAAGATGGGTGCCGCGATTGCTCACGCTTGACCAAAAACGGAATCGTGTGAAGTGTTGTAAGGATGGTTTGCAGCTGTTCCAGAAGAATCCGGAGGACTTTAAGCGTCGTTTCGTCACTGTGGATGAAACATGGATACATTACTATACTCCTGAGACCAAACAACAATCTAAACAATGGGTTACCAAGGGGGAATCTGCACCAAAAAAGGCGAAGACCGTTCCTTCGACCGGAAAGGTTATGGCGACTGTCTTTTGGGATTCGCAAGGGATAATCCTCATCGACTATCTGGAAAAGGGTAAAACTATTACAGGTGAATATTATTCATCGTTACTGGACCGTTTGAAAACCGAGCTGCAAGAAAAACGTCCGCGATTGGCCCACAAGAAAGTCCTTTTCCATCACGACAACGCACCAGCACACACCTCAGCAGTTGTGGTCGCAAAATTAATGGAAATAGGATTCCAACTCGTTTCACATCCCCCCTATTCTCAAGACTTGGCTCCCTCGGACTACTATTTGTTCCCCAATTTGAAGAAATGGCTGGCGGGACAAAGATTTTATTCAAACGAGGAGGTGATTGCAGACACTAATGGATATTTTGCAGACTTGGACAAATCCTTTTATTCGGAAGGGATCAACAAACTAGAACATCGTTGGACGAAGTGTATAAGCCTAAAAGGAGACTATGTCGAAAAATAAAAAAGGTTTACCCCAAACACATAAGTAGTTTTTATTTTTGCCCGGACTTTTCAAACCAGCCTCGTAATACGAAAATAATTTGTTTTAATTTTCATAGAAATTAAATGCTTACAATGCAATGCAATGTTTTCTTTGTAACAGTATTTATGGGAGTACTATGTATTTTAGAAATTCGTGGAAAGTATTGAGTGAACCACTTTACCGATTTTTGAGGGTACAGAATGCGGATTTAGATGTGAAATCTTATAACAATAAAGTAAAACTATATAAGATGTTTTCGTTGCTTCACGGCATTTGGAGAATTCGTATCCTTTAAAAAATTTACTCATATCCATCATCTCTTAACTCTCGACACGCCACTGAACTGACGAGATTTATCTAACACCTTAAACAACCGTTAGTTTTAAATATAGAACATTAAGATTCGAGCAGATTCTTAAACTTACAAAGGCTATTTATTACTAAAATAATGAAGCCAGTATCCTGTTCTATAGAATCGTTCTACACGAGTTATTTTCAATTTCCAAACCAACCGGCAAATTCTACCCTATGTGCTCAACGAAGTGTTCACCCTTCAGATAAGAGGCTATCCAACATGTTTGATAAGTTTTAGGAATTTATTGATGTGCTCACTGAACGGACGTTCAACAATTTAATCGATAGTTATTTATAACACTCTCAATATATTGTAACCTGATTATTTATTTCTAAAAGATATATTCTAAGCATTTAAAAAAGACGAGGGCTATCTTTCAAGTTTCCACATACTACCACCAGATGGCGCTATTGAGATGTAACATTACCATTGTTGTAAAATATGACATTTGTTATTGTTAAAACAGTGGCAGCTCAGAAATTTGCCGAGCAGTTTATTTACAGTGAGCATTTAAAGAAAAACAGTTTTGTGGACAAATGGAAATTTCACGTAAAGGTTTTTACGATTTTAGTAAAGGCCTAACTCAACAACAAAGCCTTGAATCGCTTTGCTCAACTTTTGGTAATGAATCACCATCAGAAAAGACTCTTTACAATTGGTTTGCGGAATTTCATCATGGTCATGCTTCCGTCTGCGATGAATTTCGTGAAGGTCGACCAAAATAGGATTGAAGAGGGTCGGCGTGTGACGTACCGTGAGGTAGAGGCATCCTTAGGCATATCAAGGACTTCAGTATTTTCGATTTTGCATGTACATTTAGCTGTGGAAGAGATCTGTTCCCGATAGATTTCACACAATTTGACCGAAACTCAAAAACAGGCTAGTGTCAATTCTTTTAAGGAAATGCTCAAAAAATTCGACCGAAGACATGCAAAATACAACATCGTAACAGGAAAGGAAACTTGGATGTATTCGTACCAGGCGGAAACTAAGCAACAATCAACTGTTTGGGTGTTCCTCGATGAACCGAATCCAACATAAGTGGTTGGTTTGCGAAGCACTTGCAAGAAAATGGTCGCTTGTTTCTTTGGTTATACTAGACATGTTGTAACCATTGCGTTAGAGAATCGAAGAACAGTTAATGCTGAATGGTATACAATTTGTTTGCCAGAAGTCATCGATGAAATCAGGAAAAACAACGGAAAACGTAGTATCATTCTTCATCATGACAATGCCAGCTCTCACACAGCACGTCAACCAATTGACTATTTGACGGAGAAAAACATCGAATTAATGTCTCATGGCTCCTATTTACCTAATTTTTTGCCTTACGGCTTCTTCTAGTTCTCGAATGTCAAAAAAAAACATGGACAACGATCTTCATCACCTCAAGAAGCTGTTGAATTTTTCCAAAACCATGTTTTTGAGGTACCAACTACAGAGTGGAAAAAATGCTTTAAGAAATTGTTCGAACGCATGCAAAAGTATTTAAATCTTAAAGGCAAACATTTTTCTTTCATCTTTTTTGTAAATATTTAAAAGATAGCCCTCGTAGTGTACTGGGACAGTTTAATAAGACGGTGCAAAATTAAATATGAGCAACAAAGTAATCTTGAACAAATATTTTTATTAAACTGAAGAGGATTGGCTACTTTTAGATCCTGCGGTAGTTAGCCGGTTTCATTTTACGTTAATATTTTGTTCTACCTGTTTATCTTTCCGTAGCGTTAGTTATATTTTCTATGGCACATCACTCCTACTACAGGAAAATCCTTAACAGGGAAAACTTAAACCACCAAAAAAGCTTCTGGCGCTGACGGAATACCTGCCATAGTTCTCAAAAACTGGGCGAGGGAACTAACACCAGTTTTCTGTAGACTTTTCAACCTATCCTACAGAAAGGAAATATTTCCTTCCTGCTGGAAATGTGCCACAGTTCAGCCGATACCTAAAAAAGGCAAGAAGATCTTGCCAAATACTTACCGACCAATCGCACTGCTTTCAATAATGTCGAAAGTCGCGGAAAAGGCTATCAATCAGCATTTTCTAAAATACCTTGAAGGATTCAACATTATTAGCGATCATCAATATGGCTTTAGTAAAAATAGATCAACAGTACATCTTCTGACTTGTGTAACACACGTTTGGAACAACGCAACTGAACACTTTGGAGAATCTCGAGCGGTTGCTCTTGACATATCCAAGGCATTCAACCGTGTTTGGCACGATGGGCTGTTGGCTAAGTTACGCTCTTATGGTATGTGGCTCTCATGTTTCCTCAGAGAGCGTTCTTTACGAGTGGCAGTCGTCGGATTTCTTTCTAACACCTTCACTTTCAACGCCGGTGTACCTCAAGGCTCCATACTGTCTCCTACTCTTTTTCTCATTTACATTAACGATCAGCTGGAAAAGACCGAGAATCCAATTTACAGCTTTGCAGATGACAGTACGCTTATCTCTTCATTCACTTTGAACGCTCGGGCTTAATAAAGACCTGGAAGAAATTTTATCTTGGAGTGACAGTAACCAAGTGGAATTTAATGCTACAAAAACCCAGGCGGTAGTTTTTTCTAAAAAAGTTAACGTTTCTGAACCCGACACAGTTTTGTCGGGGCATACCATTCCTCTAACATCGTCACTCAATTTGTTGGGCGTTAATTTGGAAGCAAATATGTCCTGGCATGAACATGTTGCAGGCATAGCAAGGAGAGCTTCTCAAAAGTTGGGAATATTATTTCGAACCAGAACGCTTTACACTCCACAACAACTGTTAATTCTTTACAAAGCTCAAATTCGACCAACTATGGAATACTGCTCCCATGTTTGGGCCTCCGCTCCCAAACATACACTGCATTTGTCGGATTCTATTCAGAGAAGAGCTGTTCGTCTGATTGGAGACCCGGAACTGACCGGCCGCATTGATTCGCTGGAACATCGAAAAACGGTTGGCGATTTGAGCCTATTGTACAAGTATTTTCATGGAAAGTGTTCGAAGGATGTGGCCCGCTTAATTTCTCCCAGAGCGGTGTATGTTAGAAGTACACGTCGCGCTAATACTTTACATCCGTATGAGGTTCAGCTTGTTACTCCTCGTACAACGCTTTTCAAGCAGTCTTCTATATGGAGAACATCATTCCTTTGGAATAATTTGCCCAGGACTGTGTTTCCCACCGAGTACAATTTACAGCTGTTCAAGAACAACGTGAATCGCTTTTTCCGCATACGTGTCGCTCCTGTAGCGCTTTAGGGACTTCTTCTCTGCAGCACCATAGACCCATAAAAAAAAAAACTGCTATAAGCTCGGTGTATGTGTGAAAGTTGTGATTCATACATACAAGGAAAGAGATTCTCCATATAAAAACGTGCTTGGGGAAGGTGGTACGAGATCCGAACTGAACCCTACAAGCATGTTTGATAGTAGCGCTATCTACATTCCTATTATGTACCGCTTTGAAAAGAATCAAACCGGCTACAAACGTTTATAAAATGTAAGCATGTCACCACCTTCTCTTCGATATTGCAATGAATCAAGATTTCTGGATAGGATCTAGCAAGTGTAGGAGCAGAGCCCCAAACATATAAGTAGTATTTCTTTAATGGTTGAATTTTAATTATGTATAAAAACCAAAAGCTATATACGTCAACAAATATAACATTGGACCATACGACAACAAAAGCACAAGACAATTATGTGAGAACAACTCGAGAAAAAAAATAACTCTATACCCTCAATAAACGAGGAAGAAACATAGACCAATAGTGGATAATCATAAAACAAAACATTATTAACGCGGCAAAGGAAACGTTAGGCCGAGTAACATCAACAAAACAAATAAAACACCGTGGTTTACGCCAGAAAAAAATGAGCTAGCAAAGAACAAAAAGGAAGCATATGTGCATTACATACACAACAATACACCAGACAGCTGGAACGCATATATCACAAAAAGAAACTTAGTGAATAGAAAAAGAAAACAAATTAAGGAAGAGTATTGGGAGACATTTACTAAAGGGATGGTAAGTGATCTGTATGATGTTCAAACGAAAATTTGTCAAATATTAAGACGGAACAAACGTGATATAAAAGCCGCCGTACAAACTAAAAAAATTACAATTCAACAATCGCAAACAAACTTTGAGGAATTATTTAAAGAAGAAGAGAATGACGAAGTTATACTTGAAGAAGTGGAAGAAGTAAACCTAGAAGTAACGTTGGAACAGACAGAAAGAATTATAAGAGGTCTTAAAAATCGGAAAAGCTCAGGGCCAGATAATATTACAAATGAGATGCAAAAATATGAAAGGGACAACCTACACCAACAACTACCACAGAAGATGAAAATAGAACTAAAAGCCGTTATAAGATAACCCGTTTCCTAGAACGAAATAGGATTTCGAGCTACATATCTACTAAATAAATCATTTAGCTGAAATTTTAATTAAACCAGAGCTTAATTAGCTTCACCCGGCGAACCGCCACTGGCTTTAGCTCAGTCTATCTTATCCCTCTTTTTTTAGGCCCTCATACATGTTCGAAGGGGTGATCGACTGTCTGTGAGAATTGACAGAAATGATCGACAAGCTTTTAGTGAAATCCTTAAATATACAGATATAATTAGATATTCTTTTGTATTATATTCTGGATATTTTTGGTAGTTCAGAAAAAATATAAAAATGTGTAATTTAGAGGGTAGTGTAAAATATTTTATTAAACGCTTGTATACACAATGGTACAAGTGTAACTGTAGATATATTAAAATTGGTTTGTAATTGAATAATTTGTTGAAAACAACATTAATATTCGGCCATGTTGACATAATTACATTATAAAATCAGATTGCATCGCTACGGCATTAACAGTGTACATAGTAAATAAAATGTAAACTGAAATTTGTGGAATAATGCACAAAAAATTGTTTACCTTTAGCAAATAAAATAAAATATTTGTCAATATGAAGGGAATGTTTATTAAAAATATTAATATTAAATGTCTTTAATATGTATGCATTTTGGCGTATATACGAGGATTGCATGATAAGTGCCTGGCCTCGGTCAAGCGTTTAAAAAATTATATATTCCGTAAATATAACCTTTTACAGAAATCCTGTGAAATTTTCAAGTTGCTGGGTGATTAAGTTTGTGAGTGACAGCCATTGAAATAGAACAACTTTTGTGATTTTACAACAATGGAAAAAATTGAATATTGAGCAGTGATAAAATATTTGTTTTTGAAAAAGGGAACGAATGATGAGATAAAAACGGAGCTTAGTGAAGTTTATGAGGACAGCTGAATTTAAACGCGGACAGCATTTTTGATGAAAAACGTCCAGGTCGTCCAAATGAGATCACCACATCAGAAATGATGGTAAAAATCCACGATAGAGTGATAAATAATCGGAGAGTGAAAGTGCGTGAAATTGCTGAGATTGTGGGCATCTCAATTCAATGGGTGCAGAACCCTTTAGCAACTCATTCGGATATGAGAAAGCTTTCCGCAGGATGGGTACTGCGATTGCTCACAATCGACAATAAACATGCACGTCTGGCAATTTTAAAAGAATGTTTTACAATGTTAAAGCGCAATTGAAATGATTTTTGGCATCGATTTATAACTCTTAACGAAACATGGATTCATCACAGCACATCAGAGATCCAAAAGCAGTCCAAACAGTGGGTTTTCCGTGGCGAACCGGTGTCAAAGAACGTCAAGGTGACTTTATCGGCCAACAAAGTCATGGCGACAGTGTTTTGAGATGCACGCGACATAATTCACGTCGGTTACTTTGAAAAAGGTAAAACGATTTATGGAAAGTATTATGTCAACTTATTGGATCTTCGTGAAAAATTTCCGCATTTGGCGAAGAAAAAAATTCTCTTTCAAGACAATGCATCCGTCCACATTTGTGTCATCGCCATGGCAAAATTCCATAAGTTAAGATACGAATTGCCTCTGCATCCATCATATTCGCCAGATTTAGCTCCCAGCGATTATTTCCTGTTTCCGAATATGAAAAATGGCTCGGCGGAAAAAAATTTGGCTCAAACGATGAGGTGATTGCTGAAACAAACGTCTATTTTGAAGGGTTGGAGAAATCGTATTTTTTAGATGGGATACAAAAGATAGAGATTGAACTAAGTATATTGAAGTAAAAGGAGACTATGTTGAAAAATAAAATAAATTTTACACATAAAAATGTTTTTTCTTGTCAAGGCAAGGGAAGGGACATTTTTTTATGTTCTTCTATTAGACATACCAAAAAAATTCTTTCACTGTTTTTAAACAGTATGAACACACCATTAAAGAGCATTTTTCAGTCTGCTTACACAAATATATTACTCTTGTTAGTTATATAGTCATTACCGTGATACCGATCATTCAAGTGATTTAACGAAATTTTGACTTTTAAATGGCTCACTCAATTTACTATTTTTCTATTTCGAATGTTACAAAACTTTTTTCATTACCAAACTCAGTTTTTAGTGTTCCGTACGGAACACTGATGGGATAACTTCGGTGTCTGTTCGTCTGTCACGCCTAATTTTCTCCGAAACTATTTGACATAGAAAATTGAAATTTGGCGCAAATTGATAGTCTATTCTGAGCCGTGTAGTTTTCAAAGTAAAATTTTTAATTAAGGGGTTAGTTCGTAGGGGGACGTGAACCAAAAATTTTTTTCTAAGGTTATCGAGTGTCAAATGAAAACTTGTGGAAACACGAGTTTAAAAATATATATAATGTTATAATAGCGCGTACTTTTCTTTGTATTATTCTTTAAAAAATTGACAAAAATAGCAGTAATCCTCCTTATCTCGAAAAGTACTAATAAAAAAATCGTGAAAAATGTCTAGAATATTCTCCATAAATTGTAGATTGAGAAAAAATTACCACGAGTGCCTTATCTTAAAAAAAAAATTATAAAGGTTGACGTATGGTGTACTTTTAAGTGTACAATACTGTAACCGAGTGGCGAGTCAAACTTGTACCGAGATATAATTTTATTTTATTTATTTATCATGATACAAATATTTAGGTAGTAAATATTTCTTTTGGACTTTTATTACTAGATTCTAGATTGAGCTAGATTGTTTAATTGGCTATTAAGTAGCTAAGATGCTATAAGTAGTATACATTATTGACTAAGAAAAAAAAACGTGAAAACACATATTGGTTCTTAAGATTTCAGGGACTTAATTAACTTATCACAGGTAAGGATTTTATTGTATTTTAAAAGCAATCACGTTATGGAACACTATTTGCGCAAGTCCAATTTTATTTCGTGAACAAGATAATATTAAGCATTTTACTATATTACCAATAGTTCTAATTATTTTGTGTTATGAGGCTAATGTGCCTAAACTAAATTAAAGAACCTTCATCGTACATAAGGAAGTAATATGAAAATGTTTAGGGCCAATTCTACATATTCTAAAAAACCACTGTTTCCAACATGGTATTACCGGTTATTTGCGGCAGTTATTCTTAAATGTGAAGCCTTGTAAGATCTTAAACAATAAAAATCAAGCTAAGGTTATTTCTAGGCTCCGTAAGATACTTCTTCTTCTCTTGCCTTTTCCTAATGGAGGTGGGCGACCACTTCTCTAGATGTTTCTCTGTTCCTCGCAACATGAAACAACTCCCCTAGATTCTCTGATGTTTCTCAGCCATGCATGGTAGTTTTGAATAGGAAATATTTGCCCTTTCTGAGTACATGATCTTAGTAGGATGTTTCTCGTACTTTGATGATTGTCAAGAGTTTTCTGCCTTAGCCTATCCTTCCTAGAACTGTCTCAGTTGTCCGGAATTTTAAAAATGATTTTCTTGCAACCTCTATTCCAGTTTTAATTTTAGTGTGTTAGTCACTGTCAGATGTCATATAGGTGCCTAGATATTTGTACTTTTGTACACGTTCTGTTTGTTTTCCTTCGAGGAATAATAGGCAATTGTTGGTTTGGTGTTTAGAAACTACCATAAATTTTGTTTTTTTCCGTGTTTATCGTTAGACCTATTTCAAAACTTTCTCTATTCACGTTGTCAACCAATGCTTGCAGGTCCTCTAATGTTTCTGCTGAGATCACGGTATTTTCGGCACAGCGAATGGTGTTTATCACTTCACCTTCTATCCTGATTCCTTCACTTCGTTCCCATAATGCTTTCTTAAAGATGACTTGGGAATATAGGTTAAACAATACAGGACAGTACGCAACCTTGCCTGACTCCTCGCTGAATCGGTATTTCATTTGTTAATATTTCAGTTATTTGTACTAGAACAGTCTGATTACATTAGATGTGTTTTATTATTTCATTGTCTTTCTAGTCAAGTCGGATGTTCTTTAATTCTTCTATCAGTTTGATGTGCTGTACTTTATTAAACGCTTTATATATATATATATATATATATATATATATATATATATATATATATATATATATATATATGTATGTATATATATATATATATATATATATATATATATATATATATATATATATATATATATATATATATATATATATATATATATATATATATATACGAGGCTGGTTTGAAAAGTCCGTGCAAAGTCCGAGAGATGGCACCACCGGCGCGTATCGAGGTCATGTTTAGTTAGTAGCATCTCTTGAATGAACGCACACCAAGTTTCAGCCATATTGGTCTATTTCTTTGTGTTTGGCATTCGTGTGAATCAAGGAAGTCGAGTGATTTTCAAGAAATGGACGAAAAAGAATTTTCGTGTGGTGATTAAACATTACTTTATGAAAGGCAAAACGCCTCAGGAGACTAAAGAGAAGCTTGATAAACATTATGGTGACTCTGCACCTTCGACTAGAGCAGTTTATAAGTGGTTTCAAAATTTTCGGACTGGCCATATGGGCACAAGTGACGCTGAACGTTCTGGACGGCCTGTGGAGGTTACGACTCCAGAAATCATTGATCAAATCCATGATATGGTGATGGATGACAGAAGAGTTAAGGTGCGTGAGATTGTTAGTGCGGTGGGCATCTCGACTGAACGGGTACATAATATTTTGCATAAACATTGCTATCCGCAAGATGGGTGCCGCGATTGCTCACGCTTGACCAAAAACGGAATCGTGTGAAGTGTTGCAAGGATGGTTTGCAGCTGTTCCAGAAGAATCCGGAGGATTTTAAGCGTCGTTTCGTCATTGTGGATGAACCATGGATACATTACTATACTCCTGAGACCAAACAACAATCTAAACAATGGGTTACCAAGGGGGAATCTGCACCAAAAAAGGCGAAGACCGTTCCTTCGGCCGGAAAGGCTATGGCGACTGTCTTTTGGGATTCGCAAGGGATAATCCTCATCGACTATCTGGAAAAGGGTAAAACTATTACAGGTGAATATTATTTATCGTTATTGGACCGTTTGAAAACCGAGCTGCAAGAAAAACGCCCGCGATTGGCCCACAAGAAAGTCCTTTTCCATCACGACAACGCACCAGCACACACCTCAGCAGTTGTGGTCGCCAAATTAATGGAAATAAGATTCCAACTCGTTTCACATCCCCCCTATTCTCCAGACTTGGCTCCCTCGGACTACTATTTGTTCCCCAATTTGAAGAAATGGCTGGCGGGACAAAGATTTTATTCAAACGAGGAGGTGATTGCAGACACTAATGGATATTTTGCAGACTTGGACAAATCCTATTATTCGGAAGGGATCAACAAACTAGAACATCGTTGGACGAAGTGTATAAGCCTAAAAGGAGACTATGTCGAAAAATAAAAAAGGTTTACCCCAAACACATAGTAGTAGTTTTTATTTTTGCATATATATATATATATATATATATATATATATATATATATATATATAGATAGATAGATAGATAGATAGGTAGATATTCTTGTTGTACTCTCTACTTTTTTGAAGGAGGGTCATTGCAAAAAGTGCGTCTCTTGTTCACATGCCACCCCTGAACCCAAATTGTGAACTGTCGAGTTGTTCTTCACATTTCTTGTAGATTCTATTCTGTATAGTTAAAACTTTCAATGGGTGTGGCTCATGAGACTGATCAACCTGAAGTCTTCGCATGATATAGGATCATTTTTCTTAGGTAACGGTATAAAAGCTGATTACAACCATCCTTTGGGGATTGTTCCGTCGTTATATATCTAATACTTTTAGCAGTTCCACTGATATTTCATCAAGGCATGGTGCCTTTTTATTTTTGCTGTTCTTGAGTGTATGTTAACTTCGGTGTCCAAAATTTCATAACAATCCCCTGTTGTTGCAGATTCTACCTTGATACTTTATACCGACATAACTTAATTATTTTATTCAAATCAATCATTGATTAAACTCGACCTAAATATTTCAAATAACGACGAAATCTAAAAAACGAAAGAGGGAATATCGCGATAGTTTTAATTTATTTAGTTGTTTTATCTTGACAATATTTCGTAATTAACTTTATATAATGGTCACCTGGTACAATAATAGACCGATAATGATTTTGTCCGAGAGGCCTGTCAGTCGCAGATAGCATTGACTGACATTTCAAAGGTTATGTGTATTTAATTTTCCTGTCTACGCTGTTAGATATCCGGCTGCCGATGTTGCCGTGTTTTTTTTTAGTTTTGTTATATTGAGAGACGCACAGGTTGAAAAAGACTATATTTATGTTCAAAAATGAAAAGAAAAAAAATGAAGGCAGCAAATAGAAAACGGATATTACACCATCTGGTTAAATAGTTTGTTGGCAATAATAAAATTTTAGTAAAATAAATGAATACATATGTAGTTTAGAAATATGTCCATACGACCTTGTAAAATCTATCTCATATTCGAGCCTAATTTGCCTGTAAACCTGTTTTAGCATTATTTTAAGGGATGTTATATATCTTTTGTGCCAAACAGGTTTCATTGTATTCCACGATAATTAATCTGTTGAAATACAAGGTGATTAATCTTTTGTATTACGGAATATTGGTAATAGTATACATTAGGAAGTCGTAAATAGCTGCTGTAAAGATATGTCTGTTGATAACACAGGGCAACAAAAAAATATTTTTGTTTTGGTGCCTGGGATTTTAGAGCTGATTTTAACTATATTTGGGACGCTAAATCTATACATGCAATCCGTTTTTCTCTATCAGCTCTACTTTTTTAGATACATCAACTTATCTACCAATGTGGTTTTTATTCAGTATATTCATTTATGAGAGTTCTAAAATTATTATATATTCATTAATGTAGGTACAATGGTTTTATTGTCAGTCTGTAATTGAGTAAATTTCAGGTAAATCTATAAATAGTGGAACCATTGCCTGGTACCTGAACTGACCTTTTTAATCACCTAACTCGGGTAAGTCTCGTCAGTTTGTGCGTTCTTACTAATGAGAGTAGATCGAATTCGGCGTGTTATTTTATGTTAAGAAAAGAGTGTTTTTGTGTTATTGAACAGAATTAAAATGAGTTCAGGTTCCAGTTCAAGAAGAAGTTGTGTAAATCAACCTGATGTGTTTTGCTATATATGCGGAGAATACATGTTTCAACAAAACAGACAAACTATTACTGACTTTGTAAAGCGAGCGTATCTTGGATACTTTGGAGTTAAGCTTGGTGATCAGGACAAAACGTGGGCCCCGCATCTCGTATGTAAAACTTGTACAGAGCATTTACGGCAGTGGACTACCGGGAAAAGAAAATGTCTAAAATTCGGCGTACCAATGGTTTGGAGAGAACCAAAAAACCACTTCAATGATTGTTATTTCTGTTTAGTAAATACTAATGGAATCAATCGAAATAAGCGCAGTAAGTGGACTTATCCCAATTTAGACTCGGCAATACGCCCTATCCCGCACTCAGATGAAATACCGATTCCAACATTTCATCAGCTACCACATATCTCTGATGACGAATATTTTCCCTCTGATCGCTCTTCTGATGCTAATGAAACTAACAGTGACTATGAGGGGACGTCATCAGTTCCTCAACGCTTCAATCAAAATGAATTAAATGATCTCACCAGGGATCTCAATTTATCGAAAAAAGCTTTTGAAGTACTGGCTTCTAGGTTGAACGACAAAAATTTACTGGAACAAGGAACCAAAATTACCTTTTACCGTACAAGAGAAAAAGATCTGCTACCATTCTTTTCTCAAGAAGACAATCTTGTATTTTGTCACGAAATTAGGGGACTCATGAAAGAAATGGGACTTTCTGAATATATTCTAGATGATTGGCGCCTATTTATTGACAGTTCAAAGCGAAGTTTAAAATGTGTCCTTCTACATAATGGGAATAAATATGGTTCAATACCACTAGCTCACTCAACGAAACTGAAAGAAGAATATAATACCATAGCTTTGGTCTTGCAGAAGATAAAGTATTACGAACATCAATGGATGATTTGTGTAGACTTAAAAATGGTAAACTTTCTTCTTGGGCAGCAAAGTGGTTACACGAAATATCCGTGTTTCTTGTGCCTCTGGGATAGTAGAGACAAAACACACCACTGGGTTAGAAAAGATTGGCCTCAGAGAGAAAACATGGACGTTGGGGAAAAGGATGTCATTAACGACGCTTTGGTTGAAAGAGAAAAAATCATACTTCCTCCGTTACATATAAAGTTGGGCTTAATGAAGCAAATTTGTAAAGGCTCTTGATAAGAATGGGTCTTGTTTTGCATATATAGGGGTAAAAAAAAATGCATCAGTTGAGCACAGAAAAACTCAAAGCAGGGATATTTGACTGCCCACAAATAAGACAATTAATTAAGGATCCTGCCTTCATAAATTCAATGAATCAAGTTGAACGAGAAGCTTGGACATCATTTGTTGCAGTTGTAGAAAATTTTCTAGGCAAACATAAAGTTCAAAACTATGTTGAAATGGTTAACAAGATGCTTAATAGTTTCAAATCCTTAGGGTGCAATATGAGTATTAAAATACACTATTTACACAGCCACTTAGACCGTTTTCCAGCAAATTTAGGAGACATGAGTGAGGAACAAGGTGAAAGATTTCACCAAGATATTAAAGTTATGGAGGACCGCTACCAAGGAAGATGGGACATGCACATGATGGCAGATTACTGCTGGAGTTTAAAAAGGGACTGTTTAAAAAAACATTCAAGAATGTCGCGGAAAAGAAGCTTTCCAAGTGTTGAGTGACTATTTCATTTCTTCAGTGTTTTTTTTTTTGTTTGTAAGTACGACATAATATTGTATTTTGTATAACTAAAATAAAAATTTCGTATCTACTTTTTGTTTACTACACTTACGGATTTGAGTTACAATAATGTAACTTATATTTCTCTAAAATTGTATATCTTAAAAATTTGAGCTCCTAGGTACAAATGAATACGTTATTTGAATTCAGGACATCAAATTGATATAGAATCAGCTCAAAAAACCTCGACACCAAAACAGTTGTTCCCCTGTGTAATAGATGGATAATGAAAAATCCAAGAAGTGTACAGTCTGTCCAGTAAAAACGTGACTTATTCTTGAAAAAATGTGTTTGGAGAACATTTTTTGCCATCTATGTATTCTTTGGTGTGCTGACAACGGCACAATTATTTTTTAAAAATTGCCAAAAATAGAAGTGACACTCCTTACCTCGAGAAGTACTAATCAAAAAATCGTGAAAAAAGTCTAGAATATTCTCTATAAAGTGTAGATTGAGCAAAAATTAGCACGAGTGCATTACGTTTGATACTTTATCTTAAAAAAAAAAACTATAAAAACTATCTTCCTTGACGTATGGTGAAGGTTTGTATAATATACTTTTAAGTGTACAAAACTGTAACCGAGTGGCGAGTCGGTCTTGTACCGAAATATGATTTTATTTTATTTATTTATAATGACACAAATATTTAGGTAGTAAATATTTCTCTTGCACTTTTATTACTGAATTCTAGATTGAGCTAGATTGTTTTATTGGCTATTAAGTAGCTAAGATGCTATAAGTAGTATACATTATTGACTAAGAAAAAACGTGAAAATACATGCAAAGGTTTCTTCAACGTACTTCGGACTTGACATTATGAGCACGAAGATGTTGTTGAATGGCCTCATGGGACAAATTCAAACCCGATTTTCTGAATTTTGCCGCTTTTTGACGCATTGTCAATTTCGAGTCCCGTGAAAACAAAGACACGATTCGTTTTTTTTTCGACTTTAGGAGTAACTTGGCCTACCGAGCCGTTAAAATGATTTACACACTTCTTCACAGACGATACCGACTTTTTAATATACCTAGCTGCCGCGGAATGCGTCATTTTAGGCCCCTTTGGATGGAAATAAAGAAAGACTGCCTTGAACCGACACGAAAACAAGTGACTCATTTGGAATCTTACGTGATTTCAACGAAAGTTTGAAATCGACTGATAGTTTTACTAAAGTGCGTTGTAGACAAAGGTTCTCTCTACCCATTTTTTATTGAATTGCTAGAATCGCATCTGCCAGAAATGAATTATCGCGGACACATTCCTACTTGACAGACTGTAGTTTTAGACACATTCAAGAAAAGTCCTCACCTTTCACTATGGCTCGTACATGTTTCATTATTTCTTGTAAATCGATTATAATATCCATTAGTACTATACAGTCATCGCAGTAACTCTGCCGTTGTCACATCGTCCCTTTCCTAGTAGGTATTTAGTGTTGGCCTTGCAGAATTATCTTGATGACAGAGCTACCAGGCAGCAGTAGACTGCTCGTACTGGATTTGATGTACAAGGTGGACTCTAGATGGCGCTTTATATACAAATTGAAGAACCTAAAGAACTGGCTGCACAGATGAAATAAAGGTCGTCCCATATAACACACACAACAGCCATTATTAATCATATTTACACCGCGCACCGTTTCAAATTTTCGTTCAAGTTAAAAAGTATTAACTGCCCTTTTGTGACGACAGTTGTTGCCAAATATCGTCGGTTAAAAAATATTTTCCTGAAAAAAACTTATTCTCAAACAAACGAAAATGCTTGTTAAATAAAACGATTGTGCCAAAAAATATATATTTTTTATGGATGTTGAAAATATTTCTTATAAAATGGTTAAACTGTCAACTAAAACCCTTTTTTTGTAAATATTCCTCGAAGTTTTCTTATCTAACATTGTAGCAGCAATATTTAAGAGATCACGCAGAGCGATGCGCAGTCTATTGCAGAGCGTAAATTTAGTTAATTCGCACTCTCAAATTGCCAAGGAAACATGTAAAAGTAACAACAAAACGTTTTAATTACTAAGACGGCCATTCTCTGTATCACAGGTAAGTACGCAGTGTTTAAAAAATAGTGATCATTGATGTTTATGAATAATTTCAGCTTGGGAAGTTAGTGTACATTATTTTTTGTTCTTAAAGCGCCGAACGGTAAACATAGTTTACTTTTACAATTTCAGATGTTTTATTAAACTAAAAAAGACTCTCAATTTGTTATAAGGTAAAATAAGAAACTTCAAGATCAGTGTTTTTATTCGTTAAAAAGAATGCTAGTTATAATCATTTTTCTGCAATCGCTCTTGATTCAAGGTTTTACCGGTTTCAATATATTTAATGATATTTATGATACCCTTTACATCTTACATTGTTCATGATTTTATAATTTACGATACCGACATTGTTATAAAATCTTAGTGGTATTCACAGCATACTATACATCGCTACTGTCTTTAGTGATTTTTTTTAACTTGTATTATTGTTATTTTACTCCTGTTTTCTCGAAAATATCAAATTCTAGAAATCATTCTGTATATTCAGTATATTTTTTTAAGTAAATTGATGGTGTAAAATCCTGTTGCTTTTCCAAAACGCCCTATTGTTAGAACCTATTGTCTCTTTTTGCGAAGATGCGGGGATTTAACTCTACTATATATAGAATCTCTAATCCAGATGAATATCTTTTTCTGACAATATAAGTTTGAAAATTCTATGGCTTACCTTAAAAAAGCGTCTTAATTTGTCTATTTTTACTTCCCCTGGTAAAAGATCTTTAAATTCGTGAAATAAGTCATACTTCGAGATTTTAGCTTTGCTTTGTTTTAGAGTTCTTAAATCACGAAAAACATAGGTACTCATTTCCCTCGCTATATCTATCTGTGTCGGTCTGAGGGTCTGCTAGAACGATAACTCTCTAATGAAAAGAAATATCAGTTTCAAATTGAGTACAGTCTGTCAAGTAAGAACGTGTCCGCGATCATTGGTAGATGCGATTATAGCGATTCAACAAAAAATCGGTAGAGAGAGAGATTTTACTAAAAGTGACAGTCGATTCCGAACTGTCGTCGAAATTACTTAAAATCCAACATGAGTTACTTGTTTGTTCGTCGGTCAAGGCAGTATTTCTTTGTTCCCATCCAAAGGAGCCTAAAATGTAACATTTCTCTGCCACTAAATATATTAAAAAGTCGGTATCGTTTGTGAAGAAGTGGGTAAATCGTCGACAAAAAATGTCGACGACTTGCCAAAACGTGGCTCGGTAGGCAAGGTCACTCCGAAAGTCAAAAAACAAATCATATCTTTGTTTTTACGGGACCCGAAATTGACGCTGCGTCAAGGAGCGGCAAAATTCAGAAAATCGGGTTTGAACGTGTCCCATGACATCATTCGACAACATCTTTGTGCTTATCATATTAAATTCCGAAGCACGTTGAAGAAACCTTTGCTGGGCGAAAGTCACGTCGCGAAGCGGCTCGCTTTGGTCCACGTTAAGATACTAGAGTGGCTCTTTTAATCGCCGGACGCCAACTCTATTGAAATCGTTTGGTCTCTTGTAAAGGGAAAGCTTATAGGAAAGCGAGTTTCGAAAAATTTGCCGAGTATACAGAAAATCTTGTCGATAGCATGCCTCAAAGATGCCAGGCGATTATTGATGCAGAAGGGGATTGGAAAATTTACTAAGGTAATTGTGCCGTTGTTAGCACACCAAAGAATACATTAATGGCAAAAAAAATGTACTCGAAACACATTTATTCAAGAATACGAGCTATCACTTTCTTATTTGACAGACTGTATATAGATCTTATCTAACGAGAGGATGAAGTTTATAGTTTTTGAATGATATGGGGAATAATGGAAGAGATGGGATCCCCAAGGAAAATGATTAGAATTGTTAAAAGCATTTACAATACAGTTTATGGCATAGTAATACTGAGTGGGAAAAGATCTGGAAAATTTGAGATGAGAAGAGGAGTAAAACAAGGAGACAGTCTTAGCCCACTATTATGCTATACGCAGATGATATAGTGCAGATCGCGGACACAAAGGGAAAAATGAAGACACTGTTCGACATTTGGATGGAAGAGATAGAAAAAATGAAGATGGAGGTTAATATAGGAAAAACTAAATATATGTTAATAAATTAGAAAACACCAATGGATGCAAAGGGGATAAGATGCAAGGGACAACAGATAGAATGAGTAACAGCATATGAATACCTAGGAGTTTTGAGATCAGTTGATAGGAAAATAGATTTAGAGATAGCAAACAGAGTAAGGAAAATCACAAAAATATACTATGCTCTAAATAATACAATATTTGGGAAAAGACAGATCGAAACAAAAGTAAAACTCGAGATATACAATAAACTAGTAGTACCAACGCTATTATACGGATCAGAGTCCTGGGTGAGTGTAAACAAACACAAGAGTGCGGTGACAGAAGCAGAGATGAAACAACTGAGAAAAATAGCAGTAGAGACAAGGATGGATAGAATAAGAAATGAGGACGTCAGGTAGCAACTAAATCAAGAAGACATAGAAGGGAAGAAAAACAAGAGAACATTAAACTGCCTAGTATATAAACCATATCAATTAATTCATTTTTAGGAAAATTCATAACTATTACCTTTATACGTCACTTACTACAACAAACTAAACTATTTTTATTTGCTTAATAGACATGTCAAAATTTAACAATGTCTACATTTTTTTTTCTTGGCAACTATGATGTTATTGCGTAAATGCTATAAAAACAAGGGTAAAAATTGAAAAATTCAATATAAATCGAAAACTATTAGAAATAGGTATATGACTTATTTAATAAAAGTTGGAGGGTTTTGTAAAATCTATCGAATAATAATATACAGGAAATTTGAGATTTTTCAATTTAAGCTACTAATGCATAAATTTATTTTGAACACCCTGTAGCATCTAACTCAAATTTCTTTACATGTATCTTTTTCTTTCATCTCTATAGGATGCTCGTACCAATTATGAGTATTCCACCTTCAGAAACAATGGCACTACTGGCAATTTTTTACAAAACTGAAAACTAGTATTTTTAAAAAAAATTGAAATATTAAAAAACTACTAGGTTCAGGTATATAACATTAATAATAAAAAGGTTACAAAATTTTACGCAGAATTTAAAAATAAATTAGAAAAGAGGATGTTCCATTTAAAAAAAACATATATTATATCGGCCATACATTTTTGAAGTGCCCTGTATACTCAAAAATAATTTTAAACTGTGCACCTTAACATTGTAACATTCATTTTTTTCCTAGATTTTAAGATCATGTTACGTTATTGTTTTTCTCCCTATAATTTATATTTTTCTCCATTTTTATATTTATTGGAGTGTTTACTAACTTATAAGCAGTGTAGTTCACTCGAATTTAAGAACCGTTTATATTACAGTGTGCATTGCGGGTTTTTTACTGAATTTATTTAATTTGTTTCTAATACGTCGATTGGCTAGATATTTGTATCCGGGAAATAGCCATCTTGAAGACGTGATTTTTACGGAAGGGAGAAAAATATTTAAGGTTCCGGATGACACGGATCAAGGCTTTTTTCCATCATGAAGCCGTAGTAGGCTCTTTACATCACGTAGCCGGAAGAGACTGTTTCCATCGTATAGCCGCAGCCGGTCTTTTTTCCCAGCCGAGATGAAGAAGGACACATATTTTATGAAGCCAAAGTAAGGGCTTTTTCTTCAGAAAGCCGCCCAGTAGGCTTTTTTTATTTAGTTGTCGTACTGATATATTAGTCATGTAGTAGTGCAAAAACGGTTTTAGTGTTCTAGTTCAAGGCCTTTTTCCTTGAAATATCCTGTTTATTCCCAGACTTTTAGGGGCCAAGAATAGTTTAGTAGCCCAAAGGGAATTGGGGTAGCCAAAGTGGAGACATCAGTATTATGAATATCCCACCAGGAGAGGCCAAAAACTCATAGAAAAACCGTAAGTCATCAGTATATCAATTCGTAGACCTAGCTTCCCGTTGACAAGTGCGTTTTACATCGTATCGAACTGGTAACTCGTGAAGTGAACCTCACGAACCTTCAACATCGTATTTAACAAGGTTTTAATTAAAAATCTGGATTTAAAGACCCTATTTAATAATACCACCTATTAGACTAAGGGTTTTTTTTTGTAATAAGAATAATAGTAGAGTAGCAGTTAAAACTTTTAATTTTGTCATTAATAAACCTTTTTTCCTTAGTTAAGGCTAGTGTTTCACTGAATCACCTATTTTACTTTTCAGAAAACGGTTGTACCATATTAAAGTTATTCTTAACAGCTACATAATCCTTCAGTATTTTTTCATTTTTTTAGCTGAAGTTAGATCCTTTTTATTTCAAAATGAATGGTGCCCAAAATCCGTACAACCAAAAATTTTAAACAACTATAGAGACTATTTTCAAAAGATGTACAAAAATTATCTCTTACCCATATTACTCTACCAAGAAAAACTGAGCTAGTGTATGTCTAATTTCTTTAGTTCTTTTAGTAATAATAATCACTCAATCCATTCTCAGAAATTATGAAAGGGGAACGCCACAAATGGCGCAACGAACGGGCGATAAAATTAAACACGTTACAACATTCCCTAAAACTATTGTATTTACCCTTTTTTCGTCATTCCCGAAACAAATGAGATAATGAACTTTACTCTATCGTTGACTCACCCTGTATTGGCTAAAGCACTTTACCGATTTTTTGTAAACTTTTCGATTATTTTACGTCTCGTATATCAAAAGATCTCAATGCCGTACCAATTTAAATAAAATTAAGTTGCAAATTAAGATATTTTAACCACACCACTTACTTTACTGTTAGGTTTATAAACCAGAGTCTGTTCTGAAATCTAATTTAGTTCCACTCAAAGCAAAGTGGTGTTTTGGTGCGGTCCCTTTGCTCCAATTTTCGAAGTTATAAGTTATTGAATTAATTAATTAACAAAGATTAGACAACACTCTCTGCGAAGCATATTGGCAGGAGATCAAGCATATTACGAAAATCGGATATTCAATTATTATAGATATTATTAAGGGATTGTTGCTTTAGCCTTAGGCATCCGTGCGTTAGTAGAGTATACCTACGCTTAAATTTCTTGAATAATGTTATACAGATTTATATTTTAAGAGCCTTTAGGGGTTACATACACCTGGGCGCTGCAAAAATTATGTAAAGGGTGTTTTTTATAGAGGTATAGAACTTTGAAATGGAATAAAACAAAGATGAATTTTTTGAATTGACATGAAATTTACTTTATTCGAAAGATAATCTTCTAGCATTATAATTTAAATATGACTTCTGGCATATGACCGCCATGGCTGGCTCGGGCGTAGTCTAATCTGGAGGTCCAATTTTCGATGACTTTTTCCAACATTTGTGGCCGTATATCGGCAATAACGCGGCGAATGTTGTCCTCCAAGTGGTCAATCGTTTCGGGCTTATCGGCGTAGACTAACGACTTCACATATCCCCACAGAAAATAGTCTAGCGGCGTTAAATCGCACGATCTTGGAGGCCAATTCAGGGGCCCGAAACGTGAAACTATGCGGTTACCAAACGTTTCCTTCAATAAATCAATTGTGGCACGAGCTGTGTGACATGTTGCGCCGTCTTGTTGAAACCACGGCTCCTGCACATCATGGTTGTTCAATTGATGAACGAAAAAGTCAGTAATCATGGCTCTATAGCGATCACCATTGACTGTAACGTTCTGACCAGCATCGTTTTTAAAGAAGTACGGACCAATGATTCCACCAGCCCATAAAGCACATCAAACAGTCAGTTTTTCTGGATGTAACGGTGTCTCAACATACACTTGAGGATTATCATCACTCCAAATACGGCATTTTGTTTATTGACGTATCCATTAAACAAAAGTGAGCTTCATCGCTAAACAAAATTCGCTTATGAAAATCGGGATCAACGGCAATCTTGTTTTTGGGCCCATTTACCGAATCTACGCCTTCCTAGGTGATCGTGTGGCTTCAATTGTTGCACGAGTTGGATTTTGTAAGCACGCAAACCAAGATCTTTCCGCAAAATCTTCCATAAAGTGGATGGACACATATCCAATTCCTGTGCACGATGGCTGATAGACTGATTCGGGTCTTCCTCTACGCTACGCAATGACTTCTTCTGTACGCACTGTACGACGTCTCTGTGGATGCGTATTATCATTTGGAGTAAACGTGGTGCGAAAACGTTCCACAGTTAATCGAATTAATTGCTCTGATGGACGATTATGTTGACCGTAAAATGGACGTAGTGCGCGATACGTATTTCTAACAGAACCATGATTTTCAAAATAAATTTGCAAAATTTGGAAGCGTTGTTCAGACGTCAGTCTATTCATGTTGAAATGCCAACAGCTGACAAAATGGCCGCCAGTTAAAAAAGTGTTGCCAACTTAAAGTTTTATACCTCTATAAAAAACACCCTTTATATTTAAAAAAATATATTTTAAAGGCTATATCTGTGTAACTCCTTAAAAATAAGAATATTTTTCTAGAATTTTTTTAAAGAAAATTACAGCATTAAATGCTTTAAAATGTCGAGTACCTATTTATTATTTGTTTACAAATACACACAAATTTTTCCGACTAAAATATTGAAATTTACGGGACTTATGCCCCAGTAACGGGACGGGGGAGAAAAAAGTAGCTCCACTGGTGCCGTGATTGGTGCCTCTACAATTCTGTGAATCTTTGCTTACTGTAGCCCTATTGGTGATAGTGAACGTTAAATCCTTCCATATACTATCAAAAATGTTGATAGATAGCTTTCTCTATAACCTTTATCATACAACATTCTCAATCAGTTGTGGCTTAACTCAGCTTATTGACGAACCAACACGGATCCCTGATCGAGATGGGGAGTTCGCCAGTCTTCTTGAACTGCTTTTAACCACCAATCCGGAGATTTACACGGTCACCGTAAATCCGCCGTTAGGTTCTTCCGACCATAAACTGCTTTCGACATCGAGTATCCTGCCAATCAGTGACAGAGAGGCGCCTAGGCTGCGCAAGATTTGGCACTACAAATTTGCTAAATGGGAAGATCTCATGGAATATTTTCGAAGTTTCCCTTGGATGGACGTTTGTTTTCGATCCGACAACCCATCTGACTGCCCTAGGGAGGTCTCCGATGTTATTTTGGCGGGTATGGAAGATTACATCCCTTTTTTCGAAGAAATGCCTATCCAGCGGCAAGCCTTGGTTTGACCGAAAATGCAAAGAAGCTGTTGTTTCTAAACATATTGCCTACCGACGATGGCGTGAAAATCCTAACACCATAAATCGTAACACCTTTGTTCGTGTCCGGAACAGATGCAAAGGAATTATCGACGAAACCAAAAAGGCACACAATCAACGAATTAGAAACAAACTTCTCGCTTGCCCCAACAATTCCAGGTCCTTTTGGGCAGTCGCTAAGGCAGTTAGTCAAAATTTTACCAAATCCACCATACCACCACTCACACGGCCAGATAATTCCATTGCAACCACACCTGTTGAGAGAGCGAACTTGTTGGCTGAACTCTTTGCTTCACATTCTACTGTCGATTTCCAAGGAAAAACACCACCTACTATTCCCATATTGCAGTCAAAGATGTCCGATGTTGTCTTCAGACAGCGTATCATAAAGCGTATTTTAATGAAGCTAGACACCAAAAAGGCTTCTGGCGCTGACGGAATACCTGCATTAGTTCTCAAAAACTGTGCAAGGGTATTAACACCAGTTTTCTGTAGACTTTTCAACCTATCCTACAGAAAGGGAATATTTCCGTCCTGCTGGAAATGTGCTACGGTTCAGCCGATACCTAAAAAAAAGGCCAGAAGACCTTGCCAAATAACTACCGACCAGTCGCACTGCTTTCAATAATATTGAAAGTAATGGAAAACGATTCAAAATTATTAGCGATCACCAATATGGCTTTCGTAAACATAGATCAACAGGAGATCTTCTGACTTATGTAATATATGTTTGGAACAACGCAATTGAATACTTTGGAGAATCTCGAGCGGTTGCTCTTGACATATCCAAGGCATTCGACCGTGTTTGACACGATAGACTGTTGGCTAAGCTACGCTTTTGTGGTATGTCTGAAAATTTCTGTTTGTGGCTCTCATGTTTCTTCAGAGAGCGTTCTTTACGAGTGGTGGTCGACGGATTTCTTTCTAACACTTTCACAATCAACGCCGGTGTGCCCCAAGGCTCCTACTCTCTTTCTCATTTACATTAACGATCTGCTGGAAAAGACCGGGAATCTAATCTACAGCTTTGCAAACGACAGTACGCTTATCTTTATTCACTTTGAACGCTCGGACATCGGCTGCTCAGGCGAATATCCGCAGACAGCAGGAGGTCGTTCAACTTAACAAAGACCTGGAAGAAATTCTATCTTGGGGTGACAGTTGCCAAGTGGAATTTAACACTACAAAAACTCAAGCGGCAGTTTTTTCTAAAAAAGTTAACGTTGCTGAACCCGACGTAGTTATGTCGGGGCACTCCATTCCTTTAGTATCGTCTCTCAATATGTCGTGGCATGAACATGAACATATATATACGTGTATATATATATATATATATATATATATATATATATATATATATATATATATATATATATGTATATATATATATATATATATATATATATATATATATATATATATATATATATATATAAATAGTGTGTCCCAAACAGTTTTATACAAATGAAGAAAAAGTTCATCTTACGTATTACAAAAAAATTTATTCTTGATAAAAAGTTCTGCATCACATGGAAATCCATAATCAAGCATCAAAAGTTTAAAATATTTAATGGTATATAAATAAAAAATAACCGGTCAAGTGCAAGTTGAACTTGCGCAATTAGTGTTCCGTACGTTGATTGCTTTTCAAATAAAAAATTTTGTTACAGAGGTATAAAATGATCAGTGATTTCACAAAACACACCCCAAATGAGTTTTCAACAAAGTTTGATTCCAATCTTTACTTAAATCTGATGACCTTGAAATTTTGTTTTTTTTTATATACCAGATAAATTATTAAAGGTAATGCACTCGTGATAATTTTCGTTCAATCTACACCCCGTGGAAAATATTCCAGAATTTTTTCAAAATTTTTTGATAAGTACTTTTCGAGATAAGGCGGGTGGACAGCCATTTTTCGCGATTTTTAAAAATAATACAAAGAAAAGTGCGCGCAAGTATTACATTATAAATATATTTTTTTCTCGTGTTTTCACAAGCTTGCATTTGACACCACATTCGATTATCTAGTAAAAAATTTTTTTTTTTCACTTCCAATTTCACCTTCCAAAACTAACCCCTAAAGTCAAAATTTAACTTTCAAAACTACATGGCTCTGATGAGGCCATCAATTCCTATATTATTACCAAATTTCAACTTTCTACGACAAATAGTTTCGGAGAAAATCGGGTGTGACAGAC
The DNA here is from genome assembly GCA_019049505.1 of Pachyrhynchus sulphureomaculatus. Classification (NCBI taxonomy): domain Eukaryota; kingdom Metazoa; phylum Arthropoda; class Insecta; order Coleoptera; family Curculionidae; genus Pachyrhynchus; species Pachyrhynchus sulphureomaculatus. Next base: position 168,754,334 of record CM032454.1, on the reverse strand, counting down.
GGACAGACGGAGAGACAGACAGACGGACAGACGGACAGACGGACAGACACCCAAGTGATCTTATAAGTGTTCCATACGGAACACCAAAAATAATGATTTGTAATGAAAAGTAAAGTGTGTTTAAATTTAAATACAGTGCAAAATATTAATTGAAAATGTTAATAGAAATTAAAAAATTATGCTCACGTTTAGATTTGAGGCCTTCCTAGTTAAAAATTCAAAACAACTCCCATAAATACGTCAATAATTGTTGATTGAATACAGGAAAACGAAATTAATTAAAAACTAGTGCACTGATTTTGATTGAATCATATTTTTGTTAAAAATTTGATAACCTTTCTATCTGCTTTGCAACAATTACATCCATAATAAATTTGTGCTAATAACATTTTATTTTGAAATTGCAACATTACTTATTTACTACGTACATAACTACTAAACATATGGATTAATTCTAAATTTATTGCACAAGTGCTTCAATGTATCCACCGTTCTTTGCTAAACAGGTGATTGTTCTTCCAGAAAAATCTTTTATTACATCTCTAATTACGTCAGGAATTATAGCTTCACATGTTTCCCTAATGACTCTCTCAAGATGATCAACATCTGGAAATGACCTAATGACCTTTCAAGATAAACCTTTTCTTTTAAATAGCCCCATAAAAAAAAAGTCTAGAGGGGTGATGTCCACAAACCTTGGGACCAAGTAAACTGCACATACCTCCCTATTACCCTACCGTTAAAAATGTGGAGGATACAATCTCGAACATTTCTCGTACTGTGACATGATGCACCATCATGTTGGTACCATATACGTTGTCTTTCAATTATTGGTAGGTGATTAAGAAACTCTGGGAACTCATTATTTAAAAATTCTGGCTAACGTTTAGCATTCATATTATTTCGAAAAAAGAATGGTCCAACTATTCTATCTTTAAACACACCATACATTGGTTTTAAATGAGAATTGATCATCATTGCTCCACCAGCGATAGTTTTCAGAACTTCTTCATTAGACGTAAATGTCGCTTCGTTAGAGAAGAGTATTTGTCTTACTATAAACCTGTTATCTTCCAACTCTCCTTGAATCCAAGCACAAAATTCAAATCTTTGTTCAAAATCTCCTGCTTTTACAGTATGGGTAAATTGGGGTTTGTATGGTTTAAATTTATTTAATCTTAAAATTTTCGCAACTAGTTTTACTACATTGAATAAAGTTAACCTTTTCCGAAATGAATCTTTTGGCTTCTCTACTACCGACAGCATTACTTAATTTTGATTACCTTCATTTGAAATCCATGCCCGATGTTTCTTTTTAAATTTATTTTTAACATTTCCATAAATCTTGAATTTATTTATTAGATATCCCAGTTGTGAGGTGTACAGTTTTATCAGGGTGTCTATTATTAAAGATTTCTGTTGCTTCCCTAAAAGTTTTATAATTATCTCCAACCAATTTCAAATTTATCTTCAACAATCAATTTTACTGGCATTTCTAATTATTGCAAATGCACTTGACTGACTTTAGCTTTGGGGGACACACAATATATATATATATATATATATATATATATATATATATATATATATATATATATATATATATACATATATATATATATATATATATATATATATATATATATATATATATATATATATATGTATATACATATTATCTGCTTTAGTTTTATCTTCTGAGTCAAGATAAAATTTTGAAGGAGTGGATTCCTAGCGAAAATCCTTAAAAAAATCAAATTGATATATATTAACTGTATGTTCAATGCGAAACGTAACTATGGTATTACTACTTATTTTTTTAAGATACTGCTTATTGATCATTTTTATTTCTTTTTGTCTGCAATAGTTTCTTAGTTAACTTCTAAATTTAAAAACTTTTTTAATAAAATTAAAAATAAAAATGTAAGAACAATGTTACCAATATTAAAATAACCGGTCAAGTGCAAGTTGGACGCAATTAGTGTTCCGTACGTTGATTGCTTTTAAAATATAAAATGTTGTAACAGAAGTAAAGGGTCTTCCATTTGGGACTTGACAACTTTGAAATTTCACTGTGAACGCACCCTTAAACCAATCACTGAACTGTCAACGTCAAAACATTCAGTAAAGTCAACATTTTCATCATGGTGAAGTACACGAACGAACAACTTTTACAAATAATTAAAATTTACTACCAAAATTTGAAGTCGGTGACTGCAACTTTAAGAACGTTAACTCCAATTTTTGGTCGTAATTCTCGTCCCAGTAGACAAGCAATTCATAGTCTAGTGAAAAAATTTGAGTTAACATATTCGCTGCTGGATGTTCCCGTGCCAGTGAGACAACGGGTTGGTCGAAGTGGCCAGAATATTGCTGCCGTTCAAGCGTCCATTTCAAACGAACCAAAACAGTCGATTTCATGGCGTTCTCAAGAGTTGGGCATCGCTCAGACCACACTATGGCGAATTTTGCGAAAGGATCTTGGCCTGCACCCTTATAAGTTAAACTTAACTCAAGAACTAAAGCCACTCGATCATATGAAGCGACGTACGTTCTTGAATTGGGCTCTAGAAATGTTGGAAGAAGATGACCAATTTCATCGCAAAATCATCTTTAGTGATGAAGCGCATTTTTGGATAAACGGCTTCGTCAACAAACAGAATATGCGTTATTGGTCAGATGAAAACCCTCATGTGCTTGAAGAAACATCACTTCATCCACAAAAAATTACTGTTTGGTGCGGTTTTCATGCCGGTGGTGTCATTGGGCCGTTTTTTTTCGTTGAAGAAAATAACCGTCACGTTACAGTCAATGGAGATCGCTACAGAGGCATGTTGCAACGTTATTTCTTTGATCAATTGCATGGGCTAGACATTAATGATATGTGGTTTCAACAAGACGGCGCCACAAGCCACACAGCGGGTGTAACAATCGACTTACTGCAATCTAAATTCGGTGAACGTGTTATATCGAGAAATGGTCCCGTCGAATGGCCGCCTAGATCGTGTGATTTAACACCTCTAGACTTCTTTTTATGGGTTACGTTAAATCATTGGTCTATGCTAACAAGCCTGAGTCGTTAGAAGAGCTCAGAGCCAATATTGAAAGAGAGATAGCGGCCGTTCCCGTCGAAATGTGTGGCCGAGTCATCGAAAATTGGGTTCAACGAATCGACCGCTGCAAACGTGCCCGTGGTGGACATATGAATGAAGTCGAATTCCATACATAAATGTTTTGATTGTACTTCAAGCCGATAGTAAAATTTTCGAAGTGTCTCAAATGGGTTGCGTTTTATTTCAAAAAAAGTTGTCAAGTCCTTAATGGAAGACCCGATATAAAATGAACAGTGACTTCACAAAACACACCCCAAATGAGTTTTCAACAAAGTTTATTTCCAATCTTTACTGAAAATTGATGACCTTGAAATTTCTGTTTTTTTTTATATACCAGATAAATTATTACAGGTAATGCACTCGTGATAATTTTCGTTCAATCTACACCCCGTGGAAAATATTCCAGAATTTTTTCAAAATTTTTTGATAAGTACTTTTCGAGATAAAGCGGGTGGACAGCGATTTTTCGCGATTTTTTAAAAATAATACAAAGAAAAGTGCGCTCAAGTATTACATTTATATATATATATATATATATATATATATATATATATATATATATATATGTATATATATATATATATATATATATATATATATATATATATATATATATATATATATATATATATATATATATATATATATATATGTATATTACTCGTGTTTTCACAAGCTTTCTTTTGACACCATACTCGATTACCTTGTAAAAAAAAAATTTTCACTTCCGATTTCACCCCCAAAACTAACCCCTTAAGTCAAAATTTAACTTTCAAAACTACATGGCTCTGATGAGGCCATTAATTCCTATATTATTACCAAATTTCAACTTTCTATAACAAATAGTTTCGGAGAAAATCGGTGTGTGACAGACTGACAGACAGACACCGAAGTGATCTTATAAGCGTTCCGTACGGAACACTAAAAAGATTTGGCAGAAATATAAAACATAAATATTACAGCGTTGAAGTAATTATGATAAAACTACAAGTCTTTCTACCAATGTAAACAGAAAGCTATCGAACAAAATAATTTTCGTTTGTAGGTGGTTAGTCTATTTTTAATGAGTAAATTTATCAATATAATAAAATTATATTACCTTCATTATTATTTCATTTAGCGACCAATCAATGAGGTTGAAGTTGATATAAATTGAATCTATATTATTTACAATATTGAATATTTTCATGGCGTGCTTTGCCATATCAGTAATAGCATTATTAATGCTATTTTAATATGTTGCGCGCCATTATTAATTTCATATTTTATGATTTAATTAAGAAATATTAATAATATTTTATCTACGGCCAAACTCCTATAACATGAAAATCAATATTTTACACACAAGTTAAAAATATTTTGTTACGCCTTACAAAAACTTGAACTAACCTGGGCTAACCTGAACTAATCTAAGCGAATCCGAAGTTATCTGAACTAACTCGAACTAAACCGAACTAAACCGAAATAACCGAACTAACCTGAACTAAGCCGAAGTAACCCGAACTAACTTGAACTAACCAGAACTAACCTGATCTAACCTGAATTAACTAGAACTAACCTAAACTAACTTAAGCTAATGTCAACTAACCTGAAACGTAGGGAAAAAAAAGTGTAAAAAAAATCTAGTGTTCAATGTCATTTACTGGCTATTAGAGAGCTACCATGCATTGATATTATACAATGATAGATTAAAAAGTGTGTTTACATATTGGCTCTTAAGATATGTAAAGGGTGATTCATTTAGAGGTACTTTTTTTTAAATAAAAAAAAATGAATAAAAACAATTTTATTTTATAATCTTTATTATCATATAAAAGAACTATTCTTTACAATTATTTCTTAAAGATAATTTCTTTCAAATGTTGTCCGCGACTACGGTTAACAACGTCCATTCTGAAGTTCCAATTTTCAATGACGCGTGTGAGTATTTCGAGTGGTATTTGGCCAATGACTCGAGTAATATTGGCCTCCAATGCCTCAATTGTAGCTGGCTTATCCATGTAGACTTTGGACTTTACATAGCCCCAAAGGAAAAAGTCAAGAGGTGTGATGTCACATGATCTAGCCGGCCAATTCACTGGTCCAAAGCGTGAAATGATCTGTTCGCCGAATTGCTCTCGCAGTAAAGCCATGGTTTCACGGGCTGTATGGCAAGTGGCGCCATCTTGTTGGAACCAAATTTCGTCAAGACCACGGGCTTCAATTTCTGGCATCAAATAGTCTGTTATCATGGCGCGATAACGGTCACCATTCACAGTAACATTCCGGCCGGCCTCTGTTTTGAAGAAATATGGACCGATTATTCCACCGGCCCATAAACCACACCGAACAGTTGTTTTTTCTGGATTTAATGGCAGCTCTTGAACCTCTTCAGGTTGTTCATCACCCCAAATACGGGAATTTTGTCTATTCACGAACCCATTAAGCCAAAAATGGGCCTCATCGGTGAACAAAATTTTTCTCGAAAACAGTGGATCTTCTGCAAGCTTGTCAAGAGCCCAACGACTAAAACGGAAACGATTCGGAAGGTCGGTCGGCTTCAGTTGTTGCGCTAGTTGAATTTTGTATGCTTTTAAAGAAAGATCCTTACGTAAAATACGCCAAATTGTTGAATATGACAGGCCAAGCTGTTGAGAACGGCGACGAATCGACACTTCACGGTCTTCGCGTACACTCTCCGCTACCGCCCCTATATTTTCTTCACTACGTGCTGGATGTGGTCTATTCGGTCGAGCATTATCCAATAATGAAAATTGAGTCTCAAACTTATTGATGGTAGAGCGAATTGTGCGTTCGGTAGGCCGATTATGTGGACCATAAGTTGCTCTAAGCGCCCGATACACATTCCTCATAGAACGCCCATTTTCGTAATAAAGTTGAACAATTTGTAGACGCTGTGCCGGGCTAAATCTTTCCATTATGAATTGTCAAACACTACTGAACAGGAATGCCACTTCAGTTGACACGACGCATGCGCAATCTGCAATTAAATCCCCATCACAAAAAGTACCTCTAAATGAATCACCCTTTACATGTCAGGCACTTAACTAATTTAACCTAGGTAAGGATTTTATATAAACCTGTTGAGAGAACTGAAGATATTTCATGAACTTAAAACTTAAATGAAACTTAAAATTAATTGACGTTAACTCTAGCTAATCCTGGGGTAGGGGGTCCGAGAGTCTTGGAGGACGGCGTTGGGCGTGCTCTGGGGAGGGACGGGGACGGGGGAGCCTATGAAAAAAAAAGTAGGAAAAAAGTGTAGGAAGAAAGTGTAGTAAAAAAAAATGTAGGAATAAAGTGCAAAGAAAAATGTGTGAGACAAGAATTGCAGGAAAAAAATGTATGAGAAAGAAACGTAGAAGGAAAATGGGTAAGAAAAAAAAAGTGTAGGAAAAAAAGTGTAGAAAAAAAAGTGTAGGAAAAAAGGGTACGAAAAAAATATAAGATTAAAATAACTACACTAACGTGCATAGAAATCGGCCCACTGTAAACTTTTGACTTTAACTATATTTCTTTTTAAATTATTCATCAGATCAAAAAAAGAAATATGCTGTTTGAAAGACAATTTAATGTGAGTATAAATTTATCAAGAAGGCTTATCGTTTATATGCGTAGCAACTGGTAAACAAATGAAACGTGTTTATGTGGTGATTGTAACGAAAATAACAAATTTGTCAAATATTAAAATTATTGCGTTTGCAACTGAAATTTGCATATTAATTCGTTTTTCATAATCTCAGTAGTGTTTAAGTGTGTTAGTTTAATGCATACTACACCACAAAAAGCCGCCCAAGTTTTTGCTTTAATCGAAAATGGACTTAGTCAGCGAGCTGTTGCTAGACAATTGAATATGACACGTGCAGCGGTTCGAAGAGTGTGCAAACGTTATGAGGAGACTGGATCCTTTCATAGGCGACCTAGAACAGGCAGAAGGCGATTTACAACCGCTCGTGATGACCGCTTTATTGTGTCAACAACATTAAGAAATCGTCACCTTAATGCCGTTCAAGTGCAACGACAGCTCCATGAGGTGCGAGGAGTGGCTATTAGTCAGTGGACAGTAAGACGAAGACTGCAGGAAAATAACTTGACCCCTAAAACACCTGCGATTGGTCCAAAACTTACTCCAGCTCATCGGCAAGCCCGCCTGCGTTTTGCACGTGATCATCTGAATTGGACGTTGGAACAATGGGGATCTGTTCTGTTCTCAGATGAGACCAGAATATGCCTCCATGGTAGCGACCGAAGAAGGAAAGTGTACCGAAGACCAAGAGAGCGATTTGCAGATTGCTGCTTTGAAGAGCGGAGTGCTTATGGAGGTGGTTCCTGTATGATCTGGGGTGCAATTTCTATGGGAGCACGAACCGACCCTGAGTTCATTCGTAGGGGCGACCGTGTTCACGGAAGAAGAGGTTTAACGGCTGCTAGATATATCGAGGAGATTTTAGCAATTTATGTGGTACCTTACGTCGACTACATTGGAGACGAATTTACCTTTATGCATGACAATGCAAGGCCGCACACCGCAAGAATCGTGCAAGATTACATTGCAGAAGTCGGTTTTCGGGTTATGGAGTGGCCAGCATACAGTCCTGATCTAAATCCGATCGAACATTTATGGAATGAGTTAAAACGAAGAACTCGAGCTAGACTTCATACCCCAAACTCGATCGCAGAGCTTATTGTTGCAGTAGAAGAAGAGTGGTTTAACATCCCTCAAGAAACAATAGCAAACTTGATTAGATCTTTGCCTAATCGTATGAGAGATGTTATTAGGGCAAGAGGAGGTCATACCCATTATTAAAAAATTAAGTTTTAAGTTTTAAATTGTCAATAACCCTATTTATGTTAATAATAAAAAAGCTTAATTTGCTTAATGCATTAATTTCACTATGGTAAACATAGGAAGTCGAAATAAGTTTTCGTAAATTTATACTCACATTAAAGCATATTAAATTGTCTTTCAAACAGCATATTTCTTTTTTTGATCTGATGAATAATTTTTTTAAAAAAATATAGTTAAAGTCAAAAGTTTACAATGGGCCGATTTCTATGCACGCAAGTTTATTTTCGTAACTTTGTATTACAACAATAAAACACTTTGTTAGTTGTAAATTTTCACAATAGAGTGAACCTTAGCAAAACTCAGTAAAAAGTACTAAAATTGGACAAAGTCCATTTTTCATCAGTTTTTGACTATTCTCTCATTCGTTAATCCATCTCATGGCGCTTTTCGCCGTATCATGGCTCTTTAGCTGAGCTAAGATTAACAGAAAAAGAGGACAAAACTTAAAGTATTTAGCGCAGTACTAGCGTAAAGAATAGGTAAATTACAAATAATTTGCACTTCTGGCTGATGTAACCCTAGTTTTAAAGTCCCTGCCCTCTGTCGGAGGCTACGGACCGATAGAACATTTATTCAGCAAGTTGCTAACAATTACTAGCTGAAGAGCCGTGATTGACGGATAAGACAACAGTCAAAAACTGCTGAAAAATGATAAATTTTAGTAGTTTATGTCGATTTTTATTTACTTGAGGTAGAATCCTATAGCGCTGCCAAGCGATAATTGTTAGCAACTTGCTGAACAATCCTCTATCGGTCTGTGGCCTTGAACAGCCCCGGCAGAGGACAGGTAGGCCTTCAAAACTAGACATACATCAGCCAGAGGTGCAAATAAGTTGTACCTCACTTATTCTTCACAAAACTGTTTCTGACGATTTTGAAAATAAACCCTCTATTGATATATTGTAGATTAAAAATCTTCAAGCCTATAAGTTTTGCAGCCTGTAGGCCACGTAGGTCTCTACAATTGTATAGTTTAAAACCCCCTTATTATCTGCGTGCATCGGCCGCGTCGTTCGCGTCGTCCGCGAAAAGATGCTGACATAGTACAAGGCATTATACAATTACAAATTGCCTTTGAATATTAACGTTTTGGCATTATTTTCGCCCCATCTGTACTTCCTTGGTTAACCCATTTTGGTATACAAATAATATATGCAATATTTTAATTTTTATTTGAATGTAGTATCAATTGTAGTTTTAGAAAAATGTATTTTAGGAGTGTTTTTAAAGTTAATTCCAAACTACATTTTATTTTTACATAGTTTATGTTGTTACGATTCGATTTGGCCCTCGAGAAAATTCGATTTTTTCACCTTTATCTTTATAAAGATAAATTGTTAGTTAATTAAATTAAATATTAAATTAATTTTAGTCCTTTAAATAAGGCATAAACTAAAATAACTTATTTTTCATTTCATTTTTAACATGATATTTTTAATTAATGAAAGTTAATTTTACCTCGTTTTGTTTACTTCAATACACAACCTTTGATCTTTTGCCAAATATTTTTATAGTTTTTTCTGATAAAATGTATGAGTTTTGAAAATAATAGACACAAAATTAATTTTAATGTATATATATATATATATATATATATATATATATATATATATATAATTTAAAATAAATGTCATAAAGGGCTTATATCGAAGAATCAGAAATATAGCTCACCCAGATTATCTATCTCAAGCACAAACACTGCTCACCAATCTCTTTATGGAAAAATGGGTACAATAAGAAGTTCCTGCTCAAGACCAAGGACGAAGTCGATAAGCTCTTCCTCTCTAATGACATCGTACCAGAGCCTCCTCCTGTACGCTTATCCCCTCCTTCCCTTCCCCCCATCTGCCTCCTGCTAGCCATACGGAAATAAGTCCTTCGTTGCTCTCTCTGCCATTTATACCTGGTCTTACCTCCAAATTGGTTCATATTTTGCGCGTCATTCCCAATGTTAAGATTGCCAAGTATTACTTCCATAAAAACAAGCGTATTTTTAGCAAATTGAAATCTTCTCTACCCATTCTTTCTATGTCAGATATTGTCTATTCCATTTCCTGTCTTGATTGTCCTGCTGTATATATTGGCCAGACATCACAATGTCTAAACCGTCGCATCGCATTACATAAAAGCGACACCAAATGTCATCCACAAAGATGTGCACTGGCAATTCACTCTGTTGATAATGGACACTCCTTCAACTTCAGCGAACCGAAAATCTTTCATATCCAAAAAAACCTTCTTAAAAGAGAATTTCTTGAGATGTGCTATATCAACGAGAATCCCCAAAATATCAACAAAAGAACTGATCTTGACGGCTTGAGCAGCATATACAGCTTTCTTCTCTCTTGTGACATTCATCCCTCGCATAATATCTCTGGGTCGTCATACTCCTCATAATAGTTTTTCGTTTTTGGTAATTTACAGCTCTGTCCTTCTGCATGTTGCCCTCTGGGTACCATCTTGTTTAAGTACATGTTTTTCTTGGTTTCCCCTGAAGTTCTTTATAATTACACTCCCATTTGTAATAACATTAATAATAATAACAATTATAATAATAAATTGATTAGTATGTTCCCAATTAATAAAAAAACCCTTTCCTCTTGCCGCCTCCCTTTTTCCTTGTTCTGTTCCCCCGATGAAGTAAAATCGTTTCCTCTATATGTCACTTAATTATCATAACAGCGAAAATTTGCGTTCCCATTGGATACCTTTTCCCTTCATACCAAAATTTTACCATATGACGTAGTACTTAATTCGTACTAAACCGGTCCTTTCCTGGTTGTTCAACCTTTCCTTTTATTCATTTTGAGTGATCCCTTACATCTGTCAGGTGGTCGTCCTTTGTCAGCGCCCTGTCAATATTGTCACTTTTCTTTGAGATGGCAGGTGGTTAATTAGTTCTGAAATTTCACCATCCAACGTTATCAATGGCATCCCTGCTGTAAATGCCATCTTTGTGAATAGTGGTTGTTTTATTTCAGTGTTGGTCTTTACTATGGCGATTGTTATTGATGGTCATTCTTGTTAGATTAAATTGCATGCTACATGTGAGTCACTCGCATTTTGTTTTTGACATTTCTTCATAATAATAATAATAATAATAATTTATGATTGTTTAGAATAATAATACTAATAATAATTGTAAGATTGAAATTAAAAATTGCAAATTAAAAATTAATAATTAAAATTAATAATTAAAAACTTGACTTAACAACACCAATTCTTCATGCCTAATTTTCTTTATTGGTTGCTTCGTTATCTCTTTTTCAGTTTGTGCCCTGATGAAGGTCCCAACCTAGGACCGAAATATTGGCTAAATGAATATAGTATGAACATCTGTTGATGCTCTTTTTGCCGAGTTCCCCAACTAGCTTCATAACTTAGGATTTTGTTAGATACGGCAACTTTTGCTTTCTCTCTCTCTTTATTTTATATATATATATATATATATATATATATATATATATATATATATATATATATATAGATATATATATATATATATATATATATATATATATATATATATAGATATTATATATATATATATATATATATATATATATATATATATATATATATATATATATATATATATAGATATATATATATATATATATATATATATATATATATATATATATATATATATATATATATATATATATATATATATATATATATATATATATATATATATATATATATATATATATATATATATATATATATCTGTTTGTATATATATATATATATATATATATATATATATATATATATATAAGTAAATATATAAACACAAAGATACAAACATTTTGGATCTATTATTGTCAAAAAAGCCGTGAGGGATCTCTTCCCTATTTAATCACAAACTTTTGTAAACAAAAAAAAATTAAAATAGGATGAAAATTGCGACCTGTAGAGAATTTTGGAACAATGCGTATTTAAATAAGCCAGTGCGCGACTGGGCGGTTGATTGAGCTGATAGTTTTGGTTTTGACAATTTTGTAGTTTGGAGTTTTGGCTAGTTATTAGGCTCCCGAAAGGTTCCTAACGGGGAAGCCAAGCGCGGTGAGCAGACTGACAGCACTGACAAAAACCGGTTATATCCAACACCTGTAGCAGTCTTTTGGGAGGTCATCATACATCAGGGTTTATGGGCAAATTAGCCAAACGTTTTAGTAAGAGAAACTGGTTAGAAATTTTAGTTTTATTAGGAGCTTTTCAGCTCAGTACAGTAATATATATTTGTTATATTGGTTTTCATTACAATTACAGGAAAGAAAAAAATCTTTATTATAATATATCCACAAGAAATTATTAAACTTTCACATATTGTAATCAGAAAATATGAAATAACCGGTCAAATGCAAGATGGTCTTGCGTAATTGGTGTTCCGTACGTTAATTGCTTTTAAAATAAAAAATTTTGTTATGGAGGTATAAACGGATCAATGACTTGACAAAACCCATCCTAAATGAGGTTTCAACAAAGTTTTTTCCGATCTTTACTGAAAACTGATGACCTTGATTTTTTTTTCTTTTTATACCAGATAAATTATTAACGATAATGCACTTATGATAAATGTCGTGCACTCTACACCCTATGGAAAATATTCCAGAATTTTTTCAAAGTTCTAATCAGTACTTCTCGAAACAGCGATTTTTCGCAATTCTTTAAAAATAATACAAAAAGAAAGTGTGGATAAGTACTACATTAGATATATATTATATATATATATATATATATATATATATATATATATATATATATATATATATATATATATATATATATATATATATATATATATATATATATATATATATGTATATATATATATATATATATATATATATATATATATATATATATATATATATATATATAATATAATATAGAAAGAAATAAAATACAAAATACACTTACTGCAAGACGAAACGATAAGAGACCTATATAGACGACGATTAGATCAAAAATTAAATGAATTTAACTAAGACAACTTCTAACAGATATATGACCACATAAAAGAATGCATCAAACCGGCGTCCCTAGAAGCATTAGGTAAAAAAGACAACGAGAGTGAGAAACATAAAATTAGAATCTGTGAAAAAACCAAAGAATATATAAAGGAGAAAAAAGACTATACGAAAAATGGCTGAATACAAAATCAGAAGAAGATCTACAGAAATATAAAGAAAAAAATGCATAAACAAGGAGGATGATAAACAAAGAAAAGAACGAGAGATGGAAAAAATCGTGCGAACATGTAGAACAGTATATAGGAGGAACTAGAAGTACAGAGTCATGGAGAATAATTAAAGCATTAAGGACTAACAATAGAGAGAAGATGTATATAGAGTACATCCCAGAAAGCGAGTGGGAAGAATATTATAAGAAGCTGCTAACAGAAGATAGACAAGAATTCCAAGAAGAGAACCCTGAAGAAGAACAGAATAAGGAAATAAAAGAGATAGAACTAAGTTGTGAAGAAGTAAAGAAGACAATAAAAACACTCAAAAATAATACATCTGCAGGGCCTGGGGGTGTGGTAAATGAAATGATTAAGTACGGTTCCACAGAGCGATAAATGGAGAAAAAATACCAGTCAAAAGCTTATATAGTATCCATATTTAAAAAGAGAGACCGCAGAAAATGCACAAACTATAGAGGCCTAAGCATAATATCGAGTATGGGACGTTTGTATGGAAAAATTATTAAAAATATCATGGAGGAAAATATAAAAGAAAAAATTGGAGAAGACCAAGCAGGCTTTACCGCCGGAAAATCATGTATAGACCATATATACACTATAAAACAATGGAAAAAAAAAACTGGCAAATAGAGAAGTTCATAGACATAAGAAAAGCCTGTGACTCAGTACCAAGACAAAGATTATGGAACGCAATGAAATAAATAGGCATTGACAAAGAACAAATATACGCAGTAAAAGCTCTCACAGTGAACATAAAAATAGGACATAAAATAGGGAAGAGACTCCAAACATCAAAAGGCCTATTACAAGGATGCTCTACATCCCCAACACTATTCAAAATATACCTCGAACAAACATTAAAAAAATGGAAGCAAAAATGTAGTGGAATGGGAGTCCCAATACGAGAAGATTACTTATATACTCTAAGTTTCGCAGACGACCAAGTATTCATAGCGCAAGATGAGGAAGTTATATGGTAAGAAAACTGAAAGAAGAATACACTAAAGCAGGATTAGCAATAAACTTTGATAAATCGGAATATCTAACAACAAAGGAGGGAAACGTGGAGAATCTAGAAGTAGATAACGAAACAATAATCAAAGGAACCGATAGATTTAAATATCTAGGAACCATCATTTCAAAAAACGCAACATCAGAAGAAGAGATTAAAGCTAGATTAGGACAAACGCGAACATGCATAAGACAATTAAATTCGATCCTGTGGGACAAGCACATTACAAAGAGAAACAAAACACGCATATACAAATCAATAATACAAAGCATAATGACATACGGGTCAGAAACATGGACGATCAACAAAAGAAATAAATCTAAAATTAACGCGGTAGAGATGGAGTATTGGAGAAGATGTTGTAGAGTGACACGTATGGAGAGAATAACCAATGAAGAAATAAGAAGCAGAATAAACATCAAAGAGAACGCAATAAATACCATTGAAGAAAAACGATTAAAATGGTATGGACACATAAGACGAAGCGAAGATAATAGGTGGATAAAGAAAATAACGCAGTGGAGCCCTATAGGGAGAAGAAAAAGAGGAAGACCCAGACGATCGTGGAGAGACGATGTGGACGAGGCTATGGAGGACAGGGGTCTAACAGATGAAGACTGGGAAGATAGAAACGGATGGAATCAAAGGCTGAGAGAAGGAAGACAGCGTCAGCTGTAGAAAATCCTTGTTATATATATATATATATATATATATATATATATATATATATATATATATATATATATGTATATATATATATATATATATATATATATATATATATATATTTAAAATCGTGGTAATTTTTTTTTTCATGTCCGATTTCATCACCCAAAACTAACCCCTTAAGTAAAAATTTAACTTTCAAAACTACACGACTCTGATGAGGCCATCAGTTCTTATATTAGTGCCAGATTTCAACTTTCTTTGTCAAATAATTTCGAAGAAAATAGGCTGTAACAGACAGACGGACCGACAGACAGATGGACCGACAGACAGACGGATCGACAGACAGACGGACACCGAAATGTTCCGTACGGAATACTAAAAAGATTTTACTCCGCTTTATTCTTCATTGCATTATTTATTACCACTTTTAGTTTTATTGGTCTCCTCGTTAGTTATCGCTCAGTCGTCGAATCTCACAAAGACCAATTTCTGTAGAGTCATGCTTTATATTTTACGAGAGTTGAATGTCGTCTTAGTTCACTAAATAATTTAATAAGTTAGTAAAGGAACCGCGTTAATATCCCCCTTTGCTTTTAGTAGAAGGAAATTAGATTTCTGGACAGTTGGGTTCATGTACACTAAGGAGAAATTAATGGCTTTTATAACACTCTGTTGTTTCATTGTCGATGTAAGCATAAATAAAAATTAACGAAGAAAAAGTTCTTGCTTAGTGTAGATAGTTTTTTTATAGTGTAAATGTGTTTTAGTGATATATCATTGACGTTGTGTCTGCCGAGTGACTTTCGGCTATATTATTCAATGATGTAATATTGGAGACTACAATTTAGAATAAAAAGCGTCAGTGGAGAAATAGTAAACAGAATGACGCATTATGCAAGTATACGTAGTTAAAATTCAAACGAAGAGTGTCGTTTGACCACTTGAATCAAGTACGATAACATTTGTTGACACTAAAAAGGTCGAGTACCACAAAGGGCAGACGCCGCTGAGACCGGACCAATCCCCGATCCAATATTTAACCATATGAAATCAATAAATTTAGTTTGTTCTTGGTAAAATAAGTTGAAACCTGCAAAAGGCAGACGCCGCCAATACCAGGAGATGAAGCTGGACCCGCTTTTTCCAGCCAATTCATGATTTTTTCATAAAATTTTCCAGCCAAAAACGGTCTCTTTGTCTCTCTCTTTCTCTCTCTCTCTCTCTCTCTCTCTCTCTATATATATATATATATATATATATATATATATATATATATATATATATATATATATATATATGTATATATATATATATATATATATATATATATATATATATACATACGTATATATATATATATATATATATATATATATATATATATATATATATATATATATATATATATATATATATATATATATATATATGAATCTTCGACAACTTGCTGTTTTGATCAGTCTTGAGCGTTTTCAAAAGCAAATATTCATACAAAATATGCCCCACGTGTTCTGCTGATATCCTCACTATGTCAGTTATATCTCTCACTTTCACTTTGCGGTCATTCAGAACAATATGGTGGATTTTTGTGTTTTTTAAAGTGACTGCCTCATTAGAACGTCCGGAACGTAGTTCATCAACGGTGTCTGTATGGCCGCATTTAGGTTCACTAAACCATCGTAGTAGTATAGTTGCTTTCGACAGAGCAGATGTGCCATAATACTTCTCAAGCCATTTTTGTGTTCTGGCTGTATTTTTTCCCATCAAAAAGCAATGTTCCATTGTTTTGCAAAAATCGAAAGTAGCGTTACTCAAGCAGCTGTAACTCGCAAACTAATAGACAAAATGTCATGAATGTACACGAATCTTCTGAGAGATGACACTAACTCAATATCATATGGTTTTTTTGTTTGAACTATCATCTCTCGGAAAGTCGGAACTTTTCACTTCATGTATATATATATATATATATATATATATATATATATATATATATATATATATATACATATACATATTTTTACTATAGATAGTAAACGGATCTTGCCCTTTTTACCGAAGAACTAACGAGCCTTGATACATTAGTTTGATATTACGTTTCAGAATGTTAACCATGTTAAGAATATTAAACGTAATTGCATTGTAGATAAAAACATTAGTACAAAAAAAGCTCTTGATACTGTTGGCGCGGCATGCAGCAAGTTTAGCCTTCTTTCAGCACCTTAGAAAAATAAAGACTTGGCTTCGAAGCACGACAGGAGAAGATCCTTTGACTGGACTTGCCATTATGAGCGTCTATCGAAAATTTGTCTTCAAAAACTACAAAGAATTTCTGAAGGAAGAGTAACCGCAAAAAAGAGTGAATTTCAGCTCGTTTTTGCAACCTTCATGAGTCTGAGACAAAAAAAGCAAACTTAACGTAAAAGGTCTTAAATTAAAGCTAATTAAAAATCTAGAAGGATTTATTTTTTAATTTTTTTTATTTAGGGGTAACTACTCCCTATTTTGGGGGTTAAAAGTGTAAAAATAAATAAGTTTTTAACAGAAAATAAAAAAATATATTTATGATGTGTAATTCATGAAAATAGGTCAAGAATTCAAAGTATTTAGACATTTTTAACCCAATACCAAATAATAGATTAAAAACCACCTTCTAAAAGGGGGTTGTAATAAGAAGGGTATCTTGCTATTTATATATACAGCATAAGTCTTTAAGCTGAAAAAAATTCAAATTTTTTTTCTCCAAAATTAAAAGTTATTTTTTAAGTTAAAATAGCACCAACAGGAATTTCAATCCCCTTTTAAGGGGTGGTTATCGCTTAGCGATAAGTTTGGGAAACGTATAAGTCCAGCGCTCTATTCTCAGTATTTTGATTATTTCTTTGTATTTTTTCCTAGTCTTGGGAGTCATGTTTGTGAGTATGGCAGGATCCCCTAGTAATTGCGACCCACCTTTAGAGGGTGATTTTTGATTGACTCTATGGTATTGGGTAGAGAATATGTAAATAACAAAAGTGACTTATTTTCATGAAATATACATCATAAATATTGTTTTTATTTTCTGTTAAAAATATATTTATTTTCACCCTTTTAACCCTAAAAAATAGGTAGTTACTCCTAAATAAAAAAATGGAAAAATAAGTTCTTCTAGATTTTTAATTAGCATTAATTTAAAAGTTTGCTTTTTTGTCTCAAAATTATGGAGGTTGGAAAAACGGGCTAATTTTGCGGTCAATCTTGGCCGCCAGTACACGAAAATTATTATTTTATTCCTCTCTAATTATTTTTGCTTGCACGTTTAGAACAAGCGTAAAATTTCTTAAGTCAATTCTTAGTCTCTACTATTTTGTAAAGCCAAATAATTCAACATATACGCTAAAGTACACACTTTAATAATAATAAATTATTGATACACTATAGCGCTATTTTCTGGGAATGCTATTGGTAAAACCATAATGCGTTGTGGTAATTTCACGCCCCAGATATGCTTCACTTGTAAGTAGGAAGCTGCCTGTTCCTAGCTCGGAGACTGGCTATGTAAAACCTAATAATTTGGAACATTAAAGATGAGAGAATTTGATGTCTTGCTGTTTTATCAAACAATATTAACATCAAACTTTCGCCATACATTGTTTAACCTACGCAGCAATTTTTACCAATAAATTCAGTGTAACACAGAACTTCAGTAAACTTTTTACATTAAGCAAAAAAACTCCTTTCAAAAATATATTATTATTTGATGCAGAGGAAAAATGATAAATCCCACTCTATCAGTAAAATATATACTTTTTTCCAGCAATACATAAATATAAATCTGAGTGCTCTCCCTTTTTATTCCTGTTTTTCTCTTAGTCACGTTCTTTCGTATGTTTATACCGTTAAAACTCCCAATGGTAAGATTTATGTCAATTGTAATTGAATCAAATGTATTATTTAAGTGAAATATGGGATTCACAGTTTTTAACCTTTATTTTCGGATATGTATCGATTTGGAAGTAACAAGACTTTTAGATATGTGTATGATGGAAGTTATACTTATATTAAATCGCGTAATAAAAACAAAACAATTTTTAGGAAAATACTTAAAGGTAAAGGCACAACTATGAGGGAATTAAATAACCGGTCAAGTGCAAGTTGAACTTGCGCAATTAGTGTTCCGTACGTTGATTGCTTTTAAAACAAAAAAAAATTGTTACAGAGGTATAAAATGATCAGTGACTTCACAAAATACACCTCAAATGAGTTTTCAACAAAGTTTGTTTCCAATCTTTACTGAAATCTGATGACCTTGAAAAGTTTGTTTTTTTTTATGTACCATATAAATTATTAAAGGTAATGCACTCGTGATAATTTTCATTCAATCTACACCCCGTGGAGAATATTCCAGAATTTTTTCGAAATTTTTTGATAAGTACTTTTCGAGATAAGGCCCGGGACAGCGATTTTTCTCGAATTTTTAAAAATAATACAAAGAAAAGTGCACGCAAGTATAATATTATATATATATATATATATATATATATATATATATATATATATATATATATATATTACTCGTGTTTTTCACAAGCTTTCATTTGACACCACACTCGATGACCTATTAAAAATTTTTTTTTTTTCACTTCCGACTTCACCCCCCAAAACTAACCCCTTAAGTCAAAATTTAATTCTCAAAACTACATGGCTCTGATGAGGCCATCAATTCCTATATTATTACCAAATTTCACCTTTCTATGT
Source organism: Pachyrhynchus sulphureomaculatus (assembly GCA_019049505.1). Taxonomy (NCBI): domain Eukaryota; kingdom Metazoa; phylum Arthropoda; class Insecta; order Coleoptera; family Curculionidae; genus Pachyrhynchus; species Pachyrhynchus sulphureomaculatus. The sequence continues at coordinate 168,734,739 of CM032454.1, read as the reverse complement.
CAAATAGTTTCGGAGAAAATCGGGTGTGACAGACAGACAGACAGACACCGAAGTGATCTTATAAGTGTTCCGTACGGAACACCAAAAAGGTTCCCAGTACCGGCGGGATTCGAATACACGATCTTAGAGTATACGCCCCTAAAATTTACTAAGCCACAGCAATAACGTAGCTTGGTCTACTAGTCGGAATTTTGTCTCGTCGTTTTTCTTACGTCAGTTGAAAGCCAGTCTTAATTCTCTTGATGTCACTCGCATTGGTATGGTCAATAAATAGGCCAAACCTTGAAGCCACCATTTTTACTACTACTAGTACGTACGTACATAGGTAAACCATACATAAGCTTTTCAAAGAAAGAAAATGATGCACTTTATCAACTTATCTATAGCAGGAGCGTACCTTAGCGTGCTAGCCTGAGATCTGAAGACAAATTTAGAGGCAGATTTCCGGCTAGCATCTTAAGATACGCTGGTCCAGTAGCTTGGAGAGTAAAGTGCAGAGAAGTATATCCTGAGAAGGTGGGTTCAAATCCCACCGGCCCCGAGAAACTCTTTTAAATTTTCATGTGATTGTGTACTTACCTGCAAGTGTTTTCTTGATTACTGATGATTTCGGTACCCTAAACAGACATACTTTTCTGTTCATAAGCTTTTTAATGAAAGAAAATGATGCACTTTACCAACTTATCTATAGCACGAGCGTACCTTAGCGCCCTAGCCTGAGATTTGAAGACAAATTTAGAGACAGATTTCCGGCTAGCATCCTAAGATACGCTGGTCCAGTAGTTTGAAGATTAAAGTGCAGGAAAGTATATCCTAAGAAAGTGGGTTCAAATCCCACCGGCCCCGAGAAACTCTTTTAAATTTTCATGTGATTATGTACTTACCTGCAAGTGTTTTGTTGATATTGATACTTTTCTTGCCTTTAAAAGTTTATTTATATGAATGATTTTTTCATCGTTCACCTCCTCACCTCAAAAGTTATTTTTACTTTATCTTGATGAATATATTCACGGGAATCTCAAGGTCGTCCAGGTGTTAGAACATACAGTCAGTCAAGAAAGAACCTGTCCGCGATCATTCATTTTTAGTAGATGCGATTCTAGCGATTTAACAAAAAATCTGTAGAAGGAACCTGTCTCTAGGACGCATTCTAGTAAAAGCATCAGTCGATTCCGATCTTTCGTCGAAATTACGTAAAATCCAAAACGAGTCACTTCTTTACGCGTCGGTTCAACGCAGTCTTTCTTTGTTCCCATCCAAAGGAGCTTATAATGACACATATTAAAAAATCGGTATCGTTTGGTAAGAAATGGATCAATCGTTTTAGCGAAACGAAACATGCCGACGACTTGCCAAAACGTGGCTCGATAGGCAAAGTCACTCCAAAAGAATTGTGTCTTTGTTTTCACGGGCCCTGAAATTAACGCTGCGTCAAGGAATGACAAAATTAAGAAAATCAGGTTCGACTGTGTCCCATGAGTTAATTCGACAACATCTTTGTGCTCATGATATCAAATTCCGAAGCACGTTGGAGAAACCTTTGCTGGGCGAAAATCACGTCGTGAAGCGGCTCGCTGAGGATCAGGATAATATACTAGAGAGACCCCCACAATCGCCAGACACCAACCCTATTAAAAACATTTGTCCCTGGTAAATAGAAAGCTCAGAGCAAACACTCTGAGGACTTGGAATCAGTTGTCTCACGAGATCCGAAAAATTTGGAGGTCATTGCCGTAGTATGCAGAAAATCTCCTCGACAGCATGCCTCGAAGATGTCAGGCGATTATTAATGTAGAAGGTGATTGGACAACTTACTAAGGTAATTGTGCCGTTGTTAGCACACCAAAGACTACATTGATGGCAAAAAATGTTCTCGAAACACATTTTTTTCAAGAATACGAGCGGTCACGTTCTTATTTGAAGTTTGTACGTCGGTAAATAAGAAAATTTTATAGATGTAAAGTATATAGCGAAATAAGAAAGCAATTTGGCAATAATCACTGTTTGAATTTTGGACCGAACAGGATGAAGACTTTTTTGAACTAAAAGAAAAGCAGTTCGTATACATTGCCCATTTTCTACGTCTTATCTTTGCGAAACCGAGTTTACCGCACCAGCTGCTTTGAAGATTAGCCCCAGTTAAACATAGTAATATGATTTAGAGTGACAATTTCCAATTTAATCTCTTCTTATAAACAGCTTTGTTCTGCAAGGCAAGCTTAAGGAAGCCACTATTTTGTTCTTGTTTCTTAAATTATTGAACTAATTTTGAATGTCTTATGTGGATACAACAAGCACCTAGCGCGGCCAGAAAGATTTTTGAGGCATCTACAGCGATCACATTTCCTTCCGAACTTTAGCTGCTAGCTTGATTTGTATAAGTTACAACACCTTGTCCAAAAAAGGATTGTATAGTATACTAGCCGGGCCCGCGGCTCCGCTCGCTTGGAATTGGTTCACTACTATCGTCACTGCTTATTCCTTATGTTACCTAACTTAATAAAATATCTCCCATTATTTCCTCTTATCTCCCATTATACTTATTTCCCATTATCTCACCTTATATCCCATTATCGAGGCTCATCTCGACTTATCTCCCATTATTTCTCCATATCTCCCATTATCTCACCTTATCTCCCATTATCTAGGCTTCTATCGAATTATATATATGTACAAATTTATAAAAACACATAAATCGGATAAGTGGTTCTCGAGTGATAAGCCCACTAACGAACAGACAGACAGAGAGACCTTACATTTTATATATATTATATTCTTTGCTACATGATATTGTTCCATATTTAATGCTTTAGGCAGTGTATTGCAAGAGAACGCGTTAGCGGCAAACTTTTCTCCGACTTGATTCACTATTATTGTCACTGCTTATTCCTTATGTCACCTAACATAATAAAATATATCCTATAACCTGGCCACAGAACATACGTATGTTTAAAAAAAGCACGTAAATCGGATAAGTGGTTTCTCCAGTGATAAGCGCACTAATGGACAGACACACAGACAGAGAGACGTTGCATTTTATATATATTATAGATATTCTTTGTTCCATGATATTGTTCCATATTTAAGGGTTTAGCATGTTTAAAAAAAAAGCACGTAAATCGGATAAGTGGTTCTCCAGTGATAAGCGCACAAACGGACAGACAGAGATACGTTGCATCTTATATATATTATAGATATCCTTTGCTACATGATATTGTTCCATATTTAGTGGTTTAGGCAGTGTATTGCAAGAGAAACGCGCTAGTGGCAAACTTTTTTTTTTCCGATTTCATTCCTATTATCGTCACTGCTCATTCCTTATGCTATCTATCGTAATAAAAGATAGCCTATAATCTGGCCGGAGAATATATGCATGTTTTAAAAAAAAGTACGAAAATCGAATAAGTGTTCTCTAGTGATAAGCGCACTAACGAACAGACAGACAGACAGACAGAGATACTTTGCATTTTATATATATTATAGATGTAATAAAATATATATCTATAACCTGGTCAGAGAACATATGTATGAATTTAAAAAATCACGTAAATCGGATAAGTGGTTCTCGAAGGATAAGCGCACTAACGGACAGACAGAGAGACGTTGCAGTTTTTTATATATATTATAGATATAGATTATTATTATTATTATTATTATATAACCTGGCCAAAGAATATATGTATGAATTTAAAAAAAAGACAGGTAAATCGGATAAATGGTTCTCGCGTGATAAACGCACTAATGGACAGACAGAGAGACATTGCATTTTATATATGTTATAGATTATATATTATAGATATGCTCTGCTACATAATATTGTTCCATATTTAATGGTTTAGGCTGAATATTGCAAACGAACGCGCTAGCGCCAAACTTTTTTCCGACTTCATTTATTATTATCCTCACTGTTCATTCCTTATGCTACCTATCGTAATAAAATATAGCCTATAACCTGGCCAGAGAACATATGTATGTTTTAAAAAAAAAAAAGTACGTAAATCGGATAAGTGGTTCTCCAGTGATAAGCGCACTAACGGACAGACAGACAGACAGACAGAGAGACGTTGCATTTTATATATATTATAGATGTAATTCTTCTTCTTCTTTCTTTCCCATGTATTCACATACGTTGGGGTCTTTGTACCATTTCTTCAGTTTTTATTCAGGTTGTTATGCTAGTCGAAAAATGGACGCAGCGTCCCCTGAACTCCACACCAGTCTTTGATATTCCGAAGCCACGAATGCTGCTTTCTACCGGGACTTCGCCGACCCTCCATTTTTCTATGAAGATTAAGTTTTGGAATCGAGTAACAGTCACACAGTATATGTCCCAAATAAGACACCTTTCTTTGTTTTACGATATTAAGTAGTTTCCTCTCCACCTCGCCCCTTTAAAGCATTTCTTCATTGGTTAGGTTTTCTGTCCAAGAAATTCGTAGCAAACGTCACAGTATCCATAGCCCGAAAGCTTCGATACGATTCAGTGATCTCACTTTTAAGGAGTCTCTACACCATATGAGAGGACTGGCTAGATACAGTATTTTATTACTTGTAGGCGTAGGGCGAGTGACAATTGTCTTTGAAGCAG